>CM024764.1:17273593-18473593 GCA_014218235.1 Colocasia esculenta | reverse complement strand
GGATCAGTTCAGTGAACTCATTCTCCAATGAGCACCTACAGATTCACCTTAGTGTCTCCACACAAGTGACTATGAGACCAGTCACCCTCATCATATGAGCAGGTGCAACCTGTACTAGTCTAACCGGATATCCGATGTCCTTCTCGAATATCCTCCGACTAGGAACAATTAAGAATATGCGTTTAAAGGACATTAATCCCATTGTTATGATCTCATCATAATTAGTATCCATTGTGCATATTCATGGACTTCATAATGAAACGATAAACGAATTACACATAATGAATATAAAAGCCTTATTATTATTATTAAAGAACAAGATTGTACAAGTTATGATTGGCTTGAGGACACCCATAACTAACAATCTCCCACTTGGACTAAAGCCAATCACCTTTATGTCTTAAACCCATAGACTCCAGGTGGTGCTCAAACACAATTTGAGTCAAAGGCTTCGTCAGTGGATCTGCAATGTTGTCGACTGAAGGAACTCTTTCCACCAGCACATCTCCTCTAGTGATAATCTCCCTAATCAGGTGAAATTGCCTCAGAATGTGCTTCGACTTCTGATGAGACCGCGGCTCTTTCGCTTGTGCAATGGCCCCATTGTTGTCACACAGCAATGGGATCGGATCAGAGTCACCTGGCACCACACCAAGGTCGGTGATGAACTTCTTCATCCACACTGCCTCCTTGGCGGCTTCAGCTGCAGCAATGTACTCAGCTTCTGTCATCGAGTCTGCAGTGGTTTCTTGCTTGGAACTCTTCCAGCTCACTGCACCTCCGTTTAAGGTGAACACAAACCCAGATGTAGACTTGTTATCATCTGTATCTGACTGGAAACTCGAGTCAGTATATGCCCGAAGTTTCAAGTCCCCTCCTCCATAAACCAGAAATATATCCTTAGTCCTTCTCAAGTACTTAAGGATACATTTCATTGGCATCCAGTGTGTTTCACCTGGATTTGCCTGATATCTGCTCGTAACACTTAGAGCAAATGCTACATCAGGCCTTGTACATAGCATGGCATACATGATAGACCCTATAGCCGAAGCATAGGGGACTCTATCCATGACTGCCCTCTCTTCAGGAGTCTTAGGAGACTGCTCCTTAGAGAGATTAATCCCATGTCTCATTGGTATGAGACCTCTCTTGGAATTTTCCATGCCAAACCTTTTGACAATGGTATCTATGTACATGGATTGGGTCAAGCCAAGCATCTCTTATATCTATCTCTATAGATACATATTCCCAATACGTAGGATGCTTCTCCCAAATCCTTCATGGAGAAGTTCTTTGACAATTAAACCTTTACTGATGATAACATCCTACATCATTCCCAATAGCAAGATGTCATCATCGTAAAGTATGAGAAAAGTGATAGCACTCCCACTGATTTTCTTATACACACATGGTTCATCTTCATTCTTAATGAAGTCATAAGATTTGATAGCCTCATCAAACCTTATGTTCCAACTACGAGAAGCTTGCTTCAATCCATAGATGGATCTTTGAAGCTTGCATACTTTATCTGGACACTCTTTGGATGTAAAACCCTCAGGCTGTATCATATACACTTCTTCCTCAATGTTTCCATTGAGGAAAGCAGTTTTTACATCCATTTTCTAGATCTCGTAATCAAAGTATGCAGCAATGGCGAGAAAAATTCTGATCGACTTTACCATGGCAACTGGTGAGAAGTTTCGTCATAGTCAATTCCTTGCCTTTGACGATACCCCTTTGCCACCAACCTTGCCTTATAAGTGTCGATTGTCCATCTGCACCGATCTTTCTCTTAAAGATCCACTTGCACCCAATAGGTACAATACCTTCAGGCAAGTCTACCAAGTTCCAAACTTGGTTGGTGTACATGGACTGCATCTCAGAATTCATGGCATCTCGCCATTTCCCTGACTGGGGACTATCAACAGCCTCTTGGTAGGTCTTTGGATCATCATCCTCATTATAAGACATGCCTTCACTGATATGTCCAACATATCTTTCAGGCTGTCTAGGTGCTCTACCAGACCTACGCTGAATGTGTGTATATTCCTGAACAGGTTCCGGAACCGATGTTTCAACTGGTGGACTTTGCACAGTTTATGGATCTAGAACCTCTTCTAGATCTACCTTACTCCCACTGTCCTCTTGAGTAAGGTATTCCTCTTCCAAGAAGACAGCTCTCCTGGCGACAAACACTCTTTGTTCACCAGGATGGTAAAAGTAGTACCCAAACGTTTCTTTTGGGTATCCAACAAACCTGCACTTATCGGTTCTGGATTCCAGTTTATCTGGGTCGTGTCTCTTCACGTGGGCAGGACAGCCCCAAATTTTAACATGTTTAAAATCAAGCTTTCTACCCTTCCATATCTCATATGGAGTAGAAGACACAGATTTACTGGGAACCCTGTTCAGTAGATATGCTGCTGACTCTAGTGCATATCCCCATAGGGAAACTGGTAACTGCGAACGGCTCATCATGGATCGTACCATGTCCAACAAGGTGCGATTCCTCATTTCCGATACATCATTCATCTGTGGTGTATAGGGAGGAGTCCATTGAGAAAGGATACCATTATCCTTTAAGAATTGTGTGAACTCTGTACTCAAGTATTCACCTCCTCGGTATGACCGTAGGATTTTAATGCTTTTTCCAGTTTGCTTCTCAACTTCATTCTTAAATTCTTGGAACTTCCCAAAAGCTTCAGATTTGTACTTCATTAAGTAAACAAATCCGAACCTTGAGTAGTCATCCGTGAATGTAATGAAGTATGAGTAGCTACCCTTGGCTTGGGTAGACATTGGACCATATACATCCGAGTGTATTAGTTCCAATATGTCCTTGGCCCTATCTCCATGTCCACTAAATGGAGATTTGGTCAACTTACCCATTAAATAGGATTCGCAAGTTGCATATGATTCATAATCAAATATATCCAAGTATCCATTCTTATGCAACTTTTGAAGCCTATTCTCGCCAATGTGACCAAGCCTACAATGCCACAAGTAGGCAGTGTTCACACTATTCTTACTTCTCTTAGGAGAAACATCAACATGGATATTTTCATAAGAAACATCAAGTAGATATAAACCATTTACCAAATTTGCTAAAGCAACTAGTTTATTTCTCAAATAAACTGAACAACTATTGTTCTCAATGGTAAACTTGTATCCAATTCTGTCTAAACAAGAAACAGAAATAATGTTTTTAATAATGCTAGGCACAAAGTAGCAATCATCTAATGAAAGTAAATCTCCTGAGGGTAACTTGAGCTTCACTGTCCCCACAGTATGTGCAGCAACACTTGCGCCATTTCCAAGCCTCAAGTTCACCTCGCCCTTGCTCAGCTTCCTTCTACTTGTCAACACTTGCATATCATTGCAGACATGAGAAGCACATCTAGTGTGTAAAAACCCAAGATGTAGAATCTCTAACAGACAAGTGAAGATCTATCATATAGATACCTGAAGCTTCGCCAAGCTTCTGCTTCTCCTGAGCCTTCATTGCAAGGTAGTCCTTGCAATTTCTTTTCCAGTGTCCCTTTTTCTTGCAGTGGAAGCACTCGCCCTTTTCTGCTCCTTTGCTTATGTCCTTCTTTTGTTTTTGCTTGGACTGCTTCTTTGCATTGCCTTTCTTAAAGGCTTGCACTGCTCTCCTCTTCTTGTTGGACTATCCAATCATGAGAACAGTGGGCTTTTCCTTCTTAAGGTTGCCCTCAGCAGTCTTCAGCATGTTCAACATCTCAGCTAAACTCACCTTCCATGACATAGGCAATGCGCTCAGACCTGAGGACAATCTTCAGGTTCCTGAGCCAATCTGAGTAGTTCGGGCCTGTCAATTTGTTGGCATCCAGTATGCCACGGAGTGGGTTACCCGACGACATTTTTGCCTATAAAGGAAATGTAAACACAACTAGCAGATGTTCATAATAATAATTAAATCTAGATTAGGACTTTAATCAAGATTAGCTCCCACTATTTTTCGACAGACTGTATAACCCTCAGATATACAGAATGGGAGACTCCGACGGTCTCCTAGTGGGGATCAGAATCTTACAGACTCATAGCATGACCTTGTGGATAGCACAACAAATCATGCTATGATCTGAAAGCGGTCAACTCTTGACACTTGCAACTCTTGCAATATCCGATCTTATTGTGGCCCCTGAATTTTAATGACCTTGTGGATAGTACAACAAGTCATTAAATCCAGTCTAAGCAGTACCATCATTACGTAACGAGCATAGATTTGGATGTAGCCCTTGTGGATAGCACAACAAAGCTACACCATTCCTCTACCCCGTTTAAGGCATCACCATGCCATAGTTTTAGTCTGTCATCAGATTTGGCAAGCCTTATGGATAGCACAATAAACTTGCCTGATCTAATGGCAATCCTAAAACTATAATGATGGAGGGCCACGTAATTCATTCTTAATGATTACGCTACGGCTTAAAATTTAAACGAGGAGGGATTTTGACATATTTTGTCTTGGTCTCTATATCTGCGTGCTATTGATATATAGAATTTGGAATATCATATATTTAATTATATATATCATAGCACATTCCACATATATCATATATATGAAGAAAAACAATGGATGATCATGGACTTTAACCTAGAGTGGCATTACCAGAGCCAGTTGGTAATCCACAAAAATGGCAAACATATGGCAGCCCCGCATCGAATGCTTTTACTTGATGTAACTCTATCTCCAGGAAGGCCTTGCATGGTACTCTCCTCCATCTCCGCCAATCCGCTTCTTAAAATTACAAGTAATATTTAAATTGGACTCGCAGGCCCATAAATATACATCAAATAATAATAAGAAACCTTGAACAAATCAAGGAGAGTACATAACGGGAGGGAGATAGAATGTACAACCTGGATTTAATAGAGGGAGAGAGGGAGGCACGCAGTCCTCATAAATTACATCACATGCCATAAACCATAAACATCATCACATGAAATCTAGCTCCATGATCATCCATCCATACATGAACACATCACATGCATCAATAAGCAATTATCACATAATTACTTCTGAAATAACTTTTATTTCAAAAATATAATAATTATATTTTAAAAACCATTTAACTAAACAATTTAGCTAATATGGAAAACATCTAATCAACATTAGATAAACTCCATTCACCGTTGATGCATGAATCCGCCAAAATTTACTGTTAATTAATTTACTAAGAATCACATTCTTAAATTAATTAGCATGCATTAATTAGATGGTAGGAAATAACTAAAACAATTTTAGAATTCCCTTAAACTAATTAAACATTGGGTCAAACATCTGAAAATTAATTTACAGAGAGCTAAAACAATTTTAAAAGCTCTTAAAACTAATTTCAGAAATTTTTTGGAATTTTTAAAATATTTTTCTGGTTTAAAAACAATTTAAAATACTTTAAAATGCGGGAAAAGGGGAGGGGCCGGACCGGATCCAGGCGGGCTGGATCCGGTAGCCGGTCCGCCCAGAGGCGGACCGGCGCGGGCACCTGCGCGGGTGCCCCGGGCCCCGCCCGCGTCCGGGTAAGTCAACCCGGACGTGGCGGGCCCGCGGGGCGATCTGCGAGGGTCGCCCCTCGCGCCCGACAGGGGCCCCTCCACGGCGTCGCACCGAAGCCAAGTGGCCCTGCCGCCTTCGCGCCGCCTCCGGAGGCCGCGGACGGTGCCGGCGGTGCCGAAAAACACCTCCCATCTCCCCTTAGCGCCCAGAAAACTCCCGAAAAACCCCAGATTTGCAGGAAATGCCCCCCTTCTTGGACTGTCCAAGAAGCATGGCAGCGACATCTTGCAGGGGGTCGTGTGGCCTCTATAGAGGGCCAAACGACGCCACAAAGGGTTCTTCGCGAAGCCCTTGGTACTAGGAACAACTTCCTTGTACCAAATGGGAAATGCACATCCCATGTGTGACCCAAGAACGAGGTAAAAATTAGGGATTCATGCAGAACGTGAATCGACGAAAACGCATAAAATGACATTCATATGACGCCGATTCCGACCGAACCAACAACCTGGCTCTGATACCACTGTAAGGAATCGATCAGGGTGCAGCGGAAACGCGATTCCCTCCAGTTGATATCGTTGCCGGCGGTCGGAATCGAACAAAAATGGAGAACCCGCACGAAGGAAGATCCGATCTTTACCTTTGCGGGGTTGCGAAACTCTCGAATCCGGGGAGGAGGTAGCGCTGGAGGCGCTGGTGCTTCAAGCTGTTCAGGAGTCCGGCCTCTAGACGTATCCACGCGAGCTCCAGACGCAGACGGGATCTCCTCGGTCTCCTCGCGTCTCCCGGATCTCAACTCCACCATGTGCCAGAGAGAGGAGAGAGAGAAGGGGGCGCCCAGGGAGAGAGAGAGAGAGGTGGCGGCCAGGGAGACAGCCTGTAGCTTGGGCCAGGGTTTAACTCTCCACGTATATTTATAGACACTGCAGTTTTTCACAAAAACCCAGTTATTGTCTATAACGACCGTCCTACCCAGTCTGCTCGGAACTCTATTGCGTGTGACCCTCTAGGCCCAAGTGCTAGTCCAGTTTTCAGCCCATTAAGCCCAATAACTCTTTATTAACTTACTGTAATTAATTAATATCTCATATTAATTAATTACACAATCAATTATCGTCTCATGATAATTGATTGGGCTTCCAATCAAGTTGGGTGCCAAGCAACACCACTTGATCCTGTAAAGCATTGGGGTTCAGCAACCCATTCAAGGAACCTTTTGTGTCAACAGATACCACGTGACTATAATCCTTCGCTCGTACAATGCTCCCGAGTGCACTTAGGGTATGGTCAACTGTCAAACCCTAATATGCGCACTCACTTGGATTAGATGCCGCATAACAATATCAGAAAACTTCTTTTCTTATAAGTAGTCATGCCCTGGCCAGGGACTATTAGGCATCTTTCCCTAGAGCATTCACTCTCTTATTACCGAGAGCGAGCGATCCCATCTTGACCACACAATCACCTTCGAAGGTATTCCGCTAGATCCGAACACTTAACTGATTAAGACCCCATGGCTAAAGATCTATAAGTTAAGGTCAAAATCTAGAAGTCCACCGACAAGGTGTCCTTGGTGTCTCAGGTCTAAGGACCAATCACGCCACTGTGACAATGAATCTAGCTGGTTGACAGTTAGGTAACATTACCATCCAGCGATTCATAACGGATCAGTTCAGTGAACTCATTCTCCAATGAGCACCTACAGATTCACCTTAGTGTCTCCACACAAGTGACTATGAGACCAGTCACCCTCATCATATGAGCAGGTGCAACCTGTACTAGTCTAACCAGATATCCGATGTCCTTCTCGAATATCCTCCGACTAGGAACAATTAAGAATATGCGTTTAAAGGACATTAATCCCATTGTTATGATCTCATCATAATTAGTATCCATTGCGCATATTCATGGACTTCATAATGAAACGATAAACGAATTACACATAATGAATATAAAAGCCTTATTATTATTATTAAAGAACAAGATTGTACAAGTTATGATTGGCTTGAGGACACCCATAACTAACACTCCTGTCACCCCCTCCCCTACCCAGCCACCACCCCCCTCCCCCTCCCGACCATGAACCCCCCCACCCAGCCACCACCGCCCCTCCCCCTGCCCAGCTCCCTCCCCAGCCCCAGCTCCCCAGCCACCACCCCCCCCCCCCTCGGCCCCCACCCATCCACCACCTCCCTCCCTTTCCCAGCCAGCTCCTGCCACCCCCTCCCCTACCCAGCCACTTACCCCCTCCCGACCATGAACCCCCCACCCAGCCACCCCCCTCTCCTACACAATGTCTGGCCTTTGTGAGTGATAACACATACTCTCACATACTATGCTTTTTTTTTTGTTTTTTTTGTATTGATACTTCGCTTTATTTGAGGACTGCAAAATCAATTCTGTACTCTGCATTCTCTTTCCTTTCTTGTTTAAAAAACACAATGTACCATCCATTAGATAAAGTATCGTCTTGATTGATGTTATAGGTATGTCAAGCATGTTAAGCTCCTAATAAGCATGGGTGAATTTGAGAAAATTCCTGATATTCTGAAGGCTAGCATTTGTTGTTTTTATATTGTAGTCTGTTTGCAGAGAGTTGAGTAATGGGGATTATCTTGATTGTTTTGCAATATGACATATCTGTCGAATGGGCAACCAAGACAAAAAACTTATTACTGTGAAAGGCCACGTTGAATTACTAAAGAGCCTTTCTTTTTTGTTTGTGTTTCGCTTAGTTATCCTACATTGAAATCTTTGTGTCTCTTGTAATTGATGTTATTATGTGGCCAGAGGAGATTTAATAGTTTGGTATATATGGGATGTCTGTGGATCTGTCATATTGTTAACACATCGTAGTTTTGTATCTATGACACAAGAATAGGAGGTTCGTAGGTTAGCTTAAAAAACTAGATCTAGATGCTTAATTATCATGTGCCTTGCGCCTTTGATCACATCCTCAGGCCAGGTTCTCCCTGACGACCACCATTCATATTTTAGTATATATGTGACCATGTTGATGATGGAATTAGTAGCTCTGGGCATGCATAGATTATGCAAAAGAAATTGGGAGGATACATATCCTGCAAAAAGATGGAATATATCTAGAACATGGTATCAATCTTGATTACAGTGCATCACTCAATTCGTATTGATGGGGGTATATCATTGCATACCTCCACACTGTTTGAGAGCTATGAGATCTCATACTCCTCATCTGGCACTAAAGAACCAAGATCTACTAGATCAACAGGAGAATGTAACTGTGTAGGAGTCAAAAGAATAACATCCTGTTGTATTTGATTTTGCTCTTATGAATGTGTTGGATGTTTTGTAAATTTACTTTCTAACTTTCTTGTTGAATATGTTTTCTAGCTTTCTTGTTGAACGGTTATCAGCACAGAGTCAATCTTACTTATTTTATGTGATTGCTGATATTTTTTATATGTATAGAGTTTTTAGAATACCTATTTCTGTGTTTTTAGAATGTGTTATTATCTTATCAATATTTAATGAGTTGGGTGTTGTATGTGAGCTGAGATGCGTGGATGCAACCTAACATTGCACGCATCTTAGAAGAGCGTGTTAAGCCCGTGTCAATCAACCTACTGGTTCAAGACTTTGGGATCGATGTGCACGTTCTCATTTTGAATGATGAGAACGTGTATATCTAACTCAAAGTCTTGAATTGTCCCATTTGGATAGTCTGTGAATATTTGATCGCACTTAGGTGGTTAATTACTATATGTGTTTGTGTTGTTTGTTAAAAAATTTGGTTTTGTCTTCTCACTCCTCTCTGATATACCTTTATTGATTTTGATTATTTTCTTAACCATTTACTAGTAAGTGTTTAAGAAAATTTCTTAATTAATAAATATTTTATGGTATATTGGAGAGGTGTGGGGAGATGCTGCTGGAATTTTTAGCAAATAACACAACACATATAGTAATTAATCGTGCGATCAAACCTTCACAGATGGGTTAAAAAGTGAAAATCTAAATAAGATTTCGTTCCTATTTAAAATGGAAGATATGGACGATGTGAGGAAAGGGTGGGACCTTTTTTTGTTAAACATGTTAAAGTTTTGTGTGTTAACATTTAATTCACATAGGGAAAATGTCTGAAGATCGTTCATGGATGTACCGTAGAGTAGTTGATCAGGTGGTGTCTGTGGAATTTAAAAATAAAATTGAGAGATTTATTCAGTTTGCATTGAGAAATCTTATTGAAGCTGTAGATTGTGAGGGTTGTATTCGATGTCCTTGTGTAGTCTGTAAGAACTTGAAGTGGCTTACAACATAGGATGTACAACGTCATTTATACAGAAAGGGATTTGTTGAAGATTATACAAACTAAACATGTCATGGTGAAACATTGTGGTGCTACGAGTCTGCCAATATTGAAAGTGGAAGTTCATACGTTGATATGGTCATAGATGTTGCTGGTCCAGGATTCAATATTCATGAGGACCATGTACACAATGAAGAATCGCCAAACAAGACAGCTGAAAGATTTTATCAGCTACTTAAGGATGTTGATGAGCCATTGTGGAATGGATGTTAAAATCACTCTCGATTGTTTGCGGTCTCGTAGTTACTAAACTTGAAATTTGAATTTCACATCAGTGAGATTTGTTTTGATCGTTTGTTGCTCATTATCAAAAGTATGTTGCCACAAGATGAGAAGTTACCTAAAACATTTTACCGTGCAAAGAAGATGGCCAATGACTTAGTGCTTGGATATGATAAAATAGATGCATGTCCTAATCATTGCATGCTATATTATAATGAGGATAAAAATAAGGTATCATGTTCCATGTGTGGTCATGATAGATTCAAGCCTAAGAAAGGGGACAATTCAAAGTAAAAAGATATGCCATACATGTCATTGCGGTATTTTTCCCTCACACTGAGACTGCAGAGAATGTATATGTCATCAAAGATAACTCAACATATGAGATGGCATGCGGAAAGAGTACGTTGCGAACATAATGTAATCAGTCATCCTGCAGATGCCGAAGCTTAAAGTCACTTCAACCGTGCTCACCCTGGTTTCTCAAAAAAGTCGCGTAATGTGAGGCTGGGTTTATGTACTAATGGTTTCAATCCATTTGGAGGTTCAGTGACTTCTTACTCCAACTGACCAGTTTTCGTGACACCATACAACCTTCCACTGAACATGTGCATGAAACGGGCGCATTTATTTCTATCCTTATTGATCCCTGGTCCAAAAAGTCCTGGAAAAAAACTAGACATATATCTCAGGCCGTTGATTGATGAGTTGAAGTTGTTATGGGCCGATGGGGTTACTACCTATGATGCATCCAGAAAGCAAAATTTCACTATGAAGGATGCATTGATATGGACGATAAGTGACTTTCCTGCATATGGAATGTTATATGGCTGGAGCACCCATGGAAAACTAGCATGTCCTTACTGTATGGACAGTACCAAATCATTTGTACTTAAGCATGGTGGCAAGTCATATTGGTTTGATTGTCATCAACGATTTCTACCAAGGGACCATCCTTTTAGAAGGCAAAAAGATGCATTCTTAAAGAACAAAATTGAATTGAAAGAAGCTAATTTTGAACGGTTGTCTAGTCCACATTTAGCGGCAAGGGTACAGAACTTACCAGATATAGCACAATTGTCGAGCAGCACAAGACAATGTGGCCCTTTTTGGTACGGCAGCAAGCTAACCTAGAGGGGGGGTGAATAGGTTTTTCTGAAATCTGAAATAGAAACTTAAACACAGAAATTAACACTTGAAAAGTTTGGTTAGTTTAGTGTGATAAATAGTAGCAGTGCGAAAGCAAATAAACAATCACACAAACAACACAAGAGATTTATCCTGGTTCGGCCCTTCTCATATGGAAGTCCTACGTCCAGTCCCCAAGCAACCTCTTGGAATTTCACTAACCAAGGGTACAGTCCCCCTCAAGGACACTACAACACCCAGCACCCCAGCTGGTCTTCTTCTCTTTCCCGGGCAAGAAGGCAGCCCACTTCTCTTACAGGTAAAGAAGCCAATCTCCTGGTACAAACCCTAGTGCGGTTCTGCTAGACACTACCCCTAGCTAGGTTAACAACTGGTACAAACCCCAGTTTGGTTCAGCTAGACACAAACCCCTAGCTGGGTTATCTACTGTATACAGTCCTACAGCTGGACATGAATCTTTCTTAGAAAAGAAAGATCAAATTGGGAGCTATTACAAGATGGACACAATGAACTCTAGCTCACAGCCACAGACTCTCCCCAAGATTACAATGAGCACAGGGAGAGAATGGAAGAGAAGAAGGCTTGAAGGCGATGAAGACTTCTGCTTTGAAAAGCTTCTGTAGATTTTTGGCTCGAGCTCTTCTCTCTTGCTTTGAGTGTATGTGGGGTTGAGGTTCCTCACTTGGATGTACACTCCTTCAAAGATGTTCAGGAAAGCTCTCTATTTCGTTCTTCAGCCAAGCTTCTTCTTTTATATAAGCAATTTGAATAGATCCGTTGAAGGGATCCGTTGGAGTCCTAGCCGTTGCTCATCTTCTGTCTTAATCTACCTCTGGTGGTCTTCGAGGTCTGTAAGCATAGAAGATAGTGTTAGCATAAAAGAGTGTTTTATGATAAATGGTGCATAGTACTGTTCTTCTGCTAACACACTGAAAATAGTAGGTCATATCCTTTTCTGACAAGACTCTGAAATACGCATGCAGCTTTTTGTCAGAAGATATTTGACTTTATATTGACCGCCAAGATCACTTCAGAAGATTATAAGAAATCTATGTTTAAAGCGAAGTGAATCGTTGAGAGAATGACTTAACAAATCGTTATAGTGATAAGACTTAACAAATCCTTATACTTATAAGACTTAACAAATCGTTATGAATGGTAAGTTGTTTGTAAGTCTTAAAGAATCGTTATGAAACTTAACAACTCGATGTGCAAAGCAAATCGTTGTTCTTACTTATGAAATCGTTATGAAAACAAATCGATGTGATCACTTGAGAAATCAATGTGAGAACAAATCGTTGTTCTCTCTTAAGAAATTGATGTGACCAAAGAAATCGATGTGAGAAGCAAATCGTTGTTTCTCACTTATCAAATCGTTATGAAGGCAAATCGATGTGAGGGCAAATTGTTGAGCTCACTTATCAAATCGTTATGAGCCTTAACGAATCGTTATAGAAGGCAAATCGATGTGAGGGCAAATCGTTGCGCTCACTTATCAAATCGTTATGATCCTTAACGAATCGTTATAGAAGGCAAATCGATGTGAGGGCAAATCGTTGAGCTCACTTATCAAATCGTTATGAGCCTTAACGAATCGTTATAGAAGGCAAATCGATGTGAGGGCAAATCGTTGCGCTCACTTATCAAATCGTTACGAGACCTAAATCGATGTGAGCCTTAATGAATCGTTATGAAGGGCAAATAAAATCAATTAAGACCAAATCGTTGTAGCGCTTATAAAATCGATCAAGATAAATCGTTGTAGCGCTTATTAATTTGGCACTTGAACTGAAATCGATGTATATAGATTAGACATCGATTTTATCATTTTAGTGCGTCAATATTGCATTAATGTGAGACTCAGCATTTTGCTATGAGATTGATGCGACACAGATGAAACAAAATATTCAATTTAAATTACATCATAAATTTTGTTAGCACCAAAATATGATGGTAATAAAGAGTGGTTCAACAATCTCCCCCTTTTTGGTGATGACAAAATTTATGAGAATTTTCTGACAAAAATATGTAAAGTATAGAAAATACAGAAAAAATTCACAGATAATGCATACCATGCATACTCTCCCCCTTTTTGTCACAAACCAAAAAGAAAGGTTCTTACCATTGCATTCTCTCCCTTTTGTGAAAGAAATTCTTACCATTGAGGGGTTCAACAATAATAGACATTTAATGAATAACTCCCCCTTAGTCTGTGCTCCCCCTGAATGAGAGATTCCACCTATATGAAACTTGCAAATAATTGTTAGTAATAAAGACCAATTTAATTTTTGTGACTACTCTTTCTTCAAATGTGATTTGAATGAAGAGTCAGCAGTCACTCCTGCCTTGAGCATCCTTGGTTTTTGATGCTCCAAGGCTAACCTGCAAGTAAATTACTCAAAGGTAGGTACCCAAATCCTTTTGGGTCCTTGATGGTTAGATGCATGAAAATATCCTTTAGGGTTCCAAACTAAGTGCCTAGTTGTGCAGGTGTTTACTGTGTGTCCTAATTTATTGCAATGAGAACAACAATGAATATAGATTGTTTTACTGTTCTTATTTTCTTTGTGCTGAGTTTTTAGAACGTGATTTCTGTAAACTTTTTCTTTTACAGGGGCCTTTTTCTGGGGCATCTTGGTTTCTTTTACAAATTTTGGTAGTGGATATTTTTTTGGAATCATAGCTTGTTTTCCTTTTTCTGGAGGTATGTATCCAAGCTCTTGTTTGTTATTTCCATATTTTGATTCTTTTAAGCATAGGGCTAAAGATGTTTTCCCTTCAGTTAATTTTCTAACTGATTCTTTTAAATACATATTTTCTTCAGTTAGAGTTTTTAATTTTTCTTCTAACTCTAACTTCTCATTATTCTTGCTTTTCAAATCTTCATTTAAAAGATAATTTTTATCTTTACAATCTTTTAATTGTTCTTCTAGTTGCTCCAATTCGGATTTAAGATCAGAATTGATGTTTTCCAAGCAAGTAGAGTTGTTTTTCATATTTTTTAGTTCTTTTACAACCCCCTTATGTTTTTCATACAGTTCATTAAAGACTTCTTCTAAGTCTTCTGATTCTGACCCTGAATCTGTGCAAGAATTAAAAAATGAGTCAGAATGTACCTCATCTAGTCCCACCATGAGGGCTAGATTTACCTGCTCCTTTTCAGAATCTGAGCTTGATGATTCTAAGCTTGTGACCTCATCATTTTCCCAAGCAGCCGCCATACCTTTTTGTTTAAATTTCTTGTGATGCTTCTTGGGCTTCTCGGTTTGACTAGTCTTCTTGAGTCTTGGACAATCCGGTCTCAGATGCCCAGTTTTCTACATTCATAGAAGACTGGTTCTTTCTCCTTTTTCTCCTTTCTTTGGATCCTTCTTGATCTGTTTTTCTTCTTCTTTAAAATCTTCTGAAGCTTGTACAATACTTCATCAGCATCATTATCTTCAGAATCTGCATTTTGGGAACTAGAAGAGGAAGAGGTGGAAGGAGCAACTACAACCTTAAGAGCATCAGTACATTTCTTCTTAGATGATCTTTCAGACAATCGCTCCATATTTATTTCATGTGCCATGAGAGAACCTATTAAATTATCAATTGACAATTTGGTTAAATCATGGGCCTCTTCAATAGCAGTTACTTTAGGTGTCCATGAAATAGTTAAGGACCTAAGTATTTTTCTAACGGTTTCTTCATTAGAAAGAATTTTTCCAAGAGAATTTAAGTCTACTACTATGCTTGAAAATCTATTATACATAGTAGTAATGTTTTCGTTTGAAAGCATTTTAAATTGTTCATATTGTGAAACAAGAATATCTATTCTAATTTGTTTCACTTTATCCGTTCCTTCATAAGTTATCTGCAGTTTATCCCAAATTTCTTTAGCAGATTTGTATGCAGATACTCTACTAAATTCTCTTTTGGATAAGGCACAACATAAGTAGTTCTTAGCTTTAAAGTTTAAAGATAATTTACTTTTATCAGCAGGTGTAATGGCAGTAGTGCCTTCAACAGGAACAATAACAAAGTCACCTACCTCAATTACCTGCCACAGATCAAAGTCTGTGCCACGAATGAAGCATTCCATCCTCATCTTCCAATATTGGTAGTCTTCTCCATCAAAGAATGGAGGTCTGGAGACTGATTGACCTTCAGCATATCCTTGAGCTGCCATGGATCTTTGCTCTAAGATCGTTGGTGTAGATGCGGTTATTTCCCCGATGTCCCTCCTCTCCCCTTTTTCGGGGTGGGTTTGTGGAAAGGGTGGATAGCGAGGGAATGAACGGCGTCCACACGGGGAATAAGAATGGACAGAAAGTAAAGGAAAGCCGCGATCGCCAGGTACTTTTCCTAAAAAGCACCAAAAGTAGGGACGGGTCTAAAAGGGGATGTGTACCTTTTTGGGCCCGTGGAAAGTAGCGGGATATGTGCGGTGGGTCCTTCCTCCTCCTTCCACCGGCCGGCCGGCGAAGGAGATTTAGCCTGAGGTACCTGAAGAGGACAGAAATGGAAACGGATTAGGCGGACGCGTAGTAAATGAAAAAGACAATAGAAGGCAGCAGACATGACATAAAACGGTGCGGACGCACCTTCTAACTACGAAAAAGAAAAACCCCTAACTAGACAGGGAGGGAAACATGCACGTGTGTGCGTGTGTGTTGTCTGATGACCCGGACAGGGGGAGAGAAAGGCTGTGAGAGCCCGAAAACAGCGTGGCGGATGGCGACGCCTCGTTGTGGAGCGGACGGCGTGAATCGTCCTCCGGCTCCGGAACAGCAGCTTCTGGACAGCAGGATCATCCCACTGGAACCTCCTGTGGACGTGGAACGGAACGGCAGGTGGGTGACGCGTTGAACGGGCAGGGCTTCGCCGCTCTAGGGTGTAAGGTCTCTCTCTCTCTTCACTGCTGCGGAGGGGGTTTGTATATATAGACTCACTGTTTTAAATCGCGTCCAAACCAGCTGACGTTTTTTAAGTAAAATTGCGGCCACAGGAAATGTCGCGATTCATTAGGTCGGTCAGATGTCCCATCAACTTGCCAAAATGTGATGATTACGGCGCGCAGCGATCTTAAGAATCGCGTCGACCATAGTCGTCGCATTTCGGAAGGTCAAATTGATTTGACAACCATGACCTCATTTGCATCCATAAAACGCGTCCATCATACTGGTCGCAATTAACAACCGCCTGAACATTTGTAACGATGTAACTGGCGGTTCTTAATTGCGGCGTGTTGTCTGGGCGCGATTTAGAGTCTGACACCGTACTGACAACGCTCTGACGCCTGGCAGGGGCATGGTGCGCGCAGGGCGGTTAAGAATCGCGTCGTACAACCACGACGCGTTTCAGAGCCTACCACAGCTGTCAGAACGTGTGCGCTCTGGCACAACCTGAAATTGTTGACTTTTTAACCGCGACGGCCGTCATGGATGCCCTTTAACGTCGGTTAAGCATTGCGACCTGTAAGGTGGTAGCTGAATTGCGTCGCCTCAGGGCGTCGCGCTTATGGCATTTAATACGCGGCCGCCGGTCTGGTCGCGATTTCAAACAGTGTGCTGATTCTTTTTGAGTTTTTCTAGACTCTTTTGTAGACTTATCTAAAAAGTCCTAAAAAGCTTTAAAGGACAGGAAAATTCTGAAAAGTCTCAAAGTAAAACAGGAAATTCGAGGAAATCACTTAAAAAGGTAATTAAAGACAATCACATTGAGGCGTTACAATGCAACTCGAGATTTTGTCCAACTTGGGTAAAATTGGCGTGTCTACAGATGCCTCGCCTTGGCGTTTGCTTTGTAAGGAGTAAAGTGAAGGCAAAACAACTAAAAGTAAGAGCCAAGGTGTAATGAGACACGCCCTTTTAAGGCACAGACTGAAGCTGTTTGTCAATTTAAAATAACGCTGTTCTTCGAAAACTCTTCTGGAGAGGAAACTGTACCATCGTAGATAACTAAACTACAAAGTAAAGACAAATGCGAGATCAACTTCCATCGTCGGGAAGTACCTAAGGACGTAATCCATTAGGTTTCACCTGCGTATGGGGCTGCCATGGCCGTAGGTGGATCGAAAGTAAATTAAAGGAAAAGATCCAGGATGGATGAGTTTCTCTCCGAAAAGAATATCTTCAAACAACTTTATAATAAACTGAGTACTGGACTCAGAGTGGAATTATCGGGTTCCTTTGGCATTGACGGACCAAGTGATTATCTTTAATTAAGCTTTTCAAATGATTTTCTCTGAAATTCCTATTTGCATTTAAGGCTTTTCAACAATCTTCCTGTTAACCTACGTGAATGCATGCTGGGCTAAAAGAAAAGACTCATAAAACAAAACAAAATATAAGATAATCAAGGATAATATTGTTGTGCCGAAAAGGGGTCAGGATACCCATGGGAACTGTCGCCCCTCCTTGCAGGAACTGTCGTTCATCCTTTTATCCAAAATTGGGAACAATCATTTCCCAAGTACCATGGGAACCGTCATCCCCCATCTTCGGCCAACGGCCTATCCTTAGAAGCAAGAATCCTCTGGAATTATCTTCATTTTTCGGCAGTGAAGGGGAACTCAAACTCCAGATTCATTAAAGCCTCAAGGTCCTTGACAGACTCTAATAAGTATACCGTATAGTAAATGCAATATACGTTACTAATGTGGAGGCTGTCGAGGATGTTCGTGTATCATGCAATATAGTAAACATCATGAATCTGCATGAAAAAAAAGAGCTCAAAACACATTAGCAACAAAGGGGTACTGATCAAAATCGCGTCCAGTCTCATGGACGCCTTTCAGCATAAAATCGCGACTGCCGCTGTCGACGCGATTTAAGATGCAAGCCAGAATTTAAAAATTCTGCTCTTACTCACTTATTGGGTGGCAATGGGAGGATGGTTCTGGATGTGGGGTGAGTCATTCTCGGGGTGAGGTCCCAAAATCCTCATCCACTTGTTACAATACCCATCATTTACCCACTCCAACTTTTATCCACTCCCATTTCAACCTTCTTACTCCAACCTTATCTTACTCTCATTTCTTCCCACCCTTGCAAAGAGTGTTCTAAGAGAAAGCTTTGAAGAGAAGAAGGCTTGGTGATGGAGCAAGGTTCATCCTCAAGGGGAGCAAGGAGAGAGGTTTTCAATAAGTTGAGCCAAGTTAATGGTCATGTTAGCAAGCTTGTCCAAGCCAGAATGGTAGGTTAATTATGCTTGCTTGGCTTGATTAAGATGTTTCAAAATGAGGTTTTAAAGCTTGGTTAACATGTTTTTGGCATTTTCATCAACTCAATTTCATAAACTTGCAGGATTACCCACTCTTTCCGGGGAGCCGAAAATTCGTGCGTTTGCCATGGCTGCAACAACTTACGTCGAATATCTCTTTGGACATGACCACTATCTTGAAAAGATGGGGCATTAACAACCTGGTGGTACATGCAAAGAGGTATCACGAAGTCCATTTGGATTGGGCGGCTATGGGTGCACTGGTCGAGGTATGGCATCCCCAAACTCACACCTTCCTCTTCAAGGATTTTGAAGCGACAATCCTTCTGGAAGAGGTGGAGGTACTCTTAGGCCTCCGCCGCATGAAGCAAGGTGATGAAGATAACATGATGGTTGCACCGAGAAGCTACACCAGCAAAGCGGTTCTTGAAAGCTTCATAGATGCCCGGGAAGCGTATGAAGTGCGAACGGGCAAAGGCATCCACCTACAAAAGCTGGCTTTTTAGACGATGAGGGAGGTCAGCAAAGCTGGAAACGCCAAAGAGTTGGAGAGAGCGATGAAAGGTTTTGCCATCTGTGTGGCTGCGGCGTTGCTTTTCCCTTCAATCGACTCTGTTCTGGAGTCCGATCAGCTAAGCGCGGTCTGTGCAATCTGGGAAGGCGAGCGGTTGGGACCGGCAGTCTTGGCCTTTCTCTATAGCGGGCTAATGGCAGCAAGCTTAGGTAGGCCCTTATATGGATCTATGCTTTATTCACTTGCTGGACTGATTTGCATTTGAAGTTCTACTTGAGCAACAAGGTGCCGACCTCGTCCCGCCTCTTTGCAAAGAGTCCACTTAAGCACCTGGATAACATCATCGGGCTGGATGGAAGAGTTGCAAATCAGGCGCCGCAACTGAAGACTCGGGCAGATTGGCGCGAATACCTGCACGATATGCCCGAAGATACATTTAACTTCATCCCGGTTCCGTTCCCAAATCGTGACTTGAGGAGTAGGCTAGCATCCGGTGTGGATCTTTGCCTGATCGGCGCGTCAGAATTCGTGCTTTATAATGCACACCGATGTCTACCTCAATTTGGGCTTGCAAGGTGTGTGTTTGAGGGGCCGTCTCACACCGTACCCATCAAACATCGGGAACTCGGTACCAATAATGACGGAGAGGAAGCCAACACGATTAAGGCCATATGGAAAGTTTGCAATTTTCGAAGGCCGATTCCAACTGAGAGGGAGGTTGAAAGTGAGAAAGCCAACTATGTAAGGGGCTTGAAGAGGGTCCGATCTTGAGATGACTTCAATCTCAAGGGTCGTTTGTAAATAATGGAAGATCATTGTGAATAAATAAAATCAAGTCTGGTTTTGTGTGCCAAAGATGATTGCTATGAAGTGGTTTGATTTGAACGACTTCCAATTAGCATGAAATGGGTGTATACCCCTTGCAAGGTTGCCTGAAAAATGGGCTGGGAGGGATTCTGGCATAATCCGCGTCCAAACCAGCGGCCGCGAATCAATTGACAGAAACGCGTCCAAGACGCGCGCCACGGGTAGAAATTAAAGGGCGACGGCTGAAGTCGCCGCGGATATTCGAATCGTTTAAATTCCAAGCACGCGAAACCCGTACAATTGTCATGATTGCCTCTGAATCGCGGCTAGAAGCGCGGTCGCGGTTCAGGTTTTGAATTTTTGCACCCCTGACAGATCTGTCAGGGGTCATCATGACCTCTGAATCGCGGCGTAGGGACTCGACACTTATTCAAATGACGGTTCATTATCCGCGTCGACTAGACTGGGCGCGGTTCAGACAATTCAAGTAATGCTCGCCTCGGAGCCAGGAATCGCAATTAATGGGCCTGAATTGCGTCGAGGGCGCGAGGCGCGATTTGGAGTGACGGTGCGCAATTCATGGCCGCTGGTTTGGACACGTATTATGAAACGTCGCCGGCGGTTATAAACCGCCCGGGGCGATCTTTCCGGCGCTTCTCCTCCCATTCCTCTTCTCTCTTTCGTTCTCACTCTCTCATCTCTCTCATTCTCTCCCATTTCTTTCTCTCTCAACTCTCTCTCTCGGCCCCTGATCTCTCACAATGACGGGTGGGAGCAAACGGCAGGCCAAACGGCCAAGAACGGAGGAGAGGATGGCGGCGGCTTCTCCGGCGGACTCGGCGGAGAGAAGTGGCGAGGATTTGACTAGCGTCGCCGGCGACGAGCTCGCGCTCGTGCCGGCGACGATGGCCATGGGAAGGGCCGGAGGCGCAGCGGCGATGGAGGATCCGCTGGCAACGAGCGGTGGCGGCGGTGGCGACGATGCGGCGGCGGAGGAAGAGGAGGCGACGGCGCGGCGCCGTCGAGGACGGCAGGGGAGAGATCTCCCCGCCCATATGAAGACGGTAATTCCCTCTCGACCCCTCTCTCTTCAAATCGGGGCAAGGGGGGCGAGCTTCGAGCTCGGTGAAGGAGGTGAGAAACGCGTCCAGACCAGACGGCGCGTTTCTCGCCTCCGAATCGCGTCGGCATAGGCCGTCGCGATTAAAAACTAAAACGCGCCCACATAAGTGGACGCCTTTCAGGGTTAGAAATGCGACTTCTGCACTGGTCACATTTCAAACCAGAACCAACATCTTCAAATTTTTAAGCATGCTTTGTTTAGTTTAACCATGTATTATACCATGCTTAGTTTAAATGTGTGTTACATGAATTTTTAACATGATATTGCATGTTTTAATTATATTGAAAAATGTGACCTTACTGTGCATACACCACTCGTTTTATATGTTTATTAAACCTACTTAAGATACAAACAAGTCTAGAGTTAATACATTAACAACAAAACTTAAAATACTAACATGGTTTTAAATACCAACATACTGTAATAAACTGTAATTCAACACAACTCATGATGTGAACAAGCCTAGGTTTTTACACATTAACAACAACAACAAACTTAATATCAATATGGTTTTAAATATTAACAGACTATGAGAAATTATAATTAAACTTACATAAATAACATGACTTTTGACTTTAAAAACAACTTTACAAACACAAGATTAACATAACATAATTTACAATTATGTGCAGGGTGTGATGAGGCCGCGCACCATGTGGCCATTAGTTGTAGCGGCTTACCGGGGTCTTCCGGCCTTCCAGAGAGAGAGGGTTCGGGAGATGGGTTTTGGCTCGATCTTGGAGATCGAGCCATTTTTTGTTGATCCCCCACTTATCCAGGTTATCCGGGATAGGTGGGACCGAGTGAGCCGCACCTTTCTTTTCCCCTGGGGCCACATGGTGCCCAGCCTGGAGGATGTAGCCCGTATCACGGGGCTACGGGTCGACGGCGAGGCGGTGACTGGCGTCACATACGCAGACTACACCAACCTGACACACCAGCTGCTGGGACTGGAGCCGTTTGGGCAGGACAACCATGAGCGGAGGATGGTCGGACGAGTTGCATTGCTGGAGTCGCTGGGGCTGGCAGGCGTGCGACAGAAGGCAAATGAGCTTCTTCCTGCCTTCGTGGAGCGGGCCGCGGGTTTAGCACGGGCAACATATGGTCAGGACGCTGAGGACACCATGCGGGCAGACCGAGACTTGTGCCGGTTTCTAGTATTCTTCTTCGGCAAGATGCTGTTCACCACTAAGGGTGACGGCATCCACTGCCGTTTCTTGGAGTTACTAGATGACCTGACGCGAGTCGGCAGGTATGCTTGGGGTGCTGCCCTCCTGGCGCACACCTTCGCAGACCTGTCTACCGGTACGGGCCGAGAGACTACAGTGGGCGGATTCGCGCCCTTCCTTCAGGTACAGATCTAACCCCAAATTTGATTTGACTTTGACTTGTCCTGCAAATTTAAGTTGATGTGATTGATTGTTTTACAAGTTTGGAGCTATTACTATCTCCTACTGGGCAGGGCCACAGAGGTGGACCCCACAGTGGTGCCGTTGGCCAGGAGGTGGCTACCCCTGGTTAGCACGGCGACTTACGCATTCCAGTTGGACATGCTTCGTCGGCACGTCCACGACTTCCCAGCGCTCCTGGTGCGCTTCTCTTCCTTCTCATTTTCCCTTGTATTTTAGCATTTTTACAAAGTTTAGGAAGTGATTTAATCAAATGCCTTTTTTGTGCAGGTTGTTTGGGAGCCGTATGCAGGCTACGGTGATGCCGATTAGCCGTGGGTAGTGAGTGGCCGGGGCTTGTTCAAGCGTGACATCTGGGTCCACTGCCTGAACGAGATCGAGCCACTCCGCCTGAGGTTGGCGGCACGCACTTTAGGGCTGCATCAGCACTGGATAGATGAGGCGGAGCCGAGGGGGATCGGCAGAAAGACTCGCGGGAAGGCCAAGACGGTGGATTGGCGGACCCGCTTCCCAAATCAGTTCTCAGACTGGCACCGTGGTGGCCAGGTGGTGACCAGCGAGGCCATGGACAGCACCGCCTACCTCCGGCGGTACCAAGAGGAGTACGGCCTCCGCGACTTCATGAGGCCCGAGAGGGTAAGCATTTAAACTTATTCGATTCGTTTACACAGTTAATAAGTATAAACTTAAAAATATATATGTATGTGCAGGATGGGCATGACACGCTCATAGGCCAGCTGGAGGGACAGTTGGCGGCTACGACGGCGCGGCTAGCCGAGGCACGGGCGGCCTTGGAGACACTGGTAAGTGTTGAATTTAAATGCATACATGTGCTTCTTTACTTACCATTGTACTGACATAGTTTTCCTCTTTGTTGGCTTGCAGCGCACAGCCCAGGGCGCGGCCGTCCAGGCCGAGGCGGGAGGTGCTTCTTCGAGCAGAGGCCCGGCAGTGGCGGCGGAGGTGAGCTCCCTCCAGGAGCAGCTGGCTGCGGCGGTGGCGCGTGCCGAGCGGGCAGAGCGCGACCTCGCTATACGGGTAAGCATTTAAATTTTAGTGAATTCAATTAAATTGCTTCTTGGTGTACTTACCTGTTCTTTGTTTCTTGTTGTGCAGTATGAGGAGCTAGAGAGCGCTCTGGCCCGCGAGACCCTGGCTGTCGCGGAGCTGACTGAGCAGGGGTCTCAGCCGGCGCCGACGGAGCTTCCCCGTGACGTGGCCGAGTTACGGGCGTTACTGGCGCTGGAGCGGCGTGATCTCGAGCGTCAGCAGAGCCAGTGGGAGCGTGAGCGGAGCGGCTTACTCAGCAAGCCGTGGAGGCGAGGGCTGGGCAGCTGGCAACGGAACGCCTGTTGAAGGCGTCCGAGGAGCGCTACCGCTGCGGGAGGGAGCGAGCCAGGGAGCAGGGACGCGCCAGTGCTTACTCCGAGAGCATCCTGGCGTCTTCCTCTCAGTACGAGAGGAACGTTCAGGACGCAGCAGGTGCACAGAGGTCGACAGGGTCCCGAGCACCGATGGGGCCACCTCCTCCGCCTACCACAGTTGCCGACCTGGGCGAGGCCGAGAGCAGCCAGCGGGAGCCAGCTACACCTACAGAGGGGGGTGACGAGAGCCAGACCACCCCGCCTTGACACTTGTATTTTCTTTTTCTTTTACCTGTACCGTGCCTAGTGTGGCACCATTTATGATACTGTACACGGGCCCGGCTCCCTGTTAGCCATTATATATATATATATATATATATATATATATATATATAGTTGCTCCTTTTCAGCTTTCTTCACCTGTACACATGTGGTAGATAGGAACAAACAAGTTAAATGTCCGTTCCGGCTCAGCCCCTTACTTGTGGATATTACTAGACTTCGTGGCTTGTCAAGGGGCTGAACCCTAATCAAAAGGCGGTAAAACAATAAACAAATTCAAGGACATGTGCATAAAGCAAAGATAAAGACGAAGATGCGTGAATGTGTACAAAATGTGTAATTTTGAGGATATACAATAATTAAAAACTTATTTTTTTGGATTTTGAAAAAGGATATCTGATTTTTTTTTTGATTTAGGAGATATTCAATTTTTTTGGATTTTTGGAAATATGCTGATTTTTTTTATTTTAGAGATATTAAATTTTTTTGGATTTTAAAAATATGTAATTTTTTGGATTTTTGGAGATATTCAATTTTTGGATTTTTGGATGAAATGTACAATTTTTTTGGATTTTGAAAATATGCAATTTTTTGGATTTTTGGATGAGATGTATAAATTTTTTTGTGAGCATGGCATTTGAACTTTTTAATTCTTTGGATGTCATTCTTAAAATGCATTGATGTTCTTAGATGTGTTAAGGCATGGATTGGATGTGCGTAATGGGTGCCTTGACCTGAGGCGACCTTTGGCAACATCCTCCTTAGTTGGTCGCTGCCTTGCTTAGGTGCCAAGGCAATGTCCCTAGAAGGAAGGAAGATTCATTAGGAAGTCTGCCAGTAGTCTGGGCAACCGGGGAGACACTCAATTGATTGTTTTTATACTCAGAGAAAGGTTCGAGTTTTACTTGACAATTTTGGGGTTTGAGCATGCATACGACTGGGTCCTTTTGGATCTCCGCGGGGACTTTGCCGCTCTTGACATGCTTTCAATCGGATTTGGCCTTTTGGCTTTTTCGTGAGGATTTGGATTTTTCCATTGATCATCTTTCTTCCCCTTTGCCTTGATTGATTGCCTTCTCGAGTTTTTAAACAGACTTCAAGAGGTCGATCCCACTGGTCTTCTTTCCTACCGGCAGACCGAATAGAAGAGAAAGGCGGATACTGCCTCGGGTTATAGGCTCGACATTGACCTTCTTTGGATTTTGCGCCTCTGGCTTTCTCAGGAAGGCATGTAAGTGTGTGAGTGTCGTCTTCCTTGGCTTAACACATCTTTAAAGAAATCAGTAAATAGATTTTAAAAATGACCCTTTGCAAGCTTAAAGGTTCAAAATACCATGCCAAATTTTCCTTTTTCAGGTAGTGAATTAAGGGTAGTATTTTTTTAGATGTAAGCCATTCCAAGAGTGGGAGAGTTCCTCCCCCTCTGCATTAATTAGCTTATAGGCATTGCCTGAATAAGCTTGGCTTATAATAAAGGGTCCTTCCCAGTTGGGTTGGAGCTTGGATCTGGGACCACCAGGTTTTACAAAGATTTTTCTAACGACCATGTCACCGACTTTGAATCTTCTCTCAATAACTCTCTTCTGGTAAAAACGTGTGAGTTTGTTTTGGTATGCTCTTGTGTGCTCGGCGGCCACTAAACGCTTTTCATCTAAGAGTGCCAGTTGTTCAAGGAGCGACTCACGTCGTTGATCAATTGGTAAATCCTTGTCAAGTTGAACTCTTAGTGAAGGGATTAGAATCTCATATGGTACTACTGCCTCCATTCCGTAAGTAAGAGCAAACGGTGTCTGCCCTGTAGGAGTACGGATTGAAGTGCGGTAAGCCCATAAAGCTTCTACGAGTTTCTCTGGCCAATCCGAGAACTTATTAACCTCACATGTCTTCTTGATAATTTTGATGAGAGTTTTATTTGTGGCCTCTGCCTGGCCATTGCCTTGCGGATAATAAGGTGAAGAATGATGCAATGCAATTTTATACCTGTTGCAGAGGTCACAGAGTTCTTGAGAGATGAACTGCGGACCGTTGTCAGTGATCATCGCCTCTGGTATACCAAACCTGGTGATGATGTTCCTCATGATGAAGCGGCAGACGGTTGTTGCCTTGATTTCCGCATATGCTTCGGCTTCCGCCCACTTGGTGAAGTATTCCGTCGCTGTAAGAATAAAAGATTTTGTTTTGTTCTGGGAATTAGGATCACCAAGGGGTCCGATGATATCGAAAGCCCACATAGCGAAAGGCCAGGGTGAAGATACAGGGTGGAGTGAAGAGGATGGAGCATGAATTTTGTCGGCGTGCAATTGGCATTTGACACACCGGCGGACAAAGAAAGAACAATCCTCCTCTAGAGTAGGCCAGTAAAAGCCTTGCCTAAGGATCTTCTTAGCAAGCATTTGGCTACTTACATGACCTCCACAAACACCCGAATGGGCCTCCTTAACAACCCTCGGAGCCTCAACTTCATCTAAACAGCGGAGCAAAATGCCGGAGAAGCTTCTTCGGTAGAGCGTATTACCAATCACCGTGTACTTCTGAGATATCCTCCTGATGGTCTTCCTCTCTTCAGGGGTGGCTTCCACAGGGTAGGATTGATCCTTGCAATATTCAGATATCTCAAAATACCACGATTTTTCTTCATCTTCCAATTCTTCTTCCAGCTCTACTAGCATGATTTCTTCTTTGCTCCTCCTCTCGGCATTTACCAGCTCCTTATCCTTAACCCAGAGGAACATCGGATCCAAGTAGAAGGGAATTTGCCGGCGTTCGATTTGAATGCCGGAAAAATCGCCGGGATAGACCATGTGCATGGTTGCGCCCACGGTGGCAAGGGCGTCAGCCAGGAGGTTCTGGTGACGAGGAACATGAACAAAGACAAGCTTGGTGAACAGCTTGGCGTAGGCCGAAGCGTGTTCTTGGTATGGCTTGAGCTTGGGATCAGTAGTGCGGTATTTGGTGAGCACTTGGCGGAGGATCAATTGGCTATCACCTACAATCCGGAGGTGTGTCACATCATAATAGCGCGCGAGTTCCAGACCAGCTAATAAAGCCTCATATTCGGCGATATTGTTGGTAGCAGGGAAGTTTAGCTTATGAACTCGCGATATGGTGACACCCTCTGGAGACAACAGGGCCATCCCGATACCTGCTCCATAAGAATTCAGGGCCCCGTCGAAATACAATGTGTACATACGATCGTCATGATCGATGGACATCAATTCTTCATCCGGGAGGTCTGAACAGACTGGATCAGTTCGAGGCAATGGGTGATGAGCGAGATGCTCGGCTATGGCATAGCCTTTGATTGCCTTCTGTTGGATGTAGGTGATCTCAAATTGGGAAAGGAAACTTTGCCAACGTGCTAATCTGTCAGTTAGGACAGGTTTTTGGAGCAAGAATTTGATGGGGTTCATGCGAGCAATAAGGTGCACTGTATGGGCGAGGAAATAGTGCTTCAACTTCTGCACTACCCATACAAGTGCGGCACAGGTTTTCTCCATGGAATTATATCTCTGCTCACAAGGATTAAGAAGCTTGGACAGGTAGTAGGCCGCCCTTTCTTTGCCTTCGTCGTCGACTTGGGCAAGAACAGCTCCTACGGAGTCTTCTAAAACAGAGATATAGAGGATGAGAGGCTTGCCTGGCGTAGGCGGCCTCAGGACAGGCGGATTGGAAAGATAGTCCTTAAGCTCATCGAACGCTGCCTGACACTTCTCATCCCAGCAAAATTCAACTCCTGGCTTGGTGAGGTTATAGAAAGGCCTACACCGTTGAGAATGCTGAGAGATGAATCGGCGAATGTACTGCAACCTCCCAATTAGTCCTCGAACTTCTTTCAAATTCTTGGGAGGGAGCAATTCCTTTATCGCCTTTGCCTTATCTGGATCAATCTCTATGCCTCTTTTGCTCACAATAAACCCTAGCAACCTTCCAGCTGACACACCAAACACGCATTTCTTGGGGTTCATCCTTAAATGATATTCTCGAGTCCTTTGCAGAACCTTAGTGAGAACCCCAGCATGCTCAATTGCCGATCTTGACTTAACTACCAAGTCGTCTACATACACCTCAACAAGAATGTGGATCATGTCATGAAAGATGGCCATCATGGCCCTTTGGTAAGTGGCTCCGGCGTTTTTAAGCCCAAATGGCATGACCACAAAGCAATAAGTACCACAGGGTGTAGTAAATGAAGTTTTGTCTTGGTCTTCTTCTACCAGCTTGATCTGATTATACCCAGAAAAACCATCCATAAATGATAGGGTTTCATACCCAGCTGTGTTATCTACCAGCACATCCAAGTGAGGTAGAGGGAAATCATCTTTAGGACAAGCGCGATTAAGGTCCCGAAGTCAATGCAAATCCTGACCTTCCCGTCCTTCTTGATAACCGAGACGATGTTTGCCACCCAATTAGGATAAAGTATGACTTTGATGAACTTGGCTTTGTGAAGCCTGTCAACTTCATCCTTCATTTTCAAAGCGATCTGGGGGTGGAAACGCCTTAAACGCTGCTTAATTGCAACGGAGCCTGGCTTGAGGGTGAGATAATGCTCGACTAAGGAAGAGTCTAAGCCGGGCATATCTTCGTAGCTCCATGCGAAGATGTCCTTATATTGCCTAAGAACCTCCACAATTGCCTCCTCTTCATCCGGTGACAAGTTAGTGCTTACGAGGACAATCTTGGGATCTTCTTCGGTTCCCAGGTTGATTTCTTTGGTGATTTCCTGCACAGCTGGTGATGGTTCATCAAATCTCTTAAGCCCACTGGCAAAAGCGTCAGCCTCGCCCTCAAACTCCTCATCACCATCATTAATCGGGTCATCGTCGTCCATTATTTCATAGACGCCGAACCCATCATCAACAAAGGGGGCTGACTACTCATATTCTATTTCTGGCAATTGCAAAGGGTACTCAATGAACTCAGGAATTGCCAGGCACGCCTTGCATTTATGAGCGAGGCTAGCCAGATAGCGATGAGGGATCCTCCTACCCTTGGATTTCCTTCCTGGATCTACCCTTAGTCTACTACCCTTGTCTAAGCTACTAGAAGGAAGAGACGAAGCAGAAGGACGATTATCGAAAGCAAGGTCCCGCCCATGGGTATTCGGGAAAGCAGTAAAGAAAAGATCCCCGGAGGGAGCAGTCAAAGGGGTATTTACAGCAACATCCCCTTGCGGGGTGTATGGATTAGGGAAAGCAGTAAAAGTCTCTTCCGTGGAAGGGAGCACCGAAAACCCAGCCTGAAGGCCCGGGCATGACAAACCACCGACTGGAACGCAGTCGGAGGCGAGGAAAGAAGTTTCCTCAACAAAAATGGCAGGGTCTTCCATCACAAACCAACCCCAAAACCCCCCATTCTTCTCAGTGGTGGAGAAAGAAAGGGAAGCAACCAATAAGCACTTAAACGGGAAGCGGGAAGTGGAAGCAGCAAAGCGGGAAACAAGGGCAATTCGAGGATGGTGGAAGGAGGAACACAATTCAAAGTCAGGGTGGGCGGAAGGCCCATGAGGCCAGAGGGGGACGCATGTTTGGTGGAAAAGGAACGATGCTAGACAATCAGACCCTTCAAGGTGGCTCGAAGGCAATTGTCAGGCGTGAGACCCGATCCGGAAGAGCGATTTCTAAGGATTCTGACGGATCAGGTGGTTCCTCAGAGAAAATATGCATAGAGGATGGACGGACGGGCATTCGGGCCCCAGGAGAAGTAAAAAACGATCCTGCCATGGTCTGTACAAAGGACGGGACCATAGTGGATGGAACGGAAAAGGTATGTATAATGGACGGGAAAGGAGGAGGGTTGCCCCTAGGAATTCCCGGAACTGAAGGGAAAATGTGCGTAGCAGTACGAGAATTAAAAGCAAGGCGAATAAAAGTGGGTGTGGAACCCAAAGCGGAATTAAAAGAGGGCAAAATGCCTGGTACAAAATGAAAGACAGGCGCGGGGCCTAATGAAAAAGCTGGAACGGGCGTAATGCCCGGAATAAAAGTGGTAATGGGCGTGATGCCCGGTGCGAAAGGAACAGGTATGATGCCTGGTGCTGAAGGGAAAGCGGGCGCGATGCCCGAAGCCGAAGAAAGGAAAGCGGGCGCGATGCCCGAAGCCGAAGAAACAGGCGCGATGCCTGGTATGGAAAAGGGATCGGGTGTGATGCCCGAAGCAAAAGAAACGGGCTTAATGCCCGGAGTAACCGAAGCGAGCACAGGGCTCGAGATAACAACTGGGGCGGGCTCAGGGCCCGAAATTGGAGCCGGTGTAGGATTGGCACCCAAAAGTTCCGACAGAAAGGGGTCGGTGCCCAAGAGTTTTGACAGGAAGGGGTCAGTGCCCAAGAGTCTTGACAGGAAGGGGTCAGTGCCCAAGAGTTCTGACAGGAAGGGGTCAGTGCCCTGTACTTCTGTCGGTATGGGGTCGGTGCCCTGTACTTCTGCCGGTATGGGGTCGGTGCCCTTGATCCCTTGCACTATAGCCCGCAATTCAGAAAACCAATGTGCCTCAGGCGACCCGAACATGTGGTTTAAACAGGCGATAAGACTGCCCATGTCGAACCACTTGTTCCATTCAGTTTCATAATCACCAATCTTGGGTCGCTTGGCTGGTGCAGAGTTATCTGGTGCCCAAAAGGTATCCCGAGTCAGGGAGTAGATTGGCTGTGTTTCAACGGTCAATGGCTGGGGATCCCTAGGCTGTAGTGGCCCCTTGTAAAAATGATTGTGCAAAGCCCATGCGAGGGGTTGATTTGGCCGCAACTGGGTTTTGACAGGCTGATATCCTAAGCCGACCTTGACCTTTCTCTTGCATGCTTTAACAGCAGTTGTCCTGCCCTGTAGTTGTGCACCGAGGCCTTTGCCGGGCCGATAACCCATTAGTTTCATGATATGCAACCCTTTCTTGGTGATTATTCTGCTTGAATCAGAAGGGCTGACTACTGAAGGACCCGGCCCGGGATATGTGCCGGACGTGCTCGGTCGGTACTGTATCGTTGTGAGGGGCTGATTAGCAGGCCAAACTGCTGGAACCGAGTTGCTTGTCATAATGGCCTCAACTTCTGCAAGACTAGGCTTGTTGGCGACCTTAATTACGCGTCCCTTATATGGAAATTTCAAACATTGGTGGACTGTTGACATAACAGCACCAAGGGACTGCACATAAGGTCGACCAAGGATAATATGGTAGCATGGATCCAAGTCAAGGATGTGGAAATCCATTTCCGTAGAAGTTGGGCCCAGCTCGATTGTCAAAGTAACAACCCCTCTTGGCGACCTAGTGGAATTGTCATAGGTCGTGACAGTAATAATAGGGGGCGAATTGATTGGACCGGCACTCCACATAGAGTTAGCGTGTCAGGGGACACGACATTGACGGAGGCCCCAGAATCTACCAAACATCGATCCACGCAGCCGTTGATGTTTACTGTAAGACACAGGGCGTATCGCTGTGAATCAACTGGCGCGAGCTCACTCTCACGGAACACGATAGCTGGATGTGGGCCTGTCGGTGTCAAGACTGCACTAATCTGGTTAACCGGCAGATCCTCGTTAACCATCACCTTCTGCAGATACTGCATGAGTGCTTCCTGGTGAGTGGGCGACCTCTTAATCAATTCCAGGATGGTGATCCTGGCTGGAGTCCGGTCCAGGTGCTTCAACAAATCATACTGGGTGCCTGGCACTGATCCGTCTTGTATCTCTTCCTCTTCCTGGGTTGGTAGTACTTGATCTTGCTGGGGGAAAACCCGATTAAACATACGCCCGCTGCGGAGCACCATGGCGGGTTTAGGGGAACTGCCTGAAGTAGACGCAACAGCCTGATCTGTGGAAGTGGATGGCTGTGAGGTAGAGGGTGGATTGGTGAGAATTTGGTGCGGCAGTTGGATGCCTACCGCAATCTGGCGTGTAGTGGTGGCAGTGATATGCGCAGTGGAGGTGGTGGAAATGCGTAGGAAGGGGGCCCTATGGTTGGGGTTTATAAAGGGGAAAGCGGTGGGTGCCTGTACCGGCGGCGAGTCAGGTGGTGGTGGTGTAGGGGTATGTGAAAATGGGGTAGGTGTATCTACAGAGGGTGAATGTACAGGTGCAGGAGCTTGGTAGGCGGATGGACGGGTGTAGTTGGTGGGAATGCGTAAGAAGGAGGGTAACGGGTTGTCTGCGGTGGGTGTACGGATGAAGGGTGGTAAAATAAAGGGTGCCTGGGTGGCAGGGGTAGTTGTGGATGTGGCGGGTGCTTCCACAGACGGCGGCTGGTTCGTGAAGGCATTTACCTGACCATTTGGTGCCGGGTGCTCTGGCAACGGATTCTGTACGATACCCAAGTCAGGCTGCTGCTGCTGTTGCGGTGGTTGCTGCGGTTGCTGTGGAAGCTGAAGCTGTTGCTGCTGCTGAGGAGGCCTTCTTGCCTTCATCTTAGTGACGAACTTCCTCATTTCAACCCAGTCAATGCCTCCACCTTCATTTAGATTATGAATATAATCTTTGAAGTGGAAGCATCGGTCCAACGTATGGCTCGGGCCCCGGTGGAATTCACAATACCGGGAGGTATCGAGGTGAGGAGGCCATTGGAGTTTCTCCTTCGGCAATGTCAGTGCTCCGGCTGCCATGAGGGCATTAAAAATGTCGGGTAGGGTTTCTGGCAGCGGAGGGTAGGGGGTTGTTCTAGGGCCGGTTGGGAATCTGGGTGGAGGTGGCCCATAATTGCCTGGAGGAGGAACCTGGTTAAGTTGCTGGTGTGGATGAGGGGTTGTTGTTGTTGGGGTTGGGGTGCAGGCCGGTATTGTGGCTGCTGTGGTGGTTGTTGGAACTGGGGCTGCTGGAATTGCGGCCGCTAGGGTTGCTGGTCATAGTAGGGCTGCTGAGGAGGCGGCTGCTGGGCCCTGAAATTAGACTGGTTGTTTGGCCTAAAGGCTGGGAATTGGGGTTGTTGAGCCCTGGGGTTATTGGGTGCACGGTAAGTGGGAGGGGCTGGATTGCCCATGGCACTCACTTGTTCATTGTGAATAACCCCCTCAGTGGTGGGACCACTGGCGGAGGTACCCACTGGCTTCTTACCAATCCGGGCCTTGGGTTCAAATAGAGCCACTATGGGAGAGTCTTTCAGTTGTGTTTGAATGTATCTGGCTCTCTTATATAGCTCCTCCATTGTTGTCAGCTTATTCATAGCCAAGATATGCCTGAACTGGGGGGTAGCGTTGGTGGTGATCATCTTCACCTGCTCAGATTCAGACAACGGATCTCTCAGTTTCTCGGCCATGAGCCTCCACCTATCAGCAAAGGAGACAAACTCTTCATCAGCCTTCATCTTTTCGGCCACCAGATCAGTAATAGATAGCACAGGGCCCACTCGGTCTCTGTACCTCCTCAGAAACTTCCTCTGGACTGCCTCGAAGTTCTCTGCATCTGCTGGGTCCAAGGAATAGAACCAATCGAGGGCAGGCCCGTCCAGGGACCGACGAAACAGGAAGGCAAGGGCACGATTGTCATCCTGCCAGAAAGAAGATTCGTACATGAATTCCTTGATATGTACGAAAGGGCTGCCGGTGCCATTGTAGCGGCGATAGACCGGCATTTCTGACGGAGGTAAATGAAAGACTGGCATGGAAGGTAACGCCAGTTCAAAGGAATCTCTAGGGGCAGACGCCATCTTCAAATCGCGCTCCAATTTGTTTACCTTGGCCAGAAGGGCCTGGGTAAGCTGATTTGCAGATTGTTGGGGAGCAGCGGAAGGGACAACACAATGGGCGTCTGCCCGGGAAGGGTATCGGTGAGGAATGCTGACATATGCGGAACCCTGGGTCGGAACCCTTGGTTGATAAGCAGGGTGTGCCATGTCAGCGGGTGCCCGGTATCTGTCTTCTGGACTATGATACCGGGAATGGGTAACAGAATGGGCCCGTGAAGGGGCTGGCGAAATTTGCCCACCCGGATCGCGGACGGACTCAATCCGGGGTCCCTGGTTCAGGTAACCGGAGGGATCGGGGTTGACAACAGATTTCCCCTTTAGGGCAGCCTGGGCATCTGGTACCTGAGAAGCTTGAAGGTTCTGGAGGATGCCCATAAGCTGAGAAAGATTAACAGAGGCAGAGGGATCGTCTTGCCTCTGGAGAATCTGGGGGATCTGGGGTTGCGCGTCCACCACGTTCACATGTGGATTGGACGGATTGGCAGGAAGATAAGAGCTAGACCCATAGATTTCCTCATACACCTCGTCTTGGCCTGCGTCCTCACAATTAGCCATGGAAAGAGAACGGCCAGATCAAAGTTGCATGCAGGACGGCTCGGAAAACAGTACCGGACAACTACTCAACCAATGAGGGAGAAGATTACTTGATTTTAAGCATACAGTTAGCACCGATTACGTCCACTTAATTATGTTTGAAATGATTAACGTGGATTTTAGCTTAACAGTGTGTCACTCAAGAGAAGAAGTGAACTCGACAAGTGGGTATAATGATAACTTCGGGGTTCACTTTTAAAGCAATCTCTCCACAATAGGCACTCTATCCAGGTCGTCGGTATTTGGTACAACCAACTCGGTCCGCCGTGAGGGAATCCACGGGGTACGGAGATTTACGGAGGTCCCGGCAGGAATTTTCTAGTCCAAAGGGACGAAATGCCCAATGGAGAGATAGTTCCCACCGAGAGGTGTGTTTGGATCCTAGGAAATGAGGGAAGGAAGTCCCCCGGCTAATAAAAAAAGGGTGAAAACAACACAAGGCAAGCAACTGGAGGTTCTGGAAAGGATTTAAATCGTGTCCACCGCAGAGGGCGCTAATTTAAATCGCGTCCTTTCAGTCGGCCGCGGATCTGACAGCTTATGACAGCTGTAAGAGCCGAGGAGACTCCCTGAGGACTCTGTTCAGAAACGCGTCTAGACAGGCCGCCGCACAACAAAGATTCATAAAATGCGTCGTCTGGGTTTGACGCGCAACAACACAGAACAAATATATTTCTAAAAAACTGTGAAAAATAACTAAACAGGCAGAAACGCGTCGTCTGTTCCCGACGCGTATCAACACAGAAAACCCTCCCCACGAAATGTTTCTAAGTATGAACAATCTGGGCTGAATCGCGGCGTCTGGGGTCATCGCGATTCAACTCAGAAACCCTCCCAACGAAATCTCACCCCAATAGGGGGTGGATTAGCATGCAATTAGGGGTTAGATTGAGGGGGATGGGGTTCCAAACACCAAAACTCTCAAATAGCAAAGATGGTAAGATGGTAAGGACTATAGAAAAAAAAAATTATTATTTTTATTTAAACTCTATTGAACTATTTTTAGCATGCTAATGGAAAGGACTAAAAGGGAGCTTAAACAAACAAGCAGGAAATGACTAAACTAACTAGAAAACAGTGCCACACGGGGCTAAACAAAGCGGTACCGGGCTAAAAGAAGAGCAGTCCCACCGTGATCGCCAAGTTGTAGATGCGGTTATTTCCCTGATGTCCCTCCTCTCCCCTTTTTCGGGGTGGGTTTGTGGAAAGGGTGGATAGCGAGGGAATGAACGGCGTCCACACGGGGAATAAGAATGGACATAAAGTAAAGGAAAGCCGCGATCGCCAGGTACTTTTCCTAAAAAGCACCAAAAGTAGGGACGGGTCTAAAAGGGGATGTGTACCTTTTTGGGCCCGTGGAAAGTAGCGGGATGTGTGCGGCGGGTCCTTCCTCCTCCTTCCACCGGCCGGCCGGCGAAGGAGATTTAGCCCAAGGTACCTGAAGAGGACAGAAATGGAAACGATTAGGCGGACGCGTAGTAAATGAAAAAGACAATGGAAGGCAGCGGACAGGACATAAAACGGTGCGAACTACGAAAATAAAAAACCCCTAACTAGACAGGGAGGGAAACATGCACGTGTGTGCGTGTGTGTTGTCTGGTAACCCGGACAGGGAGAGTGTCACGTCCCGATAGCAGCGGAAATATCGAGGTGTAACAGATTAAAGTGATACATTCATTAAGGAAATATTCATTACAAGATATAGTCTTGGCATGAAGCTGGAGAGTCTCAAATACAAGGAAGACTACATCAACAACTCATTAAAACGCAATAGTCATATTAAACATGACACCACTAACTAGACTTTATTACAATAAGAAGGGGTCTCTCGATGCACAACCCTACCCGCCATATTCAAACTTAATCATCACCTGAAAAACGTTAAGAGAATAGGGATGAGCAAAAACTTGCCCAGCAGATTCCTTTAAGTTGATCTTTACCACTAGCAAGTAAGCAAGATAAAAGGATGAATTCAAAATTACGTATCAAAACAAAGAAACGAGAGTTCAGAATGATGCACGAATTCATGTATCATAGTAAAAGAATAATTAATGTTACTAGTAGCAATTCTCAAAATGTAAAAATGAACGGCATATGAACAAGTAGATTAAGTGAAGAACATAAACACGATTCTTAGTCAAGAGAAATCCACGTCTATCACTGAACTCTTCCATAACGATCATGCACTAAAGAGATTATCAGGGAGTTATATCATTAATCACTTTTCACGAGTTATGAATTGTCAGCAGATCACTATAAACACTTCACTTATGGTGTATGCCAAGCACCAAGCCATCACTCTCCATACGGTACCGCTGGGCACTAAGAGCATTCGGGATCTTCCCGGAACTAGACCATAGCCCCCTAACCGGCATGAATTCTACTTTTGAGTTCACGATTTCAAGTAGCGAGCTGACAACTCAGAGTTCGCAGAAAATGAGAAATAGTCTGGTAATATATATATAGCACATATGAAATCTCCAGGTAGGCAGGACTCTAGAGGTGGCCCCCACAGCCTCAAGAGGTGGCTCCCATAGCATAGCACTTTGCCCTGTGTGGCACCTAGCTCCCGCACTTCCGATTGGGGTTTGAGTATTCTGGCATAACATGATAAACATTCCGGCATAATAAAAGATATTAAGAAATTCTACAGACAGCATTCCGGTATAATAGGAGATATTAAGAAATCAGATAGACAGCATTCTAGTGTAACAGAAAGTATTAAGAAACCAAACTGACAGCATTCCGGCGTAACGGAAGATCTTAAGAAATCATACGGACAGGATTTCGATGTAACGGGAGATTTTGAGAAATCATTCGAACAGAGTTCCGGCGTAACGGGAGGTACTGAGAAATCGATCGGACAGAGTTCCGGCGTAACGGGAGGTACTGAGAAATCGATCGGACAGAGTTCCGATATAAAGAAGGGTTTCGAGAAAACATATCGGTGAAATCTCGTCATAGAGGAGGATTTTGAGTGAACAAACCGACATAGAGAGGGATTTTGGGAAGACAGATCGGCAGTATTTCGATGTCGCGAGAGATTTCGAGAAATCAAATCGGCAGCATTTCGGCGTAACGAGAAAATTCCGAGAAGATGAACCGACGGCATCTCGATGTAGATAAGGCTTAGGAGAACATGACAGACAGCATTTTAACTCACTAGGGGTATAGAACTACCTAAAAGAACCTACCTAACAGCAGCACCTCAGGATGGTCACTCCTTCCCTTCTCTCTTCTCCTTCTCTTCTACTTGGAGGAGGTGGTGGGATGGGATGGAATGAAGAAGGAGGTGGGGTATTTATAGGCAAAAGAGGAGGTGGGGGGCGCCCCATGAAGGCCTAGATGGTGGACAAGTGTCCACCTAGGGTGGCTCAATCCTGGCCATCCATTCCATCGATGGACCAGATGGGGGCATGTGTCCCCTAAGAGATAAACATTACTTGCATGTGGGACAAGTGTCCCTTTCTAGAGATTTCTAGGAAATTCTTGTTTTTTCTAGAATTTTCTAGGATTTTATATTTTATTTCACTTAACCCCCTAACTTTTCTATCTTTAGCATTTTTACATTTGATTTCTAGAAATTGGAGATATACCCCTCCCAAATCTCCGATCAGCCATTCAGGCTCCGAATGAGCTCCGATGGGAATCCGACTTTGTCTCTGGGGGTCGGTGGATGTTACACCGGGGTCCCTAGAAAAATTAATATTCGCATGAAAACCTCATATTTTTATAATTATAGATATGCCCCTATCATTTACATTTATACTTTTTCTTTTTATTTTAGTATGGCTCAGTGTGAACAGGGACATATCCATATCCTTATCCTTTTCCTTTACCAATATGCTTACTTTTGGTAGTAACCTTTACTCTTACCATTTACCTTTAGTAGCATCCTTTAGTTTTTTTTTTAAATAGAGGGACACTGGGACGAAGACTAGCTAAGTGTGCAATCCCCCAGCAGGGGAAAACGTTCTCACTCCCCTAGTCTTGCCCAGTGCCTGAACTTTTGTATATATGGATAAAATTCATACAAGTATCAGCGGGGCATACCCCTGGAGAGCAAAAATCAAACTAATCTAACCGAAGGGAGGCCAGATTTATCAAGAACAATAGGCCCTTTACAAATGTTAGGGATATTGGACAAAGAAAAAACCGATCTCTCTTGGGTTTGACAAGCATAAGACGCCAAAGCGTCAGCCACTCTATTGGTCTCTCTGAAGGAATGAGCTACGCTAATGCGCATATGATGAAGCAAGGACCGAGCTATCCTCCACCACCAAGAGCACTTCCAGGATGGGCAATTGCCATGGGTAAATGACTGGACCAGAACTAGCGAATCTGAGTATATAGTGGTCACATTAAAACCATGTAACTCTGCCAAACGAAGGCCATCAGCAAGAGCACGAACTTCAGCAAGCAAGCTATCACCATAACCATAGTAGAAAGCGAAACCAAGAAGGATATCCCCAGCTGAATTTCTCATACAACCGCCACCACCACAAGGCCCCGAGTTCCCCTTACAAGCACCATCAACATTTAAACAAACACCATGCTGAGGAGGTATCCACCGAACTAACTTAGGAGCTTTGAGTTTAACCTTAGGTTTAAAACCAAAGGTTTGCAGGATAGCAAGAGAATTGGCAGCACACTCCTGTTTGAAGGTAACGCCTTGAAGAGCCACATTAATAGCATACATGATATCAGCAATAATCTTCCCCACAGACTTACTGGAAGAATCAAACCTCTTAGTACAACGATGTTTCCAAATTTCCCACAAGAGAAGGAGCATAGCGTAGGTTGCAATGAACCCCTGGGCATTCTGACAATTAAGGACAGATATGATATTCCAAAGAGTAGAAGTGATATGAGGACCAAGGACCTGACCACAAAGAAGAGGGCGGGCCCAATTCCAGAGAGCAACAGCAATATCCCCCTCAAGAAAAAGGTGGTCCATGTCTTCAGTTGAGGGGAGAACGCAACAGGAACAAGCTGAAACAAGATAAACACCACAGTTGGAAATTCTATCATCAGTAGGCACCGCACGTTGCAGAATTTTCCAACCAAACAAGGAGGCCCTTGGATTAAAGGTGTAATGCCAGATCTTAAGCAAATGAGGCCGACGAACACCATGAGGTCTAATAGTGTGGAAGGCGGACTTGGTAGAAAAAGAACCATTCGCAGTACCCATCCAAACACACTGATCAGGATACTCCAGAACATTAACCTTCTCCATAATCCTGCCAATTAAAGCATGACTTCTTAGAGCATGATCAGTGTTGACTGCAACATCATAAACCGAAGTGAGAGAGTAAAGAGAAGGAGCTGGAACAATGGATATCAATAGACAATTTCCAACCCATTTATCCCTAAGAATATCAATACTCTTCCCATCACCCAAAACCCATCTACTATTATGCAAGATAAGAGAGCGGGCAGCATTAAACACATCCTTAGAAATCCCTGCAGGGAACATTTTATTGATTGTTGTAATATGCGTCGTCATAAATCTGCTTCTAACATAGTTAGCCCAAAGGTTTTGGCCATGCAATCCATTCCATATGAGCTTGGCCATAAGAGAGATTTGAACATGCCACATACTTCTAACCCCCAATCCTCCTTCTTCCTTCGGTTTGCAAATTTGATCCCAAGCAATCTAGTGACGTCTTCTACCATCGCCTCCATACCAAAAGAAAGAAGCACAGGAGTGTTCAATACTCTGAATGACTGATTTAGGCAAGCAAGTAGCCGAGGCAACATAAATAGGTATAGAGCAGAGGACAGAGTTAATAAGGACAAGGTGACCTGATTGAGATAACAGTTTTGACTTCCAGGAAGCCAGGGAGCTATTAACCTTGTCAATAAGATGCTTATAATGCGAGACTAAAGTGCGGCCATGAGTAATAGGGACACCCAAATACCGTAATACCCCCTCCTGCTTACGGAAGCCAGTTAAAGTCTTGATGCGAATACCTGTGGAAGCACTTGCCTTAGGCGAAATAAAGAAGCTGCTTTTAGAGACATGCACCTTCTGACCAGAAGAATTTTCATACGCCTTCAGGAAAGTAAGGAATTTCTTAATGTTGCTGGATTGTCCATTCATAAAGACAAGCGTATCATCAGCATATAGGAGATGAGAGACCTGGATGCAGCCACGAGGACCCTGTAGGGAGAGATCGCCCCTGAAGAATGTAAAGCTTGAAGACCCCGACTTAGAGCCTCCTCCATAATAATAAACAAGGCCGGAGCCAAAGGGTCTCCTTGACGAATACCTATGGAAGAATTAAAAAACCCCACCTGCTGACCATTGAAGAGGATAGTGAACCAACAATTACTAACCATCATGCCTACATATGAGACAAACCGAGTAGAAAAACCAAAACTCCAAAGAACAGCAAACAAAAATTCCATTCCACTCTTTCATAGGCCTTCATCATGTCAGCTTAAAATAACATTATCCCCCCTAACTTTCCGGCCAATGTCTTTCATCATATGCCTGGAGACAGAAACATTCTCAATAATAGAGCGGCCTCGAACAAAAGCACCTTGCTCTTCAGAGATTATACTGGGCAGGATAGGAGTGAGGCGATCAGAAAATATCCTGGAAATTATTTTGTAACAAAAGTTACACAGACTGATCGGGCGGAAATCACCAAACGAAGTAGGGTCCCTAACTTTCGGAATCAAAGCTATGATGGAAGAAGTCGCACCACGCGGCAAGGGGAAGCCTTTGAAAAAATCCTGAATTGCATGGACCACATCCTCACCTACAATGTCCCAGCAGATAGAATAGAAAGACCCTATGAAGCCATCAGGACTGGGAGCACCCTTCCCATTCATAGCCAAGACAGCCGACTTAACCTCCTCTCTACTAGGAATTGCACAAAGAGTAACATTTTGAGCATCATAAACAAGGGGGGGTATAACCTGAAGCAAGTCTTCATTCACCAGAGTATGATCCGTACGAAGCAAAGAATCAAAATAAGAAACCGCCGCATCCTTCAACTGGTCTTGATTTTCACACCAATCATCTGAGCCTTCAATCTTAAGTCTGTGAATATAATTTCTTCTACGATTATTCTTAACAACAGCTTGGTAGAAGGAAGTATTTCTATCACCATTTTGCATCCATGTCATCCTGGCTTTTTGACACCACATCTTCTCATCATTTACATAAGCTTGCCGTAGTCTGGCGTGGGCAGCAGACATGGCCATTCTATTAGCATCAGTAGGCATAAGATCGAAGTCCTTTTCAGCATTTGAGGACTCCAATTCAGCAGCATCAATGGACTCCTGTATTCTGCCAAAGACATCCTTATTCCAAGCTCTCAAGGCCATCTTTATAGCTCTCAATCTACACAGCAAAGTATCAAAGGCTAAAATTTTTGAAGGCACTTCCTTCCAGGCATTGGAGATAACATTTAGGAAATCATCATGGGAGGCCCAGACCTCCTGGAAAATAAAACGAGACGGGAACTTAGATATCATTTTCTAATCAACAAGCAAAGGAGCATGATCTGAGACACCCCTAGGAAGGTGACGAACAACTGTCTCCGGCAAAGCATTCTGCGCAATGTTAAACATCGCTCTGTCTAACCGAGCTCTCACCGACGCACTCCCAGTACGTTTATTCGACCAAGTAAAAGGAGACCCAATGTAACCAGCATCAATCAGACCAGCTGCCATGATAAAATCATTAAAATCTGACATGGCGGTATTACTGACAGAATTACCACCAAGTTTCTCTGAATGTTGAGATATGCAATTGAAATCTCCAGTAACCATCCAAGGGATGTTAGAATTATTGTGAGAAAAAAGAACTAATTCATCAAACAGACTCCTTCTCTCCCCCTGGTTACAATCCGCATACACTATAGTTATATGAAAACTGTTAGTACCATCGTTGCACAGAAGAGTGATGGATTGATTGGAAGAAGTAATAACCTATAAATCATCTTGCACCTTCCAGAAAACCCAGATGGTAGAGTCCTCATCCTTGTTCCCCGTCCAGCCATTCATACGTAACGAATTACCCAGGGATCTAGCTTTGCTGAAGACAGTTTTTGGCTCGGAAATACCCACAATCATCGACTTATACTTCTTAACCTTCTTCTTTAAACTATTACGAGAGGCAGCATTTGCAACCCCTCGGATATTCCAAATCAGCATCGGGCTATTCATGAGAACTGATATCCTTCCCTTGCAACCACGGCTTTCGCCTTAGATCTAGTCGTAACACCACGCTCAAGATTGCTAGGCACGTCCATGTTTATCCCCTGGTCCGGCATAAGGATATTTTCTTTGACGACCCGTAGAATAAACTCCCCGTCTGCACCAAGTATTATCAATGGGCCAGTGGGTTGATTCGGAGGAACGTCAGGTATTACTGCGAGCGCCAAGGAAGGACTACTGCATGGACCTCCCATAATAGCATCACCAGGCTGCAGAGGATGAACCGGACTACATACAAGTGCTTCAGATGGACCATGATGGATCTGCTGTATCGTCTCCTCCATGTTCTGCTCCTAGGGAACTTTTTCCTTATTCTGAATAACCATATGAAGGCCTTCTGAAGAATCCTGAGGGACTTGATGCAACACCGGGTCTGAGACCTGGGAATTTACCTGCACTGTTTCTTGAACATTATCCTGAAGGGATTGAAAACGGTTCGTTTCATGAGGAATCGCATCAGTATGATCTTTCCTATGCCAAGCTTTCCTATAACCCATCTTAACTGGTTTTTTCCACTCGCCATCTGCCTGGCCAACAGCAGGAACGGAGATAGCAGTTTCTGAAGGTTTCTCTCCCGGTTCCTTTTTCTTATTACAATCACCCACAACATGGCCTAGCTTGTGACAGAAGGAACATATAGATGGGATTCTATGATAGTTCACCTTTTGCCAAAAACCATCAGCCTCACATCCGACCCAGATCCGTTCCGGCCTAGGCTTCTGAATATCCAGTTCCACTGAAACCAAGGCTTCCTACGTTTGTGTCATAGCTTTTGTAACATCATGGATCTGTAGAACCGAGCCAAAGTTTCCAGCAATCGACTTTAAGAAGTCCTCGTGATAAAAGTTAACAGGCAAAGACGGGAAACCAATCCAGACTGGAAGAAAAGTTGGGTCATAAGAATAATCAAACGAGGGTTCCCAACGGAAAAACCTGTACAAATAACCTTTGATATAGAGGCTTCTGCGCAAGAGGACCTTAAGAAACTCTTTTTCATCATCAAATCGAAAGAGGAGATGTCTAGGATTAAGAGAGCTGATGATAAAATCTTTAGATAACAGAAGGCGCTGAGACAAATAGGACTTAATCTCAGGAATAGATGATCTGCCGTAAGAACACTTTGCAATAATCGCGTACTTAAAAGGATCCACAGAAAGCTCTATTTCTTGTTTAGAAAAATAAACTGCAGGTTCTCCTAGATCAGTAAAAGTGGGAGCCTTTACACCTATTCTTACTTCTGGTGGAGGTTTGGAGGCACAAAGGATCTGTGCGTACGACCCCCTTGAAGTGCACCTCACGTTGCCTTCCTCAGGGGACGTGCATGGAGCGTCCCTCGCGTCAACGAGCGGCGCGCCCTGCATGGAGCCAAGGGCGCCAGCGGCGGAGCGGCGCAAAACCCTAGCCTGGCATTGCTCCTTCCAAATCTCCCAGAGCATTACAATAGTAATATCCTTTAATAGTAATATCCTTTAGTAATATCCTTACTATTTATCGTTAGTATTATCCTTTACCAATAGTAATATCCTTTAGCACATTTTCAGTCAGACCTTCAATAGTTCTGATTTGCTTAATATATCCATCTGCTTACAAACTGCATTACGTTTTCTCGGTTGATTCTTACTTATTTATCATTTTATACCTTGGGGTATTACACCCTCCCCCACTTATAAGAATTTGGTCCCTAAATTCAACAAAATGTGACTAGAGTGGAAAGATGCTTACCTTCAAACAAGTGTGGATACTTCTTTTTCATGGTTTCTTCTAGTTCCCAAGTAGCTTCATCTTGTCCTCTTCTGCTCCATTGAACCTTTACTATTGGTATGCTCTTGTTTCTCAGTTGTTGTATCTTGCGATCCAAGATCTTGATAGGTTGCTCTTCATAGGTCAGATCCTTTTGGAAGTCCAGATCTTTGAATTGAATAATGTGAGATGGATCATATACATACTTCCGAAGCATTGAAACATAGAAGACATCATGTACTCCTGCAAGTTGAGGGGACAAGGCTAGTTTATAGCTAACTTCCCCAATTCTTTCTAAGATTTCAAAAGGTCCAATGAATCGGGGACTAAGTTTCCCTTTAATCCCAAATCTCTTAAGTCCTCTTTTTGGCGATACTTTCAAGAACACATAGTCTCCAACTTGGAATTCCAAATCTCTTCTTCTTTGATCTGCATAACTCTTTTGTCGGTCTTGGGCTGCCTTCATTCTTTGCCTGATTATCTGGATAATATTAGTTGTTCTCTAAACTATTTCTGGTCCAATTATCTGTTCTTCACCAATTTCCTTCCAACATATGGGAGATCTACAATTTCTGCCATATAGAGCTTCAAATGGTGCCATCTGAATGGTGGATTGATAGCTATTATTATAAGCAAATTCCATTAGTGGTAAATGTTCTTGCCAATCTCCCCCAAAATCTAAAATGCATGCTCTACACATATCTTCAATAACTTGATTAATCCTTTCTGTTTGTCCATCAGTTTGGGGATGAAATGCTGTGCTAAAATTTAACTTTGTACCCAAGGCCGTTTGTAGTCCAATCCAGAAGTGTGAGGTGAATCTAGAATCTCTGTCTGGTTTGATATTTATTGGGATTCCATGCAATCTAACAATCTCCTTGATATATAGCGCTGCTAGAATGTTCACAGACCATTTTGTCTTTATGGGTAAGAAATGTGCTGCCTTGGTTAAACGATCTATAATAACCCAAATGCCATCATGACCACTTCTTGTTCTTGGTAACCCTGTAATAAAGTCCATACCAATACTATCCCATTTCCATTCTGGTACTTCCAAAGGTCTCAATTTTCCAGCAGGTACCTGATGTTCTGCCTTAACTTTCTGACATGTTAAACATTTGGAGACATATTCAGCTATTTCCCTCTTCATATTGTTCCACCAATAAGTCTTCTTCAGATCTTGATACATTTTTGTTGCTCCTGGATGAATTGTATAACGAGTCTTGTGGGCTTCTTCCAATATTTTTCTCTTAAGTTCCTGATGATCTGGCACACATATTCTTTCTTGGAGCATAAGTCTCCCCTCACTGTCTATGTGAAATTCAGGTCTGCTATCCAGTTGTTCTTTGATTTCTACTATTGCTGGATCATCATCTTGATGTTCTTTGATTTCCTTCAAAATATCTGATTGGACTCTTAGGTTAGCAATCATGACATGATCTTCTGGAATGCCTATATTTAAGTTTAGTGTTGAAAATTGCTCTAGTAACTTCCATTCACCACAAATCATGCACGATAGTTGCCCCACTAGATTTCTACTTAGAGCATCGACTACCACATTTCCTTTCCCAGGTTGATACTGGATGGAGAAGTCAAAGTCCTTAATATACTCTAGCCACCTTCTCTGCCTCATGTTTAATTCCTTTCGAGAAAACAAATACTTCAAACTTTTATGATCACAATGTACTGTGAATTGGGTCCCATATAAATAATGCCTCCAAATTTTGAGGGCAAAAATTATTGCAGCCAGTTCTAGATCATGTACTGGATAGTTCTTTTCATGTGTCTTTAATTGTCTAGAAGCATACGCAATCACCTTTCTTTCTTGCATAAGCACACATCCCAAGCCCACATTTGAAGCATCAGTGTAAACTTCATAGTCTTTTCCTTCGGTGGGTAGTGTGAGTATAGGAGCTGAAGTTAGGCATTCCTTCAATTTTTGGAAACTGGCTTCACATTTTTCATCCCAAACAAATGGAACCCCTTTCTTGGTTAATCTGGTTAAAGGTACAGCTATTTTAGCAAAATCTTTGACAAATCTCCGATAATAGCTAGTCATACCCAGGAAACTTCTAATTTCTGTGATAGTTGTGGGTCTCCCCCACTTTTGAATAGCCTCAATTTTTGAGGAATCCACCGAGATACCTTCTTTTGAGATGACATGTCCCAAAAAGGCTACCTTTTCTAACCAGAATTCACATTTGCTCAGTTTGGCATATAACTTCTGTTCCCTTAATGTTTGTAAGGTGATCCTTATATGAGATTCATGCTCTTCCTCATTCTTGGAATATATCAATATATCATCAATAAATACCACTATAAACTGATCTAAATATGGTTTGAATATATTGTTCATTAGTTGCATAAAGACTGCTAGGGCATTTGTTAATCCAAAGGGCATGACCACAAATTCATAGTGTCCATATCTGCTCCTAAAGGCTGTTTTATGAATATCTTCTTCTTTAATCCTTACCTGATGATATCCCGACCTTAAGTCAATCTTGAGAAATATTGAGCACCAGATAATTGGTCAAACAGATCATCAATCCTCGGTAAAGGATATTTATTCTTAATTGTCAATTGGTTCAACTGTCTATAGTCAATACATAATCTCAATGATCCATCCTTCTTTTTTACAAATAGGACTGGTGCTCCCCAGGGTGAAGTGCTTGGTCTAATAAACCCCTTTTCTAGTAATTCAGTCAATTGTTTCTTTAATTCTTTCATTTCTGCCAAGGACATTCTGTAAGGTGTCTTGGAGACTGGGATAGCCCCTGGAATTAGTTCTATGGAAAAGCTTACTTCCCGCTCAGGGGGCAAACCTGGTAAATCTGTGGGGAACACATCTGGATACTCTCTCACCACTGGAATCTTTTCAAGTTCTGGATTTGGGCTATCTGCTATTACTACTGAAGCCAAATATCCTATGCAACCTTTTTGTAGCAGTTTTTGTGCTCTAAGGGCTGATATGAGGATTGCGGGTTGAGATTTATGAGTAACAGGAAAGGTTATAGGGAGTATATCTTTTTCCAAAAAGGTGAGTTGTTTTGACCGACAGTCTAACCTGACATGATGATGCGATAGCCAATCTGCTCCTAAGATTACATCGTATCTATCCATGTCAAGGCAGATTAAGTCTATTGGAAAATTCTGGTTGCTAATGAGTACTTCACTGGATGGAAGATGGAAGTCAAGATCTATTCCAGAACTAATGGGGGTTGATAAGTTTATTCCAGTAGGTAGGGTGGTTGGCTTTGACTTCAGAGTATTGGCAAAGGTCCAAGAAATAAATGAATGTGTAGCTCCAGAATCAAAAAGAACAAAAGCATGCTTAGAGTGGACGATGAGAGTACCTTCGATGATTCCCCCTTCTTGATCTTCGTCTGCTAATCCCAGAGCTTGCAACCTTCCCGGTTTCTTATTATTTTTTTGAGGTGTGTTCATCTGCTCCTGGAGCTGTGGACAAGACGGGATGCGATGCTCACGGCTTCCACACTTTAGACAGGCACCTTTCTTTCTCCAACATTCATCTGTTGTATGTCCCGGCCTTTCGCAATAGGCACAGGTTATCCTTTATGTCTTGGTGTTATCATTGATCTGCTTTGGCTTCTTGAATGCCTGTGCAGTACCCTTATTTTCATTCTTCCTCTTTTTATTGCTGGGATCAGAAGTAGAAGTGGAAACCCTTGTGTTTGCAAATTTGTTTTTAATCCTGTCTGTCATTTCAGTTGCACTTTCTAAAGCCAGAGCCCTTCTCACCATATCTGAATATGTAGAGATTAATAATGGAGCCAACTGAGTAATATAACTGGGCTTCAATCCTTGTAGAAATCTTCTAGCTTTCAATTTTTAGTAGCAACCAAGTGTGGAGCATATCTAGATAATTTAGCAAATTGAGCTTCATATTTTGCTACTGTCAAACTTCTCTGTTTCACGTTGATAAATTCCATAACCTTCTTTTCTCTGATTTCTTCTGAAAAATATTGATTATTAAAAAGCTCCACAAATTCTGTCCAGGTGATGTTTCTTCCTACCATAGTGACCTCAATGTCTTCCCACCAGACCCTTGCATCTTTTTCTAGTTGAAAGGTGGCTAACCTCACTTTATCCTCCTCAGGGCATTGAGTTACTTTAAAGATCCTTTCTATTTCTCTTATCCAGTTTTCAGCCTCATCGGGATTTGGATTACCAGCATACCTTGGAGGGTTCATGCTTCTAAAATTCTTATAGATATCTCCATTGTTCTGGTGGTTCCCTTGTTGTGCAACCATACCAAGTGCCGTTGTTAGTCCTTGGATCATATATTGGAGGTCCTTCCATGGTGCATTTTCTCCTTCCATTTATAATCTATAGCTGGGATTTCCTAAAAGAAAAGTAAACATAGTTAGATTTCCTTATCACTTTCGGGCTCATATAAGTAGCAATTCTAATATTTCATTGTATTTACATGCCCTAACCTTAGTCCCACTATTATTACAAGTTAGGCAAAATTTGATAGTGGGTCCAGACAACTTCTACATTAACTACCGGTCCTGCTATCGTTACAAGCCAAGCAAAATTGATAGCAGGTCAAACTTTGGTGAGTTATCACAAGATTCCTAGCTACTAGTTTACATAGTCAGGAGTAATTTCTATGTTGAACCCTCCGAAGTTATTTCTCCTCCATCATTATTGATGGAACCAACAGATTCTCGATCTGGTTCTCTCGGATTATGATGTATCTCATAAGCAATGTCTCGAACTTGTTCCCACCGCTCTTCAGCCTGTAACTGTAGGAGTCCTTGTTTAGCTTCTATCCAATCTAACAACTCTTGTATTGCCATTATGCATGCGAGAACTTGTTCTGTGTTTTCTCCAAGAGCATGTCCCACCAACTCGCGTATCCACCCTTCTACTGTTGCGCGCATCTGTTCTAAGTCTTGTGCAAATTCTACTTGGTCATTCCTCCATTCTTGAAGTAGTGGAATAAGTACACTGATTCCTCGATGGGCCATCTGATCTGAAGAATCATTTGTATTATACATATGCTTGGTGAAATAAATCGACAAACATACTCTAATCTCTACCCCATTTCACTTCCTACCCACCTCACAGGCTGGTTATTGGCCGTTAGGGTCTATCAATCCTAGGACTTCAAGACTCTAAAAACCGGGGGCTCTGATACCACTAAATCTATCACGTCCCGATAGCAGCGAAAATATCGAGGTGTAACAGATTAAAGTGATAACTTCATTAAGGAAATATTCATTACAAGATATAGTCCTGGCATGAAGCCGGAGAGTCTCAAATACAAGGAAGACTACATCAACAACTCATTAAAACACAATAGTCATATTAAACATGACACCACTAACTAGACTTTATTACAATAAGAAGGGGTCTCTCGATGCACAACCCTGCCCGCCATATCCAAACTTAATCATCACCTGAAAAACGTTAAGAGAATAGGGATGAGCAAAAACTTGCCCAGCAGATTCCTTTAAGTTGATCTTTACCACTAGCAAGTAAGCAAGATGAAAGGATGAATTCAAAATTACGTATCAAAACAAAGAAACGAGAGTTCAGAATGATGCACGAATTCATGTATCATAGTAAAAGAATAATTAATGTTACTAGTAGTAATTCTCAAAATGTAAAAATGAACGGCATATGAACAAGTAGATTAAGTGAAGAACATAAACACGATTCTTAGTCAAGAGAAATCCACGTCTATCACTGAACTCTTCCATAACGATCATGCACTAAAGAGATTATTAGGGAGTTATATCATTAATCACTTTTCACGAGTTATGAATTGTCAGCAGATCACTATAAACACTTCACTTATGGTGTATGCTAAGCACCAAGCCATCACTCTCCATACGGTACCGCTGAGCACTAAGAGCATTCGGGATCTTCCCGGGACTAGACCATAGCCCCCTAACCGGCATGAATTCTACTTTTGAGTTCACGATTTCAAGTAGCGAGCTGACAACTCAGAGTTCGCAGAAAATGAGAAATAGTCTGGTAATATATATATAGCACATATGAAATCCCCAGGTAGGCAGGACTCTAGAGGTGGCCCCCACAGCCTCAAGAGGTGGCTCCCATAGCATAGCACTTTGCCCTGTGTGGCACCTAGCTCCCGCACTTCCGATTGGGGTTTGAGTATTCTGGCATAACATGATAAACATTCCGGCATAATAAAAGATATTAAGAAATTCTACAGACAGCATTCCGGTATAATAGGAGATATTAAGAAATCAGATAGACAGCATTCTAGTGTAATAGAAAGTATTAAGAAACCAAACAGACAGCATTCCGGCGTAACGGAAGATCTTAAGAAATCATACGGACAGGATTTCGATGTAACGGGAGATTTTGAGAAATCATTCGGACAGAGTTCCGGCGTAACAGGAGGTACTGAGAAATCGATCGGACAGAGTTCCGGCGTAACGGGAGGTACTGAGAAATCGATCGGACAGAGTTCCGATATAAAGAAGGGTTTCGAGAAAACATACCGGTGAAATCTCGTCATAGAGGAGGGTTTTGAGTGAACAAACCGACATAGAGAGGGATTTTGGGAAGACAGATCGGCAGTATTTCGATGTCGCGAGAGATTCCGAGAAATCAAATCGGCAGCATTTCGGCGTAACGAGAAAATTCTGAGAAGATGAACCGACGGCATCTCGACGTAGAGAAGGCTTAGGAGAACATGACAGACAGCATTTTCACTCACTAGGGGTATAGAACTACCTAAAAGAACCTACCTAACAGCAGCACCTCAGGATGGTCACTCCCTCCCTTCTCTCTTCTCCTTCTCTTCTACTTGGAGGAGGTGGTGGGATGGGATGGAATGAAGGAGAAGGTGGGGTATTTATAGGCAAAAGAGGAGGTGGGGGGCGCCCCATGAAGACCCTAGATGGTGGACAAGTGTCCACCTAGGGTGGCTCAATCCTGGCCATCCATTCCATCGATGGACCAGATGGGGGCATGTGTCCCCCTAAGAGATAAACATTACTTGCATGTGGGACAAGTGTCCCTTTCTAGATATTTCTAGGAAATTCTTGTTTTTTCTAGGATTTTCTAGGATTTTTATATTTTATTTCACTTAACCCCCTAACTTTTCTATCTTTAGCATTTTTACATTTGATTTCTAGAAATTGGAGATATACCCCTCCCAAATCTCCGATCAGCCATTCAGGCTCCGAATGAGCTCCGATCGGGAATCCGACTTTGTCTCTGGGGGTCGGTGGATGCTACACCTGGGTCCCTAGAAAAATTAATATTCGCATGAAAACCTTATATTTTTATAATTGTAGATATGCCCCTGTCATTTACATTTATATTTTTTCTTTTTATTTTATTCTGGCTCAGTGTGAACAGGGACATATCCATATCTTTTTCCTTTTCCTTTACTAATATGCTTACCTTTAGTAGTAACCTTTACTCTTACCATTTACCTTTAGTAGTATCCTTTAGTAATATCCTTACTATTTATCATTAGTATTATCCTTTACCAATAGTAATATCCTTTAGCACATTTTCAGTCAGACCTTCAATAGTTCCGGATTTGCTTAATCTATCCATCTGCTTACAAACTGCATTACGTTTTCTCGGCTGATTCTTACTTATTTATCATTTTATACCTTGGGGTATTACAGGGAGAGAAAGGCTGTGAGAGCCCGGAAATAGCGTGGCAGATGGCGACGCCTCGTTGTGGAGCGGACGACGTGAATCGTCCTCCGACTCCGGAACAGCAGCTTCTGGACAGCAGGATCGTCCCACTGGAACCTCCTGTGGACGTGGAACGGAACGGCAGGTGGGTGACGCGTTGAACGGGCAGGGCTTCGCCGCTCTGAGGTGTAAGGTCTCTCTCTCGCTTCACTGCTGCGGAGGGGGTTTGTATATATAGACTCACTGTTTTAAATCGCGTCCAAACCAGCTGACGTTTTTTAAGTAAAATTGCGGCCATAGGAAACGTCGTGATTCATTAGGTCGGCCAGATGTCCCATCAACTTGCCAAAATGTGATGATTACGGCGCGCAGCAATCTTAAGAATTGCGTCGACCATAGTCGTCGCATTTCGGAAGGTCAATTGATTTGACAACCATGACCTCATTTGCATCCATAAAACACGTCCTTCATACTGGTCGCAATTAACAACCGCCTGAACATTTGTAATGCTGTAATTGGCGGTTCTTAATCGCGGCGTGCTGCCTGGGCGCGATTCAGAGTCTGACACCGTACTGACAACGCTCTGACGCCTGGCAAGGGAATGGTGCGCGCAGGGCGGTTAAGAATCGCGTCGTACAACCACGACGCGTTTCAGAGCCTGCCACAGCTGTCAGAATGTGTGCGTTCTGGCACAGCCTGAAATTGTTGACTTTTTAACCGCGGTGGCCGTCATGGACGCCCTTTAACGTCGGTTAAGCGTTGCGTCCTGTAAGGCGGCAACTGAATTGCGTCGCCTCAGGGCGTCGCGCTTATGGCATTTAATACGCGGCCGCCGGTCTGGTCGCGATTTCAAACAGTGTGCTGATTCTTTTTGGGTTTTTCTAGACTCTGTTGTAGACTTATCTAAAAAGTCCTAAAAAGCTTTAAAGGACAGGAAAATTCTGAAAAGTCTCAAAGTAAAACAGGAAATTCGGGGAAATCACTTAAAAAGGTAATTAAAGACAATCACATTGAGGCGTTACAATGCAACTCGAGATTTTGTCCAACTTGGGTAAAATTGGCGTGTCTACAGTTGGATCTTCTTTGAATGTTCAGAGACCTGCTCGGATACCACTTGTGGCCCTTTTTGGTACGGCAGCAAGCTAAACTGGAGGGGGGGTGAATAGGTTTTTCTGAAATCTGAAATAGAAACTTAAACATAGAAATTAACACTTGAAAAGTTTGGTTAGTTTAGTGTGATAAAGAGTAGCAGTGCGGAAGCAAATAAACAATCACACAAATAACACAAGAGATTTATCCTGGTTCGGCCCTTCTCATATGGAATTCCTATGTCCAGTCCCCAAGCAACCTCTTGGGATTTCACTAACCAAGGGTACAGTCCCCCTCAAGGACACTACAACACCCAGCACCCCAGCTGGTCTTCTTCTCTTTCCCGGGTAAGAAGGCAGCCCACTTCTCTTACAGGTAAAGAAGCCAACCTCCTGGTACAAACCCCAGTGTGGTTCTGCTAGACACTAACCCCTAGCTAGGTTAACAACTGGTACAAACCCCAGTTTGGTTCAGCTAGACACAAACCCCTAGCTGAGTTATCTACTGTATACAGTCCTACAGCTGGACAGGAGTCTTTCTTAGAAAAGAAAGATCAAATTGGGAGCTATTACAAGATGGACACAATGAACTCTAGCTCACAGCCACAGACTCTCCCCAAGATTACAATGAGCACAGGGAGAGAATGGAAGAGAAGAAGGCTTGAAGGCGATGAAGACTTCTGCTTTGAAAAGCTTCTGTAGATTTTTGGCTCGAGCTCTTCTCTCTTTCTTTGAGTGTATGTGGGGTTGAGGTTCCTCACTTGGATGTACACTCCTTCAAAGATGTTCAGGAAAGCTCTCTATTTCGTTCTTCAGCCAAGCTTCTTCTTTTATATGAGCAATTTGAATAGATCCGTTGAAGGGATCCGTTGGAGTCCTAGCCGTTGCTCATCTTCTGTCTTAATCTACCTCTGGTGGTCTTTGAGGTCTGTAAGTATAGAAGATAGTGTTAGCATAAAAGAGTGTTTTATGATAAATGGTGCATAGTACTGTTCTTCTGCTAACACACTGAAAATAGTAGGTCATATCTTTTTCTAACAAGACTCTGAAATACGCATGCAGCTTTTTGTCAGAAGATATTTGACTTTATATTGACCGCCAAGATCACTTCAGAAGATTATAAGAAATCTATGTTTAAAGCGAAGTGAATCGTTGAAAGAATGACTTAACAAATCGTTATAGTTATAAGAGTTAACAAATCGTTATAGTTATAAGACTTAACAAATCGTTATGAATGGTAAGTTGTTTGTAAGTCTTAAAGAATCGTTATGAAACTTAACAACTTGATGTGCGAAGCAAATCGTTGTTCTTACTTATGAAATCGTTATGAGAACAAATCGATGTGATCACTTGAGAAATCGATGTGAGAACAAATCGTTGTTCTCTCTTAAGAAATCGATGTGACCAAAGAAATCGATGTGAGAAGCAAATCGTTGTTTCTCACTTATCAAATCGTTATGAAGGCAAATCGATGTGAGGGCAAATCGTTGAGCTCACTTATCAAATCGTTATGGGCCTTAACGAATCGTTATAGAAGGCAAATCGATGTGAGGGCAAATCGTTGCGCTCACTTATCAAATCGTTATGTGCCTTAACAAATCATTATAGAAGGCAAATCATTGTGAGGGCAAATCGTTGATCTCACTTATCAAATCGTTATGAGCCTTAACGAATCGTTATAGAAGGCAAATCGATGTGAGGGCAAATCGTTGAGCTCACTTATCAAATCGTTATGAGCCTTAACGAATCGTTATAGACGGCAAATCGATGTGAGGGCAAATCGTTGCGCTCACTTATCAAATCATTACGAGACCTAAATCGATGTGAGCCTTAATGAATCGTTATGAAGGGCAAATAAAATCAATTAAGACCAAATCGTTGTAGCGCTTATAAAATCGATCAAGATAAATCGTTGTAGCGCTTATTAATTTGGCACTTGAACTGAAATCGATGTATATAGATTAGACATCGATTTTATCATTTTAGTGCGCCAATATTACATCAATGTGAGACTCAGCATTTTTCTATGAGATTGATGCGACACAGATGAAACAAAATATTCAATTTAAATTACATCATAAATTTTGTTAGCACCAAAATATGAAGGTAATAAAGAGTGGTTCAACAGACAACTCCCTGGATTTGAGAAGGATCACAACTGGGTCAAAAAAAGTATCTTCTGGAAATTGCCTTATTGGTCAACTCTTCTTATACGGCATAACCTCGACATCATGCATGTTGAGAAGAATGTCTTTAATAATGTGTTTAACACCATTATAGACATAAAAGGTAAAACAAAGGACAGCATGAATGCTCGTTTAGACTTGAAAATATATTGTAAACGTCTAGAACTAGAACTTCTTGAAAGAAATGATACAACAGTTAAACCGAAAGCAATTTACGCCCTTGGAGTTGCACAGATTAAAGAAGTATGCTTTTGGCTAAAACAATTAAAATTTCCAAATGGCTATGTGTCCAACATTGCTTGTTGCGTGAATACAAATGAGGGAAAAAATATGGAATGAAAAGTCATGACTGTCATGTGTTTATGCAGAGGTTGCTACCTATTGTATTTCGTGATATGTTGCCGAAGTCGATATGGGGAGTAGTGACTAAGTTAAGTCAGTTTTTCAAGATTTTATGTGCATCAGAGCTCAGATATCAGGATGTGGAAATTATTGAACAGAATGTGATCACGACATTTTGTAGATTGGAAAAGATATTTCCACCCACATTCTTCGATTCGATGGAGAACCTGCTTATACACCTACCATATGAGGCTAAAGTAGGAGGGCTAGTACAATTTAGATGGATGTATCCATTTGAGAGGTAATTTGTATATTTTGTTTCCTTATAATTCTATCTCCTGTGATATGTTGTTCATTATCCTATGAATGTTCTTGTAGGTGCATGCATGAATTGAACATGAAAGTTCGCAACAAGACAAAGGTAGAGGGTTCCATTGCGGAGGCGTACATTATGGAAGAAATATCAAATTTCTATTCAATGTACTTTGAACATGATATACAAAATCGTCGTACTCGACCACCACGTAATGATGATGGGGGAGACTTCGTTCAGTCTGATCGACTCTTTATATTTAAGTATCCTAGACGTGCGTATGGACGTTTCTTTGAGTCAGATGCTAAATGATAGAGAATTGTAGTGCGTAGAGATTTATATTCTTTTAAATTGTATTGAGGTTGAATCTTATGTTGCGTAAGTGCTCTGCTCACATTACGTTATGTTCATAACTTGTTATTTTTCATTCCATCTATAATGGTCTAATGTTCGTAATACAGATAATTTGACTCAGAATTAATCCAAAGATGTCCATATCTCACTGACATGGAGGTAGAAAAAGAACAAGAGAAATCATTGGCTTCTTGGCTGAAATATCGTGTAAGCATGATTACTCTTACTTCTCATTAGGCCAATATCAATTTCTGACTAGTGTGCTCTCCATATGTATGTTGAAAATGATTTTATTACTGATCAAAGAATTCGAGAGATAAGTTATGGCCCATCGAAAGTTGCACGTACATATCCAGCATTTATTGTGAATGGATATAGATTTCACACTAGACAATATGGGCAGAATAAGTCAACAATGAACAGCAGGATATGTGTGAAAGGAAAATGAACAGCAGGATATGTGTGAAAGGAAGTACATATAATGAAAATGAATGTGATTATTATGGTATATTGAGGAGATTTTAGAATTGCAATATTTCGTAGATGGCAACCATATATTTTGTTCAAGTGTCATTGGTTTAATCTTAATTCTGTTCGAAATGACACAACATATGGGATTGTCGATATCAAACATAAGTCAAAATTGAATACTTATGATCCATTTATTTTGGCCACACAAGCCCAACATGTCTATTATACAAAGTATTCAAGAAAGAAATTGGTCGCTACACAGGCGGCGACCGCAATTATATTGGTCGCTAATCGATCTTTGAATTAGCGACCGATCTAGCGACCACTGCATATCTGTCGTTGTTTGCAACCGATACAGCGACCGATTGGTATCTGTCGCTTAATAGCGACCATAATATATCGACCGATTTAGTCAGTCTCTAATCGGCTGTAATTCAGTTGCTAAACACTATTGTGACTTAATTGCAACCGATCAGCGACCGATTAAGTCAGTCGCTATCGACGCTTTTTCTTGTAGTGATACTATGTTAAGTGCTCTCACAAAAGGAGTTCAACCAGGTCTCGGTATACAAATCAGCTCAAGATATGTAGCAAAAGCTTGAGATGATAGACCAAGGTTGACATACTAATTGCACGGTATGAATAGTGCAAGATGAACCCTGATAAAACAATTTCTATGATGTACGGAACACTCACAGACATCACCAATAGCATAGATGGCCTAGGTAAGGGATTAACATCTTATAATGTTGTAAGGAAAAATTTTCGGTCTCTAAGCAATTGGACTCTCAGAGTAATAGCCATTAAGGAAGCCAATAACTTGAAGAAACTCATGATTGAAGAATTTGTGGGATTGCTCATGGCGGATGAGTTTCACCTATAAAAGATTGATGAAAGTAGCCGTCGAAGAAAGACCAATGCCTTGAAAGCCACTTGTGAAGATAATGAAGATCTTTGCATGAGCAAAAGTAGTAAAGCAGATGAGGAGAAGATCGCCATGGTGTCATGCAAACTTTGGAAGATCCTTCAAAGAAAGAAAAGCTACTTCAAAGGAAGAAGAAACTTGTCCAAAGGAGATGGACCTGTGAGAGGCAAAATGATGTGATATGAGTGCAAGAAGTATAGTCACATGAAGACTGACTGCCTATTGTTGAAGAAAGAAGAAGAAGAAAAGGGCTAAGAAAAGTAAAAGGAATACAAAAACAAGATATTCAATAAGAAGAAGACAATGGATGTTGTGTGGGAAGATGAACACTCCTTGACTTCAGCTTCCTCCAGTGAAAAAAAAAAGGAGAAAAAACCAATGTCACTCTCATGGCTAAGTCCATGGTGGTAAAATTAGAAACATCTTATTCATCCTTGTTAGATAATGATACTAATGATTCACTAGAAGAAGCCTTTAACGAATTGTTGGAAAAATATAAGGAAGTTAGTAAACAACTAAAAAATCTAAAAGCAAAACATGATAAAGTAATAAAAGAACAAGAAATCCTAAAGGAAGAAAAATGGCAAAATTAAGAACAAAAATGAAAGACTTAAACAGGAAACGAACTTGTTATAATTTTTTTAAAGAAAAGATAATTGTCAAGCATGTTAATAATAATGAAATAGTAAACAAGCTCCTAGATGAAAATAAGAAACTAAGAAAAACCATATAAAAATTTACTAAGGGAGATAAACTATTAAAAAAATTAAACAATCAAATTCATAATAAAAGAAAAAAAAAGAATTAGGTTTTTACACCACCTGAAAATGAAAATACTTTAATTTATCCACCCAGATATCCTATGCCTAAATTTATTAAAGAATAACACAAATAAAATGATGTTTGTCACCACTATGGCAGGTTAAAACATAATCAATGGAATTCTTCTCAAAGACACAAAAAATTGGGTTGTAAAAACAGTAAATAATACTGGTGCTAATGTTAAAGGACCCAAAGTAATTGGGTACCTAAACAAAGCTAGTTTCCCTTCTCTTTGTAGGAACATCAAGGTTCACCAAAGAATGATACCTTGACAGTGCATGCACCTGGAACATAAATCAAGGAAAGAAAACTATTCTCTCACTTTCATGAGAAGGATGGAGGATTCGTCACCTACAACGACAATGGCAAAGAAGAGGTGATAGGGATAGGCACTATTGGAAATAACTTAATCAAGTTTATTGGGAAATTGTTGCACATAGAAGGGCTGAAGCACAACCTCCTGAGCCTCTACTAGCTATGCTACAACGGTCATGTAGTGAGATTTGAAGCAGACAAATGCATAAGTTCTAAGCCTAACTATACATCAATCAAGTCCACAACCCACAGGGAGAACAACATGAATGAATTGTACTTGCATGAGCTGGAGAAAGAAGATATCTGCCTATCAGTAAATAAGGGAGAAGAAGCTGAGCTTTGGCAAAGACATTTAGGCCTTGCAAGCAACAATGTGTTGCACAAACTTTAGATGTTGAGCCTCGTTGAAGATCTATCAAGGAGAGAGCCTGCTCGGCATCATGCTGTAATGACTGTGTACGCTAAGCTTTAGCCTTCGACATCAAGCATCAATTTTCTTTTCTTTTCTGAGTCGATAGGCTTGCACTTTAGTTTGCCTACTCTATATTTTTCATAAGATGGTTCCTTGGTGTTTGCTTCTTTTCAAGCATGGGCATTTGTTCCCATTTTTGGCCCACGTAATTGGCGGCAAGGTACCTAGAGGAGGGGTGAATAGGATAAACAGAAATCTAAAAGCAAAATCATCACTTTAAAACTTTGGTTAGTGAATGTAATCGTGTGCGATAAAGAATAGAAGTGCAGAAGTAATCAAAGAAACAATCACACACAAAAACACAAGGAATTTATTCTGGTTTCGTACTTTCCAATGAAAGGCCTACGTCCAGTCGCCAAGCAACTATTGAGATTTTATTGATTGGGGTACAATCCCCCCAAAGATATACAACATCTAGTCTCTGTTGGTCTTCTTCTCTTTCCCGGATAAGAAGGTAGCCCACTTTTTTTACAGGCTCAGAAGTAAATTTGTTAGAACAAACCCCAGCATGGTTCTTTTCTTCAACAAGGAGAACACAAAGTACAGACCCTCTGCTGGTCATGCCACCCAGCATAAGCTGGTCTTCCCTTCTAACCAAGGGGAACGCTTGCACAGTAAGTCTTCTCTTCCAACAAAGAGAAACAATGTGTACAGTCCCACAGTTAGACACAAGTCTTTCTTTTAGAAAAGAAAGAACAAGTAGAGAGCTACAGAAGATAGATGAAATGAAGCTCAAACTCTCAGCTCACAATCTCTCCCCCAGATTTATAATGTAGCCCAGAGAGAGGAATGAAGGAATAAAGCTTGAACAGAGAACACTTGAGAGGATTTTCTTGTTGCCTTGATGTGTGTCCCCATACATCTTCAAAGCCTTCATCCTTTTATGGAGCAGTTGAAGAGAATCGTTAAGGATATAACTGTTAGAGCTTTTCCTCTTCATCATCTTCTTCTTGTTCTTTTGAGTCGTACGGATATCTTTTTGCATCTACTGGCTTCTTGGAACAGAAGATGGTCTTTCAGTTGGTGCACACTTCTAAGGTTACTAGTACCAGGTCCAGTCGTTGTGTATCATAGACCTGCATACAATAAATGTATGTTAGACTAGAGAAGTCTTCTGTCAGATAGTCCATATCTCTTTTGCCATGTTTCCTACTGACAACCAAAAGTATTAGGATTATTAAATGTATTAATTATTATCTTATTAAAATACTTAAGAGATAAAAATTATGCCCCCCCCCCAATGCATAGTGCATCGGTCGGTCGCTGGTCATACAAACAATGGTACGCCTATCAAATAATAGATATGCTTATTTGAAGAGTGATCCTCACCAGTTGGGGAATTATGTCTCTCGAGGTGTCATGGATTGTTATCACATACATACAAGATCTTGGTTCAACTTGATGGAATTTTTGTGGAGTTCTACTTTGACTGTAAGCCTCCTCTAGGCCCAAACGAGATTATTTATGTTGATGGTGTCTGGGCTAAGATTGATCTGTCCGAAAAACTCTTCACCAATGTCCAATCTAAGTGGTGGAATGATCAGCATGCTATCATGAAATCTGAGCCAACTTTTTGTGTTGTTTAACTGTCCCATTGGCCAAGTAAAATTTAAATCTACAATTGTTAATCTCATAAATGCCCACCTCCAAAGCAGCCAACAATAAAGAATATTACAACAAAGGCAATAATTCCTAGCCAAAATGGCAGCACATGCACCTAGCCTGCAGTCACTGACACATGGGATCATGAGTTATTCCTTGCATCAAGCTTTCATCTAATATCAAAGGATGTATTCAAGGCAGATCATCGTGCCACTTCATTGTCAGATGCTTAGGGTGACTGCACGTGTGTTCCGCCACATGACTTTGGTCATGCTATGGTTGGATGATCAAGTTCACTCCCGTTCATGACATCGTCAGGCTACACACATGTGCAAACCCCTCAGTCACCCCTTGGATGGTTCGTCATTTCAAAACTCGGGGTTGAATTTTCTCGAATTTGGAGGGTTTGATGTGGGGGCATGTTGGGCGGCCTTAGAGTATTTGGACCCGAATGATTTTTAACTTTTTCGCGTCTTTTGGGCTGGACATGTATAACAGTTTTATTTGAACTCATTGGTAAATGGTAACTAGGGTTATTTAGAGTCTTTTTATGCTTTCTTATGTGTTTCCTATTTGAGTCTTTAGTTCGTATGTGGCCAATAGGCTTTTGTCTTATAAGCCCATTAGTAAAGACATGCATTTTCATCCTTATAGCTCACCCACTATATTAAAGGAGCATTTTGAGAAGGAGGATATGATGAACACGATAGAAACTTTGTTGGTAGCCTTGTGGCCTTACCCACTCCCCTCTTCCTCATGTGAGAGCTAGAGAGAGAGTCCCTTCATGAGGAAGGTTCGGAGAAAAGCCGCCCGATATGAGTTCTCTAGTGTGGGATCGTCCGACATGAGGCCACATTATCTCATTCGCCACCTTCCACTTCCACCACTTTGTGCTCACTGGGCCATCCTCGTCACTAAAGATTTGCCTTATCTGACTTCATCCCATGTCAATTTCATTTTAATAGGGATATCTATACGAAACATGAAGTTGAAGGCAAAAATTTTTTAGGAAAAATTACATATATATCCATAAAATCTTTCATATTCAGTTGTATATCCCCAAATTCTAATTATTACATTGTATATCCCTCAAATCAAAAGGAAATACCATATATACTCCTACCATTTCATTCTATCTATTTAACTCAACCACAGTGAGTTAACAGAGAGAAAATACTAACTTGTCCTCTAAAAAAATTTATTTTTAATCACTTTTTCACTTGGAGTCTCTCTCACTCATTCTCTCTCTTTGGGGTTAGTCATATTATATATATTTTAATAATTTTTTTATTTGATAACAAAATATTCCTTAGATTCTCATGGTCAATTAACTCAAGGATATAACCAATGACTTTTTTTCGATTTGAGAGGTATATAATTTAATAATTAGAATTGGAGGGTATATAGCTGAATATGAAAGATTTTAGGGGTATATATATATTTTTTCCTTTAAAAAAGACCATTTCCAATTATACTAGTGACATTTGAACTGAATAAAAATTAATCCTCGCTGAATAATATGTAATTTATTAGTATATAAATGAACATTTTCTTCTTAAAATAACATCTTGAGGGCAGGGACACAAGGATCATAGGACTTGTAATAAATTCCGAAAAATAGGTCGCCCTTTTACAAACTTTTCTATCATATTCTTTTGGGTTTTTACATATATACCCCTCTTAGAAGATTAATTGCACAAGAACTTTCGTAGGATTTATATTTGCATGTATATTCCTCTAATGAAGACAAAATGCCCTCAAAGACACTACCTTAACCTCCACTAACAGAAGTCACAAATATGCTTGGAATACTCCTTCACCGTCATTTTTAGCAGGCATATATATACAACTGTAAAAGGAATATTCCAAGTAAAACATATGGAATCATAACTTCCTACTTTCTTGACGTTTAGGTCACATAGACTTTCCTTCTCCACATAGTGCTTAAGTATCTATGTTCTTATCATTGCCTAGAACTGCCCACTCGCTAATACTTCTCTTAACAAAGAATTTAGCTACACAAGAGGACCTTTTAATTTTCTCACATTTTTTTCCATTGCTTGATATGAAAATTGAATGGTAGAAGAAATAGTTTTATTTTCAACATTCTTAGCACAATTATGTCAAGTTTAAGTTATTCATCAGACATTCAAACTCATGCTCATATGAGAGTGAAAAAATATTAAAAGATATGAAAAAATTTCACAAGTATCTGAAAGAAGCGTTAAAACACTTTGTATCTATACTTTTCTCAATGAAAATTTTGAATGGGACCCTCTCACTGATATTTCCCCAAACAAAGAATTTATACGCACAGCTGTTGACCTTTTTGCTGAACATGTCACAATTGCTAGACATCCGAGGACCATAGGACTTGTAATAGGTTTAGAAGGATGTGTCATCCTTTTTTAGGGTTTTTGCAAATAAATTATTGATAGAAATAAATTTACAAAAAAATCATTCTTCGAATTACATTAACAGACATACATTTGTGTTAAATCAAATAATACAAATATGCACAAATTGCTGACCTTTTGCTGAACAAATGACACTTACGAGACATCCCTAGGTGAGGACCATGGGACTTGCAATAGGTTTAGAAGGATGTGTCATCTTTTTTTTTTGAACTCTTTTTATTCAACATTAACCCTTCAATTTTAAATTTCCCAGTTAATTGGGATAAAAAGTAAACTTATATTTCATTTTCTCAACCTCAAGAGAATCGAACTCAAGTTATTCACTTTGCTCATCCACACTCGTAATCGTAAGAGTTAGAAGGAAAAGATAAAGATATGAAACCATGCAAGTCAAGATTTGTTGACACCTAGACTAGTGTTGGAATACATATGAAAAATGCCAAAATGATACAGAAGAATTTCCCCTATTTTCTTTACAGCCTTGGACTTCTAAATCGACTACCTATCTATTGCGGCATTTAATAAAAACAAGGATAACAAAATAGGGAGGACTTCTAGTTCAAACTAGTATTGCTCATTGCAGTTCGAATAGAATTCTAGTTCAACTACTTGCCTGATCATTTGTAGCTTGAATAGACTTCCATTCCATCCACTCATCTGATTGTTAGTTGGAAAGATTCACCGTCTCTTGTAAAAGATCATCATGTTGAGCAGCAACACGGCCACGCATGGGGAAGCAAATCTCAGAAGCCACCTGTACATTTTAAGACAAAGTTTCCTACTTTATTACACACTGTTATCCCCCACATTATCTTTCTCCATCTTCTATTGGGGAGTCTCAAAACTGGTGGTGCTTAGAAAATTTATGAGTAGGACTCGGTCCTGCCAAATCCCCACAATTTAGCCAAGCTTTGATAGAGGGGTTGGGGACTTGGGCAGGTCCTCATCCTTGTGGAAATGTCTTTTCTCTCTTTAGCAACAGAGCTAAAAAAAAAAATTTGCATTGATTGGGGCTGATATGAAAAGCTGATGACCTCTAATAAAGGATAGTTATCAGCTCTAATAATGTGAGAAATGATTCGATAAACCAAATTAACATATCCAGCTGTTAAGTGAGCCCAGGCGCTGTTAACACCCAGTAACCTATGACAGGGTGAATCCTTGATCAATAATTTATCCAAAGTTATCAGGCTTATACCCTAAGGTTATTTGGATCTTATGTCAAAAGCGCAACACTTGGTATTAGAGGTGACACTATCCCCTAGAAAGCTTATCCGCAGATAGTGTAATGGTCTTTCGAACTAGGCTGAAGTGATCTGCTGGGATTGCTTACTTGTGCTTAACCAAAGATCCCACATATCCATGTGATCAAACTGGCAAAGGGAAAACCCGATCTGTAGTTAAAACTATCTGGTATGACTTATCCTATTATCAAATTTACAATAGAAACATCCCGAGCAAATCGCCATCATCACAGTTTTTTTCAGTTTTAGCTGTTCTATTAAACCTTGCACCCATTCAGCACATGTGCCAGTGCTATCCCCATCATCACATTTTAAAGTTTCAGTTGCCCTCTTTATGTGTGTGGACTGTGGAAGAAAGCAATGACTACATCTGAGGAGGGATGCGTTCAACTCAATCATGACACAGATGAGAAGAAAACTCGAACAATCTCACAATTTGGACTCTCGGAATGTTCACAACAATAGCATTAGTTCTGATAACTTCTAGTGCGCAGCCGTAGATCATGCTATGGTTTTTAAGATTCTACTCATGAATAGGATCCAGTGTTCCCGGTGACCTATAAGAAAGGGGGCTAAATAAGCCTGGGAAAACAGCACAAGACAAACACAGCGAGAAGCTTCAACACGCCAAGGAAATGGAACCACACTCATCACAGGATGCAATTACATTTGATACAGCCAGTTTCATTAAGACAAAAAATCACTTTCACGGCGTTTACTCGTGCCGAACACCCATAGCAAACAGAGGGTTCCATAACACGAGTTCTAATCTCCACAGACAACCCAAGGATAAGAATTGATGGGAGCACATAAATCCCTAAGATCCCCTTCTTGGTATGGGTTTATACAGCACAACCGTAACATACTTGGAGCGGAAACGGTGGGTAATTCCAAGAGCCACGACTGACCTTGGGGCCTCCCTGTTCTCTATGTAAAGGTGGTTAAGAATTACATTTTGTGGCACCGGTAAGCTGCTCGAACAATCTCGGCTTGCCGGGTAGCTTAGCAAAGTATGCTGCAAATGAGGGGGAACCGGTGGCGGATCCCGAGCTTCATCTTCAATCCCAGGAATGGGGTTTGTGTAACTCGAGTCAGGCGACCTGGGAACTTCAAATCCCACCACATTTATTTCCTCCTGCAGTATAAATTTTATTCTCTGCTGGTAAGTTTGAAAAAAAGATGGCATAATCATATCGGCCATAACTCCATTGTGGACACTTACTTGATCTTCTCCATAATGGTTATCCATGATGCTATATCTGTTAGAATAGTTCCTGAATCATCAGCTATCCACTATGGGGACAAAAAGCCTGGAAAATGAGCTGAAAAGAAAGATCCTTGTTTAAGGTTACCATGTTACACTGCTAATACTAATATCTGACGTATCTCCCGAGGATTTCCCAAAAGTGATACAAGAGTATATTGTGTTTCAAACCTTCAATAACACCATATAAAAAGGAAAGAATCCACTGCCAAGTAGGAAACAGAGAAGAACAAAACAAATACACACAAATCTCCTTCCTTCTATGGCATTAGACCAGTTTTCATGTCCGCCATTCTTAGATCAAAACAAGTCATTTACAGGAGATCATTTGTCTTCTCAGGGATAATCAAATAATTACAGTAGTAGTAGTGACCAACCTAAGCGATAGACACGGCAGATCTTAATGAACATTAAAAGTCCCACTTTTCCTTGACAGTTACCTGTGTGCCTTCACTGACCAATGAGGCACCTGGAGAGGCATGGTCACTTGACAGTCTCAAAAGAGGCTATAGATGCTATACAAGTGCCTATGTATGCTAAGAGGGTACTCTCATTTATCTTTTTGGGCCAAAACACATCACCAATGACGTTAGGAGACGAACAGTTTCCTCACTTAGAGAAAAAGATAGGAGTAAGATATAATTAGATTAGCAATTTGAATTAGGAAGACAAAACAGAACTGATATTATCTGGCTCCGTTTCACGTATACATCAGACTTGTCAGATAAAAATCTAAAAATTTACATCACATGTATATGTATATAATGCGGATCGACAAACTAGAGCACATATGAAAAACTTGCATCAACTCCACAACAAGGTTTGCCATATCGGATCTCGGCTTCGTCTCGGAAGGGTCAAAGAGAAGAGATATCGGAGAGATCTCGATAAAATCTCGGGAGATCAGATCTCGGGATCCCAAGAAAATTCATATACGATGACAACAATAAAATTGATTCATAGATAACATAGACAATTACATATATTCACAACAAAATTACATAAAAGAAAGTCAATACAGATCTATGATACAAAATTACAAATAGTGGCCAACTGGTCAACACTTCATCCACTTGACTTTAATATTGTTCAGAATAATAATTTTGAACATAAGCACAATATTGCTCCCATGTCATTCTTTGTTGATACATATGCATGTACTCTCTCACATATGTATCATACTCATCAGCAGAAAGATTAATCAAGATCCCAATGCGGGGGTATAAATGATAAGAATATAACACAGTTGGCACTGCCATTGGTAAAGGATGTGGATATGCATATGACATGTTATATGATCCATATCCATAACCATAAGATGAGCTAGAGGACTCATGTTGTGGAATATATCCATAACCATCCATAACCATATGACGAAGATGATGCATCTTGAATTCCTCCATATGTCTCATGACTCCCACCAGAAACGTCCATCAAACTAAATGTGTGAGAAAGTTTTGCTTCATCATCATGTTACAATCTTCAATCTTGATGATTCTTTCTTCGATGTTCATATGCTCTTAGGGCAATAGGAAGTGTGAAGATTGATCATCTCCCATCACATGAGTATGTCCTCCATCATGAACATATCCTTCATTATTTCTATGTCTTTCCTCAACACTCTCCCCATCACCTTCCCCTCCACTCTCTCCATGATCATCATTGTCACCATCACTTTCATGAGTTCCATAAGATGATTCTTTATCAATGTCATGCTCAGAATTTTCAGATAAATCCACATCAGAAGCAGGGTCATCATCATGACGATGGGTAGACTCAGAAGATGATTCAAAAATTTGATGTGTAATTGCATCCACATCAATGCCCGCCTCTCGTGCTGCATTAGAAATCTCTTGTGATGGTCGATCATCTTCTTCATCTAAAGTGTTGGTTGCACTCGATTCAGCATATGAATTCTCTCAATCATCCATGTCATTTTCACCCAATAATGTAAAATAATCAAGTGGATCATCCTCAGGTTCAACCCCCCCCCCCCTCCGTCCATGCTCAGCCTCCATTCTCTTGACCTTCAACTTCATATTGTAATGACAATATACAAGCTTCTTTAACTTCAAATAAGATAATCTATTTCTTGGCTTTGTGTGTATCAATGCAAATGTACTCCAATTTCTTTCACAAGGTGAAGCTGATGTTGTTTGTGACAAAACTCGAACTACAAGTTGTCTCAACACTGGTGCATCATTTCCATACATTTTCCAGCATTCTCCTTAAAAAAGCCACAATTAATACTAGTGAGAAATAGAATTCCTATATACATAAGTACGACAATTCATAATTGTAAAGTACTAACCTGACCACATAATCTTTCTACTTGCTATAGCATTTTTCATTCTGAACATGGTCAATCCATCTCTAAACTTGATAATCTATAGAATAAAATTTATCTTAATTAATTGTCATCAATAAAAAATTTTAAAGATGTACAATTTCAACTTTAGTTACTTCAACTCATTTCCAAATTGAGATCTCCCTTTTGATTTTGGAAACAATTTATCAAAGACTTCATGTACAGCTTTAATGAGTGTTTGATTATCTCTCAATTGTTGTTTGTATTGATACTTATGATTCAAAAAATAAGCTAAAATAACAAATAAAATTAAGAGTCAATAGCTTACCAATTAAAAAATTTATTTAATAATATAATAAAAAAAGTAAGCATAAAAAAATTCACCAGCCTCGTAGATAGGTGCATTCATTGATTTCAACCACTATCATCAATTATCTTATGCACTCAAATATAATTTCTTGGAGATGATACCTTAATTCCCTCTTTCATAATGGTCATAGCATAATAAACAGAACCCATGTTAGGATATTTATCTGCATCCATAACTCTCAACATATGATACATGGGATCCATAATCTTCACAGAATCTCGTGCATAATCCCAAAACATAGGAGTGCATATGATTTGCTCCACATTCTTCCCTATTAGAGTATTCCTAAAATTAGAATTTGACCATTCGGAACTAAGGAAAAAGTTTCGCAAACCGTCTCTTTCACGCAACAAACTTTGGAGAGCTAAATAATTCGTTGCAAATCGAGTTGCTGCAGGTCAAACAAGATCTCGTCCATAAGATTTTCGAACTCGATCAACAACCCAATCATGATTATATATAAATCTAGTGACAATTCAGCCCATGTCCACAGTCTTCTTGACCATACTATGTTTAGCCACATGTTCAAACATCAAATCTATATAATGAGCAGTACAAGGAGTTCAAAAAAGATCGTACTTTTTTATAACAAAGTACCTGCCTTTTTTGTAACTACTTGCATTATCTGTGACAATTTGCACTACTCTCTTTCTCCCAATTTATTTGATCTTCTCTTCCATCAATTGCATGATATACTCATGGTTCTTCTCTTTACCAGTTGCATTAACATAGTCTAAAAATATAACATTTTCTGCACTATAAACCATGAAATTAATAATGGACATTCTAGTAGGTCCAGTCCATCCATCACATAAAATAGAACCACCATGTGTATCCCAATGTGGCTCTAATTTTTTCACATCACCTTCTATCTCAGCCACCAACTCATTTAAATATTTACCAAGAATTTCTTTAGGAGTTGGTGGGAGGATTGCACGACCAAGATTTTGTGCCTCAACTATCATATTCTTAAAATGATGATCTCCAACAGCATTTGCAGGAATATGGTTAAAAATGAAGAATTTCGACACCATTTTACCTAGAGATTCTCTTAGTGGTCCCTTAGTCAACATATTTGAAATTCTTGGTTGTCTTGCATCATCAGACTTGTACAATCTTGCCTCGGTTGCGGATTCAGATATCTTTACACTAGAGCTACGCTTCATAAAATCTGTTATAGTTCGCTTCGACTTCTTCCCATAACCACTTCCACTAACTTCTGTTGCTTCACTTGAATTCTATCACGTTCTATTTCATCAATATTCCATCGATCTACTGCAGAAGACACTGCACTGCGGCGATGTTGATAAGCTTCTTCCCCTTCTTCATGCTCATCATCAGAATTGCCTCCCATATCACGCAACTCATCCATGACCCTTTCTTTTGTTGCTTTTACCTTCATGGATTCTAAAGTCTTTTGTTGTTTCATTTTTTTCAATTGCTTCCTCACTTCTGGTGGGCAAAGTAGGCACTTACTCACATCTTGTCCACTTTCCCCAATTAAATGATTTTTCAGCTTTGTAACACCACCAGCTTTCATCATTTTTTCACAAAACTTACATTTTGCCCCTTTGCCCTCGGGTGTTCCATATTGCCAACCAATATCAGAAGAAGACTTGCTTCTGCAAACTCCCATAAAAATGGAACAAAATGTACACAAATATAGGTAAAGAGAAGATATTATAGAGAAAAGAATCAGCTCAAAGAATTCAAATAATAAATAAAAAATGTACACAAATTCAGCTCAAAGAATAAATAAAAAATGCACACAAATTCAGCTCAAATAATAAATAAAAAATGTAAGCAAAATCAGCTCCAAGAATCAATAAAAAGACAACAAATCATAAACATTTTTAAAAAATAAATAAATGATATTATCCATCAATTATCAAACTTCTCAAATGATCGATTAGAGAGAATGAGTGTCTGAGTGGGTGACCACTGGCCACAATGGAGGTGAGGGGGGCAGTGGAGCTGACTATAGGGGTGGGAGACACTCATGTGAGTGCGGGGGCTGGGACCGCCGGGGGGGGGGGAAGACACTGGAGGTGTTTGGGGGAGTGGGGGACCACGGTGGAGGTGTGTCGGGGGGGGTGGGGGGGAGACAATGGAGGTGTTTGGGGGACCACGGTGGAGGTGTGGGTGTGAGGGTGGTTTGACCGGGGTGAAAGAGAGGGGGAGGGAGAGGACCACGGTGGAGGGGTGCATGTGGGTGTGGGGGGGGGACGGCAGTGGAGGTGTGAAGGGGTAAGGGGACGACGGTGGACGTGTGAGGGGGGGAGGGGACCACGGTGGAGGGGTGTGTGTGGGTTGGGGGGGGGGGGGGGGGGGGACCGGCAGTGGAGGTCGAGGGGGGGACCACGATGGAGATGTCTATGTGTGTGTGTGAGGGGGGGAGGGGACCACGGTGGAGGGGTGTGTGTGTGTGGAGGGGTGTGTGTGTGTGGTGGGGGTGGGAGACAACGGTGGAATGTGTGTGTGGAGGGGTGTGTGTGTGTGGTGGGGGTGGGAGACAACGGTGGAGTGTGTGTGTGTGTGGTGGGGGTGGGAGACAACGGCGGAGGTGTGAGGGGAAGGGGGGGAGGCGACCACCGTGGAGGTGTGAGAGGGGGAGGGGACCACAGTGGAGGGTGTGTGTGTGTGGTGGGGGTGGGAGACAACGGTGGAGGTGTGAAGGGGGGGGGGGGGGGAGGCGACCACCGTAGAAGGGGGGGACGGTGGTGGTGTGAGGGTGAGAGGGGGGAGGGGAGACGACAGTGGAGGGGGGACCACAGTAGAGGTGCGACTGTGAGCGACTGAGGGTGGGGGATACAACAGTAGAGGGGCACTCACCTTTCCGACGGAAAGAGTTTGACTTTGGGATGAGGAAGACGGCTCCGCGCTCTGCCGCGTCGATGATGCTCAGAGGTGTCACCCGTCACACAGTCGTCTACGTCGAGAAGGGCCGCGGCCGACGGTGCGTCGTTCGGTGATGACGTTGTGGGGCGGAGTAGGCCGTGCGCGGCGTGAGAGAGAGACGGGGTGGTGTGAGGGTGGGGGAGGGAAGGGGAGATAACGGTGGAGGGGGGACCACAGTGGAGCTGCGACGGCCTCCGACGGTGAGGGCAGCAAGAGGACTCGGGAGGGAGAGAGGTGAGATCATGACGAAGGGAGTGAGGGATGAAGGGTGGGGTTTATACATTTAAAAAAAATGGTAAAAGAATATTTTAACAGGGGACACGATGGGACAAATTGTGTCCCCCTTGAACCGTGCGCGGTGCGGCCCGTGAACTGCGCCCGCCCGTGACCCCCTCAAATTTTGCGCCGAAGAGAACTCACCCATGCCCTTTTTATTACGTTTTGGTGGTCTCGTTTCTCGGGCAACCGCCGAGACCGAGATTCTTTCGCTTAAAAATAAATAGTCTATTTAAATCCACTCTCTTTGTTGCTTTCGGCTACTCCAACAGACATGATTTTATTCTTTTCCTTCTGGCTGATCAGATCAAGCACAATATGCTACATTTTGATGCTATCTGTATGTATGATTGGTTTTGAAAGGGAACTCTGTATCATCTGTTGATAATCATCAGCTATGGATATCTGACTGAAATTAAATGGGGCGGAGGGGAGTTTGCTTTATATCTGCTGATTCTACATTCTACTCCATAACCACAAGGCAACCTTCCCATGTTAGCTGGATTGACCATGGATGACTTGGATTTCACTTTGCTCTTGATTATGGCATATTTTCATGTCCACTCCCAGTCAGTGTCATGACAAAATATCAAGTGGAGGTACTGTGGGGAATCTCAATTTGCATCTAACAGGTTATCTACAAGGCAGATGTAAGGTCAAGAATTGTAAAGGCTAGAAATAGTCTATTGATGACAGACGGTGGCAACTTGACCAGTTGGATGGGGATCATCTGATTCGGGACAGTTTAGAAGGGATCCACAATGTTCTAAATAAGAATATTAAAAATGAAGATTACTAAAAAGGGCAATACTTGATGCACACCTTTCTGTAGCTTTCTAGCACCACAAGCGTTCACTGGTCCACATGGAATTGATGGGATCCGGGGAATAAGAGAAAACCCTAAAAAGATGTGGACCCTACACTGTTTTAAAATTTTGTTGGACTTCTCTTGCTCTCCAAATCCCACCAGCCCTGGTGGACCAATGGGAAGTTGGAGTGCGAGAAAACTGCAACCAAAGAGCAAGCCGCAAGCATAGCTCTACTACAAAAGCCACAGAAAGGCAGCAATCAAGTCATCTCAACCAGCAATCTCGATCCAAATTGCTATTTGCATGTTGCCACCGGCAAGATCTTCTCAGGATTGAACCTCTTTTAAAGAATACTAATTATAAAACAATGAGAGAATCATATTCTCTAAGCAAATTAAGAAAGTAGACCATGATTGGAATGAGTGCCTGCCCAGAGAGTCTACTATCTAATGCCCTTTGATTGATAGGGACAGTGATACAAAGACTAGCAGAGGAAGTGCAGATTAAAAAGAGCATAATGTTAACATAAAACTTACAAAACATGTTAAATATGGAAGTGCATCATTCTGCAAGTCTTGCAAAATTTTCTGCAGGGAGCAAGAATCTGTGGTATTCCTTCAATTTCTGGGAAATTTGTATAGAAGAAAAGGATGAGATAAAAGTAACATAACTGGCAGAAGAAAAGTCTTGAATGATGCTCCTCTAAGAATGGTACAATCTAGTAGAATAGAATCCATTCAATTATCTACCTGGCTGAAAGCTCTCACAACTGAGGCACAACGACACAATTGTCAGTTAATAGCACTACATGTGGGCCTCGCACTGTGGGGCCTGCTATGCCAGAAGTGGGAGAAACCCATCACTCTCTTTCCCTTTTAAACCCCTATGAAGCCACACGGAGGGACATGGGGCCGTAAAAAGTAGTACCATGAGCCAAACGCAAAATTGACCAAGAGGATAGGTTGCAATTTAAGCAGTATACTTGTTTCAGATGAAAAGGCAGAATGAAATGAACAAGGAAAAAATGTACTTTCACTGTCTACGTCCATCTAATTGCCTGATTGATCCACATGTCAGACACAAAAGCTTCAAAAGAAAAAGCCGAGATCACTCATCTCTGAGACTCAATCATTTCATGTGGAAAATTGATTAAAAATGGCAATCAAGAAATATTTAAAGAAAATGATTTTTTCTACATGAGAAGGCAGAAGGAAATGAACAAGGAGAGAAATGTACTTTCACTGTCAAGTCAGTCTAATTGGCTGATCAAGCCACATGTCAGACAGGAAAGTTTGAAAAGAAAGGAGCAGAGTTCAGCCCAAGGCCACATGCCAGTCTAATTGCATTCATATGAGGAGCTGATCTGTTTAGAGATGCTGGGGGGAAGGCATAATTAACATGAAGATAACAAAATACTTCTCTTGTGCTTACTCCTCCCCCTTCCTTCTTCATCTTACTCCTCATCTCCTCCCTCATCAGCACCATCCTACTCATCTTGCTGCCTACACCTACAAAGTATCATCTGCATATGTGAAAGAGGGAAGGTGCATAATGATCTTTACCTTCAGTATAAATGGCAATGGATTAACCTAGGAGGGGCATAATGATCTTTACTTTCAGTATAGATGGGAAACGATTAACTTCAGAGTGAGGAGGTATCATCCACCACTGTGGAGAAGAAGGGGTTTATCATTTCATGGGACCAAATGATGTTGAAGTCATTTATAAGTGATTGTGTGTGAACATGATCAACAACAAATCAGGAGCAAACAGGCATATAAACGATCATCAAACCACGTACCATATGAGATTATAGGAAATATTTTTCCAATTCAAAATCTCAAGACACTCAAAGGAGAAGTTTCTACTGCAACATTTAACAAGCTTCCACTTTTAAACGGCAAGGAAGGTGGCTTCACTCTCATGATGACATGGGAAAGAATGAGGGGAATAAGACATATATACTTGTCTAAGTATATCCTACATTAATATTGAAAGAAAGATTCTTGATCAGTTTTAGTGTTCCCTCAAAAACAAACATCTCTTCATCCAAGGACAGCATAAACATAATATAGGTGTGACAACAACAAGGTCTTGCTCAAAACAATGAGAACATGGAGTCATATTTATAGTATCGTTCTTCATGGTGACACCTGATAACCAAGAAACGACCATATCATGTTCCTAGAGTCAGTGCTGGCGACTGATCATGATATCTTATGCATATATCAGTACCTGTGCCACTAAAATTTATATTATCCTATTTCTGTAGCATCCTTATCCCTTTTCCGATCCAGAAAGGATATCCTTCACCAGACCACTGACTTTCATTTATACTCCAAGTACTAAATATCTCCTTGCTTATTATTCTCAAAACTTCTTGATCTGTTCAAATTCAAATGCTATATTTGATCAAAATAAAATTGAGGATGACTAAAATAGAGGAGTATACAAAGTTCTATCATGCTGTTGGATCCTATGTCATCAAAGGCAATTGAGGCGATCGCCTAGGCCATGAGGACAGATGAGGCGACCTCAGATCACCTCGCCCTGGCCCATTTCGCCTCGGCAATTTCAAGCCACCAATTCCACCCTTTTTGCCCTTGTCCAGCCCATATATTGGCCGTTGAAGAGGCCCACTTGGCCTATTTACTTACTTGCAATCTAGTTTCTTAAATTTTAGTTGCTTTACATATAGAAATGAAGAGATTTAGTAAGTCATACAATAATTTGACATATGAATGATTAATTTTAAAGAAATGCTAGCTACCCGGGCACCCGGGTAGCCAGCATGAGCTGGATCGGCCGTGCGGCCGACCAATCAGGTCGGCCGCGTGGGCCCCATGCCGCGCCCTCGTGGGGCCCACGCCGCGGCCGGCCAATCAAGTCGGCTGCGCGGCCGATCCAGGTCGGCTAGTTACCCGGGTGCCTAGGTAACTAGCATTTCTCTTAATTTTATGAAAGATATTAGTTTCATGCACATATTTAGTGAATTTATAGATATATTCATATTTTTTACTATATATATTATTTTATAATATATCGCCTCAATCGCCTAGGCCTTTGAGGCTGAGGCGACCCTTGATCGTCTCAGGTCGCCTCACGCCTCTGACTACATAGGTTGGATCGTAAGCATTAGGTACAACATGCCAATAAAGAGAGAAAAAAAAAGAAGAAATTAACCATTGACAAATTGACACTTGCACACAATGTTAATACGATATCAGAAAAGAATTTATGCCTTAAAAAGATTTTTACATATGATTTGTAAGAGCTCAGAGTTACAAAGTATGGCATAATTACAAATCAGCAAATACCACATTGATCATCCTAAAAATGGACGTTACTGTATCAATATTCTACCTTACCTCCTCTTTAGAGGCAAGCTCACCTCTCTCTTGATTGTATCATCACTGTTTAGCACACCCCCCCCCCAAAAAAAAGGGATGGGGAGGGTGGCATGATCCACTTTGTTTTTTAAAGAAACACATTCTACCCTGCCCCTAGCATCAATACTCTATTGACAAAATAAGCATAAAAAACTTAGTAAGCAATCTGTGAAGGTTTCGAACATCTTGTGCCTTAACTGGTACATAGACCTAAGATCCAATGGTACTAGTATAAACAAAAATTCACATATTTTCTCAAAGATTAAAGGGAATTTTTTAATGCACCAAAAGCTTGACATAAAAATGAAAAAAGGAAAATGGATAAAAAGATAGAAGATGGAAGACAAATGAACAAGCAATATATAATAAATAACAGTAAAAGCATAAAGTATATAAAGTTGATCATGCAAATGACAACATAACATTGCCTTCAAGCAGACCGCTCATGGCTTGCGGAAGCTTTCACAATCTACTGGTGCATACTCTCCATATTTGTCAAGGTGGGCACGTAGGCGCCACCTGAGCGCAAAGGCGCCCTCGTAACTGCTTAAAAAGAGCCCACCTTTTAAAAGGGCAAAAAAGCAACCCAAGGGGCCGCTAAGGCGGCCAAGGCGTTAGCCTAGGACCGCTTGGGCGTGGTCTGAGACCTGTCCGATCTGAACTCAAATCCCGTTTTAAAGCCCTTTGCCCCGATCGGCCCCCAATCGCGATTCCCTTCTTCGAAGCTCCAGGTAGGGTTCATGCCCCTTTGCCCCGTGCTCCTACTACGACTCCAGTGGCATCCACCTCCGGCCGCCACCGGCGCCGCCTCTAGCCATCACTGCCGCCGCCTCTCCCCTCTCTCGGATGTCCCCTCCTCCCCCGACCCCAGCAAGCCTGCAGTGAGGTCCACTTCCCACTACCCCCCCCCCAACCCCCAAGCCGGGTCCTCCCCCCTTCGCCCCCTGCCCCTCCACCTGTGTCATTGTGGCACTGTGCATTGTGCACACAGTGCAACAGTAACTCCCGGCCTCCCCATCACCCTCATCCCCCAACCTGTGCGGTACACACAGTCTAATGACTGTGTGAACAGAGTCATTAAACTGTAAATTATAAGGCAGAGGTACATAAGATTATATTCGATGTTTCATTTATATATAATTATTTCAATGTTTTCCTCTTCAATTTTTTGTGATATGTTGATTCAATAATATCTGTCACATTACGATCTTTTTTATTTAATTTTTATGAGTATTCTATATTTTTAGATAAATAAATATTATATAGGGGGGACACTCTTGAAATAGCCCAGATTAGACGTCATCCTTGGTGCCTAAGCGCTTAGGCACACATGGTGCCCAAGCACGTCTTAGTCGCCTTGATGCCTTGACAACTATGATACTATCTGATAAATCATTTAACATTAAAAATTATTACTATTCTTCTCACTCCTCCTTGACGGTCTGTTTTCAATGATGATCTGTGTTTTGAATGAAAAAGACTGACTAATGTAAGGAAAATACTGATTATGCCAACAACACAGCTCAACAAATATGTGTCAGGAGACATTTGCAATGTCAAGAAATGATGGTTACTTAGATTGAGTGAAGGGAGAGGGTAGAACTGACTGAAAAGCAGCCTCACAGTTGACTTGTTCAACAGATAGTTGAACAAGCAAGGAAATGAAACGAGATGGAAAGTTGGGATGAAAAACTACCTAGAAAAGATACTAAAAATGATTGACGCCTTCCACCAGATAAAGTGAATTATGGTACCAAGAAACGTTGGGAAATTCTATAGCAACACTTGCTGTTTCCATAACCTTAAACTTGAAAGTTTAGGGGTTGGCAATGCCGCAATAGAATGATTCAAACATGACTGATGACTTGTGAAGGAAAATGACAGACAGAGGAGAAAAAAACTTATAAGAAGAGATGACAAGGCATATTTACTGCTTACCTATGTGGACACAATTCATATGAAAAGTTCTTGGGACACCAATATTTCTTATTAAGATGAAGATTACTCTCTTCGAGGGGGAATTAAACAAGCCCAGAAATAACAGATAACCGCATTGATACATGGAAGTTAAGTGAAACTAATATCGTGCGCATAGAGGAACATTTGATTCTTCTAATGTCGTACACAGGTCTGGGAGTGACTTCAACATGATCCTGAAATTTTTACCAGACATGCTGGGGACGACAGTTTTATGGACATTGGACTCAAAAATGGGTTTCATATTGTTGTGTCAATGATCCTCTTCACCAGGAAGTTTTTTTTAATGCTTAGAAGGTGAAAATCAATTTGCTTCTCTTGCTTCGTTTTCTCAGGATCCATCTCTTGACCAAAAGAGCATGCTTAGGCCTTGGCATAATTTCGTAATGTTGTCAGAAGACCAAATTCCAAAGCAAGACTGATGTTTAGCAGGAAACGGCGAATCCATGCATCAATCACCTTTGTGTGGCCCTTTTCAACTAATAACTTCCACATTTTCATAAAATACTTAAACTCAAAAAGGGCACTTCTTCAGGATCAAAGCCAATCAATTCTGACTGTTTTTTTCTGGACAAGAGCTGCTTTGCTATCCTACTTATTAAAATAACTAATTCACGGACAACAAAGTAAGACCTGACAGCCTCCTAACCAAGGTAGCACCAAGCAAATATCGATTTGACAATGTTATGTGGATGCCGATTCATGCAACATCTTCAACCAAAAACTATGCAACTTTTTCCCGAAGATGACATTGAGCATTACGCGGTATCTGCTGCAGTAGAAGTAAAACAAGCCTAACCCTGAACCACCTTCCCTTTCCCCTTGTTATGATGATGCCAATGTGAGGCCAAAAAGACCGGCTTTCAATGACCACGAGCAGACTAGGTTGTGTTACGAAGATGCCGGAGATAAACAGAAAACAAGCCGCCACCGGAGCGTTGGAGCTTACAATCTGAAATCCCTTAGAAAAACCAACAGTACAGGAAAACCCAGGAACCCTCTTACCCACAAAACGGTATGAAAGGGAACAAAACATTAGAGAACAGGAGAACCAAATGGAGGATGGCAAAACGAACCCACGAACATGTCGCGCATTTCTTCGTGTTGTCGAGAGAGAGATAAAGAGAGAAAGAAGAGTGGAAAGTACCTGATGGAGAACAAGGGAAGAGCCCAGCAATCTCCCACCGCAAAATCCCACCTTTCCCTTCGCCTAACCTCCTCCGGATTCCCCCCACCCAAGATGCTTAGAAAGGATGTATAAAATTCGTTACCAAGAGAAGGTAAAGGAGGGGGGAAAGGGAGGAGGAGTCGCCCTCTCCGGGTTCGAATTTAATGGGAGAAAGAGGAGGCCTTTTCCACCACCACCTTTCGCTTAAAATATCTATATCCTTCCCTCCGCATGGAACAACTGGATCGCAGGCAGGATCTACCCCACAGAGGGATGGACGCGTGCAGACTGCAGGGATGGGCAGCCGAGGAGGGGAAACGCCCGCTCTTGACGCGCGCGGTGAGGGCAGACGGCGGTGCCGGTGCCGGTGCCCCGGCTCCGTTATTTATTGACAGCTTTTGGGACAGGGGCACAACCCCCACGCTCTTCTGTGCCACGCGCAGGTGCGAGCGCAGCCCGATCTCCTGCTCCCCGGCGCAGTGTGCCCACTGTGGTGAGGAGGAGGAGACGGGAGTCGGCAGTGTGGTGTCGTCTGTCACATGACTGAGGCTGTTGCGTTGCCTTCCCAGACTCAAACATGGGACTCACCATGAAATCGTTAATGGTAATATAATGCCGAAATTAGATTGTCCACGCTTTTTTAAAATGAAGCAAAAGCTTGTCCACAATCGGAAGTTAGGCAATTAATTGTCGCTGATCTTTGGTTGGTGCCCAAAGAGCCTATTTCCCTCACTTTGTTTTATATATATCTTAATCGTTAATTTATTTTAATTATTAGATGTCATCATTTAAATTTTCTCTCTCTTTGTTGAGTAGTAGTTGGGATTTTATTTCTCTAATTACCGAGAGTCTTCCCTATTTCCCCAAGTTTCCCCCCCCCCCTCCCTCTACCTTTCACGAAATACATATTTTCTATTCTTTGAAAATTATTTTTCATTATTCATTATTTGCTTGAGAATTTAAAGAATATTGAAGGTTCGGAGTTTTAGAGCACACCTAAGAAGGGAGAAGATGAATTGGATGTTAATAAACTTTTACAATTTTTTTGCAAATCACAAAAACACAAATAGAAAGCAAAGAGATTATAGAGGAGGAGATAATCACACAAAGAGATAGTGCAATTTTTAAAGAGGTTGGACCTAAGAAGTATTATCCTAAGTGTTGTACTTTGATGTACAAAAGTTGATTTTGATGATAATAAAATATGTCCAAAATATCCAATTTATTTAGTGCACTAAAACACTCAAGTGGGTTTAATGTCATAGACCTAGAACACTTATTTTGTGCTTTATTGTTCATGTTTAAATATATATATATATATATATATATATATATATTTGAATGCATGTTTGCAAGTCTAATTTGTGTAATTGATGGTTTAATATGGGTGTTTAAATGTGCAAAATATCATGTTAAAAGACCAACTACTTGTGTGTGAAAGGCCGACCAAAATCCAAATAATGCATAGTCTGGTCGACCTGAAAATAGGAGGGGAGACTAAAAACAGAGCATAGGTTGACTTGAATTTATTGTAGGTCGACGGATTGTTCCAAAACATCTTGATTCAAGGTCGAGCAACATGTTGGTCATCCAAAAACTATCATAGGTCGATTGAAATGCTTATAAACTTCGAATCTGGGAAATGCAAGAAGACTGGTCGATCGATTTGAAGTGTTGATCAACTTATTTATGCTTTGATTGATTGATGCAATATTTAGGTGGACCAAAATGTGTTGATAAGCTGATTGAGCTGGTTTTTGGCAAGCACATTGGTCGACTGATCCGCCCGTGCTAGTCGACTATTGCGGTAGAGTTCTTAATGGGCTTTCCATTTTGAGTCCGATTCAAGTTCGATTCCTCCCATACTTTGATGGATTCTCAAGGGGGTTTAAATACAAGTTGTTCTTGAGTTTTTGGCACGTCTCAATCTTATGCCCTAGGAGGAGAAACCTTGTGCCCTAGAGATGGAGTTCTACATCCATGGATGTGCTCCTGCAACGTGGTTGATTCAAGATTGTCTCAAAGGAGATCCAAACATGGTGAAATCTTCCTAAAGTTCAAGAGGACAAAAGCAAGTTGTTCTACATCATGGGCATCACTTGGATATAGATTGACATCAGTCTACGCTTCATCGATTATACATCAAGCGGAGAAGGAATCTTGTCCTTTTGATTGATTTGTTGTTTCTCCCTAGTCTTGTTTTCTTTCTCTTCTTTTGAACAAGAAGTTATTTTGTGTGTATGCTCAGCTTGTGAGCACGTGAGTGAGAGAGTCTTGGCGGTGTGATTTGTGCACTGTATGGGTAGAGTTCAGGGTGTCTCTATGTTGTACGTTGTCTCGTCCCCGTAATGGGATTGAGTTAGTTTTGTCCTAGGGAAACACATGGGGGGGGGGGGGGGGGGGGGTTCTTGTGTCTTGTACCCATTAAACAAGATAGTATGTGGTTGGGTCTCACAAGTGTAATGTTGTACTCTGTAGATTTTGATGATCACAAAATATTTATTAACGACCCAAGTAATTGATTTATTTATATTTAATTTGAAGGTCTAATTTGTGTGTTAAGTGTGCAGTAAAATAGTCCAAAAGTCATGTTGAAGTGGACTTTGCAAGGCCAAGGTAAGTGTTTGATTTATTGCTATTTTAGAATTTGGACTGACTTTAAATATGCACTTTTGCAGGAAGTCGGTCGACCGATACAGGGGAATCGGACGACCGACCCTCCCAAGAACAGACAAGAAGTCAGACGATCGATCTGAAGAAGTTGGACGACCGACGTAGCCATTGATGACTGGCACTGGGACAGTCCAAGAATCGGACGACCAATTTGGTGTAGTGTTTTGATGCAGAAGAAGAAACAGGTCGGCTCCAAGGCTAAGTCCAAAGTCAGACGACCAATTTGGCAATTCCGGTTGACCGATTACGAAAACATAGTTTCCTATTTTGATGGACTCTTTCCTCCATTAGGTTTCTGCCCATGGTTACTTCCAAGTTGGGATCTTTTAGGTTGGTACATATATATACCATCTATCCCACACCCCAGGAAGCTGACCCACGAAGCTAAATTGTTCTATCTAAAAAAGCTAGGGTATGGGAGAGAAAGGTGCGGTTTCAACTATGTAGTGAAGATATTGCAGAAGCAATCTTCTTAGGTAGCCTTAGACTTCTTCCAAGCATGAAGCTTCATCACCAGGAGGTTGAAGAACGTGTCTCCATCAAGCAAATCTCTAGGAGCTTCGTTTGTGGAGCACAATTACAAGTTCTTCATCACAGAAAGGGATTTCTACACGGGCTCTTCATATTTCGACAGGGAGAATCTTTGTGCTTTCAGTTTTACTTTCTTCCCCACTATCATATGCTTATTGAGATTTGTTATTTTCAAACTGAACATCATTGTGCGTGTGTGCTTGGTTTACGAGCACTTAATTGGTGTGTAATGCATGTGACACATACACATTGGATTATCTTGTCCCTGGAAAACGAGGTGAGATTTGTGTTGTCTCCAAAAACAACTTTGTATAAGGTTTGTAACTTGTACATGGGAAACAAGTTAGTGTAAATCCTCACGGGGTGTGGGGTAGTAAACGTAAGCGCACATGTGTGTGTTAGCCGAACCACTCTAAAATCCTATGTGTCTTGTGGTTTGATCCTTTTCTCTTATCTCCATTCTACGCATGTAGGATAGTAGGTATCTCTGTTTAATTGTTATTTCCTCTATGCATCTTACATGTTAGATTTGCTTAAATAAGCTTAATCTACTATGTTTTAAAGTTTTCTTTTAAATAGGCGACAACCAATTCACCCCTCTCCCCTTGGTTGATCATCGCACATACCCATGTACTTCAATTGGTATCAGAGCAAGCCTCTTGATTTTAAGAGTGATTCTGTGTGCGATGGCCAGCAAAGGATGTGTTTGATGGTCATTCTATCAACTGTCCACCATACTTTGATGGTAGCAACTGGAAAAATCATATGCACGTCTTTCTCAAACTCAAGACTATGAGATCTGGAAAGTTGTGAGTAACGGTCCATACACACTGTCAGAGGATGAGGAAAGTGGATGGAGGATAATATTAAGAAATCCAAAATTAATTTTAGTGCTATAAATATTATGTAGTGTGCCATACATCCTAATGAATACTCTCGCATTTCTATGTGCAGCTCAGTAAAAGAAATGTGGGACAAATTGAAGTTGATCTATGAAGGCACTTCAGAAGTCAAAGAGAGCAAAGCGAACATCCTAGTTCATGAGTTTGAGATGTTCAAGATGAGTCTGGTAGAAACAATTTTTTACATGTTCGCAAGGCTCCCAAAGATTACAAATGGACTGAAGGCAGTTGGGAAGAACTACACAGATACAAAGATAGTTTGCAAAATTCTGAGATCCCTCGCACCGACGTGGCACACCAAGGCCATAGTCATAGAGTACTTCAAGAATTTGTCAAGCCTCACAGTGGAGGAGTTGATTGGGAGTCTCATGGATTATGAGATCAATTTGAAGAGGGAGGAGGTTGAACAACCAATCATCAAGCAGAAAGATGTGGCTTTGAAGGCTAAAATGTCCAAGCAACAAGTGGAGGTTAGCTCTAAAGAATACTCATTAAGTGGAGATGAGGAAGAAGTGGCAAAGCTAGCTCGAAGAAGCTTCAGAAAATTTCTGAGGAAAAGTAAGCCACTGTCTACCACCTCTTTTAAAGACTTTAAGGGCAAAAATAAGAAAGAAGACTCTAGCAGAAAAATAGAAATGGTATGCTATGAGTGCCAGGGTATTGGGCACATGAGATCAGAATGTCCAGTATTTTTGAAGAAATAGAATAAATCTAAGGTAAAGAAGCCCAAAGCCATGGTCGCTACCTTGAGTGACTCCGACCAGTCATCTTCCTAGGTCGAAGAACCCAAGAAGGTGGAGTGCGGTCTGATGGCTATAAGAATGAATCTTCTGAGGTGACTTCTAATCATGAATCATTTTCTATTGAGGAGATAGAATCAATGTACTCTGCTTTATATGGAAAATATACAAAAGTAAAAGAAAAAAAGAGACTGGAAATAAAAATTGAAGGTTTTCTTCATAATGAAATTTCTTGCATATCATGTCATGAACTCAATCTGAAATATAAAAATCTTCATGATGAAAATGAAACCTTGCTAAGAAAAATAGAGTTGTATGAATAAGAAATGGAATACATAGCTCATGATAATGGTTTTTCAGAAAAATTCAGCATGCTTGAAAAGAAAAACATTTCTTTAAAATCTGAAAATGAAGAACTAGAAAACCAAGTGTATGTGCTTGAAGAAAATATTAAAGGCTTTGAAAACAAGGTAAAAAAATTTCATGAAACTATAGATGAGTTGAAATCTATTGTTTCTAGACTCATGAAGGGGAATCAAAAACTTGATGAGGTGCTTAGTGTTAAAGTCAACACTAATAGACATGGTTTAGGCTACTCCCCTAAAAATAAAAAGAACAAAGTTTTTTAGTCTAAAACAGTGACATCTTTCGTTCATGCTTGAAATATCTCAAGCACATCACATTCACATGCAAAGAAAACTACTTATCCTAAAAAACCAGTTCATGCTAAGAAACATGTGCAACCCAAGAAACCGATACATGTGAAAGGAAATAAACATGTCAATAATCATGTAAGTCACATGCCACGCCCCACACAACATGCGTCTAATATCACATGTTATTTTTATGGTGGGCATGGTCATATGAACTACACTGGCTCTTTGAAGAAAAATATGTAGAAAATGAATTTTGTTTGGATAAGGAAGGATTTATTGCCTTCCCGGACTAACAGTGATGGACTCAAAATTATTTTCGTGCCAAAGAAATCAACATGAGATTTGTGGTTGCAGGTGTCTTAAAAAAATTGGAGTGGTCCGTCAATGTGAAACTCAAGGCACTAAAACTATTTTGTGAGTTTCATGTTCATTTCAGTTTTGGAACTTCAAGGTAAAACATGAAGACTCTTGTATGCTTTTATTGTTTACTATTTTAGATTTTGTTAATAGGCAGTGTTTTTGTTGTTTTTCTATTAGAAAAATTAAAAATAAATTGAAAAATCAAAAACGCAAAAGAGTCATAGAGTCTAATGTCTATTGCATGCGTGTGTTTACATGTTTATCCCTTGTGTGCTTGCATGTATCTTATATGTAAAACACATTCCTTGACTCTTTCCATGGCTTAATACTCCATTGTTATTTCTACTACATTGGCTTGGAACTTAGTGTGTTTTAATTCAATCACTAAGTGGGAGCAATTCGCATTGATGTGACATTAAGGAGGGGGGAGCTAAATAGTTATGCATTTAACTTGATTCTAAAAATACATTTAAAATTAAGTCCAACACACTAATGTACATGAATATGATTATTAGATATCACTTTGATGATAGGTGAAAAATTTTTCTTAACACTTTTACAATACTTAAAATCCACCTATTTTGTAGTAACTTGTGAGGAAAAAGCTACATGTCTTAGGTTGAAAGAGAAAAGAGGAACTGAGCTTAGTAGCCGGGTCTTTTCACCGAATAAGTGAGAAGCCTCACGTAAAATGACAATACTTTCCTCAAAAGTGAAAGAAAAAGAAAAGAAACAACAACAAAAAATGACATCAACTGGTTTCAAATAAAAAAAAGGCAGAGTGATAGCTACAAAAAATCGAGGATCTGTCATGCATGGGTTGGATTCAGAGTATCCGTCAGTGTTAATTCAAATTTATGTCCAATCTCATGTATGATGTCTTTTAATCATGTCTTTCACATCACTTTTCATGGATTTTAATTTTATGTGTAGTTTGAGAACTTGATTAAATACATGGGCTATAATATGGCTAATTCTTAGTGCATACACTCCCTTAACCTCCCCATAGTATATTCTTAACATTCATACTTCGTACTTGAGCAAATTGCATCTGTTATCCTTATTACCACCCACTTTTTGATGCTATCAAAAAGGGGGAGAGAATATATAGATTTTCTATTCTGATTTGAGGGAGAGATTTTGTTCAAAAAAAAAAGGGGAGTTATAAGTATCTTTGAGAGGGGAAGCTATATTACATGACTGAATACTTGCATGTCATACGCCATGTGTAAAAAAAAAAAAATGGAACAACAATTGGAATAAAAAAATCAAATGTTGTGTTTTGTATGAAAATTTTACAAGTGTTTTGTCATCATCAAAGGGAGATATTGTTGTACTATGTAGATTTTGATGATCACAAAAATAAAAATTGTCATTTATGTTAATAACATTACAAAGCACCAATTGAATTTGTGTTAACGACCTAAGTAATTAATTTATTTATATTTAATTTGAAGTTCTAATTTGTGTGTTAAGTGTGCAACAAAATAGTCCAAAAGTCATGTTGAAGTGGACTTTGCAAGGCCAAGGTAAGTGTTTGATTTATTACTACTTTCGAATTCAGACTGACTTCAAATCAGCACTTTTGCAAGAAGTCGGTCGACCGATACAAGGTAATCGAACGACCGACCCTCCCAGGAATAGACAGGAAGTCAGACGATCGATTTGAAGAAGTCAGACGACCAACGTAGCCAATGTTGACTGGCGCTAGGACAGTCCAAGAATCGAACGACCGATTTCATGAAATCGGACGACCGATTTGGTGCAGTGTTTTTATGCAGAAGAAGAAGCAGGTCGGATCCAAGGCTAAGTCCAAAGTGAGACGACCCATTTGGCAATTCTGGTCCACCGATTACAAAAATGTAGTTTTCTATTTTGGATGGACTCTTTCCTCCATTAGATTTATGCCCGTGGTTACTTCCAAGTTGGGATCTTTTGGGTTGGTACATATATATACCATACATGCCACGCCCTAGGAAGCTAACCCATGAAGCTAAAATTGTTATATCTACAAAAGCTCGAGGTTTTGGAGAGAGAGGCATGGTTTCAACTGTGCAGTGAAGATATTGCAGAAGCAATCTTCTTGGGTGGCCTCAGACTTCTTCCAAACATGAAGCTTCATCACCGGGAGGTTGAGGAACGTGTCTCGGTCAAGCATACCTCCGGGAGCTTCATTTGTGTAATAACTAGTAAATTTTTAAATTTGAACCGGTTTAGTTCAATACAACAACTTGTAAGTTGAATTTAAAAAAAATATATATATATATATAATAAAAAATATGAAATTTAATAAATAATTATAAACTACTATAGGAAACTCCCATTTCTTAGATTTTTGAACCATTGGAGAGGTCTTATAAGGACTTACAAATTTTGTGAAGAATATTTTTAGAAAGAAATTAAGTGAAAATTTCAAAGAATGTCTAAAGTATAGAGAAAAATAATAAATAGAAGAAGGATATAAGCATAATATATAGAAATAAATGTTAGAGTGTTTGAGCATTTAATGCTCCTGTACAGATGTGAATGAAACATATGTGAGTGTCGCACACCTATGGAGCTACTCATGTTAAATTTCTTATTTGTACTTATTTTGTTTTGTTAATAATTAAAGATAGAGATTAAATAAATATTGGTTACTAAATAGTTTAGACCTAAACTAAATAGATTAAAAAAATCAAGTTAATTGAATGTTAAAAACTTCTTTTGGTAACTTTTTTTATCTAATCCCCGGCCACCAATGAGACTTCTAATTCTTGGAGTTTTGGAAGAGAGAAAGAGCCTTTCTTTTAAGACGACAAGTGGGTTATTTATTAGAAGTGTTATTTCTCAAGAGTTTCAAGTGTTACCCTTTCATGGAAGATAAAGTACGGTATTCAAAGCCTTTAAGAAAGTGCTTAGTCTCATATGGTTCTAATAAAAAGTGAGTTAAGTTTTTCCTTGAGTAACATATAGATTGTGACAAAACCGAATGACTTGGGAAGAGTAGTAAATGGTCTAGGTGATTTTCACTTTTAAGAAAAAGATTTAATTTAGCATTTAGTAAGGTAGCTTAAATTAACTTTGGGGGTTATGTAACTTGGCCACTATAAATGTAGGAAAGGAGAGAGGGAGAGGACTCCATCCTTCTTCCATGGTAGAAGAGATAAAGAGATAGAGAGGGAGAGAAATTTACATCACCCAAATCCTTTCTTCATCCTTCTTTTAAAAACCCAACGTAAGAGAAAGAGGTTTAAAAAGAAAGGGAAAAATTTAGACCAATAGTTCTTATAGAAGGGTGTTCTTCCGGACGTTCTACGCGGTGTGCTGGCTTCGGTGCTACACGACGTAGACATGGGAGGATGTAAAGTCGATGTTGTGGGGAACTTGAGAGTGCATTCCACCTAGCCTTAGGTAGACGTCTTCAGACTTAATTCGTGTAGAGGGAAAAAATTTTCCCATAAAAACAAGTGATGATGAGATTCTTTCTACGATTATTTTCTTATATATATAATTATTTTAAATTGATTTTCAAAGTTAGTAACGGCCATAGTAGGCCACATTCATCTAAAACATATGAATAGCCCCTCATGTCCTTGAACCACTATAATTGTCCCGATATTTTGTGAAGTCATTTGATATTATTCTAAATTTCTAATGACTTATGATTTATTTTGAAAAAATTTCCTAAAATTTGTATACCTTTTTAAAAAATCCTAATTTCCTGTATTTTATTATACTTCACGGGATCTCCAAACTAAAGTTTAGTTAATTTTACGCTACAATAAGTTATTTTTATATTTAAATCATTATAGTACTTGATGTTGATTATTATACAAAAATTTCCATGATTGTCAAAAAAAAAAGTTGAAAATGTTTCTATAGCATAAGTACGATCAAGTACGGCTGTAATAAATTTGAGACAAATATACATTGATTCGATGGGAATATGATTTTTTCCCAATAGAAATATAAATATTTAGATTATATATTTTAACCTGAAATATATCGTAAAAATTCCAAATGTTCTTTCATAACTATTATATCATACAAGTGATTTAAATTAATTAATTGGACCTCATATGAACTATTTATCATGATGATGTCTCCGAAACACACACAATTATGATATTTATTAATTTCTGTCAATTCCTGAAAAATCTTAAAAGTCTTAAAAATGTTAATAGTCTGAAAGTAAGATTTTACAATATGACTTAACAGTCTAAATTTGTAACGACGTGGTCACTCGAATTTGTGTTTAATGGTTCTGGTGTGGTGCTCATGGCCAATGTGTGGCCATTGAGCTTTGGTTGTGGCTTCTAGGTGTTGTGTGGGTGTTGTGGGCCGAAAATCTGGGCCAATATAGTCTGCAGGTTTTCTAGTGATGAAGGCGACGGAGTAGGTCGTCGCATTTTGAACGCGACGACTATCTACGTCGCGATTCACCGAACCGCCTTTCCGTGGCGTGGCGCGATTGGCGACGGGTAGGTCTGTCGTGTTTAAGGTCTTTTAAAAGCGATGTCTGCCTACGTCATGATTTTGATCATGGCATTTATTGCTCTGTTTCGGGCCAGACAGAGTAGAGGTGACTTTGTCGGGCCAAGGGGGAGCTACTGTGTGGTGTTTTCGGCGGTTTCTGCCTCCAGGTGGCTCTTTCAGCGCAGTTTTCACGCAAGGAGGGCGTCTGGAGCATGGACTTGCTGGCGGTGTGGCGTTCTTCACGTTCTTCGTGGTCTTCTAGTTGGTAGAGAGACTTCCCTTGTGTTTTAGTTTGGTTTGAATGGTTTGAAGTTTATTACAGCATGCTAGAACAGAGTACTGTAGCTTACCTGCTGTTTTGAGAGATTTAAAGTTGAGTAGAATGGTATTTGCATGATCTATTGGGGGTAGGAGAAGGGCTTGACCGTCTGCCTGAGAAGGCGACAAGTTGGGCTGTCACATTTTAAACGTGACCGTTTGCCCCGTCGCGGTTTGGTTGTGAACGCGACGTAGTGGTCCGTCACGTTCATACTTCGATTGGTGTGTTTGGACCGATTGGCATAAACGCGTTGCTTAGGTCCATCGCGTTTATGGCTTTGGTTTACTGTGTTGGTTTGAAGGCGACAAGTGGGGTAGTCACGTTTAGGGTTTTGACTGAGTTGGTGGGTGAGGCCGCGACATGTAGTGTAAGACCCGGCCCTCTCGGGCCCTTAGCCCCATCCTCTTGGTCGCGACGGACCCCCTGGGCGCGACATTATCGCACCAGAGGAGCCGGTCACGACATGCTTTTGGTCACAGCACGCCTGGCCGTCGCGTTCTGGTCGCGGCGTCTGAAGGCAACGCGACTTCGTTCTAACCGTTCTAATCGCATGTCCTTTGTGTCAGAACGATCTTGTCGGGTGTCAGGCGCGTACAACTTTGACGCGACCTGGAAGTCCGTCGCGTTAAGGTTTTCTTGGTCTTCGAGGTTTGACCGCTTTCGGTGTCACACCGGGGTAGGCGGTTGCGACCTGCAGGGTGGTCGCGACACGGTTGTTGTCAAGCCAACTCGACCCGTCGCGTCTCTAGGGCCGTCGGTTCAAAACCGAGGTAGGCACCCATTTTCCCCTCTCTTCTTCCTTTCTTCCCTTCTTCTTCTTCTTCTTCTTCTTCTCTTCTTCTTCTTCTTCTCTTCTTCTTCTTCTTCTTCTTCCTCTCCCGGGCTCTCTTGTGTTCTCCGGCTCGTTCGTGGTGCTCGTGGCGAGGAGGTGACGTCTCTTTGGCGTAGACGACGTCCGTGTGGTGCTAGGAGCGAGGAGGAGGTGGCCATTCTGACGTGAAGGTCCCAACGGGTTGGCTCTACTCTTTGAGGTAGGGACCCCTCTTTCCCGAGGTAGGGACCCCTTTTTCCCTCTGGTTCTAGCATGCTCCCCTTCCCCTTGAGATTCTCGTTTTCTTGTTGTGTTTGGGGTTGTGGGAGTGAGATCCATGCTTGTGAATGGAGAGGTTTCCTTTGATTATAGTTCTCCATGTTTATTGCATGATCTGTGGGGTTGTGAGGGTGGTTTGCCTATTTCTACGATTCCTAGTGTTTCCCATGCTCCCCTCCCCCTATTGGCATGATTCGTATCGGTTTTGGGGTGGTCCGTAGGAGGACTGTACCGAGACCCCCCTCGGCTGAGATCGCGACAGGCCTATAGGTCGCGATGATGTCGCGATGCATGCACCGACTGCGACAGCTTTTGTAACGACCCGACCCTCCGGACCCCCACCAGGGCCCGAAGTTCGCGTCTCCACCCACGGATCCGAAGACCCGGAAGGGTTATATGAACAAGTCTAGTGAGATATGTACTGAATTTAAACAACTATAACAATATGTACAATATAGAAAAGTCTGTACAACGCATCCCAAGCAAAAGCACAGGTACAAGAAGAAAGGTGCAGTCCTTAAAGGGCATACCCCGAGGACTTGCAAAACACAGCTCTCAGCTCACTCGGCTACAAGAGCTCACAACACTCACTCTCACTGCTGCTGACAACAACACGGCGCCACAGCCGCCTCCGCAACCCGTCCGACACCGAGCTCCCGCGACGACGAGCCCCTAGCTGAAGGAAGTAGGGGGGGTGAGCCTCGCGAACAAGGCCCAGTAGGGATTACCAGTCCCTCACCGGCCAGAGCAGCAGGAACTCCAGAAACAGGAAACTACACTAGAAAGCTGTAAAGCGAGTAACACCTACACCAGGGTACTACTAAGTAGCGGAAGAGAACAGTACAACGCCACGACCACCAACTAAGGTCATGGCACACACACGACTCCCGCAGAAACCAACGGAGTCGGGCACAAAGCGGAAGCAGTGCTCAGCACACCTGCCGAGACCACAGAACAACCAAGTGAGAACGACGTCTCACCGCAAGCACGGCCACCTCAGACCTCTACAAGGTCAAGGGCCCACAAGCAGAACCACCCCAGACTGTGGACACGCCACCAGGTCGAGGAGCCACACACGCCGGTGCCATCACAGGCTGGCACCCAAGAACGGGACCACGGAACCGAGAGAACACCGAAGCGGGAACCACCAGAAGCACGGGTCTGCCCAAGGCCAGACCAACGACGCCCACGGGAGCTAAGCACAGCCAGGCTAAAACTGCCGTGCAAACTAGGGCAACGAGGAACACTTGGAAACATCGTGAGGAAAACGCCATCACAACAACAGCAACCAAGCCACCGCCGCGAGCAGCCAAGAGGGGGACCCGCAGTCCACACGCTCTGCTCGCTAGCCTAGCTCCTGCCTCTGCCCCTGTGAAGGGCGAGACAGAGCCGCCATAGAAACACACAACGCACGCAACACCGCAGCCTGGCCAAGCTGCGGCCTCACGCCTGACACCACTACGTGGCTCCGGAACCAACGCAGAGAGAGGCAGTGAGACAAGGGACTGTCTGGTCTGTGCCAGGAACTCCAAACACCTCGACGTCCCAGACCCAGACAAGAGAGCTCTACAAACGACTCAGCGCCGCTGTCCAACCTTGTTTTCCCCTTAGCTCAGAGTCCGCCCTGTCGGCTGCCAACTCGAGCACGCTCGTAGCCCGGAGTACTCCCTCAACAGGCTCCCGAGGATGAGGGTCCCAGGCAACGGAGACAACCTCTGAACGGGACAAGCCCTCAAGTGCCAAGCACCGGACGAACGGGCGGGGCAGCACAACAAAACCACGCCGAACCGCTGGCTTGTAACCACGACAAGCCCAGCAGGCAAGAAGCACGTACAAACCCTCAACAGAGTTGTCGGCCAACTAACCACGCACGGAAAAGCTGGAGTCTCGGAACACTACCAGCTAGCACGGAAACCCGTCGCTCTGCTAATAATCGATTGACCGCCAGTCAATCGATTATTAGACAGACGCGACCCTCCTGGCACCACTGCCAGGACACGGCCACAAAGGTGTCACCTTCGGTCGCTGAACGCCGGGAGGCAACCTGCCGCGTTCCCTTCCAGAAGGTCCTAAGGGCAAGGCCTGCCCTGGGGCACACGCCGACACACAACCGAGCCACGGAAACACCCGAGGCACCCACAGGCACTGTCGCGCCCCCACAGGCCGTCGCGATACCATCGCGACAGGGAAGGGCACCGCGACAGCAACCCTGATGTGACGGGACGGCGCGTCGCGACAGCAACCCTGTCGCGGCGAGAAAATAGACCGCGACAGCAATCCTTATCGCGGTCGCCAAGTGCGTCGCGATAAGGTCGCGCCCGACCAGGGCGACGCCTCTACTGATGTCGTGGCGCGTCGTGTGGCAGAATGCCTCGGCCAAGCTCGTTAAACTGATAACGTACTTGATCCGAGTCCGCCTCCCGCGAACGGTCCGAAGCCTCGCAAGGGAAACCAAACCACAGTCCGTGTAAACACAAAGGAACACACCATTTTATATATATAATTCACAAGTTACATAGCCAAATTTCCACAAAACTGGAAGAAAGTACAAGAGCCTGGGCATACCCCGAGGTACAACAGAAGAAAATAAACAACTAACTAAGCTACACTGCTGGAGCTGCAACTACACAGCTGGAGGTACCGACCCTGCACCGCTACACACCCTAAATCTTGGTTATAATCAAGCAGTTGATGTTTCACCCAGAGAATCTGAGTTCCACATCTATCTGCTGCAACATATTCAGCTTCTGCTGTTGACAGAGCAACTGAATGTTGCTTCTTAGGAGCCCAAGAAATAAGGCACCCACCTAGAAATACACACAAGCCACTTGTGCTTTTTCTATCTAACTTACACCCAGCATAATCAGCATCACAATAGGCAAACAATTCTAACTTGCAACCAGCAGGATACCAAATTCCTAAGTCACATGTTCCAACAAGATATTTAAAAATTCTTTTCACAGCAAGCATATGACTTTCTTTAGGATTAGATTGGAATCTAGCACATAAGCACACACAAAACTGAATGTCAGGTCTAGAAGTAGTAAGGTAGAGCAGAGAGCCAATCATACCTCTGTAGGTCTTTGGATCTACTGACTTACCAGATGGGTCTTCTTCTAGCTTAGCATTTATTGCAATGGGTGTGCTTGAGTGTTTAAGGTTCTGAAAGTCAAACCTTTTTAGTAGCTCCTTGACATATTTGGTTTGACTGATGAAGATTCCTTCATGTGTTTGGTTGACCTGCAATCCCAAAAGAATGTTAAATCTCCCATTAAGCTCATTTCAAATTCATTCTTTATTTGATTTGAAAATTCAGTGCAAAGGCCTTTATTAGTTGATCCAAATATTATGTCATCAACATAAATTTGGACAACAATTATTTGATTTTTTACTGTTTTTGTGAACAATGTTTGATCAACATTACCTCTGGAATATCCTTTCTCAAGTAAAAAGGAACTCAACCGATCATACCAAGCTCTTGGAGCTTGTTTAAGACCATAGAGTGCCTTATTAAGCTTGAAAACATGGTTAGGATATTTTTCATTTTCAAATCCAGGAGGTTGTTCAACAAAAATATTTTCCTTTATATATCCATTTAGAAATGCACTTTTGACATCCATTTGAAAGACTTTGAATTTCATGGAGGATGCAAAAGCAAGGAAAATTCTCACAGCTTCTAGTCTAGCTACAGGGGCATAAGATTCTTCAAAGTCAATTCCAAATTCTTGGTTATACCCCTTTGCAACTAGCCTAGCTTTGTTTCTTATTACTTGACCAGCTTCATTCAATTTATTTCGGAAAACCCATCTAGTACCAATCACTGTTTGGTCACTAGGTCTAGGCACTAATTCCCACACTTGATTTCTTTCAAATTGATGAAGTTCATCATGCATGGCATTAATCCAATTAGAACTGGATAAGACTTCATCAATTGACTTGGGTTCAATTTGGGAAATTAGAGCTAGTGAGTCTTCTTCAATGTTTTGCAAGAAGGATGATCTGGTCCTAACTCTATCATTTAAGTTGCCAACTACACTGTCTAATGGGTGATCTCTTAGAAAACGAGGTTCAGAAATTACCTGTTGAGAAGTGCCCACTTCTGGAGCAATATTACCTGAACCACTTGAAGATGGTGAGTTGTTGTTCAGGTTCTCTTCAATGTTGTTAATCTCCTCAACGGTTGGTGAAGAGTCCACAATGAGGTCATCCTCTTCATTGTCTTGTTTTTCCCTACAAGATTTAGAATCATTAGTGGAAAAAGAATTTTCATCAAAAATAACATGTGGTGATTCTTCAACAGTTTTGGTTTTCAATGTGTACACTTTGAAAGCCCTTGACACTTCAGAATAGCCAAGGAAGATAGCTTCCTGACTCTTAGCATCAAACATGTCAAGGTTTTCTTTGTTGTTATTGTGTACAAAACACTTGCACCCAAAAGTTTTGAAATAAGAGACAGTTGGCTTTTTGTTTTTCAACAATTCATAGGGGGTTTTTCTGATCTTTGGTCTGACCAAAGCTCTGTTTAGGATGTGATTGGCTGTGTTAACAGCTTCAACCCAGAAGGATTTGGGCAGATTACTCCCTAAGAGCATGGATCTAGCCATTTCCACAAGAGTTCTATTCTTTCTTTCCACAACTCCATTTTGTTCTGGAGTTCTAGGTGAAGAAAACTTGTGAAATATTTGCAATTCAGCACATAGATCAGAAAAGGATGTGTTATCAAATTCACCCCCATGATCAGTTAAAATGTTTTTAATTTTAAATGGATAAGTTGTTAAGATAGTGGTACAGAAATTCCTGAATTCAAGGTATGCATCACTTTTGTGGGGTAGAAAAATAACCTAGGTAAATCTAGTAAAGTCATCAATGATTACAAACCCATATCTCTTGCCACTTAGGCTTAGAACTCTTGTTGGCCCAAAGAGGTCCATGTGAAGAAGTTCTAGTGGTTTAGATGTGAGTACTTCATTGAAGGCTTTAAAGGATTTTCTAGTTTGTTTTCCTTTAGCACAGATCCCATAAATTTGACATTCAACACTAGAAAAAGATTCAGGAAGACCTTTAACTAGATTCAATCTTAACAACTTATTCAAAGTTCTGAAACTTGCATGGCCAAGTCTTTTGTGCCAAGTCCATGCAATTTCATCTTTATTTGCTACAAAACAAAGATTTTCAGAAAAGTTTTTATTTAGGTTGATCATGTAAACATTATTTTCTCTTTTTCCAAAGAATTTGATTTTATCAGTTGATGAATCAATTATCTTGCAAAAATCAGATTCAAACACAACTTTGTGACCTTTGTCACATAGTTGGCTGATACTGAGCAAATTATAATCAAGTCCATCAACTAACAAAACATTATCTACTGAGTTTGAAGAAGTTTGACCAACCTTACCAGATCCAATGATCTTTCCTTTATTTTTACCTCTAAAGGTGACTGACCCTCCCTCCTTTTCAATTAGACAGGAAAATTTGGCTCTATCTCCAGTCATGTGTCGTGAACACCCACTATCAAGAAACCAAATTGGTGTTGGGTGCACGACCTTCCTGCACAAAGATCAATGGAGAGAAGATTTTGGTACCCAAACAGAGTTGGGACCATCAGTATGATTGAGCACAGATATCAAATCCTTTCTCACCCAAATTTGATTTTTTTTGACTTTTGTTTTGATACTTTGGTGTTTTCAGCCTTTTTCTGTTTGTTCTTTCTTTTAGGAATGAAAGCACCAAGATCTTTGTTTTTGGGAGGAGGGGAGTTTTTCGTTTGAAAATTTGAGTTCAGAGGAGGAGGTGGAATCCATGGATTGTGTTGGTACATCCAGAAATTTGGATAAGAGTATTGAGGATAATACCAACAGGGATTTTCATACCATTGGTTCCAAGGATTAGTCCAATTTTCTTGAAGTGTTGTCTTGGAGGTCCAAGGTTTTTCATGAATTATTTCTTTTCCCTTTTTCTTATTTTTCAGATTTTTATTTGAATTTTTGGTTGAGTTGTTTTTGGTTTTTGGTGTTGAGCAGGTCGACCTCTCCTGTACTGGTGTCGACACAACAACCACAGAAGTCTTCTTCTTGTGGACTGGTGTCGACCTGTCAGGGGACTGTGTCGACCTGATAGTCTTCTTTTGTTTTTGGGTTTTTGATTTGTTTTGAGTTTTGTTTGGGGTTTTGTTTGCTGTTTGTTGGATTTCAGTGTTTTCCAGATTAGGACCCTTGACAAAATTAATTAGTGGTGCTTTTCCCTTTTTCTCACCAAATTTATCTTTTTGGGGTTTCTTCTTGTTGAATCCTAATCCATGAGAAGTAGTTGTTATGTTTGTTCCCAACAAAGCCTCTAAGTTATCCTTACCTTTTGTGAAGGTTTGGATGACTTCTTCCCTTTCTTTTAGCTGGTTTTTAAGAATTTCAATTTCTTCAATTTTCTGTTGTTTTTCTTGTTTTTCAATTTCCAGCTTTTCAATTAAGTCTTTGAATTCTTGGGAAGCCTTTTGAGAGGCAAGCTTTAAATCATCAATCAAGTTTAGGAAATTTTCCTTTTCTTCAAGCATTTCTGTTACTTCAGATTCCAGTTCAATTATTCTTTTGTTTGAGGATTGGTTATGGTAAATATTTTCAATTTTCTTTTTGATGTGTTTGTTTTCTTTTCTCATTTCAGAATATTTTTCAACCAGTTTTGCATACACATCCTGCCAATCTTCAATGGAATAGTCTTCAAAGGAAGTACTTACCTTGCCATCTGAGCTGTTGGCCATGAAGCAAACTTCCTCACTCTCTGAGCTTAAGGACTTCTTCTCTTCTTCTTCCTCACTTGTATCTTCATCAGACCAAGTGGCTACCATGGCCTTTGGCTTCTTATATTTCTGGAATCTCTTGTGCTTTTCCTTCTTGTTCTCAGGACACTCTCCTTTCATGTGTCCTGGCTTGTTGCACCTGTAACAGATAACATTTTCATCAGGTTTATGATTCTTATTGAAATTGGAAGAGGAAGTGTTCTTCTTACCTGAGGGAAATTTCTTTTTCCCAGTCATTTTCCCTTTCCTATATTTCAAAAATTTCCTGAATTGTCTGGTCATGAGGGCAATCTCATCCTCATTCGATTCAGATTCTTCAGAACTTGTCTTATCCTGATTTTTATCTTTGTTGCTTGAAGAGGCTTTGAGTGCCATAGGCTTGGTCTTAATGATGTGTTCTTCATTTCTTTTTAAGTTTATTTCATATGTCATTAAAGATCCAATCAATTCATCCAAAGAGATTTTGGACAAATCTTTTGAATCTTCAATAACAGTGGCCTTGGTATGCCAAATTGAAGAAAGTGAACGCAAAATTTTTCTTACCAAGTCTGCATCAGTATACTCCTTACCCAAAGCCTTGAGTCCATTGACTATCACCATGAATCTGGCAAACATTTCAGAAATAGATTCATTAGATTTCATCATAAAGAGTTCATATTCTGAAACTAAAATGTTTGCCTTGGTCTCCTTGACCTGAGATGTTCCCTCATAGAGTAATTCGAGTTTATCCCACATCTCTTTGGCAGATTTGTACATAGAGATTCTCGAATACTCCTTGGGATGGACAGCACACTGAATCATGTTCATGGCACTATAATTCAGTGTAGCTTTCCTTATCTGTTCCCTTGTCCAGGTATCTTCTTCTCCCTGGTTCTCATAGGGACCCACCTCTACAACTTTCCAGATCTCATAGTTCTGGGCCCTTAAAAACACTTGCATTCTGTTCTTCCAATAAGAATAGTCCAAACCATTAAAGAATGGTGGCCTATTTATGGAATGGCCCTCAGCTATGAAACCCTTTGAGTCCATGACACTTAAGTAAATGCACAGAGAAAGAGTTAAACAAACAAGTAAACAATCAAACACTCAATACTCAGAAACAAAAACTGCTCAGTTCAAATCAGATCGATGTAAACCCACTCTGATACCAATTGAAGGATCGAAATGAATGTGTGGAAAAGATCTAGAAGGGGGGGATGAATAGATCTTAGCCACTTTTGCGGAAGCTTAAGTAATTTGAAAACTATTTAGAATCAGAGGCAATGTTATCAGTGAAAAACTACAGATCTGATTAGATTTGAGTGAGTTGAAAAACTTAGATGTGAAGCAAGTTGATTAAGTGAATTAAAACGGATCCTATGTAAGCATCTAGCGGATGAATCAATCAAACCACAGAAGACAAATGCACAAGGATTTTTTAGGTGGTTCGGAAATCACCCAAGTGATTCCTACATCCACCCCTCACAACCCGTGAGGCTTCACTAACACAACTGGGCTACACACCCAAAGGAGCCTAACAACTCCAACACTTCAGAGCATACAACTCACACGACCTCTAGAGCAAGACTACTCTAGAAACACTGAGCAAGACTGCTCAAACCAACCCTGAGCTTGACAACTCAAACTGAGCTCGACGGCTCACAACAAACTGAGCACAATGCTCACACTACAACTTGCTAGACACCAACTTAAGACTAAGATCCTCTAGCAACAGATCTAGTCGAAATTTGAGAACTCTAAAGAGATTTATGCAGAAGCACTTGCATAATCTCAAAAGATATCTCAGAAGAAGAGAAGAAAAGATAAATTGTATTGAAAGGCTTCGTTCTTCAATGTACTCCCTTGTAGAAGCTTGAATTGGGAAGAAACTTGTGAAGCTTGAAGTCCAAGTCGATGCTCTGCAATCTGAGAAGTTGGATCTTCCTCGAATTCTTCACCAAAGGAGTCTTCTACAGGATCTGCCTCCTTGGAATGCTTCAGAGGAGTCTTCAGGAATCAAATTCCAATTCCCACACCTTGAATTGGTGGAAATTGGTCTTCTGGAAGCACTTGGAGAGCAGAGGAAGGAGACACGAGCTCTTACTGGCCGCCATGAGCTTTTTGGAGGCTCTAAGAGAGTTGGGTCTGTTGTCTTATGTGAAGGCTGGCCAAAAAGACCTTTTATATCCTTAGGATTCCAAAGATACCCTTTTGGGGTACAAGGGCACGCGTTCCTAGGAAGATTCTGATCGCCCTAGAAGGACACGTGGCAGCCATGAACTTTCGGATGAAAGGTTTCCGTAGTGTGTCGACCTGCCCTGGTGGTAGTGTCGACACACTGTCCCGTGTCGACCTGCTCTTGAGTGTGTCGACCTGCTGTCCCAAATCTGCAAACTGGCTGTTCTGGGAACTGGGTCTAGTGTCGACCTGCTCTGAGAGTGTGTCAACCTGCTGTCCCAATTCTTCAAACTGGCTGTTCTGGGAACGAGATCTAGTGTCGACCTGCTCTGAGAGTGTGTCGACCTGGGTAGGCTTGATTTCTGAAAAACTGCCACTCGTGTCGACACACTCTTGACATGTGTCGACACAGTCTCAACATTTTTACACATTTTGCCTTTGAATCTGTGTTGATGTGTCGACACCATTGATGGGTGTGTCGACTCATCTTTTGCATAAAAATGTTTGTACCTGAAAAATAAACACATATATCATTAGTTAAATGATTTATCATGACCATAAATGATAAATGTGGTTTGAAAAATACTTTTTGAATATGAATTTCAGGTATGATGTTTTTGACATGTTTCAATTAAATTGCTTTAAGAACACCTCTTGTCATCATCAAAATAGGAGGGAAATGATATGAATTTGCATTCAACCCAGCATACAAGAAGTCAACGACAAGGGATCTGGCTGTTGACATCCTGGCTGATGAGCTTGGCGACAAGCGATGTTGACGCCAAGTTCTTCGGCCTCAAACCCTGCAGAAACCCTAATCCGGCTCTACAGGTTTTCCAACCGTTAAAACTACAAGAAAATATACTGAAACAGTTCTTTAAATATGCATGAACCCAAAACAACCCAACACAACATGCTTCATTCATTAAATTACTCAAACCACCCATTACCCCCGCATGGTGCAACTTAACCCGAAAATACATTATCATGCTGATTCAGGTGGTTATGATGTGTTTTAATGTTTCTATGGAGCTAAACGGGTTCGTCCCCTACCTCAGAATACGCTAGAACCTCCTACAATCTCCCAGTTTACGCCAAACCCTCCGTGAGTTCCCACGAGAATTGCACCACATCACGACGTTTCCTCGCGCAATTCAGCGACGCCACGCGTTCCACGATCCTCTAAGCGCCCTTCAATACCTGTTGGAAGCTTTAGGAACACTGGGGAAACAAGCTGGGGCAAGGGGGATTGAGAATAGGGTAGGAAACCTGCCCTCGGGTGAGCCTATAACCTGCAGAATTCTCAAGTTGGCGTCAACCCCTATGCCGCCAAGAGCAACCGCCACTCTAAACGTCCACATCCAAGGCCGCCAAGTTCATGCAGTCAACGTCCACTTACCTGGACGCCAACCAGTAAACGGCCACCCCTGGCCGCCAACTCCAACTGAACCGCAGCAAGTCCTGTTTCATTTCAGGACCAAACCTGCACTTCACCTGCTCAAGCCACACATCCACACCATACATTCCACACAACCAACTCACATCGGCCTCACAACGGCCGCCACAACCACAATACACATGATCCGCATGGATCCGAAAAGCACACGACGTTACACGTCGCACGGCCGCGACATCAGCTGGGAGGCAGACCACGGGATGCTCCATCTCGAGCCGCCCAAAACCACACACAAGCATACACACGGGGAGGTGAGCATGGGGAAAGCTTTAAAGCTAACTACAAAACCCCGAGGGCTCCCGATCCACCCGATTGGGAAGGGCACAAGAAATCCCTACCTTTCACGAAGAACGAACCCACGAGGGGCCCTTCACGATGACTAGCCACCTCCTCCTCGCTCCACGCACGCCGCTCCGCCACTCCGCACGAGCCGCCGGCCTCCACCACGCCCTATCGCCGGAGGAGAGCCTCCCCACCGCCGGAGGAGAGGGAGAAGGGAGAAAGAGGGAAATAGGGAAAGGGGTAGCCGGCCTGCGCCTTAAGCGCCTGGCACCTAGAACGCGACGGACCGCCCCGTCGCGTTACGGACCTTAACGCGATGGGTCCACCGACCGCGACCAGAACGCGCCCCCCACAGGCGCCGCGACAACCCGACAAGCCGTACTGACACACCTACCACCCTGACAGGCGTCAAACGACCGGGAAAGCGCAACACGACAAAACACTGTCGCGACCCGTTGACCGGGCGCTACAAGAACGCGACGGGCAACCCGGGCGCGACAAGAACGCGACGCACAGACTCGCCGCAACATGGATGACTGTCGCGTCGGGTACCCCCGACGTGACACCAGTCATCCAGGACACCGGAAGCAAATTCGGGAAGCCGGGTCTTACAGCTTTGGCTGTCATGGCGGGCATGGGCGTCGCGACATCACCGCGACGGCCAGGAACGTTGCGACATGGTCGCGGCCGGTCTTGGCATCACGACAGTGTCGCGACGCCGCAGGCAGGTAAGTTCTTGCAGAGTTCCATTTCTCGTGGAGTCTTCGCTGTTTCCGGTTCTTACTGTACCCGTGGCACCAGTGCTAGTTCCTAGTACGGTCCTACACTAGTCGTTCGCCCGGTGCTCAAAACCTGAGGGCTTGTCCCATGAGAGAGGTTGTTACCGTTTACCTGGAACCCCCATCCATGTGCGTCTGTTGAGGGAGTGCTCCAGATGTCGGGCGTGCTCGAGTCACGGACTCTGGAGCGGAGGGTAAAATGGTGGTTAGGATAGCGGTGTTGAGTCGTTTGCAGAGCTCTCTTGGTTGGTTTGGGACGCCGAGGACATTTGGGAGTTCTTCTCAGCACAGGCTAGTCAGTCCTTCTTCTCACTGCCTCGCTCTTTGTGGCCCCAGAACCACCTAGAGAGACCAGGCGTGGGACCGTAGTCCGGCCAGACTACGGAGGTTACTGTTGTGGTTACTTTGTGCTCCTGCCCCCACTCTGACGAGACGTGGAGGTCTAGACCTGGTTGAGGTAAGACGTCAGTGGACGCTCCTGACCGGTTGACTAGTGGTAGTGGTTTCTATAGCTAGTGTCACTTGTCCAAGCAGAGTTCCCTCTGTCTATGTTATCAGCCGTATGGTGGTCACGACGTGCAGGTCATACGGAGTTTCTGACCGCGGTGTCCTTCCGTACCGTTGCTAGTTAGTTAGCTTTGCTTCCGCACTTTCTTGTGTAGATTAGAATATATTTAACTACTGTCATTTTCTCTGATTTTATATATATGTTCTTTCCCGCCTGTTAGATCCAGTAAGAGATTGGTAGTCCCTACTGAGCTTCTGTTGTGAAGCTCATCCCTTCTTTTTCCAGGTGAGACTTCTCAGCAACGACCGGGTGCGCGTCGGGCAGAGGAGACGGGGCGGTAGTCGTCGTCCCCGTAGCTAGGGGTGAACATGGTCTGGTTCGGTTCGGTTCACCCCTTACCGGGAACGACGAACTACATGAAGCCCATGGCGGGGTTTGGCTTGGTGGTTAGGTGTCGACTCTTCAAGCCCATGGCGGGGGTTCGAATCCCAGCGTTGGCGCCTTTTGGACAAAAAATGGCACTTTTGGCACACGTTTTTTGGTAATAAAAACCTGATGGCGGAGGGAGGATTCGAACTCCTCCCACCGCAGACGGCGCACTCGCCTGTAACCAACTGACCCACTTTACATTTTATTAAATAAAACATATGTTATATATATATTCGGTTTATTTTGGTTCTACAATATGAAACCGAACCGAACCAGTTGGATGTCCAACCCGAACCGAACCGAACCGGCCGGTTCGGTTCGATTTTTCGGGTTGGACCAAATTATGAACACCCCTACCCGTAGCTAGCAGTGGTACCCCCTTTCAGTTGTACTTCACCCTCGGGGTATGCCCCTAAGGGCTTTGTTCTTCCCTTCTTTACTTGTACTCATTGTGTGTTGGGACTATACTTAGAGCGATACGCTGCGGTCTCGCTCCTCCTTCTGCTTCTGTGTGTGTGCTCCTAGTTTAGTAGTTGATGTTTATTTCCTTTACATATTCTGTTAGACTTGTGTTATAGCCCTTCCGGGTCCCCGGATCCATGGGCGGCGACCGCGAATATCTGAGATCTGGAGGCAGAGGTAAGACACCGAGTCATTCCCTTTTCTGCACGAGTTTATGACTAACGCATTTTCTTATCAATGTGCAGCGGCAGAGAGCGGGGACGACCCTGGAGGGCATGAGGGAGGATCTACTTACTACACGGGGTCGCCTGCTCGAGGCGAGGGAGTGAGAGAGGGAGGCAGAGAGAGCCCGGGCACAGATTGCCGCGGATTATGAGACCTTGAAGGACCGGGTGCTGAAGAAGCGTCGGGAGCAGCAGCGGCAAGCCCAGCAGGAGGCGCAGGCCAGGACGGGGTCAGCCTTCACATCACTTGATGACATCCTGTCTTTGGGGGACCCGTGAGTGGTGCGGGGAGGGCTACGACCAGAGGCGTCGACGGCGACGCAACCTCCTCTCCCAAACCAACGTCGGGAGAGGGAGGAGGAGGAGGTAAGCAGCTCACGTAGGCAGAGGCCTAGTGAGGGAGAGAGGAGAGAGGAGTGAGGAGCGAGGCTCCAGATGTACCACTAGGTGTATGCCCCTGTCATGATATGTACAAAACTTTTATCCCTTAGTGGATTTTTGTGGACTTTGTGCATTTCATGTGCTTGAATGGTTTGCCAATGTCACTTTGATTCCTGCATCTACAACACTTAAAGGAAAAAGTTAGTGTAGATCTGTCTTTAGCCCCTTGCCTAAAAGATGTACCTTTCTTGAGATCTGGTCAAGGGGCTAAAATCTAATTAAAGATAGGAACACAAATAAAATAGTGAAAGGAAATATGTACATGCATTTTTTATTTTTTTTATTTTTTGAATAAGAAAATAAGGAAAATAATGTTAGTATATGTACATGATATGACTAATTTTTTTGGATTTTGATTTTTTGATTTTTTTGAGTTAAAATAAGAAGGAAAATATGTACATGGAGAAATTATACACATCAAGAGACTCTCTTTTTGTCTTTTTTCAATTTTCTCATTTTTTTGGATTTTTGGACTCTAAGACACATGTTCATCACATGTCAAGGTATAGGGTCCTCATAATCTACTTAATCACAGAGGCCATAAGTAAGGAGGATCGTGCATGATATTATTGATATTAGAGATTGCCTTAGCCTTCTTGATATTTTCCACCATGGAAGGCCTTACAAGGTCAAATTGCCCCTAGGGGGAGGAATTGGAAGAAGTAAATAGGAAGTCATATAAGGACTGGGTCAAAACCACTTTTTGTTTCCAAACCAATATCTCACACTAAAAGACTTAGTCATCAATTATTTTCGGGGGTACTTTTCGTTTTAATTCTTTGGTGGAGGCACGTACTATTTGCTACCTCATTGATTTGGTCAGCCTTTTTCTGAGTACGTACTTTTTGCTACCTTTTTTTAACCATTTGACTTTTCTTCGCCTTTTTAGGCTTGGTTTGGCATTTTGCCCTTGCATTTTCTTGATTTCCCTTGTTTATGGTGACCTTGTCTTTTAGGTGAGAGTGGATGGTCCCCTACTTGTAGTTTGCACCTTTTCCAGACTTGACCGAGTGGAAAGAGAAAAAGGGAAGCATTGACCAAATTAGACACCTCCAAGTGTACTTATGATTTTCCAACTAAGGGACAATACTCCAACATCGTGTGGTGTGTGAAGAGACCCTACCTTGCTAATGGCCAAGCGAATAAACAAAATCTCAAACCCATGACATTGACAAGGGATGAATGACCGGACTTGACCGGTTGACTGACTAAGGATAGAATTTCTTGAGGTAGACTGCATTCCAAGGATGCGACAACTAAACTCCCTCGGCGTCCACTAACTTGTAAGCGTTCCCGAGTATGCCACTTTGACAACGAACAGACCCTCCCAATTTTCTTGCAATTTACTCCTGGGACCTGGCGCCTTAATGATTTTGCTCTTTAGGACCATTTCACCCACTTCAAATTTTCTCTCAAGCACTCTTTTGGCGTAAAAACGTGCAATTCTTTTGCGATAAACTTGTTCATGGTCAGCTGCTATCATTCTCCTTTCGTCTAAGAGTTCAAGTTGTGCTAATAAAGCTTCCCGACGTTGACCGGGGTCAAGTTCAGAATCCAATTGAACTCGAAGTGAAGGGACGAAGATCTCATATGGGAGTATCGTATTTGATCCGTATGTCAAAGCATAGGGGGTTTACCCCGTAGGAGTTCGGACCGAGGTGCGGTAAGCCCATAGAGCCTCAACTAAGGGGTCTGGCCAGTCAGCGTTGTTGTGAGATTTGCAAGTCTTCTTTATGATTTTGATGAGAGTGTTATTAGTAGCTTCCGCCTGTCCATTACCTTGTGGATAATATGGGGATGAATGATGCAAATTAATACCATATTTACCACACATGTCGCGAAGCTCCTGTGAAGTGAATTGTGGTCCATTATCGGTGATGATGTCCCGAGGCACGCCAAATCTTGCAAGAATGTTGCGCTTGATGAACTTGACGACCGTTGAAACTTTGACCTCTATGAATGCTTCCACTTCAGCCCACTTCGTGAAGTACTCTGTGGCGGTTAGAATGAAGGACTTCTTACGGACTTCTCCGGTTCTGTCCTCGAATGGACCGACCACATCGAACGCCCACATGGCGAAAGGCCATGGAGCAGTGAGAGGGTGAAGAGAAGAGGAAGGAGCATGAATTTTGTCACCGTGGCATTTAGCACAGTGACGAACAAAGTGAGTGCAATCTTCTTCCATGGTAGGCCAGTAATAGTGTCTTAGCAATTTTCGGGCAATTGCTCTACCATTGACATGGCCACCACATTCGCTAGAGTGAGCGGCTTCAACAATACTTTGAGTTCGATTTCATCAAGGCAACGGAGATAGACCTCATTGAGGGATTTCTTTTAGAGAATGCCACCTATAATCTTGTAATGCTCAGAGACACGGCGAATGGTCCGTCTGTTAGAAGAAGTGGCATAATCCGGGAAGGATCCATCTTTGAGATATTTTTCAATGTCAAAGTACCAAGGATGGCCATCATTGAGATCGATTTCTGGCTCTTTTGAAAGTGCGTGAACTCGAAGGGAGGGAGACTTGACTTGAGAGAACCAAGGATTAGCATGAGAAGGGACTTTCAGTCTTTGGACAAAGACGATTTCGGAGGACCTCTGTCACGCCCCGACGCGGAATATCGGAACGCGAGGCAGTTGCAAGTAAAGGGTATAGAGCGAATACTAGACATCAAACCATTTCGAAATGAATAATACTAAAGCAAATTCATATCATTAATACTTTCCAATGCCTAGTTACAACCACTAATATCAGAGCCAATCTATAGGGCCCACTTACATTGAAAGAAAGCAAAAGACTAAACTTCAAACCAAACTACTACAACGCTAAACATAGCAATAGGACGCTAGGGTACTCATGACATCACTCTAGGTCGTTCCCATCCTCTTGAGTGTATGGTTCATCCTCGGTCTCACCTGAGAACACAACGACAAATAACGCAGGGTGAGCGATAACGCCCAGTAGGACTTAAATCTCAATAGTCAAGTAGGCTTTAAATAACTAATGCATTAAAGGCAGAGTAACTAATGATAGAGCGAGAGAGTCAAGTAAAAGATAGCAGGATAGCACGTGAACGAAAATAGTACAACTTTCCAAATATAGACTTTCCAAAAAATAGCACAAGTGTCGGAAATAGCACAACAATAGCAAGATAGCACAATGTCGAGTATAGCGAGATGGCCATAGCACGAATAGCACCAAGTATAGCAATAGCACAACGAGTATAGCATAGCACTTTGTTGTCAATGGACAACGAGAGAAGATAGCACTTTTGATTGTCATTTAGATAGTCAAGATAGATAGCACTTGAGTGTAATGCCAAACACTCTGATCATTTAACTCCCACGAGCACTAGCACTTTCGGGCGCACATCCCAGGACCAGATCGGGCCCTTTATATATTGCCAGGCACTGGTTATATTGTTTATCTTTTAAACAATCAGTCAATGGCCAATATAGAGTACCAAGAATAGATAAGTGCACTAGATGAATAGACAAGATAGTAGAGTGAACGTGAATAGATGAGCGAATAGAGTGTAGATAAGAGCTAGTGGACATTGCACGTAACACGTCGGGTAAACAGGCGATAGTAACAGTTGCACAACACGCGCACATGGTGTTGGCAGTCAGGAGGAACTCACGACCCTACCACTGGCCATGTTAAGCACAGGTCCAGAGGTCCGGCGTGATTCCAGAAGAGAGCGAACTTCTAATAGCCGTTTGGACCATATTGATCCCTAACGGGTGTAATAGGTGTTAGGGTACAACCCGCTCGTCGACCATGTGGGAATCCATGGACAGAGGAGACTTACGGAGGCCTTGAACAAAGACTCACTAGTCCGGCAGAAGGAGTATCCGTCAGAGAGTTCGTCCAAGTTAAGAAAGTGTGTATATAGAAACAAGTGCTCGACGTTCTAGAGGAATTCTAGAACAGTGGAGCGTCGATATCGATATTCCCAAAACATCACGAGAAACGATAGACAAGTATATTTAAAATATGACAATTTAATTACATAAATTACCAGATGTATTATGAAATAAATTCATGTCAAATTATGCCATAATTGGATGGTTCAAAGTGTGTGTAAGTGTCATGAAATTGTAGATAGAAAATATCATGTGCATGTATTTTTAATCATACATAAATGTTTAATTTATAACAATGTTATTTTTCGTATGTATGACTGTTAAACAAGAGTACAACACTGTAGATGATCAAGCATTGCTGAGACAGGGGGTTTCTTGCAAAAACCCAAATCGCGACGTACCCTAATGAGGGTCGCGACGGGGTCAACTGAGATAGCGACGGGGTCTTGTACAGGTCGCGACAGGCTTGTCGGTTCGGGTAGACAGGTTGCGACAGGGTCGCATGAGGGTCGCGACGGCCTGGTCAGCAGATCGCGACGACAGGCCCTGTCGCGATCAGATCACGACAGAGGACTCTGTCGCGACGGCTCTTGTGAACGCGGCCTATCGGGCCGTCGGGTTCACAGGGTCTGCGCCCAATCCGAACAGGGAAAGGACATTACATTGGATTACGGGCCAGAACTTACCCTATTTGACACAGGGTGATTCAGAAATTCACAACTAATTATATAGTCAACGAAAAATCATGAAACTAGTTGCAAAACGACCTAGACATGCATGGGTACTTACAATAAATAAGAATTGGAAAACAATCTGGGTTTAGACATGTTTTAACCACGGGTATTCATGATGAACATGAAATAGTGCATGGTTAAGATCAATGATTAAATTTACAAGATAGGATGAATCAAATTTAGGGCTTTAGGGGCAAAAGATGTCTAACATGCATCAGTTCCTACAGTAAAAATCTCGTAGCATGGGGTTGAGTATACAAGGAGATCAAGAGTTAAGAAGAGGGTTCGGGGTCATGTAAGTTGCAGAACATGAAAAATCAAGATCAAAAGATATGCTCATTGGAAAATTATGAAACCAAAGGGCTTTTGTTCCTAATAGACGAGACATCCTATAGAAAAAGTTTCATGGTTTGTGCTCATGAGAATGCCTACCTTTGATCGTTTTCCTCTTCTAGGATTAAGACTTGAAGAACTCGGGGAAGAACTTGAGAGATCCTTCCTCTCCACGAATTCTCCTCCTCTTGGCCTCTCCTCCTGGTCCAGGAACCTCTTGGCACGAGCTAGGGCCGGCCATGAGGGTTTAAGAGAAGTATTTAAGCTTCTCCCTATTCCCTTTCCTAGTTTAAGTCTAATTCCTATTAAATTTTGAATTTCCTATTTTCCTCTCCCCTTTTTTAAGCAAGAGATCTCCTATTTAGGTTGGGAGAGAGAGGATTTCGTGGCCAACCCATTAGGGTAGGTTTAGGAATACCAATCTAACTCAAACTTCTATTTTTAATGTATTAAATACCTCTTTTCTATTTAAGTAATATTTTAGTTACGAATTTTGGGTATTTCTCTATTATTCCTCTTTTTAAAATCTCTATTTTAGCCCACTAATTTCTAATGGGTCCATTTAATAAAGCCCATTACTTATTTTCATTTAATGGGTTTTATTTAATTCTCTTTTCTTTGATTTTCTAATTGCTTTTATTTTTATTTTTATTAAACTTATTATTATTATTATTATTATTATTATTATTTTGAAAAATCCAAGTTGCTACATCCTCCCCCTCTTAAAAAGAATTTGGTCTCCAAATTCATATGTTCATAATAGAGGGAATGTCTTACCGAAAAGATCGGGATAGTTCCGTCTGATGGTTCCTTCCGGTTCCCAGGTTGCTTCTTCCACTCCACGGTTATTCCATAGGACTTTAACCACATAGATGGGACGGTTCCTGAGTTGTTGTATCTTATGTTCCAGTATCTTGATTGGCTTCTCTTCGTTTGTCACATCTTTGTTCAACACCAACTTCTCGTGGCGAATGATGTGCGTGGGGTCGTACACATATTTCCTAAGCATGGAAACATGGAACACATTGTGTACACATGACAGATCCAGTGGCAATGCCAGCCGGTAAGCAACCTCACCAACCCTTTCGAGTACTTCAAAAGGACCAATGAATCTAGGGCTGAGCTTTCCCTTTACACCGAATCTTTGGATGCCGCGAGTAGGTGACACTTTTAGAAATACATGATCACCTACTTGAAATTCCAGATCTCGCCTTCTTTTGTCAGCGTAGCTCTTCTGTCTGGATTGGGCAATCTTGAGCCGGTCTCTGATTACCTGAATGTCCTTTGTGGTACGTTGCACCATGTCTGGGCCTAGCCATTGCTGTTCTCCAACCTCATTCCAGCATGCAAGGGATCTACAATTCCTTCAGTAGAGTGCTTCGAACGGTGCCATCTTGATACTCGCCTGGTAACTGTTGTTATAGGCGAACTCAATTAGAGATAGATTTCATTCCAATACCCTTGGAAATCTATGGTGCAAGCTCTCAACATGTCTTCCACTATTTGGTTGGTTCTTTCAGTTTGCCCATCGGTTTGTGGATGGAATGCGGTACTAAAGTTGAGTTTAGTACCCAGTGCACCTTGCAGTCCTTTCCAAAAGTGAGATGTGAATCTCGGATCTCGATCCGAAACAATAGATGATGGAATGTCATGTAGTCTTACAATCTCCTTGACATATAAGGCAGCTAGTACCTCCACTGACCACTTACTCTTTATAGGCAGAAAGTGGGCGGATTTGGTTAGTCGGTCCACAATGACCCATATGGCGTTGAGCCCACCACGAATCTTGGGTAAACCCATGATGAAGTCCATGCTGATGCTTTCCCATTTCCATTCCAGAATATCAAGCGGTCTGAGTACACCCGCAGGGCGCAGGTGTTCCGCTTTTACTTGTTGGCAAGTAAGGCAGTGAGCAGCATGCTCAGCTACCTCTCTCTTCATGTTCGGCCACCAAAACGTTCTTTTCATGTCTTGATACATTTTGGTACCTCCAGGATGAATGGTGTACTTTGTCTTGTGGGCTTCATCCATTAACTTTCTCTTCAATTCTTCATTGTCAGGAACACATGTTCTTCCTTGAAAGACAAGCCTTCCATCTTCGGTCATAGCAAAGTCCGGCCTTTCGGCTAGAGTTTCCTTGATGCGAACTAAGAACGGATCATTGTCTTGTTGGGCTTGGATCTCTTCCAACAGGTCGGATTGAATCTTGATATTAGAAACCAAGACTCGATCATCACTATGTTCAATGGTTAAGTCTAACCTTGCGAATTGTTCTAGTAGTTGCATCTCGCGAAGGACTAGACTTGAAACAGATGCCATTGGCTTTCTACTAAGAGCATCAGCCACGGCATTTCCCTTGCCAGGATGGTATTGGATGTGGAAGTCGAAATCTTTCAAGTATTCCAGCCATCTCCTTTGTCTCATGATGAGTTTCTTCTGAGAGAATAAATACTTCAGACTTTTATGGTCTGAGTAGACAGTGAATTGCTCGCCATATAGATAATGTCCCCAAATCTTCAAGGCGAAGACCACAGCAGCTAGCTCGAGATCATGTACAGGGTAGTTGACTTCATGTGTCTTCAGTTTTCTTGAAGAATAGACGATGACCTTCTCCTTTTGCATGAGTACACACCCTAGCCCAATTCCTGAGGCATCGGTGTAGACAAAGAAACCTTCTCCCTCTATTGGCAGAGCGAGAACAAGTGCTGAGGTAAGACAGTCTTTGAGAGTTTGGAAACTTTTCTCACACTCTTTACTCCAGGAGTATGGATTTTCCTTTCGTGTTAGACGTGTGAGAGGAACGACGATCCTTGAGAAGTCCTTGATGAACCGCCTGTAGTAGCCAGCCAGTCCTAGGAAGCTTCTTATCTCGGTGACGTTAGTTGGTCTCTCCCAGTTGAGTACAGCTTTGACTTTGGAGGGATCAACAGAGATACCATCCTTTGAGATGACATGGCCCAAGAAGGATACTTCTTCAAGCCAGAATTCACACTTGCTAAGTTTTGCGTATAGCTTGTTGTCTCGCAAAACTTGTAGTGCTGTCTTCAGGTGTTCTTCATGCTCTTCCTTGGTCTTGGAGTATATGAAGATGTCGTCGATAAAGACGACCACGAACTTGTCGAGGTATGGCCGATATATGCTGTTCATGAGTTGCATAAAGGCTACAGAAGCATTGGTTAGACCAAAAGGCATAACGACGAATTCATAATGTTCATACCTGCTCTTGAAAGCTGTCTTGAAAATATCGTCATCCTTGATCCTCATTTGGTGATAGCCAGATCGAAGATCGATCTTGGAGAAATATTGCGCTCCAGAAATTTGGTCGAATAGTTCATCGACCCTAGGCAATGGGTATTTGTTCTTGATGGTAAGCTGATTGAGTTGCCGATAGTCGATGCACAGCCTCATCGATCCATCTTTCTTCTTTACGAATAGCACATGTGCTCCCCATGGAGAAGTACTAGGTCTAATGAACCCCTTTTCTAGTAGCTCCATCAGTTGCGCCTTCAATTCCTTTAGCTCGGCAGGTGACATCTGGTACGGTTGACGCGATACCGGTGCGGCTCCAGGAATCAACTCAATATCGAAGTTGACATCTCGTTCAGGGGGAATCCCTGGCAGGTCTTCGGGGAATACATCTGGGTAGTCCTGTACTATATGTATGTCTTCTATCTTGGAACCCTTCTTTTCCACTACTACGGCTGCTAGGAAAGCAATACAACCTTTCCTCATCATGTTGTGGGCTTTTATGGCGGAGACTAGAGACATCCGTCTCTTATATCTAATCCCAGAGAATGCCAATTTAGGAAAGTCACTAAAGGTAACCTTCCCTTTCTTACAGTCAACACTTGCCCCATATGCGGACAACCAGTCGGCTCCCAAAATTACATCATAGCCTTCCATGGACATACACACTAGGTCGGCTTTTAGGTTATGGTCTCTGATCATTACATCGGCAGATGGGAAATATTTGTTCAGTTTCTCCTTTTCCCCTAGTGGTGTTGGGATAGAGAACTCACAACCCATGGATATAGGTTTTGCAGTTAGGGTATCAATAAAGTGTTGAGATATAAAAGAGTGAGTAGCTCCAGTATCGAAAAGAACAAATGCTGATAAGAAGAAAACTTGTAGAGTACCTTCTACCACTCCACCATCCATGGCAGGTTCCTCATCATGCAGGGCTTGCAGTCGGCCCTGTTTCTTAGGCGCATTAGGGCGCCCTTCATTCTCTTTCAGTAGCGGGCACTCAGGGATGCAGTGCTCGCGACTTCCGCAGCGCAGACACGCGCCGACTTTCCTCCAGCATTCATCAGCCGTGTGACCAGGCTTGTCACAGTGTTTGCAGTGGCTCTTTGTTGGAGTGTTGGGTATGAAAACCTTGGGTTTCCTTTCTTGGCTAGATCCCTCTGTGATGTTGAAGGGATGCTTCTTGCCGTTGGTAGGCTTAGCAGATGACTGACCCGAGGTCACTTCCTTCTTGACGAACTTCCCTTTGATACGGTCGGTGAAGTACGTAGCGTCTTCCAGCAATTGGGCTTTATTTACCATCTCGGCATAAGTCTGAATGTCGAGAGGTGCGAGTTGAGTGATGCAGTGGGGCTTAAGGCCATTTAGGAAGCGCTTAGCCTTCATCCTTTCAGCGTTTACCAAATGTATAGCATAGCATGCCAGTATAGAGAACTGGGCTTCGTATTCGGCCACAGTCAAGCTCCGCTGTTTAAGAGCAGCAAAATCCGCAACCTTCTTTTCTTGAACACGCTCGGAGAAGTATTTGGAGTTGAACGCTTCTTTAAACTCGTTCCAGGTGAATTGCCCATTCTCTCTAGTAGCTTCCACTGACTCCCACCAAGCGCGGGCGTCCTTCTCCAGTTGGAACGTGGCCAGTAGCAGCTTGTCCCCCGCTGCACATTGCATGACACGAAAAATTCTTTCCGTCTCTTGGAGCCAGTGCTCAGCTTCATCCGGATCCGTGGATCCGCTGAACCTAGGTGGGTTCAGACTTCTGAAGTTGCGATGCAAGTCACCTGCACCACGATTGCCACCTCCTTGAGTAGCTTGCACAATGGCGCGTGTCAGTTCTTGGATGGTTTGTTGCATGCCCCTCATTTAAGCACGTTCGGCAGTCATCTTGATTGCTTAGTTCCTACAAAATAACATATTGTCATGATATCGATGTGGAGTTTAATTTATGAGTGTGTGAGTTTATTTTAGCTAGTTACCCTTGGCTCTAACCTCAACTCACATAGGTGGATAATTGACTCTAGTCAAGGCAGGTTAACCTAGATCATCCTATACTTAAGAATAACCTAGGCTCAGATACCACAAAACTGTCACGCCCCGACACGGAATATCGGAACGCGAGGCAGTTGCAAGTAAAGGGTATAGAGCGAATACTAGACATCAAACCATTTCGAAATGAATAATACTAAAGCAAATTCATATCATTAATACTTTCCAATGCCTAGTTACAACCACTAATATTAGAGCCAATCTATAGGGCCCACTTACATTGAAAGAAAGCAAAAGACTAAACCTCAAACCTAACTACTACAACGCTAAACATAGCAATAGGACGCTAGGGTACTCATGACATCACTCCAGGTCGTTCCCGTCCTCTTGAGTGTATGGTTCATCCTCGGTCTCACCTGAGAACACAACGACAAATAACGCAGGGTGAGCGATAACGCCCAGTAGGACTTAAATCTCAATAGTCAAGCAGGCTTTAAATAATTAATGCATTAAAGACAGAGTAACTAATGATAGAGTGAGAGAGTCAAGTAAAAGATAGCAGGATAGCACGTGAACGAAAATAGTACAACTTTCCAAATATAGACTTTCCAAAAATAGCACAAGTGTCGAAAATAGCACAACAATAGCAGGATAGCACAATGTCGAGTATAGCGAGATGGCCATAGCACGAATAGCACCAAGTATAGCAATAGCACAACGAGTATAGCATAGCACTTTGTTGTCAATGGACAACGAGAGAAGATAGCACTTTTGATTGTCATTTAGATAGTCAAGATAGATAGCACTTGAGTGTAATGCCAAACACTCTGATCATTTAACTCCCACGAGCACTAGCACTTTCGGGCGCACATCCCAGGACCAGATCGGGCCCTTTATATATTGCCAGGCACTGGTTATATTGTTTATCTTTTAAACAATCAGTCAATGGCCAATATAGAGTACCAAGAATAGATAAGGGCACTAGATGAATAGACGAGATAGTAGAGTGAACGTGAATAGATGAGCGAATAGAGTGCAGATGAGAGCTAGTGGACATTGCACGTAACACGTCGGATAAACAGGTGATAGTAACAGTTGCACAACACGCGCACATGGTGTTGGCAGTCAGGAGGAACTCACGACCCTACCACTAGCCATGTTAAGCATAGGTCCAGAGGTCCGGCGTGATTTAAGAAGAGAGCGAACTTCTAATAGCCGTTTGGACCATATTGATCCCTAAAGGGTGTAATAGGTGTTAGGGTACAACCCGCTCGTCGACCATGTGGGAATCTATGGACAGAGGAGACTTACGGAGGCTTTGAATAAAGACTCACTAGTCCGGCAGAAGGAGTATCCGTCAGAGAGTTCGTCCAAGTCAAGAAAGTGTGCATATAGAAACAAGTGCTTGACGTTCTAGAGGAATTCTAGAATAGTGGAGCATCGATATCGGTATTCCCAAAACATCGCGAGAAACGATAGACAAGTATATTTAAAATATAGCAATTTAATTACATAAATTACCAGATGTATTATGAAATAAATTCATGTCAAATTACGCCATAATTGGATGGTTCAAAGTGTGTGTAAGTGTCATGAAATTGTAGATAGAAAAGATCATGTGCATGTATTTTTAATCATACATAAATGTTTAATTTATAACAATGTTATTTTCCGTATGTATGACTGTTAAACAAGAGTACAACACTGTAGATGATCAAGCATTGCTGAGACAGAGGGTTTCTTGCAAAAACCCAGATCATGATGTACCCTAATGAGGGTCGCGACGGGGTCAACTGAGATAGCGACGGGGTCTTGTACAGGTCGCGACAGGCTTGTCGGTTCGGGCAAACATGTTGCGACGGGGTCGCATGAGGGTCGCGACGGCCTGGTCAGCAGATCGCGACGACAAGCCCTATCGCGATCAGATCATGACAGAGGGCTCTGTCACGACGGCCCTTGTGAACGCGGCCTATCGGGCCGTTGCGTTCATAGGGTCTGCGCCCAATCCGAACAGGGAAAGGACATTACATTGGATTGCGGGCCAGAACTTACCCTATTTGACACAGGGTGATTCAGAAATTCACAACTAATTGTATAGTCAATGAAAAATCATGAAACTGGTTGTAAAACGACCTAGACATGCATGGGTACTTACAATAAATAGGAATTGGAAAACAATTAGGGTTTAGACATGTTTTAACCACGGGTATTCATGATGAACATGAAACAGTGCATGGTTGAGATCAATGATTAAATTCGCAAGATAGGATGAATCAAATTTAGGGCTTTTAGGGGCAAAAGATGCCTAACATGCATCAGTTCCTACAGTAAAAATCTCGTAGCATGGGGTTGAGTATACAAGGAGATCAAGAGTTAAGAAGAGGGTTCGGGGTCATGTAAGTTGCAGAACATAAAAAATCAAGAGCAAAAGATATGCTCGTTGGAAAATTATGAAACCAAAGGGCTTTTGTTCCTAATAGACGAGACATCCTACAGAAAACGTTTCATGGTTTGTGCTCGTGAGAATGTCTACCTTTGATCATTTTCCTCTTCTAGGGTTAAGACTTGAAAAACTCGGGGAAGAACTTGAGAGATCCTTCTTCTCCACGAATTCTCCTCCTCTTGGCCTCTCCTCCTGGTCCAGGAACCTCTTGGCACGAGCTAGGGCCGGCCATGAGGGTTTAAGAGAAGTATTTAAGCTTCTCCCTATTCCATTTCCTAGTTTAAGTCTAATTCCTATTAAATTCTTAATTTCCTATTTTCCTCTCCCCTTTTTTAAGCAAGAGATCTCCTATTTGGGTTGGGAGAGAGAGGATTTCGTGGCCAACCCATTAGGTAGGTTTAGGAATACCAATCCAACTCAAACTTCTATTTTTAATGCATTAAATACCTCTTTTCTATTTAAGTAATATTTTAGTTACGAATTTTGGGTATTTCTCTATTATTCCTCTTTTTAAAATCTCTATTTTAGCCCACTAATTTCTAATAGGTCCTTTTAATAAAACTCATTACTTATTTTCATTTAATGGGTTTTATTTAATTCTCTTTTCTTTAAATTTTTAATTGCTTTTATTTTTATTTTTATTAAACTGTTATTATTATTATTTTATTTATTATTATTTTTTTGAAAAATCCAAGTTGCTACAACCTCCCTAGCGGGATAGGGATGGAAGAAGCTAGGGAGGCGAGTGAATCTGCTAGAATGTTCTGAGCCCTAGGAGTGTGGACAAGAGTGAGCTTCCTAAACTGCCGGATTACCTTACAAACCAAATCCTGGTATGGTTTCAACTTGGGATCCCGGGTCTGGTACTTGCTAAGGGACTTCCGGAGTATCAATTGCGAATCTCCAATAATCCTTAATTCCTTGACTCCAAGTAATAATGCCATTTTCAACCCAACTAGGAGTGGCTCATACTCAGCCACATTGTTCGTGGCCGGGAAGGTTAATTGGTAGGCGTGCGGAATGACTACCCCTTCCGGCGAGAGGAGGATTGCCCCTATTCCACTCCCTTTGGAATTGAGAGCCCCGTCAAAGTAAAATATCCATGAAGGTTCACCATCAACAATGTCTCCTAACTCTTCATCCGGAAAGCTTTCATTGACAGGAGAGTATGAAGGTAAGGGGTGGTGGGCCAAATGCTCGGCAATGGCATGTCCCTTGATTGACTTTTGGTTAACGTAGATGATGTCAAATTGGTTGAGAAAACTTTGCCACCTCATCAACCGTTCAGTCAGGACGGGCTTCTCAAGCAAGTACCGAATTGGGTCCATACGCGCCAGAAGTTTCACCTCATGAGCTAGGAAATAATGCTTCAACTTCTGGGTAACCCAGACGACGGCCGCACATGTTCTTTCCATGGCAGTGTACCTTTTCTCAGCTTCATTAAACAATTTGGATAGATAGTACACTGCTCTCTCCTTCTTCTCGTCGTCATATTGGGCCAAAATCGCTCCAGTTGAGTCTTCAGTGGTTGACACATAAAGCAGTAAAGGCCGACCCGGGACTGGAGGAGTGAGAACAGGGGGATTGAACAAATAACTCTTCAATTCTTCGAAGGCCTTTTGACATTTATCGTTCCAATCAAACTTAGCCTCTCCTCTAAGCATCTCATAGAAGGGCTTACAACGGATGGAATGTTGAGAGATAAATCTCCTAATGAACTGAAGTCTGCTAATTAGCCCTCTAACTTCCTTGATATTCCAAGGAGGAGGCATGTCGATTATTACTTTGGCCTTATTGGGGTCAATGTCAATTCCCCGCTTGTTAACTCTGAACCCAAGCAACTTTCCTGAAGACACTCTAAAAACACACTTCTTGGGGTTCATTTTGAGCTTATGTTCTCTAGACCATTGGAGAACTGCCCGGAGGACCTCAGCATGGCCATGTCGAGTCCTAGATTTAACCAAGACATCATCAACATAGACCTCCCTGTGCACATGCATCATGTCGTGAAAGATCGCCATCATTGCCCTTTGATAGGTTGCTCCTGCATTCTTCAGACCGAAGGGCATCACAACACAACAATAGGTCCCCTAAGGCGTTGTGAAAGAAGTTTTCTCCTGGTCTTCCTCCGCCAGACGGATCTGGTTATACCCAGAGAAACCATCTATGAACGACAACATTTCAAAATCGGTAGTATTGTCCACTAGGACATCTATGTGGGGAAGAGGAAAATCGTCCTTAGGGCAAGCACGATTAAGGTCACGAAAATCTATGCAGATCCTAACTTTACCGTCATTCTTCATCACCGGGACGATGTTAGCTACCCACTGCGGATAAAGCACAACCCTAATGAACTTAGCCTTGTGTAGCTTATCAACCTCCTCTTTGATCTTGAGTGCAAGCTTGGGGTGTAGCCTTCTTAGCTTTTGTTTGACAGCTTTTGCATCGGCTTTTAAGACCAAACGGTGCTTAACCAAAGAAGTGTCAAGCCCCGACATGTCCTCATAGGACCAAGCAAAACCATCGGAAAACTCTAAATGAGAATTTAGGCTGGAAAGCGTCGGCCCCTGGCCGATCGGAGGAGACTCCATGGAGGAAGGATGCTCGACGGAGACCTCGCATTCCCAACTTTGAAAATTGGCATTTTTTTTTTTGGAGTCAAGGTTCAAAACCATGAGTTGTTGACTCAAGTTTGCCCCGACTGGCCAGGTGAGAAATGGAGGGAGGACAGATTGAGAAAGGAGGGAGAAAGAAGGGATTGAAGAAAGAGACTTGTGTGCCAAGCACACCTCAGTGGGGAGAGAAGATGAAGGAGATGGGGGTGGAGATGAAGATGGGGGGAGGTCGGAACCAAAGAGCGAGAGAAGGCCAAAGTCCTCACAGACTTCCTCAATTTCGGCAGCTTCCTCTTCTTCTTCGCTCTCAGACTCGGACAATTCTTCCACTACAGGCTCCCTTGTTCCCGGCTGAATGGGCCCCTAAATGAAGTGCTTCTTCAGGGTCCAGGTAAGAGGTTCATAGGGTATGAATGGATCCGGATGAATTGGGTCTAGGTGAAAACCTAGACCAGCCCTAGCCAACAACCTCTTGACCTGAACACTATGGACAGGGCATTGCCTGTCCCTACCCAGTCCTCGGCCATGAATGTAGCCGATCTTAGCCATCACCTCTCAACCTTTCCCCTGGGGACACGAGATAGTCTCACACTCTTCATCCAAAAGGGGAGGTTGGTTCAAATCAAGGGGCAAGGGGAAATCAAAGATGGATATGACGGGTTTCTTCCCCTTGTCTGGAATGAACAGGTGTGGCATCTGCTCCGAAGTGATAGAGTTGAGGGTTTCCAAGGTAGGAATGCTCTTAATTTTGATGACCCACCCATTGAATGGAAATTTAAAGCATTGGTGGGCGGTGGAAGGAACCCCTAAAGTTTGCTCTAACCAGGGACGACCAAGAATGGCCTTATAGGCCGGATCAACGTCCAAGACTAGAAACTCCGATGTCATGGTGACTGGTCCTATCTCCAGTTGAAGAGTGATTTTACCCTTGGCAACCCTCTTGGAGTTGTCATAGGCAGCAATGGTGGAGCAGATTTTCTCAAGATTGTCCTCTCCCAAACCCAATTGCTTAAGGGTCTTCATCGGACAGACATTAATGGTTGCCCCGGTGTCGATAAGAGTAGAATCCACCGAAACCCCGTTGAGGTTAACGTGAGGCAGAGGGGGAGTGAACGACATTCGGGGGCTGCAAGATCTTTATCTGAGAAGGGATGGAGGGTCCTTGGGTAAGGGAAAGGATGGCATTGGTTACCCCACTGGCAGGGAGGTCGTCATTGACCATGATTTTTTGAAGGAATTGGAGGAGGGTGGACTGATGTGACGGCAATTTTCGAATCAATTCTAAAATAGACACCCTCGCAAGGAGTCTTATCCAAGTGTTGCCAAATGTCATATTCGGTGCCGGCAGGTGGTGGGGGTCAGTTGTCCTCCTCATCATGAGATGAGCGTGGGAGTGGAGGAACAATCCGGTTCCGGAGGGTGACATGAACGTCCTCCTGAGACCTAGGGAGAATGAGTTGGAGGGATTTGGGGCCATGGGTGGACGACTCATAGGAAGGGGAAATGGGAATGGAATGAGTGTTCTGACAAGCGGTCGGATAAGAACTAAGGGCCGCTCCTCTAAAATGGCATCTACGGTGGTGGAAGGTTCCTGGGACTCTACGGAGGGAATGGGTACCACTCTTCAAAGCCCTCTACCCCCATTGTTGTTCTCTCCTCACAACCCGGGGTTCCAAATGCGTCATGGTGTAGACTTTTTCCTGGGACTTAGAGGAGGAGGGGTTGTTGTTTTGGTGGTTGGGGAGGGGGTCTCGCATAATACCCAGTTCCCTTCTCGTGTACCTAGATTTAACAATGGCGACCTTGACATCCTCCCAATTAATCCTACCCTGGTCATTCATGTCATACACCCAGTCACGGAAAGTGAAGCAATTGTAGATTTCATGACCGGGAGCCCTATGATAGGGACAATATTTTGAGGTATCGGCCCTCGGGTGGAAACTCTCCTTTTGTGGGTGGAGTTGGATAGCGTCGCATGACATGAGGGCAAAGAATATGTCCTAGAGGGATTCAGGGAGGGCTAGATAATGAGATCTCTTGGGACCAGGACAGGTATAGCCAGAAGGAGGAGGGACAGCAGAGTAAGGCCTAGAGGGGTGTGATGGGAATTGGTGAGGATTGGAGGCAGGATTGGAGGGCTTGGTAGGAGGCCTCAGCGGTTGACTACAAGCGCTAACGGACTCATTGACGATCACCCCCTCGGTGGTAGGTGCCGCGGGAGCCTTGCGTCCCTTGGGCTTCCCTTCGAAGAATGGGGGGAGGGAGGAGTCCTTAATTTGATTTTGGACCACCCTAGCTCGGTTGTAAATGTGTGCAAAGGAGGGGAACGCGCTAAGCATCAATATGGATCGGAGCAAAGGGGTGGTGTTGGTAACTATCATTGTTATGGCTTGGAACTCCGGGATGGGGAGGTCGGCCCTTGAAGCCATGGATCTTCAACGGTTGGAAAATGTGACAAAGTCTTCGTCCGGCCTCATCTTTTCCGCCACCAAGTCGGGAAGTGTAGGGACTTGGGTGGCCATGTAAGAGAAGTGAGAGATGAAGCATTCAGAGACAATGTCAAAATTGATAAGGTCAGATGCGGGCAAGGAAGTGAACCACCTCAAAGCCTCCCCTTCTAACGATTGTTGGAAGAGGTGGACTAAGAGCACCAGATTATACAGCCACCGGTGGGAATCTATGGTGAATCCGGCGAGATGGAATTGGGGGTCGGAGGTCCCGTCATACTTGCAGTATTTCGGGGCCTTGAAACCCGGGGGAAAGTAAGCGTTGGGGAGCTTGCAATATTTTTGGAGAGAGTGAGGCTTGGAGAGGGACAATGACTCGGCTAAGAGTCTCCTAACAAGACCCTCCATCTCCAAATGGGAGATGGATTCGGATTGAGCAGGAGGTGTGGGTTGGACATAAGGTGGATAAATAGAAGGAGTTGGAATGGGAGTTGGCGTAGGAGTGGGAGTGGGAGGAAGAGGAGTGGAGATGGGAACCCGGGAAGGAGTGACGGGCCTAGGAATGGGCCTAGACGAAGAGGCATTGAATGGAGATGGAGAGGAAGGAGAGGCCATTACCCGGACAGTATGCTTGGAAAGCATTGAAATGATGTCCTCCGGCGAATAGCGGGAGAGGAGTTTGGAAAATTTGGGGTCTTCTTGAACTTCTTGGGCATATGTGGGGTTGACCCTCAAACTTACTGTAGACACCCGTTTCTGGCCTATGAGTTGAACCACATTTCTTGTCATCTTAGTGAGCCCCTAGTTGGTTACTCACCTTGAGCCCACTATTAGCCTTTCTTTAAGCCCATTAAGAAGCCCAATTTCATTTAATCCCGTCCATTATCCTTTTAAAGGAGTTCTTGTGCCTTAATTGCCTATCATTCTCCCATTTGATTGGCCATTTATTGAGAATAATCGATTTTCAGTAACACGACATATCGTGGCGACGGGTTCATCTTGTTGCGCCCCCTTTGGCCGTCACGATAGCCATGCATATCCATGCACGTGGCTTCCCAGTCGCGACGCCTTCGGCCGTCGCGTTCCTCCAGGTCGCGCCCCTGCGATATGTCGCGACTACAGCCGTGGCAACAGCCTCCGCAACCACCTCCACTTTATCCTCCCATGGCCTTATCTCTATCCCATGCAACCTCCCAACCCCCATGGCTGCGGTTTGGGGTTGTGGGAGACTCTAGGAATCCCTTTGGACTCTCCCAATCCGGATTTAATGACATTTATCCTTTATTTGGGGTAATTATCATTGAAAAATAGGATATTCTCTCTCTAAGTCTATATAAGCAAGGCCCTCTCCTTCAGAGAATGGGAGCCCCGTTTTTTTCACCCCGAAGGGCTGCCGAAATCTTCGGTGACCTGGACTTAGCTCGCAACTCTTCCATTCCTCCCATTTTCCTCCTATTCCCTTCACCAAGTCATGCTGATTTCTTCATCCACAAGTCTTGGAGCTTGAGGAGGGCGACTTCTGAAGCTTCTACAGTGCTAAGAGATTTCATTTGGAGCCAGGGAGTCACCCCATACGGGGCTCTTTCTTCCCTCTCATCTCATTTCTTTCCCTCCATGCATGTTTATTGCTTTGTTAGATATGAATTCATTTCCCTTTTCTTCCTGCATTTTCCATATGCCCAAGGGGTTTAAAAACCACCCCCAGGTCCGTTCCCACCATGCTTCATCTTTCCTTTTCATTTTTGAATAGATATTACGCTTAATATGTTCTAACAAGGGTCCTCTTTCTTGTTTTCATTATTTTGGCAGGTACTTAGGCAACATACATGAGGAGCTCTTGTCTTCTGGCCGGTTGGAGGATGGGAAGAAGGTCCAACCACATCTCTCCCGCACTGCAGAGAATGCGACTGGGAAAGGTGACGCGACAGCATAGACGCGCCCTATATGGGCGACGCGATTACAGCCCCATCGCGACGGAGTTGACCGTCGCGATCTCAGTAAGTCCACAGTTCTCTTTCCCTTTCCTAGTGTAGTTAGCCCATACTATTTTCATCATTAGGCAACTATCTAGGTAGCGATCACATATTCCTATTTCCATGCTCCTATAGCCGATACATGTTTGCGTGTTTTGGGGGGCGCACAATCCCCGTGATTACACTTATCTCCTCATTGTCAGCTTGAGAGGAGGATTGAACTGACTCTTCGGGTTGAATATTAGAGTTTACCATTCCGAAAAATTCATCATGGATATTGTCATCATACTCAAAATCCGGATTGTTAGACATATTGAATGAGTTCAACCAAGAGTCCATTAACAACACAACCTACTGATTTTAAGATGGTCAAACTGATTAACTTCACTGTTATTATAAGAAATGTGGATTTCTACCAAACAATGTTGCCAAACAACGTCCCGAAAATTTTTAGATGTTGAAGTTGTGCGTTAGTTAGACTTGTAAAGGCCGGTTCTCTCACTTCTCACTCAAAGCCGGGTGAATAGGCGAACTAGCTGGGAAGGTGAAAGGTCCTCCTGCCCTGTATCGTGAGGGAATCCACGAAATTTAGGGACTTATAGAGTTCTCCTTGAAGCCAACCCGATTTACCCGAGAGGGAATCCCCGAGTAAAAGGTTGTGAATCAAGAAGGGGCTATCCTAAAATGTGGGGGGAGGCTAGAACAGAAGAGAAAAAAGAAACCCCTGTGACTGAGGACTGTTAAAAATCAAACAGAAGCAAACAGAAAGAAAAACATATCAAAATCAGCAAAAAAATAGCTTCTGTGAAATAAATGGCAACACAGCGGACGTTTAGTTCCTCAGAAAGTAGTAAACGACAGGATCGATGGACGCTAAAAGGCAATAAATGGCAAGATATGTTGACACTGAGAAGAACTAAACGGCAAGGCAAGTGGACGTTTACCTGGGTAAACGGCAAGATCGCTTGCTGTCTACCTGTGTACAAACTAAAAACCGTGGCAGCAGTAGTGGTCCCACCGTGATCGCCAAAGAAAAGCTATGGACACTTCGTTCCGCACCCCCGTTGCGGTGTAGTCGCTCAGGAGGTTCCCCGAACGTTGTCTTTGCTCCCTCGTTGGCGTGGAAAGGTTGCTGGTTGACCTTTTGCTTGCTCTTTGACTCCCCGTTTGACCAGGTTGACTAGAGGGAAGAAGAAGAAAACCAGCAAGGAAAGGAATGGGAGGTGATCACCAGGGACTTACCTGTGCCCAAGGAAGTGTCTTGATCGCGCCGGTGACGCTGCCTCGCGTAGCGGATGATGATGGGACTTCAACTTTCCTCTCTTCAGACGGCCAGAGAAAGGAAGCTCCACGGTCTCGTTTGAAGTGTTCCCGCCACAAAGAGAACTCTATTAGACTTGGAGGTAGTGTAGTAAACGTCCAAAACGTAAAGAAGAAGCCCAAAAGGAGATCCCCGTACCGGTTGCGGGCTTGAGAAGAGGGGTGGCTAAGTGTTATGACCACCCTTCTTCCCTCCGTTTTTGGTTTGGAAAATCCCTTTTAGGTGTGTAGGGAGGTGCACTACGTGCTTAGGGTGTGTGTGTGTGAAGTGAGTAGCATGCAAGACTAAGAGGAAAGGAAGGGAAAGAGAAAGAGAGGAGGGAGATGATCCTCATTTGAAGTCGTTGGTGACTGCTTTGTGGACTCCTCCAGCACGTGGTGAAGCCTCCTGGGCACTCCAAATGTTAAGAGAAAGAGAGGGAACAAGGGTGGAAACTTAGGTGCACTTTCTCTCGCTTCTCTCAAAGCAACCAGGCATGGGCTCGTCCAGCCTCTCCCCCTCCACTTAGAAGGCCAAGGAGTACCATATATAGGCAGTGGGGGCAGAACTAGTGAGCATAGGATTCTCAAGTGTGAAGAAACACACTTAAGCATGTGGCAATCCATGTGTTAAGGCTTGAACCAATGAGAGGGGGCCATGTAGGACTTTTACTGGGTCAAGGGGGTGCCAAGGTGGTCCATTTGCCCGTTGGGAACGGCCCCATGTGTTGCATGGCCGAAGAGAGGGCTCAAGTGGGCTGGAATCTCGGGCAGTTGCGCAGACCAAGTAAACCCAGGTTGATGTCAAGCGATGCTGCCACCAACCCCATGCAGACGTCAACATAAGTGGATGCCAACTAGAGTCGACGACCAGGGACCTTGCCGTCAACATGGAGTCAGCGACAGTCGATGTGGACGTCTACATGGAATCCGAGACAAGTCAACAAGTGGTCAAACATGCCTTATTGGGCCATGAACCACGCGGGGATGGGCCAAATCTCGCGTCCACAGTCGCGACATGGTCGCGACCTGTAGGGCGATCGCGACACGGTTGTTGTCGCGCCGACTCGACCCGTCACGTCTCTGGGGCCGTCGGTTCAAAACTGAGGCAGGCGCCCATTTCCCTCTCTCTTCTTCCTTTCTTCCCTTCCTCCTCCTCCTCCTCTTCTTCTTCTTCTTCTTCTTCTTCTTTCTCTTCTTCTTCTTCTTCTTCTTCCAGGCTCTCTAGTGTTCTCCGGTTCGTTCGTGGTGCTCTTGGCGAGGAGGTGACGTCTCTTTGGTGTAGGTGACGTCCGTGTGGTGCTAGGAGCGAGGAGGAGGTGGCCAGTGAAGGCCCCAACGGGTCAGATCTACTCTTTGAGGTAGGGACCCCTCTTTCCCTCTCGTTCTAGCATGCTCCCCTTTCCCTTGAGATTCTCATTTTCCTATTGTGTTTGGGGTTGTGGGAGTGAGATCCGTGCTCGTGAATGGAGAGGTTTCCTTTGAGTGTAGTTCTCCATGTTTATTGCATGATCCGTGGGGTTGTGAGGGTGGTTTGCCTATTTCTATGCTTTCCTAGTGTTTCCCATGCTCCCCTCCCCCTATTGGCATGATTTGTATCGGTTTTGGGGTGGTTCGTGGGAGGACTATACTGGGACCCCCCTCAGCTGAGATCGCGGCCGGCCTATGGGTCGCGATTATGTCGCGACGCATGCGCCGACCGCGACAGCTTCGGCTTTCGCGGTGGGCATGGGCGTCGTGACATCATCGCAACGGCCTGGGGCATCGTGACAATATCATATATAGGTAAGTTCTTACGGAGTTCAGTTTCTCGTGGAGTCTTCGCCGTTTCCGGTTCGTACTGTACCCATGGCACCAGTGCTAGTTCCTAGCACGGTCCTACACTAGTCGTTTGCCCGGTGCTCAGCACCTAAGGTCTTGTCCCGTGAGAGAGGTTTCTACCGTTTACTTGGGACCCCCGTCCCTGTACGTTGTTGAGGTAGTGCTCCAGACGACAGGTGTGCTCGAGTCACAGACTCTGGAGCGGAGGGGAAAACAGTGGTTAGGACAACGGCGTTGAGTCATTTGCAGAGCTCTCTTGGTTGGTCTAGGACACCGAGGACATTTGGGAGTTCTTCCCGATGCAGGCCAGTCAGTCCTTCTTCTCACTGCCTCACTCTTTGTGGCCCCAGAACCACCTAGAGAGGCCAGGCGTTGGACCGTAGTTCAGCCAGACTACGGAGGTTACTATTGTGGTTACTTTGTGCTCTTGCCCCCACTCTGACGAGATCTGGAGGTCTGGACCTGGGTCAAGGGTAAGACGTCATTGGACGCTCCTGACCGGTTGAATAGTGGTAGCGGTTTTCGTAGCTAATGTCACTTGTCCAAGCAGAGTTCCCTCTGTTTGTGTTGACATCCGTGTGGTGGTCACGACGTGCAGGTCATACGGAGTTTCTGACTGCGGTGTCCTCCCGTACCGTTGCTAGTTAGTTATCTTTGCTTCCGCACTTTCTTGTGTAGATTAGAATATATTTAACTGCTGTCATTTACTTTGATTTTATATATATGTTCTTTCCCGCCTGTTAGAGCCAGTAGGAGATTGGTAGTCCCTACTGAGCTTCTGTTGTGAAGCTCATCCTTTCTTTTTCCAAGTGAGACTTCTCAATAGCGGCCGGGTGCGCGTCGGGCGGAGGAGACGGGGCGGTAGTCGTCGTCCCCGTAGCTAGCAGTGGTACCCCCCTTTTAGTTGTACTTCACCCTCGGGATATGCCCTTAAGGGCTCTGTTCTTTCCTTCTTTATTTGTACTCGTTGTGTGTTGGGATTGTACCTAGAGCGATACGCTGCGGTCTCGCTCCTCCTTCTGCTTCCGTGTGTGCTCCTATTTCAGTAGTTGACGTTTATTTCCTTTACATATTCTGTTAGACTTGTGTTACAGCCCTTCTGGGTCCCCGGATTCGTGGGCGGCAACCGCGAAAATCAGGTCCTCGGCTTGGGTCGAGGGTCGAGTTCTCGGGGTCGTTACATGTAGAGCCGTCGCATCCTTGTCGCGCCATAGTGCCCTGTCGAGTTTGGTTTGGAATTGCGACTATTAGTGTCATCGCGTTTTGGAAGGCGACGTCTGTGTCTGTCGCGTTTCAGCTTCCAAGGTATGTTTGGGTTGGTTGGGCAGTGATGGTCATGTCTGGGCCTCGCCCTAGTTATTTAATTTGGATTTTAGACTTTGAAGTGTGTTTAACAATAGTAAAGGATGATATTAGATTAATGGTTTGATTTATGATTAGTTAGTGAGCTGTTTTAAGTCATTTAAAGTTGAGTAGAATGGTATTTGCATGATCTGTTAGGGGTAGGAGAAGGGCTTGACCGTCTGCCTGAGAAGGCGACGGGTCGGGCTGTCGCATTTTAAACGTGACCGTTTGCCTCGTCGCGGTTTGGTTGTGAACGCGACGCAGTGGTCCGTCACGTTCATACTTCGATTGGTGTGTTTGGACCGGTTGCCAAAAACGCGTTGCTTAGGTCCATCGCATTTATGGCTTTGGTTTACTGTGTTGGTTTGAAGGCGACAGGTGGGGTCATTGCGTTTAGGGTTTTGACTAAGTTGGTGGGCGAGGCCGCAACATGTAGAGCCGTCACATCCTTGTCGTGCCATAGTGCCCTATCGAGTTCTGTTTGGAATTGCGACTGTTAGTGTCATCGCATTTTGGAAGGCGACGTCTGTGCCCATCGCATTTCAGCTTCTGAGGTATGTTTGGGTTGGTTGGGCAGTGATGGTCATGTGTGGGCCTAGCCCTAGTTATTTAATGTTGATTTCAGACGTTTAAGTGTGTTTAACAATAGTAAAGCATGATATTAGATTAATGGTTTGGTTTATGATTAGTTAGTGAGTTGTGTTAGTTAAGATGATTATGTTAATCATGTTAAGCATGTTATTAAGTTAAAGCTATGTGGTTTATGTGGGTCTTGTTGTGTTGTTGCTATGGTTGTCGTGTGTTGACCAATGACAAGCATGTTAACATGTGAATATCGTGGTTTATGAATATAAGTTTGATAGTACGTTAATTGTCAGTGTGGTTTGTGAGTTTGCCAAGTTTGGTGGTCCGACGCCTATTCTGGAATGCCTCTCTAGTCAGGTACCCTAGGTTCTTTGTGAGCCATGCACGTTGTTGCTCGGGGTTTATCTTGGTACTGTGTGTGTGTACCATCAAGGTCTGTGTCATCTTCCTCGACACCCTCACTCCTGTGTTTGAGTTGTACGTTCGGCTGAGGGAAAGACGACAATGGGGCAGCGACTCATGAGTTGTGGTTGTGTTCGGTCACTTGTAGCGTGCTCGTGGTTGGGGGAGGGACACCAATAGATGTACTCGTCCCCAGCTAGTCCTGTTTTCTAGTGCCTCACTTTAGGAAGCTCGGGCCAGAGTCCTTAAAGGTGCCATGCATGGGCCTACAGTTGTGTGGTCTACAGGTGTGGTGTTGGTTGGTCTACACAGTTTGTTGACTTTAGTGTGTGTTTGTGGAGCGACAGTTGGACCCTTCGTCCTTGACTGCGAGACTAAGAGGTAGTTCTTGTGTTGTGTTGTCCGGGTTGGATACTAGCGTCATGAACCAGTAGTCTATACCCGTATGGCGGCGTTGTTCCTTCCAACTCGAGCTTTGCCAGTGGTTGTGGCTTGTGAGTGGTGACTCCCGGTTGTAGTTTCTACTCATTGTGGTGTGCCTTGTTAGTGGCACAATTGTGTGTGCAGTTTAGTCATGGTGCCTCATGGTTGTTGGTACTTGTACCCTTTGAGGGTAGTTGGTTGTTGTGGCACGCCGTGTGCCAGCCTTTTCAGGTGTTGAGGTGGAGTTGTGCTCCATGGAGGTCATGTTGTAGGACCTTCCACTTGTTGTGTTGTACCCTTTTATGGGTAGCTCTCCGGTGTGTTCTGTTAATTCAATATGTGGTGGACTGGCTCTTGTTGTCAGTTCTGTTACCATTCGTTAGTGGTTTGCCCGTGTGGCTTATAGCATAGTTGTTTCAGTTACTGGGTGGACCGGTGTTTATAAACTAGTCTTGTGGTTTCCTTTACTTCTCGGGAGTAGTGCAAGTTGGTGTGTTTATATTTATTTACAACTTAATTACGTTTACTGTTAGCACTTTTTACTTCAGTAGTTCTGTGATAAGTGTTGCCACTAAGACCCTTTGTGGTTGAGGTCTCGGTTCCCTTTGTAGTTCCTATTGTTGTTTTTGGGAGGTCCCTGCTGAGCCTGTGACTTTTAAGGCTCACTCCCTTACAGTTCCTTTCAGGTGTTAGCTGTGAGTTTGGCTTGCAGTAGTGTTGTGGCAGACTTGTACCACTAGCAGTTGAGTTGTAGTTGTTGTTGTGTGAGCTTTGCTCCCTCGAGGTATGCCCTAGGTAGTTGTACTTTTATCTTGGACATGTAATAATGTAGTGGGACAATGTAATTTGTGTAAATGAATATGAGAACATGTACTTCCTTGTATCTTATATTCTTGTGTTGTCTTTTATATTCTCACTGGACACATGTGTCAGCTATCCCTTGCAAAACTTCGGTCTATTCACGGGAGGGGATCTGGATATGGAGCCATATTGGACATAAGTATCTAGAGTCGCTACAAAATTTGATGTTACCATGATTTTCATCCTATTGCACTTAATATGACATTTTCACATATAATCTCCTGTAATTAAAAAGGCTATAAAAACAATTATGATAATTTAATTGTGTTATGGACAATGCCATCTAAGAGAAGTTTTAAGCCTACCATAGAAGTACCCCTATGGGAAGCTTTGTAATGACCCGTGGGCAACGAGGTTGAAAACCTGGAGGTGGACAATGCTCACTAGTTACGGTGGGATCTTGATGATCTCGGGTACTGCGTAATTACTCTTTCTCCATGCTACTTGCCTAGGTGTGGAGAATATGTCTGATGACTCTCTATGTTGTGGTTTGGATATTTGTCTGATATGCACATCTAAAAGATATATTTTATATTTTGATATATTAATTGCTCAGATTATGTAGAATTTCGCTTCACTATGATATTATGATATGTCATATACTCTGTTTTGTTCTATCCACATAATCATGAGTATCTAAAATTCTATAAGACAAAGAATGCGTGTAGGCACATGATCATATGATTTGACTCTAATATAACATTTGATTTGACACATTCTTATATATGACATGACTTTGAGGTTATTTTAAGCAAGATATCTTGTAGTAGGTTGACTGACTTATACTATAATTATGACATGAAATCAATAAATTATGATAGCATCACTTTTGCTTATTTATATGATAAATTGTGGTTAGAGTTTCTGATGCTTGCTGTATTAAGACTCACGTTTGCCTAACATATTTTTAGGAGATTAGGAGCTAGAGTTAGACATGACTTCGAACTCTGATCATGAAGAGTAGATCCCGTTGGCTAGTTAGTTCTTGTTTCACTAATAAATTATATGTGTGGGTTGGCTCTTAAAGCTTATTAGATTGATTAGCAATCTTGATTTAATTTTCTTTTAGTTTTGTGTACTCTAATAATTCTATTATGGTTACGGACATGTATTATAAGTTGGGATGGTTACTCATTATAGTTCCATAATGGTGAAGTTTGTGAATGTCTTACTTTCAACATGCGTGTATATGATGGGTTTATCCCATTGTGACGTGTCACCTGGTCCGATGTCAGTTGGTCTAACTGAACAAGGTTAGGGGGCATTATAGTTTGTGGAGCACGGTTACAAGTTCTTCATCATGAAAAGGATTCTGCACCGACTCTTCATATTTCGACAACGAGAATCTTTGTGCTTTCAGTTTTACTTCTTTTCCCACTGTCATATACTTATTGGGATTTGTTATTTTCGAACTGAACATCATCGTGTGTGTGTGTGTGTGTGCTCGGTTTGTGAGCACTTGGTTGGTGTGTAGTGCATGCGACGCATACACATTGGGTTATCTCGTCCTCAGAAAATGAGGTAAAGTTTGTATTGTCCTCAGAAACAACCTTGTGTGAGGGTTTGTAACTTGTACCTGTTTCTGAAATCCTTACGGGCTGTGGGATAGTGGATATAGGTGCACATGTGTGTGTTAGTAGAACCACTCTAAAATTATGTGTGTCTTGTGATTTGATCTTTTTCTCCTATCTCCATTCTACGCACGTTAGGATAGTAGGTATCGTTGTTTAATTGTTATTCTGATGTGCATCTTACATGTTATATTTGCTTAAGTAAGTTTAATCTACTCTGTGTTAAAGTTTTTTTTTAAATAGGTGACAACCAATTCACCCCTCCCCCTTTGGTTGATCATCACACATACCCGTGTACTTCATGTAAGAGGTGGACGTAGATTGTACAGGGGTGCATTGAACCATATTAAAATTCCTATGTGTAATGTGGTGTGTTACTTCTCTTCTATCTATTTCTACGTACTCATTAGGATAATTAGTCTCGTGAGTTTCGCCTATCGTTCTAAGTATTCTATTGTGTAAAAGGGTTCATTTTGATAAGTCAATTTTGTAGGCGATTAGTTTTTAATTGGGTGGAATCGATTCACCCCTTCCCTCTTGCTCCACCCATTGGTCATATCTTGTACTTTAATTAGCATCAAAGTAGGGATCTAATATATAAGATTGATCCTAGTTAGATGGCCAACCATAGTTTTCTTGTTGAGGGCCATTCCATCAACAGGCCACCCTATTTTGATGAGTCGAATTATTCTTATTGGAAAAGTTAAATGATTATTTTTATTCATGCTCAAGACTATGAAATCTAAAAAGTGATTAATAATGGTCCCCATAAATTTCCCGAGGATGAGGAGAAGTGGACTAAAGACAATATTAAAAAGTCTAAACTAAAATTTAGTGCAATAAATATTATGTAGTATTCCTTACATCCTAATGAGTACTCCCTTGTTTCTGTATGCAGGTCGGCGAAGGAGATGTGGGATAGCCTCAAGCTAATCTACGAGGGCATATCAGAAGTCAAGGAAACGAAGGCTAATCTCCTTGTGCATGAGTACGAGTTATTCAAGATGAGCCTAGTGGAAACCATATCAGAAATGTTCGCGCAACTCACAAAGATAATAAATGAGCTGAAGGCACTTGGAAAAGTCTACACCAACTCAAAAATTGTGAGGAAGATCCTGCGGTCCCTACCCCTAGTTTGGCATATAAAAGCAATGGTGATTGAGGATTCAAAAAATCTCTCAAATCTCATAGTGGAAGAATTAATATGCTCCCTTATGACATATGAGAGAGAAGTGAGCCAGAGGAACCAAGGAACAAGATTGCAGCCCTCAAAGGACACCATCAAGTCATTGATAGCTCTGAGGAGGATAGTGACTTAGGTGAAGAAGAAAAAGAGTTGGCCAAGCTGATAAAGAGGCTAAAAAATTTTTGAGCTAAAAGAAAAAACTAGCCCAAGAAAAATGGACAATAAGTGCAAGGCAAAGAGAAGTGAGTCAAGCAAGGGAAGAAAAATGATCTGCTACGAATGTCAAGGCTCCGGGTATATGCAAGCAGATTGCTCCATATACTTGAACAAGCTTCAAAATGGGAAAGTTCAAGAAGCCAAAGGCGATGGTGGCTACATGGAGCCACTCAGATGAGTCCACATCATCACCAGAGGACATAAAGAAGCAAAAGGACGTTGAGTTGTGTAGCATAGTGGTTGTTCAGATCGAGGTTTATTGGTTCAGGTAGCCAGTGTGTGCCTTAGGTTTGTGTTTGAAGTGTTTCACAGGTTGTTTGGGCATTGTGGGCCGAGAATTCGGGCTCAGAGCGCCCACTGGTTCACTATCTATGAACATGACAGGGGTGAACATCGTGTTCTTAACGCGACGGTTCAGGGCGTTGCGTTGACGTTGCCGCTGTTTGGGGTCGTTCGACTGCATGTCTGCCGCGTGGCGCACGCAAGGCAGCCGGCTGGTATCAGCGGCGAGAAGGCGACGGTCGATGTCGTCGCGTTTGTAGATACAGATCTCGTCCTTTTTTAAGGGACGCGGTCCTCTACAAAGAGAAATGGGGGTGGATTATATGCGTGGTGTGTGGAGATGGAGTGGAAGACGGAAAAGACAATAAAATAAAAAAGATTGTGATCGTCAGGCACGGGAGGGTGCCGAAGGGAGATGCACGGCGAAGGGTGCGAGTGGGAGAAGTGATCGCGAGCGTACCTTTTTAGCGGGGAGATTGCGCGGGGATGATGTGGGTCCTCTCTTCCTCTACGAACATGGCCGGCCGCGATAGAGGGCGTTTCCTTGTTTGATTACCCTGAAAAGGAAAAAGACAAAGAAGAGGCAAGGGGATTAGCCACGTGTGTGTAGTATCAATCCAAAATAAATAAAGTAAAAGAATAAACGGCAAGGGGAACGACTTACCGTGTGGTGGCTTTTAAACCCCTAAATAGGTGTGTGTGTGTGTGCATGCATGTGTGTGTATGAAAGAAGTAAAAGGGGCGCGCGGTGCCCGGAGGAGAAGAAAATATAAAGAGCCACGTGGGGTCCGGACGAAGTGGAAATGCAAATACAAAAAGAGGGGGAGGTGGTTCCCCGAGTGGTGTGTGTCGTGGCGGCGATGCCGATTGGACGGACGGAGGAAGACGAGGACGAAGCTCCCACTTGCTCCGACACGCGTGAGGAAGACGAACGGCTCCGAACACCGGTGGAGGAGTTGGGTCGCCGATCCGGCAGGGCTCCGCCGTGGGGAAGTCACGGGGAGAATCCGGCAGGGCTCCGCCAGGGTGGGAGAGGGATGGATGAAATGGCTACCCGCCGGGGTCTATTTATAGGCACTGGACTCTTGAATTGCGTCCAAACAGGAAGCTGCGATTTATGAATTGAATCGCGTCCGGGCGGAAGGCCACGATTAAGAAAGTCAAACCGATGTGACGGGCGCATGATGGCCGTAGCCTGAGCTACGCTTCTGAATCGCGTCTGGCCAGGCCGCCGCGATTTGAATTGTAACGACCCGAGAACCCGACCCTCGGCCCACGTCGAGGACCCGATTTTCGCGATCGCCGCCCACGGATCCGGGGGACCCGGAAGGGCTATAACACGCGTCTGACAGGATATGTAACGGAAGTAAACGTCAACTGCTAAGCTAGAAGCGTACAAGCGGAAACAGGAAAGTAAAGCGAGACCGCTGCGTACTGCTCTAAGTACAGTCCCAACGCACGCACACTAGTACAAGTAAGGAAAGGGGAGAGACAAGTCCCTTAGGGGCATACCCCGAGGGTGACGTACACTGAGAGGGGGAACCACTGCTAGCTACGGGGACCTCGACTACCGCCCCGTCTCCTCCGCCCGACGCGCGCCCTGCCGCTGCTGAGAAGACTCACCTGGAAAACGGAGGGATGAGCTTCACAACAGAAGCTCAGTAGGGACTACCAATCTCCTACTGGCTCTAAACAGGCAGAGGAACATATATAACTATTAATAAGGGAAAGACAGCAGTTTATATCTTTCTACCTACAACGGAAGTGCGGAAACGAAGCTAAAGCTAGCACGGCACGGAAAGTACTCTCGGTCGGAAACTCCGTACGACTGCTCGTCGTGACCACCACACGGCTAGTAAAACACAGACGGAGGGAACTCCGCCTGGACAAGGAACACTAGCTACGGGAACAACACCACTAGTCAGACGGTCAGGTGCGTCCATAGACGTCTTATCCTCGACCTAGGTCCTGGCCCTCGCGTCTCGTCAGAGCGAGGTAGGACACAAGTACCACAACAGTAACCGCCGTAGTCTGGCCGAACTACGGTCCCACGCCTGACCTCTCCAAACGGTTCCGGGGTCGTAAGGAGCGAGGCAGTGAGAAGAAGGACTGGCTGGCCTGCACGGGTAGAACTCCAAACTATCCTCGGCGTCCCAGACCAACCACGAGAGCTCTGCAAGCGACTCACACGCCACTGTCCTAACCACCGTTTTCCCCTCAGCTCCAGAGTCCGCCTGGTGGCTGCCAACTCGAGCACACTCGTAGCCCGGAGTACTCCCTCAACAGGCTCCCGAGGACAGGGGTCCCAGATAACGGTAACAACCTCTCGCACGGGACAAGCCCTCAAGTGCCGCGCACCGGGCGAACGACTAGTGTGAGACCGTACTAGGGAACTAGCACAGGTGCCACGGGTACAGTAAAGCGAAAACGGAAGCGGCGGAAGCACAACCTGCCTCTGGACTGAGAAGGCGACATAGGGTATGTCGCATTCAGAATGCGACATAGCCCCTGTCGCATTCTGAATGCAACATAGGGCCTGTCACCTTCAAGAAGGCGACATAGGCCCCGTCGCATTACCAGTCAGAAGGCGACACAGGGTATGTCGCATTCAGGCCAGTCGGGGGTTCCGGAGATTCTTCCTCCGGGAACCTCCCCGAAAGGGAGAAACGCTACACGGCGAGGGAGGGGAGCATGCTTATCATGCTAGGAAGCTAGTAAAGCATTCAAACCACCCTCAAACACCCAAGAACATGGATTCTACGCTCGGAGGAAAACCTCACTCACACGAGCATGGAAACTCACACTCCCAACCCCCAAACCACAAGGAAAACACGCTTTGCAGGGGAAGGGGAGCATGCTTAGGGCGAGAGGATCAAGAGTCCCTACCTCCATGCGAAGAACGAACCCGTTGGGGCCTTCTCGTAGGTAGAAACGTCTCCTCCTCGCACCGCACGGCACGAACGCGACCCCTGCACGAACGGAGCGACACCCTCCTCAGCACGGCCACCTCAACACGGGGGAGGCACCCCCAACACCGCCGGAACTCCGAGAGGGCGAGAGGGAAAGAGGGGAAAGGAAAAACGCGAGAGAGGGGGAAGAGCTCGGGCGCCCGGGCTTTAAGCCCGGATCCTGAGAAGGCGACACACCTTGTGTCGCATTGGGAACCAGAAGGCGACATACCCCTGTCACAATGCCACTGACAACGGTCAAATCTCGAATTTGAAAAAGTGAAGGCGACAGCCATCTTGTCGCGTTCACCCGACACCGCCAGAGCCGTACTGACACAAAGGACGCCTGTCACGTCTGTCAGACTGCGTCTGGGGCGACGCGATGGGAAGGCGACATAGAGTATGTCGCCTTCAAGAAGGCGACACACCCCCTGTCGCAATCCATCAAACCAGAAGGCGACATAGGGTATGTCGCATTCAAGAAGGCGACATACCCCCTGTCGCAATATGAAGCAGAACCAGACATTGCTCACGATCAGAACCACGTCGCGACAGTCGCCCTGCCGCGACCCAGAGGACGGGGCCAAGGGCCCAAGGGGGCCGGGGTGTTACAACCCTCCCTCCTTAAGACATTTCGTCCTCGAAATGAAAACAACTCGGTCTCAACCGGAAAGCAGTACAAGGAGAAGTAACATACCACTCAATCAAACAAATAAGGAAACCGCTCCTGCATCTCGTCCTCGCGCTCCCAGGTGGCCTCGCCACCGACACGGTTCTGCCAAACGACCTTAACCAGCGGAATCTGCTTCCTGCGCAACTGCTGAACTCTGCGGTCGACAACACTAACTGGGTACTCTGGCACTGACAAATCTGGCGCTACCTCTAGCTGCGAGTAGTCTAACACGTGCGAAGAGTCTGCAACGTACCTCCTGAGCTGCGAAACGTGGAACACGCTGTGCACACCTGCTAGCTCTGCCGGAAGACTCAGCCTGTACGCCACCTCGCCGACCCTCTCAGAAATGGGGAAGGGCCCAATATATCTGGGACTGAGCTTTCCCTTCTTACCAAACCTCATGACCCCTTTGGTCGGCGAGACCCGCAGGAAGACCAGGTCACCGACGCTGAACTCTAGCGGTCTCCTGCGGACATCCGCATAACTCTTCTGCCTGCTCTGCGCTGCCCGAAGCCTCTGCCTGACCAAACCGACTGTGTCTGCACACTGCTGCACTAACTCTGGCCCCAAAAGCTGCCTCTCACCAACCTCGAACCAGTGAAGTGGAGTCCTGCACGGGCGACCATATAAAGCCTCGTATGGTGCCATTCCAATGCTCGAGTGATATCTGTTGTTATACGCAAACTCTACCATCGGAAGGTGAGACTCCCAAGTGCCGCTCCAGTCTAAACAGCACGCTCTCAGCATGTCCTCCAGTGTCCGAATTGTCCGCTCTGACTGACCGTCTGTCTGAGGGTGGTATGTTGTGCTGAACCTCAACTCTGTACCCAGTGCTCTCTGAAGACTGCGCCAAAACCCTGACGTGAATCTCGGATCTCTGTCTGAAACGACTGAAACTGGGATCCCATGCAACGAAACAACTTTGTCCACGTACAGCCTGGCTAACTTGTCCACTGACCACGACATCCTGACCGGAAGAAAGTGCGCTGCCTTAGTCAAACGATCCACAATCACCCAGATACCATCGTGCCTCTGCGGGGTACGGGGCAAACCAACCACAAAGTCCATGGTGATGTCGTCCCACTTCCACTCAGGAATGGGCAACGGCTGCAACTCGCCACCAGGACGCTGATGCTCGGCCTTCACCTGTTGACAGGTAAGGCACCGGGCAACAAACTCTGCCACGCCCCTCTTCATCCCCGGCCACCAGAAGAACCTCCTCAAACAATGGTACATCTTGGTGGAGCCGGGATGAACGACATACCTCGATCTGTGAGCCTCTGACAACACTGCCTGACGCGCCTCCTCAGGAACGTACAAACGGCCTCTGAATCTGACCTCGTTGTCCTCGCTGAGCTCCACATCTGGCATCTGCAAAACGTCTGCTAACTGAGGGTCTGCCTGCTGGGCCTGCAACACCTGCCTGAACACTGACGGCCGAACTGACAAACTGGAAGCCACGGCACGATCTCTGGTCCTCGACGGAACGAACACTCCCTGGGACAGCTCCTCGAACAGCCTCCACTCTCTGACCATCAGCGAACTCAAGCGCACGCGCCTACTCAAAGCATCGGCTACAACGTTAGCCCTCCCTGGATGATAGGAAAGGGTTAGGTCGTAGTCCTTCAAATACTCCATCCATCGGCGCTGCCTCAAGTTCAAATCCCTCTGGGTGAAGATGTACTGCAAACTCTGGTGATCGGTGAAGATCTGAAAAGCCTCGCCATACAGGTAGTGCCTCCACAACTTGAGAGCGAACACCACTGCTGCCAGCTCCAAGTCGTGGGTGGGATAGTTCTCCTCATGCTTCTTGAGCTGCCGAGAAGCATAGGCAACGACCCCACCATGCTGCATCAGCACGGCACCCAAACCTGACCTCGACGCATCGGTGTAAACCACGAACCCACCGGTGCCCGACGGCAAGACCAACACTGGCGCTGAAGTCAACCTCGTCTTCAGCTCCAAGAAACTCTGCTCACAGACCTCTGACCAAACAAACCTGGTGTCTTGCCTCGTCAACCTGGTCAACGGTGCTGCAATCTTGGCGAAATCCTGAATGAACCTCCGGTAGTAACCTGCCAGACCCAGAAAACTGCGGACCTCTGCAACTGATGTGGGCTGCTCCCACGACAACACGGCCTCCACCTTGGCAGGGTCCACTGCCACACCAGAACCCGAGATCACGTGCCCGAGGAAGTGCACCTCGCTCAGCCAAAATTCGCACTTGTCGAACTTGGCGTAAAGACGGTGACTCCGCAGGGTCTCTAGCACGATCCTCAGATGCTCCTCGTGCTCCTCTTCAGAAGCCGAGTAGACCAGAATATCATCAACAAAAACAACAACAAAACGGTCTAGGTACTCACTGAACACCCTATGCATCAGATCCATGAATGCTGCAGGTGCGTTCGTCAGCCCAAACGGCATCACGACGAACTCAAAGTGACCGTACCTGGAACGGAAAGCCGTCAAACCAACATCCGACTCTCTGATCCGCAGCTGGTAGTAGCCGGATCTCAAGTCGATCTTCGAGAAAACTCGGGCCGATTGCAACTGATCAAACAAATCATCAATTCTCGGCAACGGGTACCTGTTCTTCACAGTGACCTGGTTCAACTGCCGATAATCGATGCACAAACGAAGACTACCGTCCTTCTTCCGCACAAACAAAACAGGCGCACCCCACGGCGAACGGCTCGGACGAATGAAGCCCAACTCAAGCAACTCTTGCAGCTGGCGCTTCAACTCACGCAGCTCCGCCGGGGCCATCCGGTAAGGTGCCTTGGACAAAGGCATCGTACCAGGCAAAAGCTCGATAGAGAACTCTACCTCTCGCTCAGGCGGCAAGCCAGGTAGATCCTCCGGAAACACGTCAGAAAACTCAGAAACAACTGGCACATCAAAAACTGAAGACCCGCTAGGCTCCAAGGAACAAACCGAAGCAAGGTAAGCAACGCAGCCATCACGGATCAAACGACGAGCCTTACAGAAGGAAATGAACGGCCGACGGGTAGACCGGATACCTCGAAAGCAGAGAACAGGTGCTCCAGGTATCTCGAACCGAACGGTCTTCCTCTGACAATCAACCACGGCTGAGTGAGCCTCCAACCAGTCCATGCCCAGGATGACGTCGAAGTCACAAAGCTGCAGCGCGTACAACCTGGCCGGCAACTGGTGACCCTCAACCTCGACTGTCACACCCTCCAGGTAACCGAAGGAACGCATGCAGTCACCGGACGGGAGATCGACCATTACGTCACACTGCCTCTCGGGTGTGTGACAAGCAAGAGACTCGTAAAACTCCTCGGAAGCAAAACACAAGGAAGCACCGGGATCAACCAAAACACGAGCAGCTCTGCCAAGGATAGGTAGAGTACCTATCACCAGGTTCGATGCCTCTGCCTGCTCCCGGGTGAGCGCCATCACGCGACCACGACCACGTCCACGCTGCGGCGCCTGCTGGGGCTGCTGCTGCTGCTGCGGCGGCTGCTGGTGCTGAGGAAACTGCTGCTGCTGCTGGTACGGCTGGTACTGCTGCGGCTGCGGGAACTGCTGAGCTGGCTGCTGGTACTGCCCCTGCTGCTGCTGGGGAAGGTACTGGTACTGAGGTGGCTGCTGCGCGTACTGCACTGGCTGCTGCTGCTGCGGGACTTGCCCCATGGGGCAGTCCCTCCTGAAGTGGCCTGGCAAGCCACAAGTGTAGCACACTGGCTCCTGACTGCCCTGCTCAGCACCCTGAACAACCGACTGCTCTGCAAACCTGGACTGGCGCTTCTGCTGCCGGCTCCGTCCACCCCGCGAGTAGACAACTTCCTAAACTGCGAGCGAATTCCAGAGCTACCGGAACTGCCCGAGCCTGAGGAGGAGGAAGTCGCACTACCGCGGCTGCCTGCTGGACGCTGGTACGGCGAGGACCTGGAAGAGGCTCCTCCCTGCTGCTGCTGCTGAGGCTGCCAAGTCTCTCTGTCCAAGGCGGTGGCCTTCGCCACGGCCTCTCCCAAGGTGGTACACATGTGTGCCGTCACACCCCACCTCAGGTCTGGTCTCAGCCCTGCTATAAACCTCTCTGCACAAGCCTGGTCACTGCCTGCTACATGAGGCACATGCCTCAACAACCGGACAAACCTCTGGTGGTACTGAGAAACTGAGAGGTCGCCCTGCACCAACTCGTGGAACTGGTCCCGTCTCTCACGTCGAGCGTAGTCGGGGAAGTACTCGCTGTGGAAGACCTCTGAAAACCGCTGCCAAGAGATCTGGTCCAACCGCTGTCCCTGGAAGTGAGTCTGCCTCTGAACTCTCCACCACTCATGGGCTGCTCCCTTGAGCTGGTATACTGCCAAACGAACCTGGTCCTCCTCAGCGCACTCCATAGTCTCGAAGATGCGCTCCAACTCATGGGTCCAGCTCTCTGCCTTATCTGGATCATACTCGCCATGAAACATAGGTGGCCGAAGGCGCAGGAACCTCTCGAGGAGAGCGGTCCTGTCCTCCGTAACCGCCGTCCTCCGCCGCCCGGCCCGGGTACTCCCAGTGCCCGACCGCTGCTGACGCTCTGGCTGCTCCCCCTCTGGCTCTACCTGCTGCTGCTCCGGTACTGCCGGAGGGGGCACCGGAAACTGGACACCTGCTGCTGCCTGCCCGGGCTGCCACGCTCCCTGGTACATAGCTCTGAAGAACTGCTCGGCCATGGGAAACCAGTCTGCATACTGCTGAGGCTGAGGGTGGTACTCCTGCTGCTGCCCACCTGCTGCTGCTGCCCTCTGCTGCTGCTGCCTGTGCACCCTGAGGCTGTGCCACTGACTCCTCCACGGACACCTCCTCCTGAACCTGCCCCTGAGCGGGCATGTCGGACTCATCCTGCTGCTCAACCAGCTGCCTAGCCTGACTGCGCCTACGCGGAGCCATGACCTACACGGCAACACAACTAACAAAGGTTATAAATACCTCTCGGGCGGCTAGCAGTGTACTTGTACTATTGTTGGGACTTACTGTTGCAGTTTAGATCCACTACAAGTCCTGTCAGACCAAGCTCTGATACCAACTGTAACGACCCGAGAACCCGACCCTCGGCCCACGCCGAGGACCCGATTTTCGCGATCGCCGCCCACGGATCCGGGGGACCCGGAAGGGCTATAACACGCGTCTGACAGGATATGTAACGGAAGTAAACGTCAACTGCTAAGCTAGAAGCGTACAAGCGGAAACAGGAAAGTAAAGCGAGACCGCTGCGTACTGCTCTAAGTACAGTCCCAACGCACGCACACTAGTACAAGTAAGGAAAGGGGAGAGACAAGTCCCTTAGGGGCATACCCCGAGGGTGACGTACACTGAGAGGGGGAACCACTGCTAGCTACGGGGACCTCGACTACCGCCCCGTCTCCTCCGCCCGACGCGCGCCCTGCCGCTGCTGAGAAGACTCACCTGGAAAACGGAGGGATGAGCTTCACAACAGAAGCTCAGTAGGGACTACCAATCTCCTACTGGCTCTAAACAGGCAGAGGAACATATATAACTATTAATAAGGGAAAGACAGCAGTTTATATCTTTCTACCTACAACGGAAGTGCGGAAACGAAGCTAAAGCTAGCACGGTACGGAAAGTACTCTCGGTCGGAAACTCCGTACGACTGCTCGTCGTGACCACCACACGGCTAGTAAAACACAGACGGAGGGAACTCCGCCTGGACAAGGAACACTAGCTACGGGAACAACACCACTAGTCAGACGGTCAGGTGCGTCCATAGACGTCTTATCCTCGACCTAGGTCCTGGCCCTCGCGTCTCGTCAGAGCGAGGTAGGACACAAGTACCACAACAGTAACCGCCGTAGTCTGGCCGACTACGGTCCCACGCCTGACCTCTCCAAACGGTTCCGGGGCCGTAAGGAGCGAGGCAGTGAGAAGAAGGACTGGCTGGCCTGCACCGGGTAGAACTCCAAACTGTCCTCGGCGTCCCAGACCAACCACGAGAGCTCTGCAAGCGACTCACACGCCACTGTCCTAACCACCGTTTTCCCCTCAGCTCCAGAGTCCGCCTGGTGGCTGCCAACTCGAGCACACTCGTAGCCCGGAGTACTCCCTCAACAGGCTCCCGAGGACGGGGGTCCCAGGTAACGGTAACAACCTCTCGCACGGGACAAGCCCTCAAGTGCCGCGCACCGGGCGAACGACTAGTGTGAGACCGTACTAGGGAACTAGCACAGGTGCCACGGGTACAGTAAAGCGAAAACGGAAGCGGCGGAAGCACAACCTGCCTCTGGACTGAGAAGGCGACATAGGGTATGTCGCATTCAGAATGCGACATAGCCCCTGTCGCATTCTGATGCGACATAGGGCCTGTCACCTTCAAGAAGGCGACATAGGCCCCGTCGCATTACCAGTCAGAAGGCGACACAGGGTATGTCGCATTCAGGCCAGTCGGGGGTTCCGGAGATTCTTCCTCCGGGAACCTCCCCGAAACGGGAGAAACGCTACACGGCGAGGGAGGGGAGCATGCTTATCATGCTAGGAAGCTAGTAAAGCATTCAAACCACCCTCAAACACCCAAGAACATGGATTCTACGCTCGGAGGAAACCTCACTCACACGAGCATGGAAACTCACACTCCCAACCCCAAACCACAAGGAAAACACGCTTTGCAGGGGAAGGGGAGCATGCTTAGGGCGAGAGGATCAAGAGTCCCTACCTCCACGCGAAGAACGAACCCGTTGGGGCCTTCTCGTAGGTAGAAACGTCTCCTCCTCGCACCGCACGGCACGAACGCGACCCCTGCACGAACGGAGCGACACCCTCCTCAGCACGGCCGCCTCAAACGGGGGAGGCACCCCCAACACCGCCGGAACTCCGAGAGGGCGAGAGGGAAAGAGGGGGAAAGGAAAAACGCGAGAGAGGGGGAAGAGCTCGGGCGCCCGGGCTTTAAGCCCGGATCCTGAGAAGGCGACATACCCCCTGTCGCAATGCCACTGACAACGGTCAAATCTCGGAATTCGAAAAAGTGAAGGCAACAGCCATCTTGTCGCGTTCACCCGACACCGCCAGAGCCGTACTGACACAAAGGACGCCTGTCACGTCTGTCAGACTGCGTCTGGGGCGACGCGATGGGAAGGCGACATAGAGTATGTCGCCTTCAAGAAGGCGACACACCCCCTGTCGCAATCCATCAAACCAGAAGGCGACATAGGGTATGTCGCATTCAAGAAGGCGACATACCCCCTGTCGCAATATGAAGCAGAACCAGACATTGCTCACGATCAGAACCACGTCGCGACAGTCGCCCTGCCGCGACCCAGAGGACGGGGCCAAGGGCCCAAGGGGGTCGGGGTGTTACATGAATCGCGTCCGCCTATGTCCCGCTGCGATTATGCCTTGCATGGTTTCAAGCAATCGCCATAAATATGCTGTCTGCTGACGCAAGATTTCAGATTTGACCTTCTAACTCTTTCCCTTTCCTAGTGTAGTTAGCCCATTACTATTTCATCATTAGGCAACTATCTAGGTAGCGATCACATATTCCTATTTCCATGCTCCTATAGCCGATACATGTTTGCGTGTTTTGGGGGCGCCAATCCCCGTGATTACACTTATCTCCGCATTGTCAGCTGAGAGGAGGATTGAACTGACTCTTCGGGTTGAATATTAGAGTTTACCATTCCGAAAAATTCATCATGGATATGTCATCATACTCAAAATCCGGATTGTTAGACATATTGAATGAGTTCAACCAAGAGTCCATTAACAAACACACTACTGATTTTAAGATGGTCAAACTGATTAACTTCACTGTTATTATAAGAAATGTGGATTTCTACCAAACAATGTTGCCAAACAACGTCCCGAAATTTTTAGATGTTGAAGTTGTGCGTTAGTTAGACTTGTAAAGGCCGGTTCTCTCACTTCTCACTCAAAGCCGGGTGAATAGGCGAACTAGCTGGGAGGTGAAAGGTCCTCCTGCCCTGTATCGTGAGGGAATCCACGAAATTAGGGACTTATAGAGTTCTCCTTGAAGCCAACCCGATTTACCGAGAGGGAATCCCCGAGTAAAAGGTTGTGAATCAAGAAGGGGCTATCCTAAAATGTGGGGGGAGGCTAGAACAGAAGAGAAAAAAGAAACCCTGTGACTGAGGACTGTTAAAAATCAAACAGAAAGCAAACAGAAGAAAAAATATCAAAATCAGCAAAAAAATAGCTTCTGTGAAATAAATGGCAACACAGCGGACGTTTAGTTCCTCAGAAAGTAGTAAACGACAGGATCGATGGACGCTAAAAGGCAATAAATGGCAAGATATGTTGACACTGAGAAGAACTAAACGGCAAGGCAAGTGGACGTTTACCTGGGAAACGGCAAGATCGCTTGCTGTCTACCTGTGTACAAACTAAAAACCGTGGCAGCAGTAGTGGTCCCACCGTGATCGCCAAAGAAAAGTGTGGACACTTCGTTCCGCACCCCGTTGCGGTGTAGTCGCTCAGAGGTTCCCCGAACGTTGTCTTTGCTCCCTCGTTGGCGTGGAAAGGTTGCTGGTTTGACCTTTGCTTGCTCTTTGACTCCCCGTTTGACCAGGTTGACTAGAGGGAAGAAGAAGAAAACCAGCAAGGAAAGGAATGGGGAGTGATCACCAGGGACTTACCTGTGCCCAAGGAAGTGTCTTGATCGCGCCGGTGCCGCTGCCTCGCGTAGCGGATGATGATGGGACTTCAACTTTCCTCTCTTCAGACGGCCAGAGAAAGGAAGCTCCACGGTCTCGTTTGAAGTGTTCCCGCCACAAAGAGAACTCTATTAGACTTGGAGGTAGTGTAGTAAACGTCCAAAACGTAAAGAAGAAGCCCAAAAGGAGATCCCCGTACCGGTTGCGGGCTTGAGAAGAGGGGTGGCAAGTGTTATGACCACCTTCTTCCCTCCGTTTTTGGTTTGGAAAATCCCTTTTAGGTGTGTAGGGAGGTGCACTACGTGCTTAGGGTGTGTGTGTGTGAAGTGAGTAGCATGCAAACTAAGAGGAAAGGAGGGAAAGAGAAAGAGAGGAGGAGATGATCCTCATTTGAAGTCGTTGGTGACTGCTTTGTGGACTCCTCCAGCACGTGGTGAAGCCTCCTGGGCACTCCAAATGTTAGAGAAAGAGAGGGAACAAGGGTGGAAACTTAGGTGCACTTTCTCTCGCTTCTCTCAAAGCAACCAGGCATGGGCTCGTCCAGCCTCTCCCCCTCCACTTAGAAGGCCAAGGAGTACCATATATAGGCATGGGGGCAGAACTAGTGAGCATAGGATTCTCAAGTGTGAAGAAACACACTTAAGCATGTGGCAATCCATGTGTTAAGGCTTGAACCAATGAGAGGGGGCCATGTAGGACTTTTACTGGGTCAAGGGGGTGCCAAGGTGGTCCATTTGCCCGTTGGGAACGGCCCCATGTGTTGCATGGCCGAAGAGAGGGCTCAAGTGGGCTGGAATCTCGGGCAGTTGCGCAGACCAAGTAAACCCAGGTTGATGTCAAGCGATGCTGCCACCAACCCCATGCAGACGTCAACATAAGTGGATGCCAACTAGAGTCGACGACCAGGGACCTTGCCGTCAACATGGAGTCAGCGACAGTCGATGTGGACGTCTACATGGAATCCGAGACAAGTCAACAATGGTCAAACATGCCTTATTGGGCCATGAACCACGCGGGGATGGGCCAAATCTCGCGTCCACAGTCGCGACATGGTCGCGACCTGTAGGGCGATCGCGACACGGTTGTTGTCGCGCCGACTCGACCCGTCACGTCTCTGGGGCCGTCGGTTCAAAACTGAGGCAGGCGCCCATTTCCCTCTCTCTTCTTTCCTTTCTTCCTTCCTCCTCCTCTCCTCTTCTTCTTCTTCTTCTTCTTCTTCTTTCTCTTCTTCTTCTTCTTCTTCTCCAGGCTCTCTAGTGTTCTCCGGTTCGTTCGTGGTGCTCTTGGCGAGGAGGTGACGTCTCTTGGTGTAGGTGACGTCCGTGTGGTGCTAGGAGCGAGGAGGAGGTGGCCAGTGAAGGCCCCAACGGGTCAGATCTACTCTTTGAGGTAGGGACCCCTCTTTCCCTCTCGTTCTAGCATGCTCCCTTTCCCTTGAGATTCTCATTTTCCTATTGTGTTTGGGGTTGTGGGAGTGAGATCCGTGCTCGTGAAGGAGAGGTTTCCTTTGAGTGTAGTTTCTCCATGTTTATTGCATGATCCGTGGGGTTGTGAGGTGGTTTGCCTATTTCTATGCTTTCCTAGTGTTTCCCATGCTCCCCTCCCCTATTGGCATGATTTGTATCGGTTTTGGGGTGGTTCGTGGGAGGACTATACTGGGACCCCCCTCAGCTGAGATCGCGGCCGCCTATGGGTCGCGATTATGTCGCGACGCATGCGCCGACCGCGACAGCTTCGGCTTTCGCGGTGGGCATGGGCGTCGTGACATCATCGCAACGGCCTGGGGCATCGTGACAATATCATATATAGGTAAGTTCTTACGGAGTTCAGTTTCTCGTGGAGTCTTCGCCGTTTCCGGTTCGTACTGTACCCATGGCACAGTGCTAGTTCCTAGCACGGTCCTACACTAGTCGTTTGCCCGTTGCTCAGCACCTAAGGTCTGTCCCTGAGAGAGGTTTCTACCGTTTACTTGGGACCCCCGTCCCTGTACGTCTGTTGAGGTAGTGCTCCAGACGACAGGTGTGCTCGAGTCACAGACTCTGGAGCGGAGGGGAAAACAGTGGTTAGGACAACGGCGTTGAGTCATTGCAGAGCTCTCTTGGTTGGTCTAGGACACCGAGGACATTTGGGAGTTCTTCCCGATGCAGGCCAGTCAGTCCTTCTTCTCACTGCCTCACTCTTTGTGGCCCCAGAACCACTAGAGAGGCCAGGCGTTGGACCGTAGTTCAGCCAGATACGGAGGTTACTATTGTGGTTACTTTGTGCTCTTGCCCCCACTCTGACGAGATCTGGAGGTCTGGACCGGGTCAAGGGTAAGACGTCATTGGACGCTCCTGACCGGTTGAATAGTGGTAGCGGTTTTCGTAGCTAATGTCACTTGTCAAGCAGAGTTCCCTCTGTTTGTGTTGACATCCGTGTGGTGGTCACGACGTGGGTCATACGGAGTTTCTGACTGCGGTGTCCTCCAGTACCGTGCTAGTTAGTCTTGTCTGCCTCCGCTTTCTTGTGTAGATTAGAATATATTTAACTGCTGCATTTATCTTTGATTTTTATATATATGTTCTTTCCGCCTGTTAGAGCCAGTAGGAGATTGGTAGTCCCTACTGAGCTTCTGTTGTGAAGCTCATCCTTTCTTTTTTCCAAGTGAGACTTCTCAATAGCGGCCGGGTGCGCGTCGGGCGGAGGAGACGGGGCGGAGTCGTCGTCCCCGTAGCTAGCAGTGGTGGTACCCCCTTTTAGTTGTACTTCACCCTCGGGATATGCCTTAAGGGCTCTGTTCTTTCCTTCTTTATTTGTACTCGTTGTGTGTTGGGATTGTACCTAGAGCGATACGCTGCGGTCTCGCTCCTCCTTCTGCTTCCGTGTGTGCTCCTATTTCAGTAGTTGACGTTTATTTCCTTTACATATTCTGTTAGACTTGTGTTACAGCCTTCTGGGTCCCCGGATTCGTGGGCGGCAACCGCGAAAATCAGGTCCTCGGCTTGGGTCGAGGGTCGAGTTCTCGGGTCGTTACATGTAGAGCCGTCGCATCCTTGTCGCGCCATAGTGCCCTGTCGAGTTTGGTTTGGAATTGCGACTATTAGTGTCATCGCGTTTTGGAAGGCGACGTCTGTGTCTGTCGCGTTTCAGCTTCCAAGGTATGTTTGGGTTGGTTGGGCAGTGATGGTCATGTCTGGGCCTCGCCCTAGTTATTTAATTTGGATTTTAGACTTTGAAGTGTGTTTAACAATAGTAAAGGATGATATTAGATTAATGGTTTGATTTATGATTAGTTAGTGAGCTGTTTTAAGTCATTTAAAGTTGAGTAGAATGGTATTTGCATGATCTGTTAGGGGTAGGAGAAGGGCTTGACCGTCTGCCTGAGAAGGCGACGGGTCGGGCTGTCGCATTTTAAACGTGACCGTTTGCCTCGTCGCGGTTTGGTTGTGAACGCGACGCAGTGGTCCGTCACGTTCATACTTCGATTGGTGTGTTTGGACCGGTTGCCAAAAACGCGTTGCTTAGGTCCATCGCATTTATGGCTTTGGTTTACTGTGTTGGTTTGAAGGCGACAGGTGGGGTCATTGCGTTTAGGGTTTTGACTAAGTTGGTGGGCGAGGCCGCAACATGTAGAGCCGTCACATCCTTGTCGTGCCATAGTGCCCTATCGAGTTCTGTTTGGAATTGCGACTGTTAGTGTCATCGCATTTTGGAAGGCGACGTCTGTGCCCATCGCATTTCAGCTTCTGAGGTATGTTTGGGTTGGTTGGGCAGTGATGGTCATGTGTGGGCCTAGCCCTAGTTATTTAATGTTGATTTCAGACGTTTAAGTGTGTTTAACAATAGTAAAGCATGATATTAGATTAATGGTTTGGTTTATGATTAGTTAGTGAGTGTGTTAGTTAAGATGATTATGTTAATCATGTTAAGCATGTTATTAAGTTAAAGCTATGTGGTTTATGTGGGTCTTGTTGTGTTGTTGCTATGGTTGTCGTGTGTTGACCAATGACAAGCATGTTAACATGTGAATATCGTGGTTTATGAATATAAGTTTGATAGTACGTTAATTGTCAGTGTGGTTTGTGAGTTTGCCAAGTTTGGTGGTCCGACGCCTATTCTGGAATGCCTCTCTAGTCAGGTACCCTAGGTTCTTTGTGAGCCATGCACGTTGTTGCTCGGGGTTATCTTGGTACTGTGTGTGTGTACCATCAAGGTCTGTGTCATCTTCCTCGACACCCTCACTCCTGTGTTTGAGTTGTACGTTCGGCTGAGGGAAAGACGACAATGGGGCAGCGACTCATGAGTTGTGGTTGTGTTCGGTCACTTGTAGCGTGCTCGTGGTTGGGGGAGGGACACCAATAGATGTACTCGTCCCCAGCTAGTCCTGTTTTCTAGTGCCTCACTTTAGGAAGCTCGGGCCAGAGTCCTAAAGGTGCCATGCATGGGCCTGCAGTTGTGTGGTCTACAGGTGTGGTGTTGGTTGGTCTACACAGTTTGTTGACTTTAGTGTGTTTGTGGAGCGACAGTTGGACCCTTCGTCCTTGACTGCGAGACTAAGAGGTAGTTCTTGTGTTGTGTTGTCCGGGTTGGATACTAGCGTCATGAACCAGTAGTCTATACCCGTATGGCGGCGTTGTTCCTTCCAACTCGAGCTTTGCCAGTGGTTGTGGCTTGTGAGTGGTGACTCCGGTTGTAGTTTCTACTCATTGTGGTGTGCCTTGTTAGTGGCACAATTGTGTGTGCAGTTTAGTCATGGTGCCTCATGGTTGTTGGTACTTGTACCTTTGAGGGTAGTTGGTTGTTGTGGCACGCCGTGTGCCAGCCTTTTCAGGTGTTGAGGTGGAGTTGTGCTCCATGGAGGTCATGTTGTAGGACCTTCCACTTGTTGTGTTGTACCCTTTTATGGGTAGCTCTCCGGTGTGTTCTGTTAATTCAATATGTGGTGGACTGGCTCTTGTTGTCAGTTCTGTTACCATTCGTTAGTGGTTTGCCTGTGTGGCTTATAGCATAGTTGTTTCAGTTACTGGGTGGACCGGTGTTTATAAACTAGTCTTGTGGTTTCCTTTACTTCTCGGGAGTAGTGCAAGTTGGGTGTTTATATTTATTTATAGCTTAATTACGTTTACTGTTAGCACTTTTTACTTCAGTAGTTCTGTGATAAGTGTTGCCACTAAGACCCTTTGTGGTTGAGGTCTCGGTTCCCTTTGTAGTTCCTATTGTTGTTTTTGGGAGGTCCCTGCTGAGCCTGTGGACTTTTGAGGCTCACTCCCTTACAGTTCCTTTCAGGTGTTAGCTGTGAGTTTGGCTTGCAGTAGTGTTGTGGCAGACTTGTACCACTAGCAGTTGAGTTGTAGTTGTTGTGTGAGCTTTGCTCCCTCGAGGTATGCCCTAGGTAGTTGTACTTTTATCTTGGACATGTAATAATGTAGTGGGACAATGTAATTGTGTAAATGAATATGAGAAATGTACTTCCTTGTATCTTATATTCTTGTGTTGTCTTTTATATTCTCACTGGACACATGTGTCAGCTATCCCTTGCAAAACTTCGGTCTATTCACGGGAGGGGATCTGGATATGGAGCCATATTGGACATAAGTATCTAGAGTCGCTACAAAATTTGATGTTACCATGATTTCATCCTATTGCACTTAATATGACATTTTCACATATAATCTCCTGTAATTAAAAAGGCTATAAAAAACAATTATGATAATTTAATTGTGTTATGGACAATGCCATCTAAGAGAAGTTTTAAGCCTACCATAGAAGTACCCCTATGGGAAGCTTTGTAATGACCCGTGGGCAACGAGGTTGAAAACCTGGAGGTGGACAATGCTCACTAGTTACGGTGGGATCTTGATGATCTCGGGTACTGCGTAATTACTCTTTCTCCATGCTACTTGCCTAGGTGTGGAGAATATGTCTGATGACTCTCTATGTTGTGGTTTGGATATTTGTCTGATATGCACATCTAAAAGATATATTTTATATTTTGATATATTAATTGCTCAGATTATGTAGAATTTCGCTTCACTATGATATTATGATATGTCATATACTCTGTTTTGTTCTATCCACATAATCATGAGTATCTAAAATTCTATAAGACAAAGAATGCGTGTAGGCACATGATCATATGATTTGACTCTAATATAACATTTGATTTGACACATTCTTATATATGACATGACTTTGAGGTATTTTAAGCAAGATATCTTGTAGTAGGTTGACTGACTTATACTATAATTATGACATGAAATCAATAAATTATGATAGCATCACTTTTGCTTATTTATATGATAAATTGTGGTTAGAGTTTCTGATGCTTGCTGTATTAAGACTCACGTTTGCCTAACATATTTTTAGGAGATTAGGAGCTAGAGTTAGACATGACTTCGAACTCTGATCATGAAGAGTAGATCCCGTTGGCTAGTTAGTTCTTGTTTCACTAATAAATTATATGTGTGGGTTGGCTCTTAAAGCTTATTAGATTGATTAGCAATCTTGATTTAATTTTCTTTTAGTTTTGTGTACTCTAATAATTCTATTATGGTTACGGACATGTATTATAAGTTGGGATGGTTACTCATTATAGTTCCATAATGGTGAAGTTTGTGAATGTCTTACTTTCAACATGCGTGTATATGATGGGTTTATCCCATTGTGACGTGTCACCTGGTCCGATGTCAGTTGGTCTAACTGAACAAGGTTAGGGGGCATTATAGTTTGTGGAGCACGGTTACAAGTTCTTCATCATGAAAAGGATTCTGCACCGACTCTTCATATTTCGACAACGAGAATCTTTGTGCTTTCAGTTTTACTTCTTTTCCCACTGTCATATACTATTGGGATTTGTTATTTTCGAACTGAACATCATCGTGTGTGTGTGTGTGTGTGCTCGGTTTGTGAGCACTTGGTTGGTGTGTAGTGCATGCGACGCATACACATTGGGTTATCTCGTCCTCAGAAAATGAGGTAAAGTTTGTATTGTCCTCAGAAACAACCTTGTGTGAGGGTTTGTAACTTGTACCTGTTTCTGAAATCCTTACGGGCTGTGGGATAGTGGATATAGGTGCACATGTGTGTGTTAGTAGAACCACTCTAAATTATGTGTGTCTTGTGATTTGATCTTTTCTCCTATCTCCATTCTACGCACGTTAGGATAGTAGGTATCGTTGTTTAATTGTTATTCTGATGTGCATCTTACATGTTATATTTGCTTAAGTAAGTTTAATCTACTCTGTGTTAAAGTTTTTTTTAAATAGGTGACAACCAATTCACCCCTCCCCCTTTGGTTGATCATCACACATACCCGTGTACTTCATGTAAGAGGTGGACGTAGATTGTACAGGGGTGCATTGAACCATATTAAAATTCCTATGTGTAATGTGGTGTGTTACTTCTCTTCTATCTATTTCTACGTACTCATTAGGATAATTAGTCTCGTGAGTTTCGCCTATCGTTTAAGTATTCTATTGTGTAAAAGGGTTCATTTTGATAAGTCAATTTTGTAGGCGATTAGTTTTAATTGGGTGGAATCGATTCACCCCTTCCCTCTTGCTCCACCCATTGGTCATATCTTGTACTTTAATTAGTATCAAAGTAGGGATCTAATATATAAGATTGATCCTAGTTAGATGGCCAACCATAGTTTTCTTGTTGAGGGCCATTCCATCAACAGGCCACCCTATTTTGATGAGTCGAATTATTCTTATTGGAAAAGTTAAATGATTATTTTTATTCATGCTCAAGACTATGAAATCTAAAAAGTGATTAATAATGGTCCCCATAAATTTCCCGAGGATGAGGAGAAGTGGACTAAAGACAATATTAAAAAGTCTAAACTAAAATTTAGTGCAATAAATATTATGTAGTATTCCTTACATCCTAATGAGTACTCCCTTGTTTCTGTATGCAGGTTGGCGAAGGAGATGTGGGATAGCCTCAAGCTAATCTACGAGGGCATATCAGAAGTCAAGGAAACGAAGGCTAATCTCCTTGTGCATGAGTACGAGTTATTCAAGATGAGCCTAGTGGAAACCATATCAGAAATGTTCGCGCAACTCACAAAGATAATAAATGAGCTGAAGGCACTTGGAAAAGTCTACACCAACTCAAAAATTGTGAGGAAGATCCTGCGGTCCCTACCCCTAGTTTGGCATATAAAAGCAATGGTGATTGAGGATTCAAAAAATCTCTCAAATCTCATAGTGGAAGAATTAATATGCTCCCTTATGACATATGAGATCAATATAAAGAGAAGTGAGCCAGAGGAACCAAGGAACAAGATTGCAGCCCTCAAAGGACACCATCAAGTCATTGATAGCTCTGAGGAGGATAGTGACTTAGGTGAAGAAGAAAAAGAGTTGGCCAAGCTGATAAAGAGGCTAAAAAATTTTTGAGCTAAAAGAAAAAACTAGCCCAAGAAAAATGGACAATAAGTGCAAGGCAAAGAGAAGTGAGTCAAGCAAGGGAAGAAAAATGATCTGCTACGAATGTCAAGGCTCCGGGGTATATGCAAGCAGATTGCTCCATATACTTGAACAAGCTTCAAAATGGGAAAGTTCAAGAAGCCAAAGGCGATGGTGGCTACATGGAGCCACTCAGATGAGTCCACATCATCACCAGAGGACATAAAGAAGCAAAAGGACGTTGAGTTGTGTAGCATAGTGGTTGTTCAGATCGAGGTTTATTGGTTCAGGTAGCCAGTGTGTGCCTTAGGTTGTGTTTGAAGTGTTTCACAGGTTGTTTGGGCATTGTGGGCCGAGAATTCGGGCTCAGAGCGCCCACTGGTTCACTATCTATGAACATGACAGGGGTGAACATCGTGTTCTTAACGCGACGGTTCAGGGCGTTGCGTTGACGTTGCCGCTGTTTGGGGTCGTTCGATGCATGTCTGCCGCGTGGCGCACGCAAGGCAGCCGGCTGGTATCAGCGGCGAGAAGGCGACGGTCGATGTCGTCGCGTTTGTAGATACAGATCTCGTCCTTTTTTAAGGGACGCGGTCCTCTACAAAGAGAAATGGGGGTGGATTATATGCGTGGTGTGTGGAGATGGAGTGGAAGACGGAAAAGACAATAAAATAAAAAGATTGTGATCGTCAGGCACGGGAGGGTGCCGAAGGGAGATGCACGGCGAAGGGTGCGAGGGGAGAAGTGATCGCGAGCGTACCTTTTAGCGGGGAGATTGCGCGGGGATGATGTGGGTCCTCTCTTCCTCTACGAACATGGCCGGCCGCGATAGAGGGCGTTTCCTTGTTTGATTACCCTGAAAAGGAAAAAGACAAAGAAGAGGCAAGGGGATTAGCCACGTGTGTGTAGTATCAATCCAAAATAAATAAAGTAAAAGAATAAACGGCAAGGGGAACGACTTACCGTGTGGTGGCTTTTAAACCCCTAAATAGGTGTGTGTGTGTGTGCATGCATGTGTGTGTATGAAAGAAGTAAAGGGGCGCGCGGTGCCCGGAGGAGAAGAAAATATAAAGAGCCACGTGGGGTCCGGACGAAGTGGAAATGCAAATACAAAAAGAGGGGGAGGTGGTTCCCCGAGTGGTGTGTGTCGTGGCGGCGATGCCGATGGACGGACGGAGGAAGACGAGGACGAAGCTCCCACTTGCTCCGACACGCGTGAGGAAGACGAACGGCTCGAACACGGTGGAGGAGTTGGGGTCGCCGATCCGGCAGGGCTCCGCCGTGGGGAAGTCACGGGGGAGAATCCGGCAGGGCTCCGCCAGGGTGGGAGAGGGATGGGATGAAATGGCTACGCCGGGGTCTATATAGCACTGGATCTTGAATGCGTCCAAACAGGAAGCCTGCGATTTATGAATTGAATCGCGTCCGGGGGAAGGCCACGATTAAGAAAGTCAAACCGATGTGACGGGCGCATGATGGCCGTAGCCTGAGCTCGCTTCTGAATCGCGTCTGGCCAGGCCGCCGCATTTGAATTGTAACGACCCGAGAACCCGACCCTCGGCCCACGCCGAGGACCCGATTTTCGCGATCGCCGCCCACGGATCCGGGGGACCCGGAAGGGCTATAACACGCGTCTGACAGGATATGTAACGGAAGTAAACGTCAACTGCTAAGCTAGAAGCGTACAAGCGGAAACAGGAAAGTAAAGCGAGACCGCTGCGTACTGCTCTAAGTACAGTCCCAACGCACGCACACTAGTACAAGTAAGGAAAGGGGAGAGACAAGTCCCTTAGGGGCATACCCCGAGGGTGACGTACACTGAGAGGGGGAACCACTGCTAGCTACGGGGACCTCGACTACCGCCCCGTCTCCTCCGCCCGACGCGCGCCCTGCCGCTGCTGAGAAGACTCACCTGGAAAACGGAGGGATGAGCTTCACAACAGAAGCTCAGTAGGGACTACCAATCTCCTACTGGCTCTAAACAGGCAGAGGAACATATATAACTATTAATAAGGGAAAGACAGCAGTTTATATCTTTCTACCTACAACGGAAGTGCGGAAACGAAGCTAAAGCTAGCACGGTACGGAAAGTACTCTCGGTCGGAAACTCCGTACGACTGCTCGTCGTGACCACCACACGGCTAGTAAAACACAGACGGAGGGAACTCCGCCTGGACAAGGAACACTAGCTACGGGAACAACACCACTAGTCAGACGGTCAGGTGCGTCCACAGACGTCTTATCCTCGACCTAGGTCCTGACCCTCGCGTCTCGTCAGAGCGAGGTAGGACACAAGTACCACAACAGTAACCGCCGTAGTCTGGCCGGACTACGGTCCCACGCCTGACCTCTCCAAACGGTTCCGGGGCCGTAAGGAGCGAGGCAGTGAGAAGAAGGACTGGCTGGCCTGCGCCGGGTAGAACTCCAAACTGTCCTCGGCGTCCCAGACCAACCACGAGAGCTCTGCAAGCGACTCACACGCCACTGTCCTAACCACCGTTTTCCCCTCAGCTCCAGAGTCCGCCTGGTGGCTGCCAACTCGAGCACACTCGTAGCCCGGAGTACTCCCTCAACAGGCTCCCGAGGACGGGGGTCCCAGGTAACGGTAACAACCTCTCGCACGGGACAAGCCCTCAAGTGCCGCGCACCGGGCGAACGACTAGTGTGAGACCGTACTAGGGAACTAGCACAGGTGCCACGGGTACAGTAAAGCGAAAACGGAAGCGGCGGAAGCACAACCTGCCTCTGGACTGAGAAGGCGACATAGGGTATGTCGCATTCAGAATGCGACATAGCCCCTGTCGCATTCTGAATGCGACATAGGGCCTGTCACCTTCAAGAAGGCGACATAGGCCCCGTCGCATTACCAGTCAGAAGGCGACACAGGGTATGTCGCATTCAGGCCAGTCGGGGGTTCCGGAGATTCTTCCTCCGGGAACCTCCCCGAAACGGGAGAAACGCTACACGGCGAGGGAGGGGAGCATGCTTATCATGCTAGGAAGCTAGTAAAGCATTCAAACCACCCTCAAACACCCAAGAACATGGATTCTACGCTCGGAGGAAACCTCACTCACACGAGCATGGAAACTCACACTCCCAACCCCCAAACCACAAGGAAAACACGCTTTGCAGGGGAAGGGGAGCATGCTTAGGGCGAGAGGATCAAGAGTCCCTACCTCCACGCGAAGAACGAACCCGTTGGGGCCTTCTCGTAGGTAGAAACGTCTCCTCCTCGCACCGCACGGCACGAACGCGACCCCTGCACGAACGGAGCGACACCCTCCTCAGCACGGCCGCCTCAACACGGGGGAGGCACCCCCAACACCGCCGGAACTCCGAGAGGGCGAGAGGGAAAGAGGGGGAAAGGAAAAACGCGAGAGAGGGGGAAGAGCTCGGGCGCCCGGGCTTTAAGCCCGGATCCTGAGAAGGCGACACACCTTGTGTCGCATTGGGAACCAGAAGGCGACATACCCCCTGTCGCAATGCCACTGACAACGGTCAAATCTCGGAATTCGAAAAAGTGAAGGCGACAGCCATCTTGTCGCGTTCACCCGACACCGCCAGAGCCGTACTGACACAAAGGACGCCTGTCACGTCTGTCAGACTGCGTCTGGGGCGACGCGATGGGAAGGCGACATAGGGTATGTCGCCTTCAAGAAGGCGACACACCCCTGTCGCAATCCATCAAACCAGAAGGCGACATAGGGTATGTCGCATTCAAGAAGGCGACATACCCCCTGTCGCAATATGAAGCAGAACCAGACATTGCTCACGATCAGAACCACGTCGCGACAGTCGCCCTGCCGCGACCCAGAGGACGGGGCCAAGGGCCCAAGGGGGCCGGGGTGTTACAACCCTCCCTCCTTAAGACATTTCGTCCTCGAAATGAAAACAACTCGGTCTCAACCGGAAAGCAGTACAAGGAGAAGTAACATACCACTCAATCAAACAAATAAGGAAACCGCTCCTGCATCTCGTCCTCGCGCTCCCAGGTGGCCTCGCCACCGACACGGTTCTGCCAAACGACCTTAACCAGCGGAATCTGCTTCCTGCGCAACTGCTGAACTCTGCGGTCGACAACACTAACTGGGTACTCTGGCACTGACAAATCTGGCGCTACCTCTAGCTGCGAGTAGTCTAACACGTGCGAAGAGTCTGCAACGTACCTCCTGAGCTGCGAAACGTGGAACACGCTGTGCACACCTGCTAGCTCTGCCGGAAGACTCAGCCTGTACGCCACCTCGCCGACCCTCTCAGAAATGGGGAAGGGCCCAATATATCTGGGACTGAGCTTTCCCTTCTTACCAAACCTCATGACCCCTTTGGTCGGCGAGACCCGCAGGAAGACCAGGTCACCGACGCTGAACTCTAGCGGTCTCCTGCGGACATCCGCATAACTCTTCTGCCTGCTCTGCGCTGCCCGAAGCCTCTGCCTGACCAAACGACTGTGTCTGCACACTGCTGCACTAACTCTGGCCCCAAAAGCTGCCTCTCACCAACCTCGAACCAGTGAAGTGGAGTCCTGCACGGGCGACCATATAAAGCCTCGTATGGTGCCATTCCAATGCTCGAGTGATAACTGTTGTTATACGCGAACTCTACCATCGGAAGGTGAGACTCCCAAGTGCCGCTCCAGTCTAAACAGCACGCTCTCAGCATGTCCTCCAGTGTCCGAATGGTCCGCTCTGACTGACCGTCTGTCTGAGGGTGGTATGCTGTGCTGAACCTCAACTCTGTACCCAGTGCTCTCTGAAGACTGCGCCAAAACCCTGACGTGAATCTCGGATCTCTGTCTGAAACGACTGAAACTGGGATCCCATGCAACGAAACAACTCTGTCCACGTACAGCCTGGCTAACTTGTCCACTGACCACGACATCCTGACCGGAAGAAAGTGCGCTGCCTTGGTCAAACGATCCACAATCACCCAAATACCATCATGCCTCTGCGGGGTACGGGGCAAACCAACCACAAAGTCCATGGTGATGTCGTCCCACTTCCACTCAGGAATGGGCAACGGCTGCAACTCACCACCAGGACGCTGGTGCTCGGCCTTCACCTGTTGACAGGTAAGGCACCGGGCAACAAACTCTGCCACGCCCCTCTTCATCCCTGGCCACCAGAAGGACCTCCTCAAGCAATGGTACATCTTGGTGGAGCCGGGATGAACGACATACCTCGATCTGTGAGCCTCTGACAAAACTGCCTGACGCGCCTCCTCAGGAACGTACAAACGGCCTCTGAATCTGACCTCGCTGTCCTCGCCGAGCTCTACATCTGGCATCAGCAAAACGTCTGCCAACTGAGGGTCTGCCTGCTGGGCCTGCAACACCTGCCGGAACACTGACGGCCGAACTGACAAACTGGAAGCCACGGCACGATCTCTGGTCCTCGACGGAACGAACACTCCCTGGGACAGCTCCTCGAACAGCCTCCACTCTCTGACCATCAGCGAACTCAAGCGCACGCGCCTACTCAAAGCATCGGCTACAACGTTAGCCCTCCTGGATGATAGGAAAGGGTTAGGTCGTAGTCCTTCAAATACTCCATCCATCGGCGCTGCCTCAAGTTCAAATCCCTCTGGGTGAAGATGTACTGCAAACTCTGGTGATCGGTGAAGATCTGAAAAGCCTCGCCATACAGGTAGTGCCTCCACAACTTGAGAGCGAACACCACTGCTGCCAGCTCCAAGTCGTGGGTGGGATAGTTCTCCTCATGCTTCTTGAGCTGCCGAGAAGCATAGGCAACGACCCCACCATGCTGCATCAGCACGGCACCCAAACCTGACCTCGACGCATCGGTGTAAACCACGAACCCACCGGTGCCCGACGGCAAGACCAACACTGGCGCTGAAGTCAACCTCGTCTTCAGCTCCAAGAAACTCTGCTCACAGACCTCTGACCAAACAAACCTGGTGTCTTGCCTCGTCAACCTGGTCAACGGTGCTGCAATCTTGGCGAAATCCTGAATGAACCTCCGGTAGTAACCTGCCAGACCCAGAAAACTGCGGACCTCTGCAACTGATGTGGGCTGCTCCCACGACAACACGGCCTCCACCTTGGCAGGGTCCACTGCCACACCAGAACCCGAGATCACGTGCCCGAGGAAGTGCACCTCGCTCAGCCAAAATTCGCACTTGTCGAACTTGGCGTAAAGACGGTGACTCCGCAGGGTCTCTAGCACGATCCTCAGATGCTCCTCGTGCTCCTCTTCAGAAGCCGAGTAGACCAGAATATCATCAACAAAAACAACAACAAAACGGTCTAGGTACTCACTGAACACCCTATGCATCAGATCCATGAATGCTGCAGGTGCGTTCGTCAGCCCAAACGGCATCACGACGAACTCAAAGTGACCGTACCTGGAACGGAAAGCCGTCAAACCAACATCCGACTCTCTGATCCGCAGCTGGTAGTAGCCGGATCTCAAGTCGATCTTCGAGAAAACTCGGGCCGATTGCAACTGATCAAACAAATCATCAATTCTCGGCAACGGGTACCTGTTCTTCACAGTGACCTGGTTCAACTGCCGATAATCGATGCACAAACGAAGACTACCATCCTTCTTCCGCACAAACAAAACAGGCGCACCCCACGGCGAACGGCTCGGACGAATGAAGCCCAACTCAAGCAACTCTTGCAGCTGGCGCTTCAACTCACGCAGCTCCGCCGGGGCCATCCGGTAAGGTGCCTTGGACAAAGGCATCGTACCAGGCAAAAGCTCGATAGAGAACTCTACCTCTCGCTCAGGCGGCAAGCCAGGTAGATCCTCCGGAAACACGTCAGAAAACTCAGAAACAACTGGCACATCAAAAACTGAAGACCCGCTAGGCTCCAAGGAACAAACCGAAGCAAGGTAAGCAACGCAGCCATCACGGATCAAACGACGAGCCTTACAGAAGGAAATGAACGGCCGACGGGTAGACCGGATACCTCGAAAGCAGAGAACAGGTGCTCCAGGTATCTCGAACCGAACGGTCTTCCTCTGACAATCAACCACGGCTGAGTGAGCCTCCAACCAGTCCATGCCCAGGATGACGTCGAAGTCACAAAGCTGCAGCGCGTACAACCTGGCCGGCAACTGGTGACCCTCAACCTCGACTGTCACACCCTCCAGGTAACCGAAGGAACGCATGCAGTCACCGGACGGGAGATCGACCATTACGTCACACTGCCTCTCGGGTGTGTGACAAGCAAGAGACTCGTAAAACTCCTCGGAAGCAAAACACAAGGAAGCACCGGGATCAACCAAAACACGAGCAGCTCTGCCAAGGATAGGTAGAGTACCTATCACCAGGTTCGATGCCTCTGCCTGCTCCCGGGTGAGCGCCATCACGCGACCACGACCACGTCCACGCTGCGGCGCTGCTGGGGCTGCTGGCTGCTGCGGCGGCTGCTGCTGAGGGCTGGCTGCTGGTACTGGTACTGCTGCGGCTGCTGCTGCTGCTGCTGGTACTGCCTGCTGCTGGGGAAGGTACTGGTACTGAGGTGGCTGCTGCGCGTACTGCACTGGCTGCTGCTGCTGCGGGACTTGCCCCATGGGGCAATCCCTCCTGAAGTGGCCTGGCAAGCCACAAGTGTAGCACACTGGCTCCTGACTGCCCTGCTCAGCACCCTGAACAACGACTGCTCTGCAAACCTGGACTGGCGCTTCTGCTGCCGGCTCCGTCCACCCCCGCGAGTAGACAACTTCCTAAACTGCGAGCGAATTCCAGAGCTACCGGAACTGCCCGAGCCTGAGGAGGAGGAAGTCGCACTACCGCGGCTGCCTGCTGGACGCTGGTACGGCGAGGACCTGGAAGAGGCTCCTCCCTGCTGCTGCTGCTGAGGCTGCCAAGTCTCTCTGTCCAAGGCGGTGGCCTTCGCCACGGCCTCTCCCAAGGTGGTACACATGTGTGCCGTCACACCCCACCTCAGGTCTGGTCTCAGCCCTGCTATAAACCTCTCTGCACAAGCCTGGTCACTGCCTGCTACATGAGGCACATGCCTCAACAACCGGACAAACCTCTGGTGGTACTGAGAAACTGAGAGGTCGCCCTGCACCAACTCGTGGAACTGGTCCCGTCTCTCACGTCGAGCGTAGTCGGGGAAGTACTCGCTGTGGAAGACCTCTGAAAACCGCTGCCAAGAGATCTGGTCCAACCGCTGTCCCTGGAAGTGAGTCTGCCTCTGAACTCTCCACCACTCATGGGCTGCTCCCTTGAGCTGGTATACTGCCAAACGAACCTGGTCCTCCTCAGCGCACTCCATAGTCTCGAAGATGCGCTCCAACTCATGGGTCCAGCTCTCTGCCTTATCTGGATCATACTCGCCATGAAACATAGGTGGCCGAAGGCGCAGGAACCTCTCGAGGAGAGCGGTCCTGTCCTCCGTAACCGCCGCCCTCCGCGACCGGACCGGGTACTCCCAGTACCCGACCGCTGCTGGCGACTGGCTGCTCCCCCTCTGGCTCTACCTGCTGCTGCTCCGGTACTGCCGGAGGGGGCACCGGAAACTGGACACCTGCTGCTGCCTGCCCGGGCTGCCACGCTCCCTGGTACATAGCTCTGAAGAACTGCTCGGCCATGGGAAACCAGTCTGCATACTGCTGAGGCTGAGGGTGGTACTCCTGCTGCTGCCCACCTGCTGCTGCTGCTGCCTCTGCTGCTGCTGCCTGTGCACCCTGAGGCTGTGCCACTGACTCCTCCACGGACACCTCCTCCTGAACCTGCCCCTGAGCGGGCATGTCGGACTCATCCTGCTGCTCAACCAGCTGCCTAGCCTGACTGCGCCTACGCGGAGCCATGACCTACACGGCAACACAACTAACAAAGGTTATAAATACCTCTCGGGCGGCTAGCAGTGTACTTGTACTATTGTTGGGACTTACTGTTGCAGTTTAGATCCACTACAAGTCCTGTCAGACCAAGCTCTGATACCAACTGTAACGACCCGAGAAACCGACCCTCGGCCCACGTCGAGGACCCGATTTTCGCGATCGCCGCCCACGGATCCGGGGGACCCGGAAGGGCTATAACACGCGTCTGACAGGATATGTAACGGAAGTAAACGTCAACTGCTAAGCTAGAAGCGTACAAGCGGAAACAGGAAAGTAAAGCGAGACCGCTGCGTACTGCTCTAAGTACAGTCCCAACGCACGCACACTAGTACAAGTAAGGAAAGGGGAGAGACAAGTCCCTTAGGGGCATACCCCGAGGGTGACGTACACTGAGAGGGGGAACCACTGCTAGCTACGGGGACCTCGACTACCGCCCCGTCTCCTCCGCCCGACGCGCGCCCTGCCGCTGCTGAGAAGACTCACCTGGAAAACGGAGGGATGAGCTTCACAACAGAAGCTCAGTAGGGACTACCAATCTCCTACTGGCTCTAAACAGGCAGAGGAACATATATAACTATTAATAAGGGAAAGACAGCAGTTTATATCTTTCTACCTACAACGGAAGTGCGGAAACGAAGCTAAAGCTAGCACGGTACGGAAAGTACTCTCGGTCGGAAACTCCGTACGACTGCTCGTCGTGACCACCACACAGCTAGTAAAACACAGACGGAGGGAACTCCGCCTGGACAAGGAACACTAGCTACGGGAACAACACCACTAGTCAGACGGTCAGGTGCGTCCATAGACGTCTTATCCTCGACCTAGGTCCTGGCCCTCGCGTCTCGTCAGAGCGAGGTAGGACACAAGTACCACAACAGTAACCGCCGTAGTCTGGCCGAACTACGGTCCCACGCCTGACCTCTCCAAACGGTTCCGGGGCCGTAAGGAGCGAGGCAGTGAGAAGAAGGACTGGTTGGCCTGCACCGGGTAGAACTCCAAACTGTCCTCGGCGTCCCAGACCAACCACGAGAGCTCTGCAAGCGACTCACACGCCACTGTCCTAACCACCGTTTCCCCTCAGCTCCAGAGTCCGCCTGGTGGCTGCCAACTCGAGCACACTCGTAGCCCGGAGTACTCCCTCAACAGGCTCCCGAGGACGGGGGTCCAGGTAACGATAACAACCTCTCGCACGGGACAAGCCCTCAAGTGCCGCGCACCGGGCGAACGACTAGTGTGAGACCGTACTAGGGAACTAGCACAGGTGCCACGGGTACAGTAAAGCGAAAACGGAAGCGGCGGAAGCACAACCTGCCTCTGGACTGAGAAGGCGACATAGGGTATGTCGCATTCAGAATGCGACATAGCCCCTGTCGCATTCTGAATGCGACATAGGGCCTGTCACCTTCAAGAAGGCGACATAGGCCCCGTCGCATTACCAGTCAGAAGGCGACACAGGGTATGTCGCATTCAGGCCAGTCGGGGGTTCCGGAGATTCTTCCTCCGGGAACCTCCCCGAAACGGGAGAAACGCTACACGGCGAGGGAGGGGAGCATGCTTATCATGCTAGGAAGCTAGTAAAGCATTCAAACCACCCTCAAACACCCAAGAACATGGATTCTACGCTCGGAGGAAAACCTCACTCACACGAACATGGAAACTCACACTCCCAACCCCCAAACCACAAGGAAAACACGCTTTGCAGGGAAGGGGAGCATGCTTAGGGCGAGAGGATCAAGAGTCCCTACCTCCATGCGAAGAACGAACCCGTTGGGGCCTTCTCGTAGGTAGAAACGTCTCCTCCTCGCACCGCACGGCACGAACGCGACCCCTGCACGAACGGAGCGACACCCTCCTCAGCACGGCCGCCTCAAACGGGGGAGGCACCCCCAACACCGCCGGAACTCCGAGAGGGCGAGAGGGAAAGAGGGGGAAGGAAAAACGCGAGAGAGGGGGAAGAGCTCGGGCGCCCGGGCTTTAAGCCCGGATCCTGAGAAGGCGACATCGCATGAACCAGAAGGCGACATACCCCCTGTCGCAATGCCACTGACAACGGTCAAATCTCGGAATTCGAAAAAGTGAAGGCGACAGCCATCTTGTCGCGTTCACCCGACACCGCCAGAGCCGTACTGACACAAAGGACGCCTGTCACGTCTGTCAGACTGCGTCTGGGGCGACGCGATGGGAAGGCGACATAGAGTATGTCGCCTTCAAGAAGGCGACACACCCCCTGTCGCAATCCATCAAACCAGAAGGCGACATAGGGTATGTCGCATTCAAGAAGGCGACATACCCCCTGTCGCAATATGAAGCAGAACCAGACATTGCTCACGATCAGAACCACGTCGCAACAGTCGCCCTGCCGCGACCCAGAGGACGGGGCCAAGGGCCCAAGGGGGTCGGGGTGTTACATGAATCGCGTCCGCCTTGTCCGCTGCGATTATGACTTGCATGGTTTCAAGGCAATCGGCTCATAAATATGCTGTCTGCTGACGCAAGATTTCAGATTTGACCTTCTAAATCGCGTCCACTGATAAGGACGCGATTTAAGGATTTTGTCATGATTACACGGCGTGCGCGGCCATAGGCTTTTTGACTTTTAAATGCGTCGTCCATAGCGGACACCTTTCTAATTTGAACATGTGACGGAAAAAGGCCCTTAAACACGTCGGTGTTGACTGCCGCGTCAAGGGACCTAAATGCGTCCACCAAGACCGCCGCGTTTAAAAGGCATCCACTGTAGTGGATGCGAATCAATGAAGATGTGCCTTAATCAAATTTAGCTTCTGGGGGCGCTGCCCCCGGACCCCTACGACCGAACCACCTGGGGATGCATCGAGAAAGAAAGGGTGAGATCTAGAAATATTGGGAAAACACTCTTACAAGGCAAAATAAGGACCATTGTGGCGTTACGGCGCAATATGAAATTTGCCCAAGGTGGATCCAAATTCGCATGTCTACAGCGTTCTTGTCGTGATAGACAGGTGCGTCACATTCTTAATTGTGAGAGGTTAAGAACCTAGGTCAGCCAAACAGAGCTCAGAAAGCTCTGCTCGGCTAGGAAAAGGGTTCTTGCGGCTGGTGCTTGGGCAATTTGAGGTTTTGGAGTGGTTTTCGGCGTGCTCTCGTCGTGAGGACGTGGTACAGAGTGGGGGGAATGCCGAATCATTGTTGTTCTTCGTGTACTTCGCGTAGGTAGGGAGATTCCACCTTGTTTCTTATTGTGGATGATGGGTTGAACATGTTTAATCCATTATATGAGTTTTAGATGTTAAATGGCATGCTAGTGTAACTGTTAGACTGTTTATAAATGCTTTTCACAGACATTTGCATGGTTTGCATGGGGTTTCTAGAGATGGAACCCCAGAGTTGGGGCTCTATCTATGAAGGCGACGACCTAGGGTGTCACATTTAGAACACGACAGCCCGACCCGTCGCGTTCTACTTCAGAACGCGACATATCGAGGCGTCGCATTCTGAAGGCGACAGAGCACCCTGTCACCTTCTGGCTTCCGAAGGCTATGGGTTTGTGCATGGTTACATGATTATCGCATGGCTTTACTTCCTATTCGTAATAATGGTAAGCGGTGCTTTGGCACACGTCGAGGTTGAGGACTACCGTGTTTGCTTGGTTTGTGAATACGTGGTGAGTAGCACCATGCCTACCGTGGTTACCTCTCTAGTCGGGTAACCCAGATTTTGTGTGAGCCAGGCACGTTAGTGCTCAGGGTTTATCTCGATACTTGTGTACTGTCGAGGTACGTGTCATCTTCCTGGACACTCTCACTCTTGTGTAGAGTTGTACGTCCAGCTAAGGAAAAGACGACAGAGGGACAGTGACTTGTGAGAGTTGTGTTTAGTCACTTGTAGCGCGCTCGTAGTTGGGGACACGGACACCAATAGACGTACTGGGCCCCAGCTAGTCCTATTTTCTAGTGCCTCACTTTAGGGAGCTCGGGCCGGAGTCCCTAAAGGTGTCAGGCATGGGCCTACGATAGTGTAGTCCGCAGGTGTGGTGTTGGTTGGACTCCACTGTTTCTTGGCCTTGTTGTGGTGGAGCGGCAGCTGAACCTTCCATCCGTGGCTGCGAGACTGAGAGATAGTCATGTGTGGTTTGTCCGGGTTAGTTGCTAGTGTCGCGAACCAGTCTTCGTGACCCAAGTGTGGCGTTACTCTACTCTAGCTCGTACACTTGGACGAGGTTTGCCATTTATTTATTAACGGTTGGTTTCTGTTAATAGCTTGTGATAATTGTTATTTACATCTTTAACATCATGTGTAGATAGTATTATAAACTGTCTAGAGTAGCTCCTTGTTCAGCACTTTGTGAGTTTGGTTTTGTATGGCATTTGGGGGAGTTTCCCTACTGAGCCAGTGACTTGTGAGGCTCACTCCTACTCCTTTCAGGTGAGGGAGAGTAGGAGACTTCCCGTCCTTTGTCTAGTTCAGAGCCGCACCATAGCGGAGTTGGGTCTGCATCTCCAGCAGTGTAATCTTTACTTTCTGTTCACCTCGAGGTATGCCCCAGGTTGTTGTACTGTGTACTTGACTCTACTTGAGAACTGGCTATGTATATTTCATGTAAATATTTGTGAGATATGTAATCTTATATATATTTGAGCTGTTTCTTTTATATTTCCACGGACATGTGAATGATATCCCTTGCGAGGCTACGGCTCGTTCGCAGGAGGCATAGTCGGGTCTAGCTCATTATTAGGTTAACGGGTTTGAACGGCGATGACCGCTACAGTTGGTATCTGAGCAAGGTCTGTGTGAATATAAAGAAATCAGAAATTTACATAGCTTGGTCTCTACTTTAGTCCACTGCTGGTAGTTGGCCCTAGTTTTTATATTGATGTGTTTGCATGTTATGTGGTTGGAATGATGTATGTGTAGGATCAAAAATGGCAGATAGGAGAGATTGTGGAGGTGGTGGAGATGAGCCGGAGGAGACTACACATCAGTTAACTAAGAGGTTATGGGAGAGTATTACAAAGATTCAGACAAGATTAGATCAGCAGGCACTGGTGCAGCCAGCAGTTGTGGCACCCTAGATCATAGAGGAGGCAGTACTAGTGGCACCACCCCCACCACCACTAGGAGTCGAGGTACCACCTGTTGTACCTGTACTTCTAGCAGTACCAGCACGACCAACCAGTGTAGAGGAGTCTACGGCACTTATGGAGAGGTTTTTGCGGTCGTAGCCACCTACTTACTCCGCAGGCCCAAATCCAGATACGGCAGAGCACTAGGTACACGAGATAGAGAGAGTTTTTGTTACCATGAGATGTCCACAGGCTGATAGGGTGATTCTAGCTTCATACCAATTGTGGGGATTTGCATAAGAGTGGTGGAGATTAAAGATGTAGACAGTGTTTGCTAGAAGAACAGAGGACACCATCACCTGGCCAGAGTTCTTGGGGGTATTTAATGATACATTCTTTCCAGTCCAGATACAACAGGCAAAGAGAGAGTAGTTCAGAACATTGCAGTAAGGAAATTTGGGTATTAGAATATCAGATGAGGTTTATGGCACTGAGTAGATATGCACCCTATGTGGTCACTGATAATGCTATGATGGTGGAATATTTTATTCGAGGATTGCGACCAGAGCTACAAGATGTGGTAATTCCCCTTATGTACAGGACGGTGGAGGAAGCAGCGCAGAGGGCGGCCATTCTTGAGAGGACTGTGCAGGCTAGACAGTCAGGAGGGACATGCAGCTTTTGGCTTCCACAACAATCCACAGGTATCAGCAAGGGTAAGGCACCCTCGGGAGCATCATCATCTGAATTGCTAAGTGGGGTAACAAATTAAAGAAGATATTCAGAGGACAAGATGGTGGTGGGCAGCAGGGTGGTTTCCAGCCGGGCTTTCAGTAGGGCCGAGGTTTTAGGCCAGCTCCAGAGGAGTCACAGTAGAGCACAGCAGGGCAGCCCGTAGCTTTTCCAGGTTTCAGGTGTTTTAATTGTGGGCAGCTAGGGCATTTAGCCAGGAATTGTTCGCATCCCCGAGAATACAGCTATGGCAGAGGGGCACAGTAGCAGCAGCAGTCATCCCAGCAGCCAGCAGCAGAGCGAGGTAGAGGTCCACCTTTCCAGAGGGGACGAGGACGAGTTATGGCTATTACCAGAGCACAGGCGGAGTCATCCAACCTGATTGAAGGTATATTACCTCTCTTTGAATTTTCTGCTAGAGTATTGATTGATCCAAGTGCATCGCATTCATTTATTTCTGAAGATTTCATGGATAGTATGGTTCACCCCTTAGAGGAAAGGCAGTGTGAGTTAGTTGTGGAGATTCCTTCTGGTGGTTTTATGCTCACCTGTTGTTATTTAGATGAAGTTCTGATAATAGTACAAGGGAATTAGTTGCCAGCAAGATTGTATGCATTACAGTTAAAAGAATATGATGTGATTTTGGGTATGGATTGGCTAGAAGCTTATGGGGCAGTGGTGGACTGTAGGAAGAAGAGAGTTAAATTCTGTCGATCTAGTGGAGCTGTGTTTGAATTCCAAGGTATGTCATTTTACACTCCTAAGTTTATTATTTCTGCACTTAGGGCTAAGAGGTTGATCAATGCTGGGTGTGTAGCTTATCTTGCTTCAGTCAGTTTAGTTGAGTCAGACAAGTTTGTAGAAATGGTACCCGTGGTTAAGGAATTTACATATGTGTTCCCAGAAGAGTTACCAGGGTTAGCTCCACATAGGGAGGTGGACTTCACAGTGGAATTGTAGCCAGGCAGTATGCTAATTTCAAAAGCACCTTACAGGATGGCACCAACAAAGTTGAAGGAATTGAAGAAGCAGTTGCAGGAATTGTTAGAGAAAGATTTTATTAGACCTAGTCACTCACCATGAGGAGCACCGATATTGTTTGTCAGAAAGAAAGATGGTGGCTTGAGAATGTGTATAGATTATCGGCAATTGAACAAGGTCACCATCAAGAATAAGTATCCACTTTTTGTAGACGTGTCTTTTCTCAAAACACTGTCCCACCAAGGAAATTATTTAAAAAGAGAAGAAACTTTTATATAGAAGGTAGAAAATGGTGGAAATGGGTGGAAAAACAGAAAAAGAAACAAAAGAGAAGGTAGAAAGTGTGCGTGTGTGCACGAGATGGATGTGTGATCGCCAGGTACACGTAGGTACCGAGGGAAACGAATGTGGTACTTACCTTCACCCGAAGATCACGGGAGTTGATGTGCGGGTCCTTCTTACTCCTTCCTTCCACCGACGAAGGAGATTTAGCTCCGAATTGAGGTTACCTTGCAAAAAGCACAAACGAGAAAACACGTGATGGATTGATTAGACTGTGAGTGTAGTAGAAAAGCACGAAGGGAATGAAATAAAAAGCATTAAGTGGGAGTTAACACACCTCGTGTGGTGGTGTTAAACCCCTAAAAGAGCGAGAGTGGAGTAAATGATGTTGTGTGTGTGTGTGAAAATGTTGTGAGAGGTATGCACTAAATGTAAAAAGAGAAAAAGTGAAGGGAAGGGGGAAGGATGGTGATGATGGCCGCTGCTCGGAGATGATTGGAAGAAGTGGATGACATGGAAGAGGTGCTCCTCCCGCCCCACTCCAATGCGCGTAGGCGAATGTCGACTCCGAATTCTAGGAATTGGTCGGATGACGTGACTTGGAACGAGAGGTGCTCTTCCTTGGATCGGAGTAGGGTTTCCAATCTGCCAGGGCTTCGCCGTTATGCCCTAATCTCTTGACAATCCGGCAGGGCTTCGCCTTAAGAGGGGGGGGGGGGGGTGGATTAGCTTTGAAACAATGACCTCGGGGGTTTACTTATAGGCAAAATTCTTTGAATCACGCTGGGTACAGTGGACGCCTATCTCTTTAATCGCGCCCGACAAGGCTGCCGCTATTTAGAAGATCCGCTTGATTCGTAATCATAGCCTATAGGGATATGATTGAGAATCGCATCGGGGGTAGCCGCGTCTTCTAATAGAGTCGATGCTTTGACCAAATCGATCTTGACTTGACGTAATTTGAAATGCGGTGACTTACCCGAATGTGATTCTACCAGTCATGATTTCGAGACGTGGGAGCTCTTAAATGCGGCGTCTTAAAGATTTAGGCCTTAGGGTTTGACTTTGAATCGCGGCGGCCTAAGCGGATGCGAATTAAAATAGAGCATGTGACAAAAGCAAGTGTAATTCATGTCGATTTTACCTGCCGCGGATCAAGACCTTAAAAGGCATCCACTGTATCAGACACGAATCACTTAAGTTCAACAGACCCCTTTTGACCTCTTTATAAAAATTCCCTAAAAATCCTAATAAAATCTGGAAAAATAGGGAAATCACTCAAGAGGTTAATTGAAGAGAGCCACTTTGAGGCATTACAGTGTAACATGAAATTTGCTTGATATGTTGCCAGAATGGCGTGTCTACACTTCCCAGAATTGATGATTTGTTTGATCAGTTACAATCAGCCAGGGTATTCTCTAAGATTGATTTGAGATCAGGGTATCACCAGTTGAGGATTAAGGAAGAAGATATTGACAAGACAACTTTTAGGACTAGATATGGGCACTATGAGTTTGTGGTTATGCCATTTGGACTGACCAATGCACCGACAACATTTATGAATTTGATGAATAGAATATTTCACCCTTATGTGGATCAGTTTATTGTGGTATTTATAGATGATATATTAGTGTATTCAGCATCAGAGGAGGAGCATGCAGCACATCTGAGGATTACATTGTAGACATTGCGGAATCACCAATTGTATGCTAAGTTCAGTAAATGTGAGTTCTGGTTAAAGAAAATTTAGTTTTTGGGCCATGTAATTTCAGGAGAAGGTGTAGCAGTAGATCCAGCTAAGGTTGAAGTTGTTATGAAGTGGGAAGAGCCGAAAATAGTATCAGAAATTAGAAGTTTCCTTGGTTGGCAGGATACTATAGGCGATTCATTCAGGATTTTATGAAGATTGCAGCACCGATGACAAGATTGACCAGAAAAGGAGTGCCCTTTGTGTGGTCTTTAGATTGTCGACGAAGCTTTACAGAATTGAAGAAAAGGCTTACTACAGCACCCATATTGGAAATACCATCAGGTAGCGGAGGATTTTTGTTGTATACATATGCGTCCAGAAGAGGATTGAGAGCAGTATTAATGCAATATGGTAAGATAGTGGCATATGCATCAAGGCAGCTGAAGCGGCATGAAGAGAATTGCCCTACACATGATTTAGAATTGGCAGCAGTGGTTTTTGCATTGAAATTGTGAAGGCACTACTTGTGTGGAGAGAGATTTGAAATCTTTACAGATCATAAAAGCTTAAAGTACATCTTCTCAAAGAAGGATTTGAATTTGAGGCAACGCAGGTGGATGGAGTATCTGAAAGATTATGATTTCAATTTAGCATATCACCCGGTAAAGCCAATGTTGTTGCATATGCAATGAGCAGAAAGGTAGTTTTGAGCCAGATGATGATTCAAGAATGGAAGTTATATGAAGATGTAGTAGAGAATTCACTATTTGTACCCAATAATCAACAACGAGCAGTGCTAGCAAACAGTGCAGTGGAACCTTCTTGTATTGGCAAATAGTAGAGGCACAGAAAATAGATGAGAATTTGGTAGATATTGTAAGAATGGAAGAAGTTACACTTGATGAAAGTGTGGTTAGACTTAAAGGTCAATTGTATGTTCCAACAGAAGCTGAGGTGAGGCAAAAGGTATTAGAAGAAGCTCACAGGTCCAGGTATACTATTCATTCAGGCAGTACAAAAATGTATCAAGATATGAAAAACCATTTTTAGTGGCCGAACATGAAAAGGAAAATAACAGAATTTATATCAAGATGTCTGGTATGCTAGTAGGTAAAAGCAGAGCATCAGAGGCCAGGGGGATTATTGCTGCCATTGCCTATTCCACAATGGAAATGGGATGACATAGCTATGGATTTTGTAGTAGGGTTACCTAGAACAGCAACAGGCCACAATGGAATTTGGGTTTTTGTGGACAGATTGACTAAGGTATGCAGATTGTTGGCTATGAGCATGTCATGGACTGTGGACAGATTAGCCAGATTATATGTGGACAGAATATTACCATTGCATGGAATTCTAGTGACAATTGTTTCGGATAGAGATCCCAAGTTTACATCAGGTTTCTGGAGAAGTTTATAGAGAGTAATTAGTACTGAATTGAGGTACAGCTCAGCCTACCATCTGTAGACAGATGGACAAACAGAAAGGACAATTCAAACCATGGAAGACATGTTGAGAGCTTGCTGTTTAGTATGGGGAGGTACTTGGGAGCACCACGTGGGTATGGTAGAATTTGCTTATAACAACAGTTATCATGCAAATATCGGGATGGCACCTTATGAAGCTCTATATGGAAGACCGTGTAGGACACCATTGAATTGGCATGAGGTAGGTGAAAAACAAGTCATGGGACCAGAATTGATTCAACAGTGCTTAGAAATTGTCAAATTTTTAAGGAAAAGCTTCAAACATCCCAGAGTCGTCAGAAGAGCTATGCAGATACCAGGCGCAAACCATTGCAGTTTGAAGTTGGCAATTATGTGTTTTTAAAAGTTTCTCCTATGAAAGGTGTGCTAAGGTTCAGCAGAAAAGGTAAATTGAGTTTAAGATATGTTGGTCCATTCCAGATTTTAGAAAGAATTGGTGAAACAGCTTACAGAATAGATCTCCCAGCAGGCTTTACATATGCACATGATGTGTTTCATGTTTCTATGCTTAGAAGGTACATTCGGGATCCCTCCCAGATAGTCAGCTACACTCGAGATGATTTGACACTAGATATGTCAATGTCAGAATATCCGGTACAGATTACGGGACGGAGAACCCAAAAGTTGAGAAACAAAGAAATTGATTCGGTAAAAATCAGATGGGAAAACAGACAAGGTGGAGAAGACACATGGGAATTATTAGAGGAAGTGATGAAAGCATATCCATACTTGTTTGAGTAAGCTTTTAAATTCTTTTAGGTGATAGTACCATGCATATTTAATTGTAAGTTATATATATTGATGTTTCTTCTTAAATTTCGAGGACGAAATTTCTTTTAGGTGATAGTAATGTAGCGTAGTGGTCGTTCGGATCGAGGTTTATCAGTTTAGGTGGCCAGTGTGTGGCCTTTGGTTTGTGTTTGAAGTGTTTCGCAGGTTGTTTAGGCATTGTGGGCCGAGAATTTGGGGCCCGGGCGCCCACTGGTTCACTATCTGTGAACGCGACGGGGGTGAACGTCGCGTTCTTAATGCGACGGTTCAGGGCGTCGCGTTCATGTTGCCGCTATTTGGGGTCGTTCGGCTGCATGTCCGCTGCGTGGCGCGCGCAGGGCAGCTGGCTGGTGTCAGCGGCGAGAAGGCGACGGTCGATGTCGTCGCGTTCTTGTCGCGACAGCTAGGTGCGTCACGTTCTTAACTGTGAGAGGTTAAGAACCTAGGTCGGCCAAACAGAGCTCAGAAAGCTCTGCTCGGCTAGGAGAAGGGTTCTTGCAGCTGGTTTTTGGGCGATTTGAGGTTTTGGAGTGGTTTTCAGCATGCTCTCGTCGCGAGGACGTGGTACGGAGCAGGGGGGAATGCCGAATCATTGTCGTTCTTCGCGTACTTCACGTAGGTAGGGAGATTCCACCTTGTTTCTTGCTGTGGATGATGAGTTGAGCATGTTTAGTCCATTATATGAGTTTTAGATGTTAAATGGCATGCTAGTCTAATTGTTAGACTATTTATAAATGCTTTTCATAGATGTTTGCATGGTTTGCATGGGGTTTCTAAAAATGGAACCCCTGAGTTAAGGCTCTATCTGTGAAGGCGACGGCCCAGGGTGTCGCATTTAGAACGCGACAGCCTGACCCGTCGCGTTCTGCTTCAGAATGTGCCGTATCGAGGCGTCGCGTTCTGAAGGCGACGGAGTACCCTGTCACCTTCTGGCTTCCGAAGGCTATGGGTTTGTGCATGGTTATATGATTATCGCATGGCTTTACTTCCTATTCATAATAATGGTAACTGGTGCTTTGGCACGCGTCGAGGTTTAGGACTACCGTATTTACTTGGTTTGTGAATACGTGGCGAGTAGTACGACGCCTACCGTGGTTACCTCTCTAGTCGGGTACCCCAGGTTTTGTGTGAGCCAGACACATTAGTTCTCAGGGTTTGTCCTGGTACTTGTGTATCGTCGAGGTATGTGTCGTCTTCCTAGACACCCTCACTCTTGTGTAGAGTTGTACGTCTAGCTGAGGGACAATGACTTGTGAGAGTTATGTTTAGTCGCTTGTAGCGCGTTCGTAGTTGGGGGCACGCACACAAGTAGACGTGCTAGGCCCTAGCTAGTCCTGTTTTCCAGTGTCTCTCTTTAGGGAGCTCGGGTCGGAGTCCCTAAAGGTGTCAGGCATGGGCCTGCGGTAGTGTAGTCTGCAAGTGTAGTGTTGGTTGGACTCCACTATTTCTTGGCCTTATTATGGTGGAGCGGCAGCTGGACCTTCCATCCGTGGCTGCGAGACTGAGAGGTAGTCCTATGTGGTTTGTCTGAGTTAGTTGCTGATGTCGCGAACCAATCTTCGTGACCCGAGTGTGGCGTTACTCTACTCTAGCTCATACACTTGAACGAGGTTTGCCGTTTATTTATTAATGGTTGGTTTCTATTAATAGCTTGTGATAATTGTTATTTACAGCTTTAACATCATGAGTAGATAGTATTATAAACTGCCTAGAGTAGCTCCTTATTCAGCACTTTATGAGTTTGGTTTTGTACGGCTTTTGGGAGAGTTTCCCTACTGAGACAGTGACTTGTGAGGCTCACCCCTACTCTTTTCAGGTGAGGGAGAGTAGGAGGTTTCCCGTCCTTCGTCTAGTTCAGAGCCACACCATAGCGGAGTTGGGTCTGCACCTCCAGCAGCGTAATCTTTACTTTCTATTCACCTCGGGGTATGCCCCAGGTTGCTGTACTGTGTACTTGACTCTAGTTGAGAACTGGCTATGTATATTTCATGTAAATATTTGTGAGATGTGGAATCTTATATATATTTAAGCTGTTTCTTTTATATTTTCATGGACATGTGAATGATATCCCTTGCGAGGTTACGACTCGTTCGCGGGAGGCGGAGTCGGGTCAAGCTCGTTATTTGGTTAACGGGTTTGAACGGCGAGGACCACTACAAGTTGGACCTTATGGCAATTGGAGGAGAAACAAATGTGGTAAATTCTAAACTTGGTAGCTTTACATCCAAAGAATAGGAGCTTGCTTATTCATAATTGCTTGAAAGATACAAAACACTAAAATCTAAAAATAAGGGATTGAAAAAAAAATAGAGAGCATTTTGCATTATGAAATTCCCTGTGAATCATGTCATACTCTAAAATTGCAATGTGATGTTCTTGAGGATGCAAATGAATCTTTTCTAGGATAAATCACTTTGTATGAAAATGAACTTAAAAATTTGTCTCGTGAGAATGTTAATTCTGAAAGATTGAGCATGATAGAAAAAGAAAATACATCCTTAAATACTAAAAATCATGAGTTGACATCTAAATTTCATGTGCTTGAAGAAAATGTTTTAAATTCTAAAATTCAATGAAAAAGTTGCATGAAACAATAGAGGAATTAAAATCTATTTCTTTTAGACTCATGAAAGAGAAGCAAATTTTAGATGAGGTGCTTAATGCTAAAGTCAATTCCTATAGACATGGTCTAGACTATACTCCTAACAAGAAAAAGTCATTTGAGTCTAATATGAAAATATCTTTTGTTCATGCGAATAACATCCCAAGCACATCTTAAGTACATTCTAAGAAGAAAGTTCTTCAAATGAATGTGAGAATTCCTTTTAAGCATCCATCTCATGTATTTCACTATTATGCTAAAAAGAAAGGAAATATGAAGAAACAATTCCATGATATGATATGTTTAATGCTAATCACATGCCACGTTCCGCACCATGGATTTCTAATATCACTTGTCATTTTGTGTGGTGGGCTTAGGCATGTGAATTCCACATGCTCGTTGAGAAAAGATGTTAATAAACTGAACTTGGTTTGGATAAAAAAAGACTTGATATCTTAGTGGATTAATTGGGACATACCCAAAAGGATTTAGGTATCGAAATCTTCATTATAAGATCTTTGGTTGTCGGTGCCTTAAAATAATTGGTTTTGGAGCACTTAAATGAGGAATTCAAGGCACAAGGAGTGGATTCATTGTGAGTATCATATTCATTTACATTTAAGCTTTCATGGTATGTCATGTATACTTTTCTATTGTGTATCAGTATATGATTTTGATGATAGGATATTAGTGGTTACATCTTATTTAGAAAACACAAAAAATTATGTTTCATTTCAGTAGGTATGTAGAGAGTCTAGGATAGGCTAGAGTCCAAGGGTGTCCATGCATGTTTGATAAGTTTTGCATGTTGATCCCTATGTGACTGCATGTATACTATAACTATAGACACTTCCTTGATCTTTCTATGGCCACACATTCTTGATCTACGTGCTTGCATAGATTCAAAACTAGTGTGCATCAATTCAATCATTGAAGGGGAGAAGCCAATATTTAGTGAGTGCATATATTAAAGGGAACCTTCATGGTTATGTCTTTAACATAATTCTCAAAATACATTTGAAATTGGACCCATGCACCAACACACTTAAATGTGATAAATGGATATCAAACATAAGGGTGATAAATTTTTCTTAACACTTTAATGATGCTTGACATTCTATTTAATCTTTGAAGAGAAATTGTCATAAAGAAAAGGTGTAATGAATGAAGAACATACACTTAGTAACGAGGTCCCTTCACTTAGTAAGTAAGGAGCCTCGCATTAAAAAGTGAGGTAAATCTTCAATGTGTCAAAAGATAAGAAAAGAAAAAGAAAAGGTAGAGTGGTAGCTATCAAAACTTGAGGATCTAAAAGAGAAATTGTCATAAAGAAAAGGTGTAATGAATGAAGAACATACACTTAGTAACGAGGTCCCTTCACTTAGTAAGTAAGGAGCCTCGCATTAAAAAGTGAGGTAAATCTTCAATGTGTCAAAAGATAAGAAAAGAAAAAGAAAAGGTAGAGTGGTAGCTATCAAAACTTGAGGATCTAAAATGTGTAGAGTTGATAGTCATCTTCTAGTGTTAATTAGAACGCTCATATATCCTAATGCTTAATGCCTATTAATCATGTTTCATCACTAGCACTTAACAAGAGTTTAATTTTAGGTCTATATTGAGAATTTGTCTAAATACATGAACTAATGTAGTGTTTTTCTTAGTGAATGTACATCCTCCCTAATGAGCACTTCATGGTGCACATCTTGTTTTTGAGTCATATGCATATCTCCTATCCCATTCCCGCATTTTCGATGATGTTAAAGGGGGAGAAGTATGTAGTTTATTTTTATGCATGTTTTGATGTATGTATGTGTGCTTATGTATGGTCTTAGTCTGATAACAAAAACCATAAAAGATGAATAATCAAAAATAAAAAAGAGAAATGCGTTTATCTTATTGAAAATAACTCATCATGGATTAATTGAATGTGTTTTGGTTGCAAAATATACAAGCGTTTTGTCACCATAAACACTGAAGAGATTGTTGTACTTTGATGTACAAAGGTTGATTTTGATGACAACAAAACATGCCCAAAACATCCAATACATTTGGTGCACTAAAACATTCAAGTGGGTTTAATGTCATGGACCTAGAACACTTTTTTTGTGCTTCATTATTCATGTTTAAATATATATTTGAATGCATATTTGTAGGTCTAATTTATGTGTAATTAATGGTCTAAAATAGGTGTTTAAGTGTGCAAAATATCAGGTTAAAAGGCCAAGTACTTGTATGTGAAAGGTCGACAAAAAATCCAAACAATGCATAGTCTGGTCGACCTGAAAATAGGGTTGGAAGACCCAAAAATGAGCATAGGTTAACCGAATGTTCTAGAACATCTTGATTCAAGGTCGACCAACATGCTGATCGACCGAAAACTATCATAGGTTGGCTGGAATGTCTAGAAACTTCAGATTTGGGACAGGCAGATAAACTGGTCGACCAATTTAAAGGACTGGTTGACCAATTTATGTTTTGGTCAATCAACGTAACATTTAGGTCGACCAAAATGTATCGATATGTTGATTGAGTTGTTTTTTGGTTGGCACATTGGTTGATCGATCTACTTGTGTTGGTCGACTAATTACGATAGAGTTCTTGATAGACTTTCCATTTTGAGCCCGATTCGAGTAGGATTCCTTGCATACTTTGAAGGATGCTCAAGGGGATTTAAATACAAGTTGTTCTTTAGTTTTTGGCACATCTCCTAGCCTCCACAAGCTCAATCTCATGCCCCAGAATTTAGAGGAGAAACTTTGTGTCCTAGAGATGGGGTTCTACATTCCTAGACGTACTACTGCAATGTAGTTGATTCAAAATCGTTTCAGAGGAGATCCATACATGGTGAAGCCTTCCTGAAGTTCAAGAGGAAGTGAGCAAGCTACTCTACATCGTGGGCATCACTTGGACATGGATTTACATCAATCTATGCTTCATGGATTATATGTCAAATGGGGATAGTCATAGGAGCCGATCAGTTGACAAGGGGAATCTTGTTCTCTACATTGATTTGTTGTTGCTCCCTAGTTTAGTTTTGTTTTTCTTCTTTTGAACAAGAAGTTATTGTGTGTGTGTGTGTGCTCGGCTTGTGATCACATGGGTGAGAGAGTCTTGGCAATGTGGTTTGTGCACTGCGTGAGTAGAGTCTGAGGTGTCTCTACATTGTGGGTTGTCTCATCCCTATAATGAGATTGGGTTTTTGTCCTAGGAAAACAAACATGTGTGTAGGGTGGGTCTTGTATCTTGTACCCATTTAAACAAGATAGTGTGTGGTTGGGTCTTGTAAGTGTGAGGAGAAGACATAGGTTGCACAGGGGTGCATGTCGAACCACCTTTAAAATCTTATGCATACTGTGGTGTGTTCCTTCTCTTCTATCTATTTCTATGTGCATTAAAACTAGGGGCATACAACACCCAGCATGCCAGCTGGTCTTCTTCTCTTTCCGGGTAAGAATGTGTAATATCCTCAAAGTTTAAACATCAAGATTTATTTAGTAATGTATGTTTATGCATAATAATTAGTCTTAAATCTAGATATTTAAGTCTAAGGGTGTATGTAGGACACACTGTCATATACCAGTATCACTTCTGGTCGTGCGTACCTCGATAGGGCGACACCGAATTTCGATAACAAAATTAAATCTTGAGACCATCATAATTCTCAAAAAAATGTGCTGATTCCAAAAATATAAATATTCAGAATTAGTGGTGCATTGATATCAAGATTAAGCTGACACAATAATTTTCGGGGTAAATTTTGCTGGATGAAAAATTAATTCCAAAAATCAAAGTAAAATTACCATAATTTGTAAAACCTTTCAATTAGCTTATACTTAAAATTTCAACTCGATTGGACATCATTTGAGTACAGAAATATAGGGCTAAAAGGTCTGGATGAATTAACCCTTATTTACGTAACCCATTTTTTTTCGAATATTGCTTACATAGTTTTGGCTACGTAAGACCAGTTTTGTTTGGTGTAAGTGGCTTACACATGCCATGGTATGTGTGAGAGGGGTAAAAGCCATGGTTAACGTGGCTGCTGTAAAGACAAATGAGGTCTTACAGCGGCATGTGTATGGCTACGTGCCATGCATGCATGAGACTTGAACATTTATATAAACTCCTCATTAACCACTCCCGTGTGATGTTTATCCATCTTCTCATCATCCCCTACCCTGCCATATCGCTGCTTTGGTTGTTGTTGTTGTTGTTGTTGTTGCTGCTGCTACAACTGCTACTACTACTTCGGCTGCTTCTGTTGTTCTTCTTGTTGAACAAAGGATACTCTTACTGGGAAAAGAGGGGATTTCGTTTATCCAGAAGTCAAGTAGGTTTCTCCCTACGACTCCCTCCAATTTCCTATTTTCATGCTTGTAGTTTCTTCATCCGTAGAAACCCATGTTTCCTATTTGTCCCATGTTCTGTAGAAATCTCCTTTCTTTTGTTCCCACATTCGATTAGAATCTTTGAGAATAATTGTTTGCCTTGATATTACCTTTGACTTGGGTTCGGCAAAGCTATTAGAAGTGTGAATTTATCCTTCTTCTTTCACGTTGTTCATGTATTTAGTTATAGTTCATATCATTAGTCAATTTTTATCCACTACAGAGAGAAAGTTCTGTGGCTGTCGACAGACAGAATACATCTATCGACAGGTACCCTTGTTCTAGAAACCAAAAACCCAGAACCACCAGTAGATGGCGACAGACAAAACCCATCTGTCGATAGATGACAACCATCTGTCGACAACCACCTATAGCCTGTCGACAACTAAGGGCCAGTTTTCAGAATCCGATTCTGGATGCACCAGTAGCTGTTGACAACCACCTTATAGCTGTCGACATCCACCAGTCTGTGATTTTAACATGAATCAACCCTTCCTCAGTCAGAGGTGGTACACTCTTGTATTGTCCAAACAAGTTGTCTTCCTTATTTTCTTGGATTCTAAACTATTTTACCACCAAGATAACTTAATTAATCATCAGCCAAACTATCTTTGAATTTATATTCCTATTATGCTCATGAAATATAACTAATGATCTGAAGACAGTGCTCTCTTCAAAGAGGGAATTAGGATCACTTGTGGTAGCACCAGTCACTTGTGGTCAACTGTGGGCGACAGTTTGTAAGTAAATCCAAGTCAGTGGTCTGATGATGGTGGGTAATAAACCTTGTTCTTACGCAATGAACAAGATCCAAGGTGTTGGAATCGCCTAGGCACTGAGGATGTATTTACGTTATTTATTAACCTCTTGAGAGCAGTATGATGACTATCGAATTCATTTTCTAAATTAAATTATGACCTGAATCTTGAAAGACATATGTGACTCTTGTTCTGAGATTCGTTTGAGCCCGTTATGAAACCAAATTGGGCTATATGTTTATGAAGTTCATGAGCAAGTATGCTTTGATCCATATACACACTTTCTGAATATTCACTTAGTTCTGCAATTGAAATTCCTATTTTTACTGCTCAAGTTTTATTAGATCAAGTTATGAATTTGGCTTGTGACTTTTATTCTAGCTCCATATTTAAATCTGTACTTAGTCTAATTTTCATACATTAAACTTTTGAAATTTAGACATTCGAAAATGAAGATATTATGTCCTACAAAAGCCACTATACAGGAATTGATTGAAAGACTTTTGCTTACTTCCACCTACTGAGTCCTCCAACTCATGCCTTTGTTTTCTCCAACCCTTTCAGATTGAAGGTGGATGCAATTTCAGCTATAGATTTCCTTCATTTTCGCTGCTGATCAAGAAGAAGAGCATAGTTTCAGCGACTCTCTAGAAATTTTGTTGTAGTATTAAAAGTCTAGAGAGAGGGTGTTTGGCTTTATGTAAATAATGGATGTTAATACAAAGAAACTTTGTTGATGTATAATGCTTTTAAGGATTACTTTGTGGAATGGTTTGCTAGTCTTGTGCATTACACAGATTTGTCTACCCATAATGAAGTTCGTCAACATAACCCCTCTTCCGATCAAAAGTTATGTGTTATGTTTGTGCGTGTGGTTGGAAGAGGGTGTTACAGAAGGCAACCCACTATTTCATCTCAGCCAGATGCTTCTTTTATGAACTCAGAAGCAACTCACTGGTACACACCCCAAGTGGTCTTCCCTTCAAACAAGGGAAACACTGGTACAGACCCCAGATCGTCACCACCAGGAGCAAGCTGGTCTTCCCTTCTAATCAAGGGGAATGCTTGCAGAGCAAGCCTTCTCTTCCAACCGAAGAGGAACACTTCTGAACACAGAAGCAAGGACCTAGAGCCCCTAGATCAAGCTTAAGATACACAATGAAATGCTTCATCTGAGATTGAGCCTAAGAAAGAAAGAGTTTACAGTAACAGACTTTCCTTAGGCTAAACCCCCCGCTCTCTCTCTCTCTCTCTCTCTCTCTCTCTCTCAAATACACAGAGAGAGAATGAGGAAGAAGGAAGACGGCTTGAGTGCTTTAGCTTGAATAGGCTCGAGCTCTCTTCCTTTCTTGCTTGAGTGTGTATGGAGTTGGATGCTCACTGAATGTACACACCTTGAATGATCTTCAAATTCGTTGTCTTTCTTTTTCTTTTGCTTCTCTCTTTTATGGAGTAGCTTGAACAGATCCGTTGACAGATGGCCGTTGGAGTTTCTTGGCTCTCTTCTTCTTCCTCAGCTCTCCTTCACTTAAGTCTAACGACTTATTTTTTGTGCCTATTGGCTCTTTTGAACAACAGATTCTTCCAGCTGATGCATATTTCCAAGGATGTCAGCAACAGGTCCAAGATGTTGACTATAAGTAGAAGAGAACATGCAGACATTAAATGTAGGGCAGATGATTAGACTCGTGAAGTCTTTTGTCAGGTGGCTCATACCTCTTTTTGCCTTTTGTCTGTATTTCCTATAGATAGCTAGAAATAGAATGTAGGTGCTTTTCTTTTGTTGCAGGAAGGAAGAGATCCTATGAAACAGACAAAAAGATCTTCAGTCAAAGAAATAATAAGTTAAGCATATGCAGTACATTTGAACTTTCATTTGGGCGCCAAAGACATTTTGAAATTTTGAAATATAGAAGCAATCGATTGGTCGAGAAACAACATAAACGATCAAAGTGAAGCTTCGGATATGACGAAGTGAAGCTTCGTATAAAACATATTATAATGCTGTCAGTCGAAGTGAAAGTTCAGATATGACGAAGTTAACTTCGGATATGACGAAGTGTAACTTCGGATGAACGGAAAACAACATTGTCAGTCGAATCTGAAACCCACAGTCGGTCGAAGTGAGCTTCGTATATCGCTTTGGATATAACGAAGTTAACATAGGATATGACGAAGTTAGACTTCGACTGATCACGACCAAAAACATGCATGATGAAGTGCCAGCTTCTGATATGATGAAGTGGACTTCGGATATGACGAAGCTAGCTTTGTATATGATGAAGTAGGCTTCGACTGAACATGATAAAAATATGCATGACGAAGTTGAAACTTAGTGTAAATCTGAAAGGATAATGCAAGAATATATTGTAATCATGATATAAAATATATTAATGATATTTTAGGTTAATCATGAATTTTGTTACCACCAAAATAAAAGGGTAAAATATAAGAGTGGTTCAACATCTTCTGTTACACTGAGCACAAATTGGCCATCTCTTACTGCCTCCTCCTTCAGGGTGCCCTATGAAAGGTTTCTTATTCTTCTCCTTCCTGTCTTTCTCAGGCAAGCTTCTCTTCTTCTCAGGTTGGTCACCTTTGTCCTTGACATACTCCTCATATTCTGCTTCAACTATAAAGGTTATTCTCAAAGCACCGGTCATAGTTTGAGGATCCATAGGTGCCACTCTACTACGCACCCCAGGCTTCAAACCTCTAACAAATTTCTTTACCCTTCTGACTTCATCACTGCATATGTGGGGTGCATACTTCTCCAAGTGGGTGAACATAGCTTCATATTCAGATACGCTCAAACCTTTATGCTCCAGCTGTAGGAACTCTAGCTCTTTCTTGTCCTTTATGTGTTGAGAGGTGTATTTCTCATAGAATGCTTGCAAAAACTCCTCCCAACAAATATCATCAATATGGCCTTTAAGGGTATTTCACATCATGCATTGCCACCAATCATCTGCCCTATCTTGAAGCATGTAGGTGGCTAGGGTCACTTTATCCTCCTCTGCACATCTAATAGCCTTGAAGATCCCTTCCATTTCCCTGATTCAACCTTCCACCTCTTCTGGTTGGCTGGTTCCAATAAAAATAGGAGGTCCCATTTTCTTAAATTTCTCTATCAGTGATATTCCAGCTCCTCTATCTTGCTAGGGAGTATCTGGGTTCCTCATCATAGTCTGCACAAACCCTTGAAATGACTGCATAAATGCAGTAAAGTCGAGAGTGGCAGAAGTTCCTTGGGGATCGCCAGTAGAGGTGTCTTGTGTTCCCCCAGAGGATCCTCCAACAATGGGTTCCTCAAGACTGGAAGTTTCCAAACCTTTACCTCTTCCGTCCATACTCCTGAATAAAAGTCACCTAGTTAGAGACTAACACCTCCAAATGAAAATTTCTAACCTCCTAGTTCCTAAGAATAGAAGGGTATAAATACACAAAATACACATACTCAAATTTTTATTAGTATTTATTAAGTGAATGTCCATTCACAATTCAGCCCTATCCCATAACCTTGGCTCTGATACCATCTGTAGTGCCATGTCACCCCTCCCGATCGGTTAAGAGCTGACATGCACACTTACAAAATGGAAGCATCTTACACATTGTTATGAGGAGGCCTTCTGTGTTGCATGTGATATAATAGCAGACCAAACACAAGAACTATACATGGTAAAAAAAAAACACACACACACACACACACACACACATATATATATATATATAATTCTATTTGCTATGTCAAACACCCGTGCAGAGCACCATACATATATATACAATATCATAGTCTGCTCAAATTTACATGCCAGAAAGTCTGAATACAAAAGGGGCACAACCACACTTAAACAAATTTTAAGCCCTTGAGGTCGCCCAGCCTGAAGCATTTACGTTGCCACGGGGTTAGCTTGAGGAGAGAATAATGTCAATATGAAGAGTCTAAAATGGGTTCAAACAAAGGCATGAGTTCTAAAAGAACTCAGTAGGCGAACCAAAAAGATGTAAAGCATAAGAGTATAGGATATGGCACAGCTTAAGATGTTATAGAAGCACATAAATTTCACAAAGAGTACATCACAAGGAAGACTTAACAGGTTGCATGTTTACAGATATGCACAAATCATACTTCAAAGACATGATTGCTTGGCATGGATTCAAAATCTTGCAAATGGCATCAACAAAGCTCTCATTGGGATGCATAACATATAGCTAACCACCTGCCGAAATAGGATGTTACATATACATACATACTCAAATTTGCCCAACCTAGTGAGCCTAACCACCCACGTTTTATTTGTAGGATGAAACCGTCGTCACGACTGACCCCTCATGCATGATGTCAACCATGAGGAGTCCTAACCACCCTAGAGAGAAAGATCAAAGTATCTTGCCAATACAATCAGATATAGGTTCTCAAAGGTTACCCGAAAAGAGTTCAAATCAGATTTCTGGATCAAACATGCATGTTCATAAATGGAGATGCAGAAAGACCTCCAAAGGGGTCAAAGAAGGGATTGGTTATGCCTACCTAGTGTGGAGAAACCAGCCGAAGTTCCACAGAGAACTAGGAGGCCCAATCCGCCAAGAAGTTGCAATGGCTCCAAGCTCAAGCCTTCGGTTTCCCAGTAGCAGGAGACAGGAAAAGTTCGTTGTGAGGGTGGCCACCAAGGCTATATAAGGGTTAAAGTTTAAGGTGGGGCGATACTAACAAGGGGATCCAGACACCTAGCTAACATGTAGGCCAAAGGAAGATACAAATCCAGTGGGAATTGACTGATGTAAGTATATGTGGAAGATCTTTCACATGCCAACAGTGTGATTTGCAGAAAAGTGTGAGGTATATAGACAGGCATAGGGATCCATGCCAGAAAGTTGGCAGGCCAAAGGAGCCAAATGATGATGACCATTCCATCAGTTTGACAAAAGCACAAGCACTACAAGATTAAACTCAATTCTGGTTCGCTAAGAGGATAGAGGGAACATCGATTGTTGCCCAAAGCATCGATTTTTGACTGAAACATCGGTTGCTAACTAAACACCGATTCTATTTTGCTAACTAAAACATCGATTGCCAACTGAAACATCGTTTTCTAACTAAACATCGATTACTAACTAAGGAACATCAATTTCTAACTAAAGCATCAATTACTGGCTAAGGAACATCGATTTCCAACTAAAACATATATTGTCATCTAAACATCGATTACTGACTAAGGAACATCGATTGCCAACTAAAACATCAATTGTCAACTAAACATCCATTATTGACTAGGGAACATCGATTGCTAACTAAAACATCGATTGCCAACTAAAGAACGTCGATATACGAAGTTCCACTTCGACCGATAATGATATAAACAGAAACAATTGAAACTTCACTTCGTCATATACGAAGCTCCACTTCGACCGACAACAATATAAACAGAAATAGTTGAAGCTTCACTTCGTCATATACGAAGCACCACTTCAACCGACAATGATATAAACAGAAACAGTCGAAGCTTCACTTCGTCATATACGAAGCTCCACTTCAACCGACAACAATATAAACAGAAACAGTTGAAGCTTCACTTCATCATATACGAAGCTCCACTTCGACCGACAACGATATAAAAAGAAATAGTCAAAGCTTCACTTCGTCATATACGAAGTCCCACTTTGTCATATACGAAGTTCCACTTCGACCGATAACGATATAAACAAAAATAGTCGAAGCTTCACTTCGTCATATACGAAGTCTCATTTCGTCATATACAAAGCTCCACTTCGACTGAAAATGATATAAACAGAATCAGTCGAAGCTTTACTTCATCATATATGAAGTTCCACTTCGTCATATACGAAGCTCCACTTCGACCGACCACTATATAAACAGAAACAGTCTAAGCTTCACTTCGCCATATACGAAGTTCCACTTCGACCGAAAACACAATTTTCCACCGGGGAACTCAAACTAAGGCCCAGATAGGGTAATGAACAAAGTACTTGATAACAATAATTTCCTCATTCCAATTAAAATCATAGGATATTAGTTAATCCGAGGCAAAAAGGGGTTAAAATAACTGAAAGAGTGCTAAGGGGTAACTAAGGGTTCAAAGTTGGAACGGGCTATTACATAGACCTTGTCAGCACTTGCAACATATTACAGATATGAGATGCACATCAGGTATCTAATACCTATGCATTATCATAATTTTTTGACAAGTGAAGATCAATTATGAACAAACATGAAGCTGCACCTATCTTCTTTGCCTTGTTTGCAAGGTATTCCTTATAGTTCCTCTTCCAATGCTCATCTTTGCCACAGTGGAAGCACTGTCCTTTGTCCTTCGTCAGCTCTTTATTGGAAACTTTTGCCTTGCCTAGCGGCTTGCCTTTGCCTTTGCCCTTCTTAAGGGTCTTCTTGGCCTTCCTTTTCTTGTTGATCTTACCGACATAGAGAACTGACTTCTCTTTCTTGATGGTCTTAGCCTCTCTCAACATATTGAGTAGCTTGGGAAGGGTGGTCTTAATCTTGTTCATATTGAAATTCTTTATGAACGGAGAAAAGGAATCTGGAAGAGATTGAAGTATAAGGTCCAGGCACAGGTTATCCTCTAGGACAACTCCTAGATCTGTGAGCTTCTCAATCCACTCAATCATCTTTAGGACATGGTTCTGAACAGATGCCCCCTCAGTCATCCTAGAACAGAATAGACTCTTTGATATCTCATATCGTTGAGTCCATCCCTCCTCTTCAAATAATTTGCGGAGGTGCTAGATAATGGATTGTGCATCCATCTTCTCATGTTGCCTCTATAACTCAGGAGTCATAGAGGCCAACATGTAACACTGAGCAAGAGTTGAGTCCTCCTTATGGTTTTTATAGCGAGAAACATCTTCCTCGCTAGCCCTTTCTATTGGTTCAGGCACGGTCTCATCAAAGACATATGTGATTTTCTCCAATGTGAGAACAATTCTCAAATTTTGGAGCCAATCTGCATAATTTGGACTAGTGAAACGGTTGACATCTAGTATGCCATGGAGTGGGTTTGACAGTGACATATTTCTAAAAGTAAAGATGTCGCAGAAAATTAATAACATGCATATTTTTGGATTTTACAAAAATTAAGACATGGACTTTTATCTGGCAAACTTCTAGCGGGAATCGAGATCCAATTAGTGCTTTGGCATGGCCTCGAGGGACTCGACCAATCATACCAAGTCCAAAGGGTAGGCAATTCTTGCCATTCACAACTCCTTGTTATTCCTGTCACATTCGGCCTCCAAATCATTATGGCCCAGAGGGAATCCACCAACCATGATGTTTGGTTAAGTCAGCACCATCATTACAAGACGAACTTGATTCTACGATATACCCCAGAGGGACTCCACCAAGCATAGCATGTCCTCAAGCTATCGGTGACATCTCCATGTCGTAGGGTAGATATCAAGTCCCAATATAGGTAAGCCCGGAGGACACCGCCAACTCAGTCTATATCAAGAAAAGACGTTTGCCCTATAATGATGGAAGGTCATGCCACGTGGGTCAATCTTATTTTCTCACGCTTACTAACTTAATATATTAAGAACACAGGGATTTTTTTTATTTTGATTGGTCTCATAGATAAATAGTATCCATCCCACACATATATTTACATTGCATGCAAATATGTACCTAGTAGGTGCATAAATGAATATATATAACCACACAGAATGATCATGGACCAAATTCTAGTGTGATCAAACCTGAGCCTAAAGACTTGATCACAAGCCCTATGGTGAACATCCTTCTCATCCTCATTAGTCCCGCCGACAATTCCAAACTTCTGCCGCACCTCCGAGAGCCATTTCAAATAATTACAAATGACTATAGGCACGTAGACCCAAAAATGTACATTTTAATTTATTAAGAAATTTTGATAATATCAAGGAGAATTACATAATTGGGGGGAGATAGAAATACACAACGATTTTAATGTGAGAGAGAGAGGGAGGCTCGCAGGCCCCAATGAATTATCATCCACACACATACAAACATCACATAATGGTCCATGATCATCCACCCACATCATACACAACATGCATATATGTAAGCAACTAGAAATTAACTAAGCACTTTAATTAATAAAGTCATTAGATTAACTCTTAACATAATACCTGGATTAACTATTAATCCTTGTTCCATGGTCTCCAACATGGAACCCGTCGCGGAATGAGAAAGATCTGTCCAAATTGACTGTGTTAGCGACACATACTGATGCTACTAGGGACTGGCGACAATACTCATTGTCGTTAGGAAATTTTCCTAGTGATTGTTGACCAGTCACCAACACATATGTCGACAACAACCACCGTTGCCAGGAACACTTCCTCAAGACAACAGTAGCTGTCGCAAGAACACATCTGGAACACTTCCTGGAGACAACAATAGTTGTCGCAAGGACACTCCTAGCGACAATGCATGTTGTCGCTAGGACATTCCCAACAACATTACACGTTGTCGTTTATCAGAAGACAGTGCAACATAAACATAAAACCTTTCTCTAGGCATCAAGAATGACAGTGGTCAGATATGGACGACAACAGACACTATCGTTGGAACACTTCCAGTGACAACAATCAACGTCGCCTATACTGAAACCACGACAGAAACATGTAAATCTGATTCTAAATCGCATGGAAGTAAAACCAGACATCATCTCATGAACTTAGACTCTGATACCACTATAGGAAAACGTGGTGGGGGCATCACATGCGCAGTGGAAGAATATATTTAAATTTTAAACCCACATTTACCACAAGAAACTATCAGAACATGATGATGTTTGGGGTGCATGATAGTCATGCAACCATACAAGGGTGAGACTTTCTCACCAAGGAGTGTTTGTAGAACCCCTGAAGTGCAGATCTGGTCCCGCGGATGAAGGATCTCTCACGACCTCTCTCTAGTGATATCCACATGGTGGCGACTGGAGACGACGGCTCCTCCTCTCATCGGTGTCTCCTCCTTGTCGAGGTTGCTCCCAACAACACCTCCTCGTCGCCTTCCCTCGAGTAAGCCCGCATCCGTAGTAGCGGCAACAGAGCAGGAAGACAACAGAAACTGCCGAAATGGCTACTCCACAAGCAGCCGCAACAACAGCACCACGCAGTAGTAGCAGCTGCAGTAGCAGCAAATGCTGCTTCTCAAGCAACAGCAAGGAGGAAGACCTCCTGCTTCTCCTCTCTTCTCCAAGAGAGGGAGCTATAGGATGAGTTGTGGAGGAGAGGAGAGTGGAGAAGAAGAGAGAGAGAGAGAGGGTGAAGGGAGAGCCCTCAGCTTGTAGGGTTCTCCCACACCCACTATCTATATAGAGGTCCTTTTTCAACCCTCCGCACGACCCTCTTGTCGTGTGGATGTGCATGGTATGGCCTAAAGTACATGCAGTCATACCAACATTGATGACAAGATAGAGTGTCGCCAATCAATATTAGTGACATAGATCACTGCTGCCAAGACACTCTTAGCGACAGTCGACCATGTCGCTAGGAGGTCCTAGTGACAATCGACCATGTCGCCAGAACCATCTTGACGACAGTCTATCCCGACACCAGGACCATCCTAGCGATGGATTGTCTTATCTCCGTCCTTGATTAGAAAGGGAGATTATTGGATAACTCTTATCCAATCCTCTATTGTCTTCATGACATCCACCTTTTGTGTGTGACTCTCTAGGCCCAATACCGAGCTAGCCGAGAGTTGCACCCGTCAGAACTCTTTCTGACTCAGAACTCCTTCTGACTTAGTTAATCATTATCTCCATAATGATTCACTCAACTTATCGACTATGGACGCACCAAGCTACTACGTCATAGTCCCCAAATGGTACAAGAGGATCAAATCCATTGGACCTTTCTACTCACAATTATCGTATATCTTTAGTCTCTCATCCAACTAATATCCTAAAGACCGTGTATGAGGCATGATACTATTAGGCCCACACAGAATCCATCTGATTCTCACTCTTATCAGATTCTCCTGAAGAACTCCTCCTTTCTCAATCCAATTGACCCTAGCCAAGGATTTGCCCGAGCAAGAATACATGGGATATTCTTCTCATGATATCGAGAGTGAATGATCCTTTATTGACACACAATTATATCGTAACATTGGCTACCATTCTCAATAGCCAGTTGTACTAGATCTGGAATTTCCAGATCTATAATTCCAACTAGGGGTGTTCAAACTTCGGTTCAAACCGAAGAACCGAATTAAACCAAACCAAATTGGTCGGTTCAGTTTGGTTTGAACCAAAGTTCGGTTTAGTTTGGTTTCACGCATTATGAAATTGAACCGCAGAATAAACTGAATTTTAATATAATAATAATAATTATTATTATATAGTACATGTATTAAAAATTAATTATATGACTAAATTTATATATAAATATACATATTTTTATTCTTATTTTTAATGTATAAATATTAAATAAATTTAAATAATATTTAATTAAATAAAAATCAGTTTGAACCAAACCAGATCTAAATAATTTTGGTTCGGTTTGCCACCCTATTCAGTTCGATTTGGGTTGGCCAACTCGAACCGTACCGGACTATTGAATAGCCCTAAGTCTGGCATCAAAAAATGGAGTACTCAAACAAGACATCCTTGGTGTCTCAAGTCCAATGACCAGTTACATAATTGGGACCACAGAATCGTTGTATGACAATTAGGCATCGTCAACTATACAACATTCTGAGAGTGGATCATTTAGTAAACTCATTCTCCAATTATCACCTGCACCATACCCCTAGTGTCTCCATACAAATAGTTATAAGACCAGCTACCTCCATCATATGGACGGATATATAGCAGTCCGGTCTATTCGGTTATCTCAATGTCCTTCTCGAGTAACCTATGACCATGAATATTTAGGATCTGTGTTTAAAGAGAATTGATCTCATTATCATGATCTCATCATGATCCAATTCCCATTGCACAAATCCATAGACATCACACCATATATATACATCATCACATGTATACAATATATAGTGAGAAAATGCTATTAATATTATTAATAAAAGAGATTAGTACATGGTTACAAGTGTCATCACTAATGTAAATTGACTTGTAAAGGCACTCATAACTAGCAGGACCTTCAATCCGTGACTGCAAGACTGCGAGATTTTTCTTGTGTTGGTTTGACTGGGTCAGATGCTGGCGTCATAAACTAATAGTCATGACCCGAGTGGTAGCGTCGTTCTGTTTGACTCAGGTTTCTAGTTTTCTTCATGTTGTGTGGCATGGGAATTGAAAGAGTATTTTCTGGTTATATTTCATGTTTATTATTTTCTCTCTCTCTAACCCCCCCCTTTAGTGGTTTGTTCGCAGTACTGGTCCCACCTTAAAGATTCTTAAAGTAGCAATGTGTTTTTGTTACTAGGTAGCTGCTTTATCTATTCTTAGTATTGGGTTCACTTGCGTTAATTGATATCGTGCTTTAATTCATGTTATTCATAAGTTGCTTTTAAGTGGTTACAGGTGAACCAATCGGTGAGACTGTCTATTGGTCTTGCTACTATTTTGTTACACGTGGTTTATGTGCATTGTTTTGGGGAGTTTTCTTACTGAGATGATGACTTTGTGAGGCTCACACCCCTATACCCCCCTTCCTTTCTAGGTGTTTAGTAGCGGATGTGGTTCACAGAGTCGGTCATGTATCACCAGTAGTAATGTGAGCTTTTACACATGTTATCATCGAGGTATGCCTCAAGTTGTTGTACTTTTCCTTTGGACATGTATTAATGTATTGTGACAATGCAATTTTATGTAATTGTGTATAGAATCATGTACTTGTCATGAATCTTCAAACCAGTGTGGTTGTCTTTTATATTCTTACTGAACATGCGTGTGATATCCCTGGCAAGACTTAGGTTCGTTTGCAGGAGGCGGATCTGGATATGGAGTCTTTTTTGGCATAAGTATCCAGGGCGCTATAGAGGAGCTCAAGGCGACACAAATGGCGAATGTTGAGGGAAAGCTACGAGTACAACATAGGCAATCTTAGTAGGTTAAGTTAGGGTTAACTCTATCACATGGGGGGAGGTGGCTTAGGAATGGGTGGGTTAACTCAGAGTTGACCCAACTCCAACCCATTTCTAGCCTAGTTATCTTTTTCCCCTACCAAACTACTTTTTAGGTTAACTCTGAGTTAATCCCTTACTAAATAGTCCATTTGTCTCCATTGATGTAGAAGGACTAGTGAATGCTACTGAGGAATACAACAACGTTGTGGGTGTTGCCGTGCGCTTCTTGTGCATAATGTTTTTTTTTTGCTTCCCCTTCAGTGGATGACTATATGGAGGAGCCATAGGGCTTATTATGAGGGCCTCCTCTTCTACATTGGTAGAAAGTTACAAGCTTATTGCGAGGTGGGGGGGGGGGGGGGTTAGGTGAGGCCACTGAAGGAGTCGCTGGGGGAGTTGTTAGGGGAGCCACAATAGCCATCTCTATAGATGAAGGGGTCTTGTGAACAACTTTCTCCCCACCTTTGATGAACAACCAACAACCAACTCTATGGCAGAAGGGGTTTCACATGGGATTTGCTCATAGAAGACTTTGCAGCAGTAGTTCTTCGATGTTTCCTTCGGTGCCATCGTCAAGAGGGGGAGGAAGGGGCGTAGTAGAGAGAGCAATATAAAGAATAAAGGAGTTTGTTATCAAAAGTCGAGAGGAGAGAGAGGGGTTTTGGGAGGGAAAGACAAGGGTAGAGAAGTCTTTTGAAAGGCACTTCAGATCAAGGTTCACCGTACCGCCCGGATCGACGATGTCGCATTCTCCATGGTACGGTACCGTACCGTACCAATGAGATACGGTGGGGAAAGGGCTTGTTTGATTTTATTTTTTTTTTAGTTTTGTGACTTGATCAATATTTAAAATGAGCAAATTTCAAAAGAAGACTCTCCATCCAAACTCAAGATAGACTCTCCATCTCTTCTCATGCATGGACTCTCTCTCTAACTCGAGATTGTACTATCTCTCTCTCTCTTAAACACATCTTAGGACTCTATAGGATAGGAAAAGACTACCACTACGTGAAGAGACCCTTGGAGGCTCTGCTCACCAAGCCCCATCGCCCCAAAGTCAGAGGAGAAGTCATTCTCAACGTTGCACCCTTTCTCTCTCCCATTTCTCTCTCATATCCTCCAGAACCATCAGGGATATCACGCCTTCTACAGCCTGAAAAAGGGTTGATATTGTAACGTCCCGCGTTTTCCGGATCCCCGTGGATCCAGGTTTAGTGGGTTTGGTGGCCAATGTGAGGCCTATTAGTGTTGTGTGTTTCTTACTAGATCCTTACCGGGTTTGGTTTGGGTCCGTGTTGGTGTTGAGCTTGCTGGACGCAGTGTGTTGGCGTCCATCGATGAGGACGTCGACTGTTGAACTTGGCGTCAAGCTTTGTGGACGTCTAGTTGTGGCGGTCTGGTTAAACGGCCAAAGGGTTGACATTAACCTGGCATGCCTGTGTTTTTATGGCAGACCCGAGCTCTGTTCTTTCTCCTCTCTCTCCCTTCCTCTTCCCCCACCTTCACCCTTGAGCTTCTTCGCGAGTTCTGACGGCTGGCGGGAGCTCGTGGGAAGGCTGTGGTGCGCGTGGTAGCGGCAGATCGGGCAGGGAATGACGGATTGGAGCGCGGTGTTCGTGGGACGCTTCTCGGATTTCGGCGTGATTCGAGGTTCTTCGGGAGTTTAATTGCATTTCTGAGGTAGGGGTCGAGCCCTGTTAGCTTGTTAGAAACATTAAAACACGACTTAATCACTTGAACCAGCATTCTTATTGTATTTTCGGATTAAGTTGCACCATGTGGGGTTAATGGGTGGTTGAGTAATTTAGCGAATGAAGTATGTTGTAATGGGTTGTTTCGGGTTCTGGTATGTTAAAGGAACTGCTTTTATATGTTTTTCTGTAGTTTAAACGGTTGGAAAACCTGTAGAGCTGGATTAGGGTTTCTGCAGGGTTTTAGGCCGGAGAATTTGGCGTCAAGATTTCTTGTCGCCAAGCTCACCAGCCGGGATATAAACGGCTAGATCGCTTTCCGTTTACTTCTTATAAGTGGCAGTCGATGTTGCCGCCAACTTGTGCATGTATTCATGTAGTGTGGTTTACGTAGCTTCTCTGATTATGAATATTACGTGTTTGTGTGTGCATGGCGATGACCAGTGTGAGCCAGTGAACTTGTTATGCTCTTGGAGCATACTGCTCATGTAATGGGCAAGTTTTACATGAATGATGTGTGATGTATGTAATCGCTTTACATGATATGTGTGGTGCGTTGGCACCCGTGGCACTCTTGGAGTGCGTTGTCCATGTGTTGGACATGTGGTTTACGTGGAAGACGTGTGGTACACCATCCAGGGTGTAATATACACGTATTGTCTACGTGGTTTGAGTGTGTGTTTACTACACACTTTGTTGTAATATAATTCTTATGATTTATCGTAGTAACTGGGCAGTGAGGTTCCTGTGTGAGCCTAGCCATGACTTTGTGGTGTGTGGGCAGTGAAGGTCCATACCGACCTAGCCCTGGTCCGTTGTTGACTTTCGAATAGTATTATATGGAATTTATGAAGTAAGTGGTGTGTGTTGCCTCGGTGGTCATGAGATGACCAATGATAGGCAAGTTTGTGGTTCAGGTATGTGTTGGTGTGGGATAGCTTTGGGGTTGTTGGGTTGAATGCAAATTCATATCATTTCCCTCCTATTTTGATGATGACAAGAAGTGTTCTTAAAGCAATTTAATTGAAACATGTCAAAAACATCATACCTGAAATTCATGTTCAAAAAGTATTTTTCAAACCACATTTATCATTTATGGTCATGACAAATCATTTAACTAATAATATATGTGTTCATTTTTCAGGTACAAACATTTTTATGCAAAAGATGAGTCGACACACCCATCAATGGTGTCGACACATCAACACATATTCAAAGGCAAAATGTGTAAAAATGTTGAGACTGTGTCGACACATGTCAAGAGTGTGTCGATACGAGTGGCAGTTTTTCAGAAATCAAGCCTACCCAGGTCGACACACTCTCAGAGCAGGTCGACACTAGATCCCGTTTCCAGAACAACCAGTTTGAAGAATTGGGTCAGCAGGTCGACACACTCTCAGAGCAGGTCGACACTAGACCCAGTTCCCAGAACAGCTAGTTTGCAGATTTGGGATAGCAGGTCGACACACTCCCAGAGCAGGTCGACATGGGACCCTCTTCCCAGAACAGCCTTCTACATATTCTGGACAGTGTGTCGACACTACCACCAGGGCAGGTCGACACACTATGGAAACTTTTCATCCTAAAAGTTGATGGCTGCCACGTGTCCCTCTAGGGCGATCAGAATCTTCCTAGGAAAGCGTGCCCTTGTACCCCAAAAGGGTATCTTTAGAATCCTAAGGATATAAAGTGTCTTTTCGGCCAGCCTTCACAAGTGAGAAGGACCCAACTCTCTCAGAGCCTCCAAGAAGCTCCTGGCGACCAAGAAGAGCTCGTGTCTCCTTCCCTGCTCTCCAAGTGCTTCCAGAAGACCAATTCCCACCAATTCAAGGTGTGGGAATTGGAATTTGATTCCTGAAGACTTCTCTGAAGCATTCCAAGGAGGCAGATCCTGTAGAAGACTTCTTGGGTGAAGAATTCGAGGAAGATCCAATTTCTCAGATTGCAGAGCATCGACTTGGACTTCAAGCTTCACAAGTTCCTTCCCAATTCAAGCTTCTACAAGGGAGTACACTGAAGAACGAAGCATTTCAATTCAATTTACCTTTTCTTCTGTTCTTCTGAGATATCTTTTGAGATTATGCAAGTGCTTCTGCATAACTCTCTTTAGAGTTCTCAAACTTCGACTAGATCTGTTGCTAGAGGATCTTAGTCTTAAGTTGGTGTCTAGCAGTTTCAGTGTGAGCATTGTGCTCAGGGTGTTGTGAGCCGTCGAGCTCAGTTTGAGTTGTAAGCTCAGGGTTGGTTTGAGCAGTCTTGCTCTGTGTTTCTAGAGTAGTCTTGCTCTAGAGGTTGTGTGAGTTGTATGCTCTGAAGTGTTGGAGTTGTTAGGCTCCTTTGGGTGTGTAGCCCAGTTGTGTTAGTGAAGCCTCACGGGTTGTAAGGGGTGGATGTAGGAATCACTTGGGTGATTTCCGAACCACCTAAAAAATCCTTGTGCATTTGTCTTCTGTGGTTTGATTGATTCATCCGCTAGATGCTTGCATAGGATTTGTTTTTAATTCACTTAATCAACTTGCTTCACATCTAAGTTTTTCAACTCACTCACAATTTAATCAATCTGTAGTTTTCACTTCATTGCCTCTGATTCTAAATAGTTTTCAAATTGCTTAAGCTTCCCTGGCTAAGATCTATTCACCCCCCCCCCCTTCTTCTTTTACAATTATTTCGTTCAGGGGTCACACGGTGAATGTTAAGCTAATTAAACTCTAATCGGGTACCCCAGGTTCTTTATGAGCCAGGCACGTGTGTTTGTTGTGCTTGGGGTTTGTCCCGGTACTTGTGTTGTACCGTTGAGGTCTGTGTCGTCTTCCTGGACACCCTCACTTTTGAGTTTGAGTTGTACGTCCGACTGAGGGAAAGACGGCAGTGGGGCAGCGACTTCGGTCCGTTCGCGGGAGGCGGATCTGGATATTGAGCCTTAATGGGCATAAATACCCCAGTCCGTCACAGTTGGTATCAGAGCAATGTCCAGTTAGAATATGAAAAGACATTGAAAGTACAATGTCCCAATACATGGATTAATGTCCACTGCTGGTAGTAAGTCTGCGGTTTTGTGTGATATGAAGTAGTTTTTACGTTTGCTTTTGGCATGTAAACCATGTGTTTTTGTTTGTTAAATTGGTAGTTGAGAGCAGTTGCTGTGCCACAATGTGAATAGTGGCATAAGTTGTGTGGTAACATTCTAGTACTAGTGCAGTTAAAGCAGTTAAAGTATGGTATTTAAAAGTTTTCAGTTGCAGAGATTAGAGAAGAAAGGTAAAGTAGTGCTTTGAGATATGTTAATAAAGTGCAGAGTTAGCAGAAACAAGTATAGAGTATTTCTGTGATAGATCAGTTTGGTTGTTAAAGATTTGCAGCTAAAAGAATTGAAAAGATTAGCAAGTTTGGATATGGAATTCAGTAAATAAGTTATAATGAGATAGAAAGTTGGCAGAGACAGGTGCATGGTAGCAAGGTGATAAGGATGAAGTCAGTGTGTGTGTGATAAGTTGCAATTGAGAATCTCAGCAAATGTAATGTGGCATTAGAGATCTGAGTTAGATGATATTAAGAAACAATGTGTATAAGAATGTGATTAGTGTTATGAAGGGTTTGATATGATCAAAAAAGGCAGACCAGCTTTTAAAAGAAGTATCAGTACATAAAAGAGCAGTGAATTATGGCAGTTAGATTAAATATGCCCGAGATCAGAAATTTGAGAAAAATATTGTTATGAAATATGATGATAGCAGGAAGTGTGATACAAAGATTTGTATAAATATGTATTGAAAGGATTAGTTGAATAAAGAAAGAGAGAAAATAAGGATTAATGTGCAATAAGGATTTGTGAAATTTGCACAAGAGGAATATTTAGTTGATGATTGGCAGTTTAGATAAAGAAAAAGATATTGATTAGAGAAAGAAAGAATTTGGCAAATGATGAAGTGAATAAGATCAGATGAGTCAGGAAATGTCAATTAGAGTTTGCATATTAGTGTAAAGAAATGATTTAATTGAGCAGAAATGAATTGTTATTAAAATATTTCAGGGTTTAATGCTAGAGCAGATTGATTAAGAATATTTGGAAAGTTTATGCAACAGAATTATGGGAATTAGCCAGAGAATGTCAGTAAAGCAGGAAAGATATATGAAAAGCGCAATATGTCAATAGTGATTTGGCAGATCAGAAATTGCAATAATTTCTTCAGCATGAATTAATTGAATGGGATGCTTTGAGAAGCAGTTGAAGCCAGAAGAAAGTAATTGAAAGCAATACTGTAAGTAGAAATTGTGGAATATTTTGCAAAAGTGTTCAGTGTGATCAGAGTAGCGCAGCGAAGTGGAAGCAAAAAAAAAAAGATTTAATATTCACAGATTGTTCCAAGTTTGCTGGGATAAAGAGGAAGTGTAAAGTTTTGCGCAGTGGAATAAAGGAACAGAGTTTATTATGATTTTTTAATCAGAAATTGGCTTTAAACAGTATGAGCAGAATAATATGAAAAGGCAAGAAATTCAAAGATGGTGATTGGTTTCTTTGAAGAGGTGTCAGTTGCGAATATAAATGCAGATGAGGAAGGATAATAGTTGGCAGTGGTAAAAAAAAAAAAAAAAGGAAATGGCACCGGAAAGTTTAATAATTTGGAAAGATTATGGCATGAAAGAATATTACAGTGTAAGATATTTGAGGAAGATAAAGCGGTCTCGAAAGAAATATTGCAAACACAGCCCAGAAATTGTGGAAATAGGTTCAGTCCAAGGAGATAAAGCGCCATTGGCAAGGAAGAATCGCCTACGGTTGAAAGCTAAAGAAAGGTAATGGAATTGACAGAAAGAGTAAGTGTAAGATGAATTTGAAGCAGAGAAAGAGTATCCTACTTGTTCTGTGTTTGACAGAGTAAGTGTAAGATGAATTGAAAGATGAAGCAGAGAAAGAGTATCCTTGTTGTTTGACTTTATTTGTTTTTAAGTGATAATTTGTTATTGTGATTTGTTTATATGTCGAGGACGACATTTCTTTTTAGGTGATAATAATGTAACGTCGCGCGTTTTCTGGATCCCCGTGGATCCAGGTTTAGTGGATTTGGTGGCCAATGTGAGGCCCATTAGTGTTGTGTGTTTCTTACTAGATCCTTACCGGGTTTGGTTTGAGTCCGTGTTAGTGTTGAGCTTGCTGGACGCAGTGTGTTGGCGTCCATCGATGAGGACGTCGACTGTTGAACTTGGCATCAAGCTTTGTGGACGTCTAGTTGTGGCGGTCTGGTTAAACGGTCAAAGGGTTGACGTTAACCTGGCATGCCTGTGTTTTTATGGCAGACCCGAGCTCTGTTCTTTCTCCTCTCTCTCCCTTCCTCTTCCCCCACCTTCACCCTTGAGCTTCTTCGCGAGTTCTGACGGCTGGCGGGAGCTCGTGGGAAGGCTGTGGTGCGCTTGGTAGCGGCAGATCGGGCGGGGAATGACGGATTGGAGCGCGGTGTTCGTGGGACGTTTCTCGGGTTTCGGCGTGATTCGAGGTTCTTCGGGAGTTTAATTGCGTTTCTGAGGTAGGGGTCGAGCCCTATTAGCTTGTTAGAAACATTAAAACACGACTTAATCACTTGAACCAACATTCTTATTGTATTTTCGGATTAAGTTGCACCATGTGGGGTTAATGGGTGGATTGAGTAATTTAGCGAATGAAGTATGTTGTAAAGGGTTGTTTCGGGTTCTGGTATGTTAAAGGAACTGCTTTTATATGTTTTTCTGTAGTTTAAACGGTTGGAAAACCTGTAGAGCTGGATTAGGGTTTCTGCAGGGTTTTAGGCCGGAGAATTTGGCGTCAAGATTTCTTGTCGCCAAGCTCACCAGCCGGGATATAAACGGCTAGATCGCTTGCCGTTTACTTCTTATAAGCGGCAGTCGATGTTGCTGCCAACTTGTGCATGTATTCATGTAGTGTGGTTTACGTAGCTTCTCTGATTATGAATATTACGTGTTTGTGTGTGCATGGCGATGACCAGTGTGAGCCAGTGAACTTGTTATGCTCTTGGAGCATACTGCTCATGTAATGGGCAAGTTTTACATGAATGATGTGTGATGTACGTAATCGCTTTACATGATATGTGTGGTGCGTTGGCACCCGTGGCACTCTTGGAGTGCGTTGTCCATGTGTTGGACATGTGGTTTACGTGGAAGACGTGTGGTACACCATCCAGGGTGTAATATACACGTATTGTCTACGTGGTTTGAGTGTGTGTTTACTACACACTTTGTTGTAATATAATTCTTATGATTTATCGTAGTAACTGGGCAGTGAGGTTCCTGTGTGAGCCTAGCCATGACTTTGTGGTGTGTGGGCAGTGAAGGTCCATACCGACCTAGCCCTGGTCCGTTGTTGACTTTCGAATAGTATTATATGGATTTATGAAGTAAGTGGTGTGTGTTGCCTCGGTGGTCATGAGATGACCAATGATAGGCAAGTTTGTGGTTCAGGTATGTGTTGGTGTGGGATAGCTTTGGGGTCACACGGTGACCGATGTTAAGCTAATCCTAACACTTGTAAATTGTGAATTATAAGTAAAGCCTATATGTTAAAGGCTATATGTGTAAGTATCGTGGTTCGTGCTAGCCGAGTGTGGTGGCCCGGCGCCTATTCCGGAATGCCTCTCTAGTCGGGTACCCCAGGTTCTTTGTGAGCCAGGCACGTGTGTTTGTTGTGCTCAGGGTTTTGTCCCGGTACTTGTGTTGTACCGTTGAGGTCTGTGTCGTCTTCCTGGACACCCTCACTCCTGAGTTTGAGTTGTACGTCCGGCTGAGGGAAAGACGGCAGTGGGGCAGCGACTTCCCAGAGTTTGTTCTTTAGTCGCTTGTAGCGCGCTCGTAGTTGGGGGTACAGACACCAGTAGACGTCACTGGTCCCCAGCTAGTCCTGTTTTCCAGTGCCTCACTTTAGAGTGCTCCGGCCAGAGACTCTAGAGGTGCCAGGCATGGGCCTGTAGCTGTGTGTCTGCAGGTGTGGTGTTGGTTGGTCTCCACAGTTGTTTGACTTCTTCCTTGTGGAACGGCAGTTGGACCTTTCGTCCGTGACTGCGAGGCTGAGAGGTTGTTCTTGTGTTGTGTTGTCCGGGTTGGATATTGGCCTGATCAGCCAGTAGTCCGTTCCCGTGTGGTGGCATCGTTCTTTCTGACTCGTGCTTAGTTAGCTCCAGTTGTAGTTGTGGTGACGTCGTTCCCTTCCGACTCGTGCTTTGCTATTTGACGTGGTTCGTGTGTTTGTGACTCGTGGTCGAGGTTTGACTCGTTTGAGGTGTGCCCTGGTGTTGGCACAGTTGTGACTGAGTTGTGGTTTGTGTGACTTGCCGGTTGAGGTTTTACCTGTAATGTTGTGCTTAAATGATAGTATAATATAATTGTGGTTCAGTGTGGTGTTTACCACCTTCCTGTACCCTTTGTTCGAGTGTTTGTGTTGTGGTACCTCAGAGTAGTAGGTACATGTTCCCTTCGTGGGTTACTTTGTAGTTTTGTGGTGGAACATTGTGTACCAACCTTTCCGAGTACTTGTGTGTTGAGGAGGTCTTGTGGTTTGACCTGCCACTTGTTATACCCTAACTGTTTTAGGTAGATCTTTGTTTATAATTTATTGTGGATTAGTTTGTGATTATTAATTATGTTACCTTTGTAGGTAATTTGCCAATTAGGCTTATGGCCTAGGCATATTATGGTTTAGTTAAGCTATGTTCCGTGGAGGCCGTGTGAGACCTTCCACTTGTTGAGTTTTACTCTTCTTGGATATGATTCCAATTATAGTTTTAGTGTGTTATGATTGGCTTCGTGGTAGCCAGTTCCGTTACCTTGTGTGTAGTTTCCGATGTAGTGTGGTTTGGAGTATAAAGGACCAACTCTTTGTTAGCGGTCCTGTTACTCAAGTGTTTGAGGTTTGCCTATAAAGCTTGTAGTCTGGGCAGTACTTTGCCCATATGGCTTTTAGCTTAGGCAACCAGTTGTCGTGGCAGTGTGCCAGTGAGACTGTGGTTTAGGCACTTCAGTAGTTGGGCTAACTAATAATTTTATGTTAGTCCTGTAATCCTACTTTTCTTCTGAGGACGTTATGTTTATTATCATAAGCATGTTTAATTGTTATTTATTGTAATGATGTGAGCATGAAATGGTTTGGCTATTGTTGTTGCCAGTGAGACCCATTGGGGTCGATGTGTCTGTGGTTACAGTGTTGTTTTGGGTAGCCCCTACTGAGCCAGTGACTTGTTGAGGCTCACTCCCCTACAGTTCTTGCAGGGCTTGCCGTGTGTTTGGCTTGCAGCGGTGTTGTGACAGACTTGTACCACCAGCAGTAGTGTAGTAGTTAGTGTTCTGTGAGCTTGTGCTCCCTCGGGGTATGCCCCAGGTAGTTGTACTCTTTTAATTGGACATGTATTAATGTAATGGGACAGTTGTACAAATAGTGTGAACAGATATGAGCACATGTACTTTCTTGTGACTTATATTGTTGTGGTTTGTCTTTTATACTCTTACTGGACACGTGTGTAAGATATCCCTTGCGAGACTTCGGTCCGTTCGCGGGAGGCGGATCTGGATATTGAGCCTTAATGGGCATAAATACCCCGGTCCGTTACAGATATGCTCAGGGGGTCTTCATCAAAGTTGTTCTACTTTTCTTCAGCTTCGTCCTCGAAGTGGAATCACCTTAATTGGTGATTTGTGCCCAAAGTTATAGCAGATTATTATTCACATTCTCTCTCATATCATGATCTACATATATAAGATTATCATGCCTTCCACATCTCAAACGAGGGCTTATCTGTAACGGACCACATTGTTCAAACCCGTTAACCCACTAACGAGCTTGACCCGACTCAGTCTCCCACGAACAAGCCATAGCCTCGCAAGGGATATCATGCACATGTCTGTGAAAATACAAAAAAAACACACTGATATATATAAAAGATTCACAAACTCATACATATTCACATTAGATTTACATAGTCATATTTCAACAAAAGTCAAAGGAAAATACACAAGCCTGGGGCATACCCCAAGGTACAACAGAAAAAAAGCTACACTACTGGAGGCGTCGGCCCAACACCGCTGCGATGCGGCTCTGAACTGGAAGACGGAAGGGAAACCTCATGCTCTCCTTCACCTGTAGGGAGTAGGGGTGAGCCTCGCAAGTCACTGGCTGAGTAGGGTAACTCCACCAAAACCAAGTAAACTAACTCAAGTACGTAAGCAGGAAGCTACACCAGTAATGTATAAGTAAACTAAGCAGGATATTAAAGCTGCAAATACCACTTACCACTTGTCGTTAACACAAACCAATTAAAATAAGTAAACGGCAAAACAACAACACGGTGTACGGGGTAAAGTAGAGGCCGCGACACTCAAGCCACGTAGACTGGTTCGCGACACCAACAACTGACTCAGACAAACCACACAAGTTTACCTCTCAGCCTTGCAGCCACTGACTAAAGGTCCAGCTGCCGCTCTACGGAAACAAGTCAAACAACTGTGGAGACCAACCAACACCACAACCGCGGACCACACTGCTGTGGGCCCATGCTTGGCACCTTTATGGACTCCGGCCTGAGCTCCCTAAAGTGAGGCACTAGTAACAGGACTAGTTGGGGACCAGTGACCTCTACTGGTGTCCGTACCCCCAACTACAAGCGCGCTACAAGCGACAATGATGATCAGTCTATCCCCATGAAATGTCAATTCATTATATATTTTTGGTGATTAACAAAACCATTTCAAGTTTATTAACATATATTTCCTAAGTCTTGAGCACAGGACATACCTCAAGGAAAATCAAGCCTATCTGGTAAGTATAGATACTTCTGTAGAAATATCAATGCTAGGTATGTAATTTCTCTAAGCCCACATCGACTTCTGTTGAAAATCACAATGATTTCCTTAGTGTATATCGATTTCAATAGGACTATAACGATTTGATATCATAACGATTTCATAAGTATCTTAACGATTTCTTTATAAGAAAGAAACATCGTTTGTTTACAAACAAATCGTTCCCATAACGATTCCTTAAGTCATCGCATCGATTTCTTAAGACTTCGTAACGATTTGCTCATCATAACGATTCCTTAAGTCATCACATCGATTTCTTAGAACTTCGTAACGATTTGCTCATCGCAACGATTCCTTAAGTCATCGCATTGATTTCTTAAGACTTCGTAACGATTTGCTCATCATAATGATTCCTTAAGTCATCACATCGATTTCTTAGGACTTCGTAACGATTTGCTCATCGCAACGATTCCTTAAGTCATCGCATCGATTTCTTAAGACTTCATAACCATTTGCTCATCACAACGATTCCTTAAGTCATCGCATCGATTTGTTAAGACTTCGTAACGATTTGCTCATCGCAACGATTCCTTAAGTCATCGCATCGATTTCTTTAAAGCTCATAACGATTTGCTTCGCGCATCGACTTCTTTAGAGCTCATATCGATTTGCTTCGCGCATCGACTTCTTTAGAGCTCATATCGATTTGCTTCGCGCATCGACTTCTTTAGAACTCATAACGATTTGCTTTGCGCAACGTTTTCTTAAGTGTTCATAATGATTTCCTTAATGAGCACAACGATTTGCCTACTACAACGATTTCTTTATTGATCACAATGATTTTCTTGTAACTCATAACGATTTGATTATATCGTCTTGATCATAACGATTCTTTTGTAGAAACATAACGATTTGATGCTAAGTTACAACGATTTGGCGGTTAGTGCATAACGATTTCATAAGTCATGGATGCATCAATTTTATGTTTATAATGACTTGATATTTAACAGCGTTGAATAGTCAAAGTCTCTGTACATATCTTTCTGACATCTGTGCATTTAACGAAGACTGAACATATCTCTGCATGCATGCAGACGATATCGTCCATTATCGTGCTTACTCTTTATGCATCTTTTAGAACAGCAAAATAGCATTACTACTTTGGTGAATACTCACACCAACGATGTCTGACAACAAGAGACAGCTTAGCCGTCTACTGTTTTAGCATTTAATATATGCAGGTCTCTGACAACCATTCGTCATACAACGTTGGACCCTGTAGTAGCCAAAGGACAGTTCAGAAGATCCTATCTCTTTACGTGCATAAATAGATAAAAGACTGTTGACTGGAAGCTTCCAAGTGCCACTAAGTCTAACGTCCACCAAAAGCTAGAGGCAACAGATACTTCAACGTTCAGATTTCAAATTGAAGCTATATATTGAAGAAAGAAGCCTCAGAAGAAACATAGATAGACAGAGAACGACAGTCATAGAAATCACTCTGATCATCAAGTCTTCTGCGAGTTCTCAAGAAAGAGCCAAGCCTCATTCCATTAGATTAGCTCTTTGCTCTCTGCATTGTTTGTAGATTTTCGAGAGAGCTTGTTTGGTTCTGAGAGTGAGCTTGTGTTAGTAGATCTCATTTCTCTCAGTCCCTAGCTTCAGATCTTAGCTTGTCAGAGCTTGATCTAGGGGCTTAATCTCCTGGTTGCTTGCTTCTGTGCTTGTACCCTTCGTGTGTGAAGGAAGACCTGGTGGTATCCAGGTGTGTGTGTGCCCTTCGGGTGTGAAGGAAGATCTGGAGGTATCCAGGGTGTGTGTGTGCCCTTCTGGTGTGAAGGAAGATCTGGTGGGGTATCCAGGGTGTTGTTCCTCTTCTGGCTGTGAGGAGAAGACCAGTTGAGCTGGGTGTTGTAGTGTCCATAGGGGGACTGTACCTAGTTAGTAAAATCCTGAGTTGTTGCTCAGGGACTGGACGTAGGACTCCTGTGCAAAGGAGGTCCAAACCAGGATACATCTAGTGTTGTGTGATTGTCCTCTTGTGTTTATTGTTTTTCTTTACTAACACTAACAATCTTCAAAGTGTATTTCTTTGTGAACATTTTTAGTAAACATGTATTAATTGATAAATTTTAAAAGACCCATTCACCCCCCCCCCCCCCTCTGGGCTACCTAACTGGGCAACAAGTGGTATCAGAGCGAGTCTCTTCGACAAAGAAGAAGATCCAACGATCTGAAGAGTAAAGATCCATGGCAGCCCAAGGTCACAATGATGGTCAGTCTGTCAACCGACCACCATTGTTCGATGGAGAAGACTATGCTTACTGGAAAACAAGAATGGAGTATTTTCTACAAGGAAATGACTACCAGATATGGTCCATAGTTGAAGAAGGAGATCTCCTAGTCACCAACGAAAAGGCTCAGTGGACAGATGATGACAGGAAGAAGATCTCCTTGAACTGTAAAGCTAAGAGTATTTTGTGCTGTGCCCTAAGCAAGAAAGAATTCAACAGAGTTTCAGCCTGCAAATCTGCAATGGAGATGTGGGAAAAGCTCAGAATTACTTATGAAGGCATAGACAAAGTGAAGGAGACAAGAATTGACATTCTTGTAACCCAATATGAAAGATTCCAGATGCAACCAGGTGAGTCCATAACCCAGATGTTCAGTAGATTTACAGATATCACAAATGGGTTAGCTGGACTAGGAAAGACTTATGAAATGGGAGATATGGTCAGGAAGATCCTTAGGTCTCTACCATCCTCATGGACCCCAAAGGTAACGGCCATTGAGGAAGCCAATGATCTAAAAAGGATGTCCTTGGAAAAGCTCGTTGGGTCCCTTATGGCCCATGAGATAAATATGGAGAGACTGGGAGAGTCCTCGAGTAAGAAGAAGCACTCAAATGCTTTGAAAGCTGAAGAAGAGTCATCAGAAGTAAGCTCAGATGACGATGAAAGCATTGAGGATAGCGAAAATGAAGAAGCAATGCTATCAAGAAGATTGCAACGAATCTTAGCTAAGAAGAAGAAGTTTCAATCTGACAGAAGGTTTTTCAAGAAAAATAAAGAGTTTAAGAAGCCAGAAGGAAAGAATCTGAAGAAAGGAGAACCGATATGTTATGAGTGCAAGAAGCCTGGACATATCAAGGCAGAATGTCCAAAGCTTAAGAAAGGTGAAAACAAGAAGAAAGATAACTTCAGAAAATTCAAGAAATACAAAAAGAAGGCAATGGCAGCCGCATGGGAGAACAGCAGCGACTCAGACAGTGAGTCAAGCTCGAGCAGTGATGAAGAAGAAGCCAACTTGGCTTTTTTGGCAAATATAGAAGAAAAGGTAACTTCTGACTCCTCTTTCGATTCATGTAATGATTCAGATTCGGATAACTTAGAAGAAGCTTTCAACGAGTTATACAGCAAATATAGAGAAGTAACTAAACTGTTAAAAGTAAATAAGAAGAATACTGCTTGTTTAGAAAACACTAATTCAGACCAAAAAATAGAAAATGAGGAACTAGAAAGGCAAATAACTGAACTTAAAAGAAGAAATGAACTATTATGTGAAGATTTAAAAGATAAAAATAAACAAATAATTAAACTTGAAAAACAAGCAAGCTCAGACGAATTGAAAACAGAAATTAATACATTAACACAAGAAAATAAAAAGTTATCTAACACATTAGAAAAATTTACGAATGGTAAAAACTCCTTAATATTAAAAAGTGCTAGAAGATCAGGTAAGAAGAAGAATGGATTAGGTTATACACCCCTAGATAATGAAGAAACCATAATATATCCCAAAATATACCCAACTCCAAAATTTGTACCTGAACAAGACATTACATACAAAGCAGATTTTAGATATATATAAAAGTAACTAAATTGTCCTGCTGTAGTCACTGCAACAAGTTAGGACATATTATAACAACATGTCCAACTAGACACAAGAAATGGATAATAAAAAGAAAAATTGATGATACTAACCCTTCAGGACCCAAAAGAATTTGGGTACCTAAAACTTAATGTTTTTATTTCAGGGTAACCTTCGAGCATCCAAATGGTATTTGGACAGTGGGTGCTCAAGGCACATGTCAGGGAATCGGAAGCTGTTTACTCATCTTTAGGCTGAAGAAGGGTCTGTTACATATGGAGATAATGGTAAAGGAACAGTGATAGGCAGCGGTTCAGTAAACAACAAAGGAAAAACAGTTATTGAAGATGTACTGCTTGTCAAAGGGCTAAAGCACAATCTTATCAGCATCAGCCAGCTTTGTGACAGAGGTCATCAGATTCAGTTCCAAGAGTCAAAGTGCAGTATATTGAAGGATGGAGCAGTAATCTTCGAAGCTAATAGAGAGAAGAACTTATATGTACTCTATCTCGAAGAGCTTAAAGAGAAAGACATCTGTTTGGCAGCAAATAAAGAGCAATCAACTGAGCTGTGGCACAGAAGATTGGGTCACTGTAGTTTGGATGGCATGAACAAGCTCAGAAAGAGAAATCTGGTGGAAGGTCTGCCAAAGGTCAGCACGAAAATGGATAGCATTTGTAGACCATGTGCAAAGGGAAAGCATACTAAAAGCTCCTTCAAGTCAAAGACTGTGGTAACCACCTCAAAACCTTTAGAACTCCTTCATATGGATTTGTTTGGGCCAATGAGGACCACTAGTCTTGGAGGAAAGAATTTCGGTTTCGTTATAGTTGATGACTACTCCAGATTTACATGGGTGTCATTTCTAGAACATAAAGATGACGCATTTGAAAGCTTTGTCAATTTCAGCAAGAAGGTCCAGAAAGACAAGAAATTCAGTATTGTTAGTATCCGGTCAGACCACGGAGGTGAATTTCAGAATGAAAAGTTTGCAGAGTTCTGTGAAAATGAAGGAATTGAGAATAATTTCTCAGCACCAAGGACACCACAGCAAAATGAAGTTGCTGAGAGGAAGAATAGAACTTTATTGGATATGGCAAGAACAATGCTATTAGAATATGACTTGCCAAGGTATTTCTGGGCTGAGGCAGTGAACACAGCAAGCTATATCATCAACAGGGTGATGATCAGGCCAATCCTGAAGAAGACAGCGTATGAACTATTCAAAGGAGAGAAGCCAAAGATCAGTCACTTCAGGACATTTGGATGTCCTTGCTTCATCCACAACAATGGAAAAAGGGATATTGGTAAGTTAGATGCCAAATCAGACGAAGGCATCTTCATGGGATACTCTTCTAAACCTAAAGGCTATAGAGTATTTAATAAGCGCTCTTTATTAATTGAACAGTCTGTTCATATCATTTTTGATGAAACTAACCATTCCTTGAGAAAGGAAGAAGATAGTGACATTGATGATGCAGATGAGATGTCTAAGAAATTAAAGGATACATCAATTGAAGACAAGGATGATCCACCTCTGGAAGACCTGCAACAAAAGGATATTACACATGATAATCTTCCAAAGGAGTGGAGATACAAGAAAGATCACCCACCTAAGAACATTATTGGTGATCCATCTATAGGGATAATAACAAGAGGTAATGTAATACCTTGTGATTATCTAGCATTTGTTTCTCAAATCGAGCCTAAGATAGTCAATGAAGCTCTCTCTGATGAATCTTGGATTATAGCCATGCAAGATGAACTTAATCAATTCAAGAGAAACCAAGTATGGTCACTTGTTCCCAGACCATCAGACCATCCGGTTATCGGTACCAAGTGAGTATTCAGAAATAAATTGGATGAGACTGGTGTGATCTTAAGAAACAAGGCCAGACTGGTAGCTCAAGGCTATTCCCAAGAGGAAGGCATAGATTTTGATGAAACCTATGCACCTGTAGCTAGACTCGAGGCTATTAGAATTTTACTTGCATATGCATCAACATTAGATCTAAAATTATTTCAAATGGATGTTAAGTCAGTTTTTTTAAATGGTTTTATCAATGAGGAAGTTTATGTGGAACAACCCCCGGGTTTTGATGACACAAAATTTCCTAATCATATTTTTAAACTTAATAAGGCTTTGTATGGTTTAAAGCAAGCACATAGAGCCTGGTATGAAAGGCTTATGTAACACCTCATATAAGAATATGTTAAATGGACTAAATCAGTAGACTACCAACAACCCGGACTAGTCATTTTCAGAGCTCGAGCAGGAAAAGAACTCTGAAGTTAAGCATGCTCAGTTGGGAGTAGTCCCAGGATGGGTGACCTTCCTGGGAAGTCTACCAACTGGCACGGTTGTTGGGCCAGTTTGCTGGTTGGGTCGTCACAAATGGTATCAGAGCCTTGCCCAGCCGGAAGTGCAGGAACTAAGTGCCACACAGGGCAAAGTGCTACGCTATGGGAGCCACCTCTTGAGGCCATAATGGCGCAAAGTGCTACATAGTGGGAGCCACCTCTTGAGCCTATGGGGGCCACCTCTAGAATCATGCCTGCCTGGGGTTTGATTGTGTGCTATATGTGAGCAGCGACGAGGACGTCGCTTATATAAGAGGGGTAGATTGTAACACCCCATATAAGAATATGTTAAATGGACTAAATCAGTAGACTACCAACAACCCGGACTAGTCATTTTCAGAGCTCGAGCAGGAAAAGAACTCTGAAGTTAAGCATGCTCAGTTGGGAGTAGTCCCAGGATGGGTGACCTTCCTGGGAAGTCTACCAACTGGCACGGTTGTTGGGCCAGTTTGCTGGTTGGGTAGCACCCCGGAAATTTTAATACAAAGTAAATGGAAATAAATAATTTCCATAATATCGAAAGTATTTAAAACATGCGTATCATTATCGTATGTGCTAAAATACATCGGAAAATTCCGTAAAAATTATAAATCAACCCTAAATATTATTATTAAACGTTTCACAAAGAAATTTGTGCCAAGAAAAATCAGATTATCCAAGTTTAAAGTGTTTCGCGACTTATTACCGTAATTCATGAATAAGTCGGAAAATCATTATCACACATACTGAATGAGTTAGAAAATTAAATAAAAATCATAAATGGACTTCAAATAATATCCTATAATGACCCATCAAGAAATTTGGTTCAATAAAAATCATTTGGGCTAGGTTTAAGAGTTATTGTGACCGATTATCTAAATAAGGAGACAAGTCGGAAAACCGTTAACACAGAAATACGACGCAATCAAAAATTAAATAAAAATATTGGGGAGACTTCAACATTATATATTGATGACCCATTATCATAATCAGGCCAATGGACAACATTTGGCCCAAAAATCAAATGAAGCTAGAAAATACATAGAAATTCGTAACCATAAATAAGTTGAAATTAAAAAGAAGCAATTAGAGTTGAATTGGGATGCAATCATGCATTCATGGCAACCCAAATTCGTGCCTAACTATGAAGGGAGGTTTCCTAATGCCTCACACACTCAAAGGGAGGAGGAGATCATCAAAAATAGGAAACCAAACATGCCAATCCCGAAATCCTATTTTCCTAGTTATAATAGGACTCCTAAACACCATGGTTACTTAAATACTCTTCACCCAAACCCTAGGAATGAATTTAGAACTTGCTAGGGTCGTGTGGAGGAGCTCTTGGTGGCTGAGGAGCTGTGGAACGACCACAAGAAGCCGTTCTTCTTCCCCTTCTCATCTGCTGCGACCTGCACAAACCACTCTCTTGAAGTCGACCAAAGGTAGGTTTTCTCGGGCCAAACCTTAACATATCCTATACCAATGTGTAGAGCATCAAGTTAGCTTTCATTTCCCACTGGTTTCATCAAATTTCATTTAGTAGATCTTGATTTATAAGCGTTTTGTAAAAGTCGCGCACTGTCAGGGCTTTTCCCGTTCTTAATATGTTTGACGTGATTCAAGACCGAATTAGAGTAAAATCTTAACATGGAAGTTATTCTACTTGATGTCACGATCATTTTCATGTTGAACGTTTTGTCTAAATCTCATTATTTAGAGAGTTATGAAGCCCGTAAGAGAGTCATGCATAATACTGTGTTTTCGGGTTTGCAGTTAGCCTTAGGTTATTCCTGTTTTTCATGAGATTTAAGACCGAAGTAGGTCAAGACTCTAACATGAAAGTTCTTTTATTAGTCGTTAGGGTCATCTTTCATGTTAAAGGTTTTGTGAAAATGTCATTAGTTGAGAGTTATAAACTTCGTAATAGAGTCATGCATGATACTGCGTTTTTCTGGTTGCATTTAACTTTAAGTTCTTCATGTTTTTCACAAGGGCAAAGACCGAATTAGGTAAAACCCCAACATCAAAGTTCTTTCAATAGATGTCCTCGACATTTTCTATGTTGAAAGTTTTGTCTAAAGGTCAGCATATAGATAGATATAGGCGTTTCATGAATATCGCTCCTGTGTCAAAACATGGTAAGTCTGAACCAAGAGCATGTCAGATCCCAGTCGGACTCAGGCGCAGATCCTGTGAATGCGACGGCTCGATGTGTCGCCTTCGAGGTCTCGTCGCGACAGCCCGACATGTCGCGACCTGATTGCGACAAGACCGTTGTCGCGATCATGCTGCCTGAATCGGACCGCCCCAGTCGCGTTCTTCACAACCCTCTGTCGCCTTCTAGCCATCTCTTCGCGGCCCTTGTCCTGTCGCAATCTGACACCCATGTCGCCTTCCTTATATAGCCCTGTCGCCTTCTCAGAATTTTTACCTGAAACCACTGTTTTCTTACAAGTTTTCCGCATATACCCAAGGTCTGTTTAAATATGATAATTACTGTGTAAGTTACCTGTCTTGGGTCTAATCATTACATGATTGTTATTTAATGGCTTAAAATTGATTAACCCATTTAAAAGCTTTAATTATATGAATGCTATTCTAAGTGCTCCTTAAATGCTATGATCCATTCGTTCTACTTGTGATTTAATCTTCCTACTGTTTCTCCATGTTTAAATGATAAGAGTTATCATAAAATCTTGCAAACCATGACGAGTTAAAGTGCATAGTTTTATTCAATGTTATATTGTTAAGTGCTTCATACGAGTTTGAGACCGATGGTTTGAGAATTGAGACACGCGTACCGCACTACACACTAGCACTGTTAGGCAACCTTTTTCTTGGGAAATTGGAAACTCTCTACCGGTCATTCCGAATCGGCAGACTAGCGACCTTTTCACCAAGGCCTCCGTAAATCTCCTCTGACCATGGATTCCCACATGGCCGACGAGTTGGTTGTACCATTGAAGTTCCTTGGAGATAGCGTGCACTTCCTTTCTCTTCTTAATCTCGTGAGTGTGACTTACAAACTAACTAAAGCCATTAATGTAAAGATTGAACGAAAGTATAAATTGTACCGTTATGCTGCCGAATTTATCTCTTGACCATTGTTCTCATGAAATCATGTTCAATTTAATTATTACTTCTTCTCATCATCATCATGAACATGACATTACACATGCTACGTTTTGAAACTCTCATTGGCCATTATTAATGACTGTGGGTATCTACATTTAAAAATTTAAGTGAGATGCTGACAGGGCACAGCGTGTGTCCAAGGGCTCCAATCTAGCCCCAATGACGGCGAGTCATAGATATACTGTTAACCATGGGGTATAATGATTACTGGCGTTGCATCTGCGCTGGGAAAATCGTGCGTGCGTGTTGAATGATAGATACATAACCACATACACGTGTCCTGGTGTACATTCTTGATGGATCTTTTCTTGGTGTACATTCTTGATGGATCTTTTCTTGGTGTACATTGGTGTCTACGTGCCTGATTAGTGTTACTTGATCGTGCTTGTGAAATCTTGCTTGCTTGCTTGCGTGATATGGCCATCCTGCATTTAATGCAATTAGTGATATCTTGCGTTCTTGAAAGCTATTAACATCAAGTGAAATCTTGCGTGCTTGTACAAAGTGATCTATTTCTAGTTCTCTCTTGTCATCTTGTTCATCAATCTTATTCTATCATGATCTCTCTCTCTAGCTTGTTTTATATCATGTTTTAACGAGTTTTTATTCGTACTTGCATATCATTCATCGTACTTGCCTAGTTCTAAAATGTTAATCACTTATATCATTGCCCGCACATTGAGATATAAATCCTACTGGGCTAGTTTGCTCATTCCCTACTTTTACCCCATCTAGGTGACTATGAAGTTCAAGAGGAAGAGCAAGTCGAGGATGGGAATGCGTCCGAGTGAAGAGTGTTCCAATCATAAGTCTATCTATAGATAGTTTATTTTGAGTGTTAGAACAATGTAGTAGGAAGTGAGGATTAAATGTACTTTCCCTTTCATTGAGTCTTAGTCCTGTACTAGTTTTCATTTGAATAAAAAGAGTTGAGATTGAATACAATTTATATTGAGTTCAACATGTGGGCCCTATTATGATGTTGTGTTGATACACATTTAGTGCGTGCTAGCTAGAGGCTTATTTGCCGACTGTCCACGTCTCGAATTATCGACTCGAATTCTTCGAATTAATATCCACTGCGTAATTCTCGGGACATGACAGCTTAGCTCTTTTCTTTTAAACCATGGATTCAGTAGAGGTCAAGTAGATAACACTCTCTTTATAAAGTCAAAGGTCAACCATATATTACTTGTTCAAATTTATGTAGATGACATAATTTTTGGATCTACTGATGAATCCCTTTGCAAGTATTTTGAAAAGTTGATGCAGGGAGAATTTGAGATGAGCATGATGGGGGAGCTCAACTATTTCCTTAGATTACAAATCAAGCAAGGAAAAGATGGGACCCACATCTGTCAAGCAAAATACACCAAGGAGCTTCTGAAGAAATTTGGATTCGACAATGCCAAGCCACTGTCAACACCTATGAGCACATCAACAAGGATGGACAGTGACAAAAATGGTAAGAAAGTAGATCAAAAGAACTACAGAGGTATGATAGGCTCTTTACTTTATCTAACAGCTAGCAGACCTGATATTTTGTTTAGTATATGTATGTGTGCTAAATATCAGGCAGATCCTAGAGAATCACATCTGATCTCAGTTAAAAGAATCTTCAGATACCTTTCTAGAACTCATGGCTTAGGTCTGTGGTATCCAAAATCATGTGAAATTAACTTAGTGGGATACTCAGATGTTGATTATGCTGGATGCAAAATAGATAGAAAAAGCACCAGTGGTTGTTGTCAATTTCTTGCAGGTTGCTTGATATCATGGTCCTCCAGGAAACAAAACTCAGTAGCACTGTCAACAGCTGAAGCTGAGTACGTAGCTGCTGGAAGTTGCTTTACACAACTCCTATGGATCAAGCAACAACTTCAGGACTACAGGCTCCACATCAAAACAATCCCACTGTTATGTGACAACACAAGTGCCATAAACCTCACCAAAAATCCAGTACAACATTCAAGGACCAAGCATATTGAGGTCAGATACCATTTTATTCGTGATCATGTAGCAAATAGTAATTTAGAAATATCTTTTATTGATACAAATGGTCAGTTAACATATATCTTCACAAAAGCCTTACCCGAAGAGAGATTCACATCTCTTAGAAGGGAATTGGGCATGTGTAATTTGTGAAAGGATTTTGTGATAAACTGAAACATAAATTTTCAGAATTTAAGTAATATTTCTTTCCATGGCGTTAAGCAAAAGAAAATTCTATTATCTTATCTTGGCGGTCTCCTTTATAAAAGTCCTCTGAGATAGTCAAACTCGTTTGTCTTTTTCTGCCGCCTTTTTGGCGCCTCTTTTTTTGATAAAGTATCCATTTATTCCGAAACCTTGTGGGAACGACTCATCCCCTACCTTTCACCTTTTTCCCTCTTTCTTCTGGTTGCCTGAGCCGAAACCCTAACGACTCCGGCATCGACTCTCTACGAATTTGAAGCCTCTCTCCTTTTCCCGCGAAGAATTTCTTGAGGGTTTTCACTCCTGCCACCATATCATCCCTCCTGAAAACCTCCTCCACCCAAGTCCATGGCCGCGTCCATCGTCTCCGATAGTCTTGGGGGCTACGGCGCTGAGTACCTCTCACCCGAGCAGCAGGAGAGGTTCACGTTTGTGAAGACCAAGCTGTGTGGTAATAAGGCAGTGGATGTTGCAGATCTTGAGAAGAATCAGATGCACAGTATAGTGGAAGCTATGAACAGGATGAAGTGGACTGGAATTGCAACCCTTTCAGAGGTAAGCTACCCGGACCTTGTAAAGGCGTTTTATGTCTGTTTGAAGTCAGAGGCAGATGGGTCTTTGATATCTTCTGTCAAAGGTACCCAAATCAGAATAGATCATGATTTGTTGAAGTCTTTGTTTGGTATGTCTACATCTGGGCACAGTGGGATCCACACAGAGGATACTCTAGTTAAGGGACTTGGGATTGTTGATCCTGAATATAAGTTAAAAGATGGGAAACTGGATATAAACCAGTTAAATGCCTTCAATCGTCTTCTGCACTTCATAGTCTGTCAGATATTAGTCCCTAGAAGTGCCACTTTCTCAACTTGCACCAAGGCAGACTCAGATGTGATGTATTGGGCCATTCAGAACAAAGAGATAAATATGGCCGAAGTTATGATAGAGAGGATGGAATTTGCCCGTGATCAAATTTGGGATACTAAGAGCAAGTTGAATGTATCTCTGCCCTATGCCCACTTGCTCACCGAGATTTTCAGACATTTTGGCGTGAACTTGTCTGGAGCAGTAGTTGAGAAGATGGGCCAAGCAATTAGGTCTAGAAATATGAGAAAAAGTGGTTTCTCAGTCGTCAATGGAGTATGGACCAAGACCTCTGTGGCTGAGAGTGAAACCATAATCGGCGAAGCCCAAGAAGCTCTGCAAGGAGTAGCAGATGATATAGAAGAACCAGCAGCAGCAGTAGTAGAGCCAGAGGAACCAGCAGCAGAAGCACCAGCTGAAATTGCAGAGGTAGCAGAAAAGGTACCAGAAGCATCAGCTTCACCTGCAGTAGCAATGGTAAGAGAAGGTGCAGTGGAAGCCTCAGTAGCTCCTACAGAGGCATTGATGGAAGAATCTAATAGAAAAATCGAGGACATTCCTCCTGAGACCATTATTCCTGTTAGATCAATATCAGATGATCCTCTACCCTCTTCCAGGGTAGCTTCAGTGCTTCGAGATGTCCTAATTTCCATTCAAAGCACTCTAGTTATTCCAGAAGTTAATGGCAACACAGTAGAAGAGGTTGTGGCATCTGGCCACCTGGAAGATTCTGTGTTGGAAGATGTTCCCATTCAGGGGGAGCAAGAAAGAATTGCAGAAGATGCTCCCATTCAGGGGGAGCAAGAGACTGAGAAAGAAGCAGCATCACATGGAGAACACACTGAAGATGTCCCTGTGAATGAAAGGCAAAATGCAGATCATGCTGAAGTTGAAAAACTAGTGGAAAAGAAAAGCAAGGAAAAGAGAATTGCTCACAGAAGGCCAAGGAAGATTCAGAGGAAGGTAAACCTGAAGCCTATCCTTAATCAGTTGGATGCTCAAAGCAAGACCTTGTGCTCTGTACAGTCTAACTTGGAGTCCATTAAAATGTGCCAGGCATCAACCTCCAAGGAATTTTCTCAGATTAGAAATGCAATGAAGTGGTTTAATAAGGAAATGGGGAGTATGAAATCCTTGTTGTCTGAGATCCTGCAGGCGGTTGGAGCTCCAGCTCCTCCTCCGTCTCCCCCTCCTGCAGCTCAAAGAAATGAAGTAGATTCTCCTAGGCCTTCAGGGCCAACTGAGCAGGAGTCAGGACCATCAGGGTCAACAGTTCAAGTGTCAGGGCCACCAGGGCCGGTAGCAGTAGCAGAGGTTAGTGAGTCCGGGCCATCCGAGCCAGCTGAGCAGGTGCAAGGGCCATCAGGGCCAATGGAGTCAAAATCTGTGCAGACTGTGGCTAAAGAAGTAGTTATGGCTCCTGAGCCCCCAGCCCCTTCTTCCTCTCAAACCCCAGTTCCTCCATCACCACCTTCATCCTCTACAGCTCCACCTGCCCCTCAAACCTTCAAGAAACCTCAACCTAGACCCATCTCTTCACCAACACCTTTTCCATCTCACTCCACTTCCTCTCCTGCATCTTCAACACATATTCTTCCACCTCCACCCATCTTCGAGATCCCTCCAGCATCCTCTGCTGGAGCCTCCTCTTCCTCTGGTCCCTCCTCTGGACCAGCAGATGACCCCCTTTCTCTGTCTGATTCTTTTCTTCATCCTTCTCCTCCGCCCTCTTTCCTTACTATAATCCCTGAGAATGCTCAACTTGAATCTCCTTTTCTTGGAAAAGTCAAGGATGAGTTTGAAGAAGCCATTCTTAGGTCTGTACTGAAAGTTGGGGATCATATTCATAGGGCAGACTCTTCTAGTTCTGCTCCTAAAAAGAGGAAAATTTCATCCACTTCCTCTCTTTCCTCTGACCCTAAATATCCCCCTCTGTGGTTTTCTCTCACAGTGGACAACAAAAATAAACCACTGTATAGAGAATATCTTTAGAAGGTTGTTTTTGCCACCATCACCAACCTTCCCTTCCTCAATCTTACAGACCATTTAAATGTTGTTTTACCCTATACTCCTCTATCTAAAACTGAACAATCTAAACTTTTCTTTGTTGCTCACTCCAAGTCTGAAGAGCAATGGGCCAGGGGGGCACAAAGAGCTCTATAACAAATTTCTTCTAGCTAGATCTGCCATATTCCCTCCAAGGGACCATTCTCTGACCTTATCAGAATGGTTCCAAATCCACCATAAACATTCTTGGGGCCCATTCATTCAGAAGGAGATCAAGCTGGTCAGGCACTTCCTGCTGTTCAACAATTTTAGATATGTTCATCATCTCCCAGAAGTTCAGTTGGGCCAGTTCAAGCAGGCAATCACAGCTCTTACTACAGCTGTAGCCCACACTGAAGCTGTCCAAATTGATTTTGCTTCCCTTCAACTGCCAGAGGAGATCTCTCTTCCCCAAATTCACTTCCTAGTCATGGAATCCTCTGTTGGGTCTATCATTTTTGAACGTTTTGCCAGGGTTATGGGAAGAATTAAGGTACAGAAAGGCTTTCTGGTTGCATTTCATAGATTTCTTTTTAGAGAATATCACCAGGGCCATGTCAGTGCTGAGGTTGTTGCACCCATCTGTAGACACCCATTTTCGGCCTATAAGTTGAGCACATTTCTTGTTCATATCATTGATTTCCCAAATTGATCATCACTTTGGAGTCCTTCTCTGGCCCATTATGAGCCCATTTACCCTTAATTTCAAGCCCATTCTCAAGCCCATGGCCAAGATCCACTTGAAACATCAAAACTGTGCAATTTGCCCAATCCTGTGAACATGTCTTCACTTTGAGAGCTCATAACTTCCTCATTTCTAATCCAAATCTGGCATATCATACTATCATTTTGTAGCCCTCTGAGTCTAGAATCAACGCAACAAACGGCTCATCAATCCGATGTCTGTGGAGAGAGTTATGGCCCATTTCGTGGGACCTACGCGAACTGTCTTATAGTCGCGACCTGGTTCATGGTCGCGACAAGAACGCGGCCCCACGATCTGACGTGACAGCGCCATGCACGTAAACATGTTTTACGTGATTTTCGGCCTCTCTCTCCATCCTAGAGCCTATCTAAAGTCTCTTTGAGTTGGATTACGACCCAAACCTCCTATCCTCATCCCTAGGGAGCCCCCAAGCCCATCCAAACTCTAGATAGACTCTCAAACTCTCCCACAACTTGGACTCTCTCTAACTCGGGATTGGACTCTATCTCTCACTTGAACACATCCTAGGACTCTCTAGGGGATAGAGGAAGGCTACCACCACGAAGAGAAGTCTCTGGAGGCTCTACCCATGAGGTCCCATCGTCCCCAAGGCAGAGGAGAAACTGTTCTTCTCGTTTTCCTTCTTTCTCTCTCATATCGCCTCTAGGACCGGCAGTGCTTGCACGGCTTGTGGAGATCGAACCAGGCTAGATCTCTTCGAGGTTTCTTCATCAAAGTTTCTCCCCATAGAGCCCTCTTCAACCTCGAAGTGGAATCACGTCGATTGGTGGCTTGTGAGAAACGTTACAGCAGATCGATCTTCACTTTCTCTCTCATATCGAGATCTGCACATGTGGGATTATCGTCTCTTCCACAGCCCAAACCAGGCCAGATCTCTTCAAGATGTCTTCATGAAAGTTGTTCACGACAGCCTCCTCTTCAACCTCCAACTAGAATCACATCAAACAGGGTAGTATCTGTTTAGTTTTGATTTTTACTTTCTTTTCCACGTTTTACACATGTATACATGAGTTAGGATTCCTCCTTCTCCTCTTCCATGATTTCTCCCCATGCATATTCCTCCCCACGTTTTCCTACTACCCAAGGGGTTTAAAAACCACCCCCAGGTCCGTTCCCTCCATGCTCCACATCATTCTTTCATTTAAGAATAGCTACTACACTTAACATAGTCTAACAAGGTTTTATTTCTTGTTTTCATTGTTTTGGAAGGCACCCAAGCGAAGATCCACGAGCGGCTCTTGTCCTCTGGCCGGCCGGAGGGCAGGAAGAAGATCCCGACCATCATTCTCCCACACTGCAGAGGACGGGGCAGAGGAGGGCGACGCGACAGCATAGACGCGCCCTGTACGAGCGTCGCGATAACAGCCCATCGCGACGGGGTCACCCGTCGCGATCTCAGTAAGTCCACTGTCCTCTTTCCTGTTCCTAGCATAGTTAACTTACTTAATTCTTATTTATGGCAACTATCTAGGTGGCGATCACATTCCTTATTTCCATATTATTAGATTTAATATCCTATTGCGTGTCTTTGGGGTGCACATTCCCCGTGATTACACCATCCTGTCAGAATGTGAGCAATTGACTTCCTCATAATGGACCAGATCTTACCCCCTTTCTGCTCAACAGTTGTCTGATCTGAATGAAGCTCAAGCCAGGGAAGGTAAACCTCAAGTTTCTCCGGCTACCTTTTTGGACATGAACTCCATTCACCTGGTAATTGATCCCATTAAGACTTGGGTTGAAAGGTACAAGGTTTTTGTAGCCATGTGCCAAGCCCTGAGGCAGAATTAAAACTACTACCCTATCTCTATGGATCGGTTCCTTGCTTGTGCCAGCTTTGGGACAGTCCTCTTTCTCAAGATGTCCATGGATCCGGGCTCCTATGTTGATTTCCTTGACCAACAGTTAACCCTTCATCTCTGCAGGATGGCTCCCTCCATGGGACCAACCTACTCTTTAGCTCCTGGAGTGTTCAAGTTGTTTTTTGAAGAGCAGGAAGAACAGGCATGGGAAACCATTTCTCATTTTGCCTCTCTTTTGTCTCCTGCTTATTATCTACCTGTACCCCCTCAGAATTAATCAATAAATTTTGTTTGGGTGCCCTTCAATCTTTTCTCTTCTTCTTTGTCTCTGCTTATCTTTTTGCTTAATGACAAAAAGGGGAAGAAAAATATTTAGCATTTCTGACACATATCTAGATTTTTATTCATGCTTTTGTTAAGTTTTGTCATCACCAAAAAGGGGGAGATTAATGATCGGTCTATCCCCATGAAATGTCAATTCATTATATATTTTGGTAAATAACAAAACCATTTCAAGTTTATTAACATATATTTCCTAAGTCTTAAGCACAGGACATACCTCAAGGAAAATCAAGCCTATCTGGTAAGTATTGATACTTCTGTAGAAATATCAATGCCAGGTAAGTAATTTCTTTAAGCCCACATCGACTTCTGTTGAAAATCACAACGATTTCCTTAGTGTATATCGATTTCAATAGGACTATAACGATTTGATATCATAACAATTTCATAAGTATCTTAACGATTTCTTTATAAGAAAAAAACATCGTTTGTTTACAAACAAATCATTCCCATAACGATTCCTTAAGTCAACGCATCGATTTCTTAAGACTTCGTAACGATTTGCTCATCGCAACGATTCATTAAGTCATCGCATCGATTTCTTAAGACTTCGTAACGATTTGCTCATCATAACGATTCCTTAAGTCATCACATTGATTTCTTAGGACTTCGTAACGATTTGCTCATCGCAACGATTCCTTAAGTCATCGCATCGATTTCTTAAGACTTCGTAACGATTTGCTCATCGCAACGATTCCTTAAGTCATCGCATCGATTTCTTAAGACTTTGTAACGATTTTCTCATCGCAATGATTCCTTAAGTCATCGCATCGATTTCTTTAAAGCTCTTATCGATTTGCTTCGCGCATCGACTTCTTTAGAGCTCATATCGATTTGCTTCGCGCATCGACTTCTTCAGAGCTCATATCGATTTGCTTCGCGCATCGACTTCTTTAGAACTCATAACGATTTGCTTTGTGCAACATTTTCTTAAGTGTTTTTAACGATTTCCTTAATGAACACAACGATTTGCCTTCTACAACGATTTATTTATTGATCACAACGATTTTCTTGTAACTCATAACGATTTGATTATATCGTCTTGATCATAACGATTCTTTTGTAGAAACATAACGATTTGATGCTAAGTTACAACGATTTGGCGGTTAGTGCATAACGATTTCATAAGTCATGGATGCATCGATTTTATGTTTATAACGACTTGATATTTAAAAGCGTTGAATAGTCAAAGTCTTCGTACATATCTTTCTGACATCTGTGAATTTAATGAAGACTGAACGTATCTCTTCATGCATGCAGACGATATCGTCCATTATCGTGCTTACTCTTTATGCATCTTTTAGAACATAAAAATAGCATTACTACTTTGGTGAATACTCACACCAACGATGTCTGACAACATGAGACAGCTTAGCTGTCTACTGTTTTAGCATTTAATAGATGCAGGCCTCTGACAACCATTCGTCATACAACGTTGGACCTTGTAGTAGCCAAAAGACAGTTCAGAAGATCCTATCTCTTTGCATGCACAAATAGATAAAAGACTGTTGACTGGAAGCTTCCAAGTGCCACTAAGTCTAACATCCACCAAAAGCTAGAGGCAACGGATACTTCAACGTTCAGATTTCAAATTGAAGCTATATATTGAAGAAAGAAGCTTCAAAAGAAACATAGATAGACAGAGAACGACAGTCATAGAAATCACTCTGATCATCAAGTCTTCTGCGAGTTCTCAAGAAAGAGCCAAGCCTCATTCCATTCGATTAGCTCTTTGCTCTCTGCATTGTTTGTAGATTTTCGAGAGAGCTTGTTTGGTTCTGAGAGTGAGCTTGTGTTAGTAGATCTCATTTCTCTCAGTCCCTAGCTTCAGATCTTAGCTTGTCAAAGCTTGATCTAGGGGCTTAATCTCCTGGTTGCTTGCTTCTGTGCTTGTACCCTTCGTGTGTGAAGGAAGACCTGGTGGTATCCAGGGTGTGTGTGCGCCCTTCGGGTGTGAAGGAAGACCTGGTGGTATCCAGGGTGTGTGTGTGCCCTTCTGGTGTGAAGGAAGACCTGGTGGGGTATCCAGGGTGTTGTTCCTCTTCTGGCTGTAAGGAGAAGACCAGCTGAGCTGGGTGTTGTAGTGTCCATAGGGGGACTGTACCCTAGTTAGTAAAATCCTGAGTTGTTGCTCAGGGACTAGACGTAGGACTCCTGTGGAAAGGAGGTCCGAACCAGGATACATTTGGTGTTGTGTGATTGTCCTCTTGTGTTTGTTGTTTTTCTTTACTAACACTAACAATCTTCAAAGTGTATTTCTTTGTGAATGTTTTTAGTAAACAGGTATTAATTGATAAATTTCAAAAGACCCATTCACCCCCCCCCCCTCTGGGCTACCTAACTGGGCAACAGACAAAACAACAAACTCACACAAGTCGTTGTCCCACTGTCGTCTTTCTCTCAGCGGGACGTACAACTCAAACTAAAGAGTGAGTGTCACGCCCCTCCAATTTAGCAGCGGAGTTAATCAGAGGATACGTGAACCAAGTACATAGTAGAGAAAAATGTACATTCTGTTGAGTAAATCAGAGTATCTAATGAATAATAATTGGACTAAAAACTCTTCATTTCATTGAAATTCCACTAAGACTATTACAACCACTAATTCAGAGCCACACATAAGGCTCAATGACATCATTACATTGAAAAAGAAATCTAAAGCAATAACTACTAGACTCGATTGTGCTAGGGTGACTTCATCAACTGACTCCAGGTCACTCATCACTCTGGTCGTGTCCCATAGGTACGTATAACGTCATTGTCCAACTTACCTGAGACACAATAACAAATAACGAAGGGTGAGCGATAACGCCCAGTAGGACTTAAATCTCAATAGTCAAGCAGGCTTTAAATGATTAATGCTTTAATGGCAGAGTAACTAATGATAGAAAGAGTCATGTAAAGTCGAGAAAGTAATAGCACAAGTACCTGGTTCAAATAGCAGATGAATCAAGTATAGCACGATAATTAAAGTCAAGTCACGATAGAAAACGATATCAACAATAGTAAGTAACGATATTGTCAAGAATAGCAAGCGACATATATAGCAAGAAGAGATGATAGTAGATGGTCATGTAAAGAGTAAATTACACTTTGATTGATTCTCATCAATCGAGATAGTATAGCACTTTTGATTAACTTTCGTCAATCGAAATAGTAATGACACTTTGGGTTATCCGTAGATAGCCTAGAGAAAATATAGCACTTTTATTGTCAATAGACAACGAGAGAGTATAGCACTTTGAATGTGGTCAAGTCACGATAGAACGCAATAACTCAAGATAGCAAGTATCAAGTAGAGCAAGTAGAGCGTATGACAAGATAGCGTGTAACGAGATAGCGTGTATGGTTGCACAACGGTGCACCAGTAGAATACGGTAGTAGTCACTTCTAGGACAGTAGCCGTTCAGTAACAGTCTGCGATAGCACAGTAATCACACAGTACGTCTGAACTCCTCAGACTAATAGTATAACAGTTTGTAATAGCACAGTAATATCACAGTACGTCTGAACTCCTCAAACTAAAAGGATAATAGTCAGATGTCTAGCCAATACAGTATAGTCAGAACCGGTGCAATGAAGAACACTGTCAATAGCCCCTGCAGGTATTTTCGGGTGGCTCTCTGCCCCCAGGACTAGATTGGAGCCCCTCGGACACTCTCCGTGCCCTGCACAGTATGCATTGGATACAGTAGAGTCACAAGACCCATATCATAGCGCTAGACAGTCATGAAATAGTACAAAATAGTAGGATTCACACAGCTCAAAGGGTACCAAGAGAGTACTAGGTGAATAGACGAGATAGACGAGATAGTAGACTGAACATGAATAGACGAGCGAGTAGAGTATAGACGAGATCTTATGGTTATTGCACATCAAACGAGCGATAGTAACAGTTGCACAACACGCTCGTACGGTGTTGGCAGTCAAGTGGAACACAACCTTTTCGCTGGCCTCATTACGCACAGGTCCAGAGGTCCGGCGTTATTCAAGATAAGAACGAGAGAACAATCTAAGGCCGTACGGATCTTGCTGATCCCTAGAGTGTATCATAGGTGTTATGGTACAACCGGCTCGTCGACCATGTGGGAATCCATGGACAGAGAAGACTTACGGAGGCCTTGAATAAAGACTTACTAGTCCGACAGAAGGAGTATCCGACGGAGAGTTCGTCCAAGTCAAGAGAGAGTGTGTATATAGAAACAAGTGCCCGATGTTCTAGAGGAATTCTCAAACAGTGGAGCGTCGAGATCAGTGTTCCAAAACATCTCACGAATCGTAAACAAGTTCTTTTAAAATAAGGCAATTAATTACATAAATTACCAGATATGTTATGTATCATATTCGTGCTGATTAAGTCATATTTGGATGGTTCAAAGTGTGTGCATGTGTTATGAAATCTTGGATGGAAATTAATCATGTGTATGTATTTTAAATCACATATAAATGTTCAATTTATATAGAGTGAAATTACTGCGGGTATAATTGGAATTAAAGGGTATAAGCACAATAGGCAATTAGAGCACTGCAAATCAGGGGCTTTTTTGCAAAAATCTTGTGAACGCGACGCACCCCAGTAAGGGTCGCGACGGGTTCAGGGTAGATCACGACAGGTGTTTAGATGGATCACGACGGGTCGGTCATGACAGGTGGTCAGATCGCGACAGGGGCATGTAAGGGTCGCGACGGGGTGTTCAAGTCAGGCGGCCAGAACGCGACAGGGGCATGTAAGGGTCGCGACGGGGTGTTCAAGTCAGGCGGCCAGAACGCGACAGGGTTCCCTGTCGCGATCAGATCGCGACAGGTACTGTGTCCTGACGGCCCTGAGAACGCGGCCTATCGGGCCGTCGCGTTCTCAGGTACTTCACCTGAATTCGAGCGGGAAAAGGGCAGAGCCTCGGGTTGCGGGCCAACTTAACATATTTTGACACTGGTTGCTTCAAAAACTTATAACTAATTGTATTGTCGATGAAAAATCATGAAACAAGTTGCAAATCGATCTAGACATACGTGAGTACTTACAGTAAATAGGAATTTGACAATAGATAGAGTTTCGACATACTTTAATCACGTCAAACATGAAGTACATGACATAGTGAGCAGTTGAGATGAACGATTTAATTTGCAAGATAGGATGGATGAAAATTAGGGCTTTTAGAGGCAAAAGTTCCCTAATGATCATCAGTATCTCCCATAAAAATTTCAAGGCATGGGGTTTAGTATTCATGGAGAACAAGAATTATGAAGAAGGTTCGAGGTCAAGAGAGTTGTAGAACTTCAAAATTCAAGAAGAAAATATTGGCTTGCTGGAAAATTATGAAACTTGAGGGTATTGTTCTTAGTACATGGAACGATCTACAGTCAAAATCTCATTAATTTTTCTCGTGAGAATGCCTACCTTGACTCAATTTCCTCTTCTAGGGCTAGAACTTGAAGAACGGGGTTGAGAACTTGAAAGGTTCTTCTCCCCATGAAATCTCCTCCTCCTTGGCCTCTCCTCCTAGTCCAGAAATCCCTTGGCATGATCTAGGGCCAGCCATGAGGATTTTAGGAGAGTATTTAAGCTTCTCCTCTTTCTATTTCCTAATAGGACTCTAACTCTTATTAATTCCGAAGTTCCTATTCTCTCTTCCCTTTCTAAGCATGAGAACTTCTATTTGGGTTGGGATGGGAGCTAAATTCATGACCAACCCATTAGGGTAGGTTTAGGAATCCAATTACAACTCAAACTTCCTATTTAATGTATTAAATACCCATTTTCTATTTAAGTAATAATTTAGTTACGAATTTAGGGTATTTTCCTATTATTCTTCTTTTAGAAATCTCTATTTTGGCTCAATAAATTTTTATATGGTCCATTTATTAAAACCCATTATTTATTGGAATTTATCTTATGGGATTTCCCTTTTTAATTAGGGAATAATAGAGTTACATATTTTATTATATTTTTCTTACTTGATTTTATTCATGGACTATGAGAGGTCCATTAGTCCAATCCTGATAATGGATAATCATTTCATGATGTTGGAAGTCTCTCCGACATGTTCGTTTGTTTTATGGGTGCGTTATCTTTCCGTGTTAACGGTTTTCCGACTTAGTTTCCTAATTTGGATAATTAGTCACATTGTGACATACGCTTGGCCAATCGGATTTTTTGTTGCACGAATTTCTTTGTGGAACACTTAGGAATAATGCCTGGGGTTGATTTATAATTTTTAAAGAATTTTCTGATGTATTCTTGCACATATAATAATGGTACGTATGTTTCTATTATTTCGATTTAAAGAAATTATTATTTCGGATTTTTTTTAACTATTAAATTTTTTGGGTTGCTACATCCTCCCCCACTTAAAAGAATTTGGTCCCTAAATTCATATGATATGATACGTCTACCAATTTACTATGGATTTTTCATTCCATCACCTCCCCCACTTAGGGCTTTGCTATCGCGAAAAATAATATGAAAACAAACTAAGGGTTTAGTGATGGTACCTTGTCCGCCTTCATTGGCATGATTCATATCCACGAGGGCTTGTAATCGTCCTTAGCGTAGAGTTTGGTTCTTCTTTGTTGGACAATCGATGACTCGATGTTGTTGACTTCCACATGGCAAACATCTGCCCAATTTCTTCCAACAGTTATCAATCTGATGCCCTGGTTTCTTACAAAATTTACAGAATTTCTTCTGCTTCACTTCCCCTTTCATTCTCTTGCTATCTATGGTATTTCTTCCTTTATTATCATTGGAATGAGTAGCACGTTCCCTTTTCAACACCTTCTTCTTATGGGTCTTTTCAAGAAGTTCCATGGTGTCCTCTACTAATTGAGCTCTCAATACCATGACTGAATATACATCAATGTCTAGTGGAGCCAACTTTTCCTAGAACATAGGTCTCAACCCTTCTAGGAATCTCTTCACCTTCATCTTCTCCATACTCACCAAATGTGGTGCGTACAGTGCTAGTCTTTCAAATTGCACTTCATATTATGCTACAGACATCATTCGTTGTTTTAAATTGGCGAATTCATTTGGCTTCTTCTCACGAATCCTCTCGGAAAAGTATTTGGTGTTGAAGAGTTCTAAAAATTTATCCCACTCTATGTTGATGTTGGGTAATTGTCGACTAACAACTTCCCACCAGGTTTTAGCATCGAGGTCCAACTGGAAGATTGTCAGAAGGACTTTCTCCTACTCTGAACATTGCATAACCCTAAAGATCTGTTCCATTGCCTTCACCCAATTTTCAACTTCATTGGGATCCGGAGTTCCATTAAACCTAGGGGGATTTATTCGTTGAAAGTTCCCATATAAGTCTCTTGCCCCATTTATTGCTCCTGCTTGAATTACGTTATTAAGGGCTTGAGTTAACCCCTGTACGGTCTGTTGTAATTCGTGCATTGGTGCATGCTCGCCAGCCATCTCCTCTAGTTCCTGCGAGCAATAATACTTATTAATTTTCTTCTTAAACTTAGGGTACTTATACATATAGATAAGCTCCTAGCATAACCTCAACCTTTACCCAATCGCTCACATAGGTATGGTGGTTGACTTAGACACAGTTATGGCAGTTCACCTAAAACATCCCTAGACTTAAAATATCCTAATAAGGACATCCTAGGCTCTGATACCAACTGTCACGCCCCTCCAATTTAGCAACGGAATAAATCGGAGGATACGTGAACCAAGTACATAGTAGAGAAAAATGTACATTCTGTTGAGTAAATCAGAGTATCTAATGAACAATAATTGGACTAAAAACTCTTCATTTCATTGAAATTCCACTAAGACTATTACAACCACTAATTCAGAGCCACACATAAGGCTCAATGACATCATTACATTGAAAAAGAAATCTAAAGCAATAACTACTAGACTCGATTGTGCTAGGGTGACTTCATCAACTGACTCCAGGTCACTCATCACTCTGGTCGTGTCCCATAGGTACGTATAACGTCATTGTCTGACTTACCTGAGACACAATAACAAATAACGAAGGGTGAGCGATAACGCCCAGTAGGACTTAAATCTCAATAGTCAAGCAGGCTTTAAATGATTAATGCTTTAATGGCAGAGTAACAAATGATAGAAAGAGTCATGTAAAGTCGAGAAAGTAATAGCACAAGTACCTGGTTCAAATAGCAAATGAATCAAGTATAGCACGATAATTAAAGTCAAGTTACGATAGAAAACGATATCAACAATAGCAAGTAACGATATTGTCAAGAATAGCAAGCGACATGTATAGCAAGAAGAGATGATAGTAGATGGTCATGTAAAGAGTAAATTGCACTTTGATTGATTCTCATCAATCGAGATAGTATAGCACTTTTGATTAACTTTCGTCAATCGAAATAGTAATGGCACTTTGGGTTATCCGTAGATAGCCTAGAGAAAGTATAGCACTTTTATTGTCAATAGACAACGAGAGAGTATAACACTTTGAATGTGGTCAGGTCACGATAGAACGCAATAACTCAAGATAGCAAGTATCAAGTAGAGCAAGTAGAGCGTATGACAAGATAGCGTGTATGGTTGCACAACGGTGCACCAGTAGAATACGGTAGTAGTCACTTCTAGGACAGTAGTCGTTCAGTAACAGTCTGCGATAGCACAGTTATCGCACAGTACGTCTAAACTCTTCAGACTAATAGTATAACAGTTTGTGATAGCACAGTAATATCACAGTACGTCTGAACTCCTCAGACTAAAAGGATAATAGTCAGATGTCTAGCCAATACTGTATAGTCAAAACCGGTGCAATGCATAACACTGTCAATAGCCCCTGCAGGTATTTTCGGGTGGCTCTCTGCCCCCAGGACTAGATTGGAGCCCCTCGGACACTCTCCGTGCCCTGCACAGTATGCATTGGATACAGTAGAGTCACAAGACCCATATCATAGCGCTAGATAGTCATGAAATAGTACAAAATAGTAGGATTCACACAGCTCAAAGGGTACCAAGAGAGTACTAGGTGAATAGACGAGATAGACGAGATAGTAGAGTGAACATGAATAGACGCGCGAGTAGAGTATAGACGAGATCTTATGGTTATTGCACATGAAACGAGCGATAGTAACAGTTGCACAACACGCTCGTACGGTGTTGGCAGTCAGATGGAACACAACCTTTCCGCTGGCCTCGTTATGCACAGGTCCAGAGGTCCGGCGTGATTCAATATAAGAACGAGAGAACAATCTAAGGCCGTACGGATCTTGCTGATCCCTAGAGTGTATCATAGGTGTTATGGTACAACCGGCTCGTCGACCATGTGGAATCCATGGACAGAGGAGACTTACGGAGGCCTTGAACAAAGACTTACTAGTCCGGCAAAAGGAGTATTCGACGGAGAGTTCGTCCAAGTCAAGAGAGAGTGTGTATATAGAAACAAGTGTCCGACGTTCTAGAAGAATTCTAGAACAGTGGAGCGTCGAGATCGGTGTTCCAAAACATCGCACGAATCGTAAACAAGTTCTTTTAAAATAAGGCAATTAATTACATAAATTACCAGATATGTTATGTATCATATTCGTGCCGATTAAGCCATATTTGGATGGTTCAAAGTGTGTGCATGTGTTATGAAATCTTGGATGGAAATTAATCATGTGTATGTATTTTAAATCACATATAAATGTTCAATTTATATAGAGTGAAATTACTGCGGGTATAATTGGAATTAAAGGGTATAAGCACAATAGGCAATTAGAGCATTGCAAATCAGGGGTTTTTCTGTAAAAATTCTGTGAACGCGACGCACCCCAGTAAGGGTCGCGACGGGTTCAGGGTAGATCACGACATGTGTTTAGATGGATCGCGATGGGTCGGTCATGACATGTGGTCAGATCGCGACAGGGGCATGTAAGGGTCGCGACGGGGTGTTCAGGTCAGGCGGCCAGAACGCGACAAGGTTCCCTGTTGCGATCAGATCGCGACAGGTACTGTGTCGTGACGGCCCTGAGAACGCGGCCTATCAGGCCGTCGCGTTCTCAGGTACTTCACCTGAATTCGAGCGGGAAAAGGGCAGAGCCTCGGGTTGCAGGCCAACTTAACATGTTTTGACACTGGTTGCTTCAAAAACTTATAGCTAATTGTATTGTCGATGAAAAATCATGAAACAAGTTGCAAATCGATCTAGACATACGTGAGTACTTACAGTAAATAGGAATTTGACAATAGATAGAGTTTTGACATACTTTAATCACGTCAAACATGAAGTACATGACATAGTGAGCAGTTGAGATGAACGATTTAATTTGCAAGATAGGATGGATAAAAATTAGGGCTTTTAGAGGCAAAAGTTCCCTAATGATCATCAGTATCTCCCATAAAAATTTCAAGGCATGGGGTTTAGTATTCATGGAGAACAAGAATTATGAAGAGGGTTCGGGGTCAAGAGAGTTGCAGAACTTCAAAATTCAAGAAGAAAATATTGGCTTGTTGGAAAATTATGAAACTTGAGGGTATTGTTCTTGGTACATGGAACGATCTACAGTCAAAATCTCATTAATTTTACTCGTGAGAATGCCTACCTTGACTCAATTTCCTCTTCTAGGGTTAGAACTTGAAGAATGGGGTTGAGAACTTGAAAGGTTCTTCTCCCTACGAAATCTCCTCCTCCTTGGCCTCTCCTCCTAGTCCAGAAATCCCTTGGCACAAACTAGGGCCAGCCATGAGGGTTTTATGAGAGTATTTAAGCTTCTCCTCTTTCTATTTCCTAATAGGACTCTAACTCCTATTAATTCCGAATTTCCTATTCTCTCTTCCCTTTCGAAGTATGAGAACTTCTATTTGGGTTGGGATGGGAGCTAAATTCTTGGCCAACCCATTAGGGTAGGTTTATGAATCCATTACAACTCAAACTTCCTATTTAATGTATTAAATATCCCTTTTATATTTAAATAATAATTTAGTTACGAATTTAGGATATTTTCCTATTATTCTTCTTTTAGAAATCTCTATTTTGGCTTAATAAATTTTTATATGGTCCATTTATTAAAACTCATTATTTATTGGAATTTATCTTATGGGATTTCCCTTTTTAATTAGGGAATAATAGAGTTACGGATTTTATTATAATTTTCTTACTTGATTTTATTCATGGACTATGAGAGGTTCATTAGTCCATTCCCGATAAGGATAATCATTTCATGATGTTGGAAGTTTCTCTGACATGTTCGTTTGTTTTATGGGCGCGTTATCTTTCCGTGTTAATGGTTTTCCGACTTAGTTTCCTAATTTGGATAATTAGTCACATTGTGAGATACGCTTGGCCAATTAGATTTTCGTTGCACGAATTTCTTCGTGGAACACTTAGGAATAATATCTGAGGTTGATTTATAATTGTTAAGGAATTTTCTGATGTATTCTTGCACATATAATAATGGTACGTATGTTTCTATTATTTCAATTTAAATAAATTATTATTTCGGATTTTTTTTAAGTATTAAATTTTCCGGGTTGCTACAGTGAGGGTGTCCAAGACAGACGACACAGACCTTGACGGTACAACACAAGCACCGGGACAAGCCGCGAGCAGAAGCCTGGCTCACACAGAACGTGGGGCACCCAACTGAAGAGGTAACCACGGTAGGCGTCGTACTACTCGCCACGCACACACAAACCACGTGCATACCGCACAAACCACGTGAAACCTCACGTCAACCACATGAACACTGTACACTGACCGCGTGAACAACACGCCAGTCACGTGTACCACTTGCTAACCTCGGAAACAACACGTTCCCAGAGCGCAGCAGGTGCCATTGCACTGCTCTTACTTGCCATACTCAATAAATAACAATTATCGAATAATTTTTACCTTTGAAACCATGCACAACAAGACGTCTCGGCTGAGGTCGCGACATAGGGTAACGTCGCCTTCAGAACGCAACGCCCCGATGTGTCGCCTTCACAACATGAACGCGATGGGTCGGCCTGTCGCGTTCTGAACGCGGCAGGGGGCTCTGTCACCTTCACAGGCGAAAACTCTAATTCGGGAGGAACTCCACGGATTACCACCCGAAACCACATAAATCATGCTTAATTCACATTTTACATGCTTTAATGGATACCCTAGCATGGTATCTACTGACTACTGTTCTCAACATCAAAAACCACTCACACAAGCAGCTCATGCAATTAAACGGTGTAAAATGGGAAGAATTCCCCTACCTTCGCGAAGAACGACAAACCCTCGGCGTTTCCCCCGATCCACGCAAGGTCCTCGCACCGAGAACACGCCAAAAACCACGCTCCCACGCTGAATCGCCCCAGAAAGCCCGCAACAGCCTCTCCCCCTGGTCAAACAAGCGTGCTCAGCTCTATCTGGCCAGCCATGGTTTAAGAGCTGCCTGCGGTTAAGAACGTGACGGACCCCTCCGTCGTGACCTGTTCATGACGGAACTGGGCGTCGCCTTCTTAAGGCTGACGTTCGCAGGTCGCCCAGCGCACGACACACGGTGCACATGCAGACGACAACCGCTTCTGAGCGGCAACAAGAACGCGACATGCAGGACCGTCGCGTTCAGAACGCAACGTCCCTCCATGTCGCGTTCACAAACAGTGAACGGGCTGGTGTCTTGGGCCCAGCCTGCCAGCCCACAAACACCCCAAACCTGCCCACACACCTGAAACACGTCACATTGGCCACACACTGGCCACCACAACTTCCAAAAAAAAGGATCCGTAAGGATCTGAAAGACGATCCACATGGATCCGAAAAACGCGCGACGTTACATTACTCATCTAAAAAGAAATTTCGACCTCGAAATTCAAAACATAATTCAAGTAATTAAAACTTTAAATGTTGAACCACTCTCTGTTTATCCTTGTATTTTGGTGATAACAAAATTTATGAGTAATTAAATTGAATATCATGTTTCATCTGTGTCGTATCAATCTCATAACAAATTGATAAGTCTCACATCGATTTGATAAATGAGTAGAACGATTCATACATCGATTCGATAGCTATAACAATTTGATATGGCACACTAAAATGATAAAATCGATGTCTAATCTATATACATCGATTTCAGTTCAAGTGCCAAATTAATAAGTGCTACAACGATTTGGTTTCAATCGATTTTATAAGTGCTACAACGATTTGGTTTTAATAGGCTTTATAAGCCCCACAACGATTTGATAAGTGAGCGCAACGATTTGCCCTCACATCGATTTTCCTTCTATAACGATTCGCTAAGGCTCATAACGATTTGATAAGTGAGCGCAACGATTTGCCCTCACATCGATTTGCCTTCTATAACGATTCGCTAAGGCTCATAACGATTTGATAAGTGAGCGCAACGATTTGCCCTCACCTGGATTTGTCTTTTATAACGATTCGCTAAGGCTCATAACGATTTGATAAGTGAGCGCAACGATTTACCCTCACATCGATTTGCCTTCTATAACGATTCGCTAAGGCTCATAACGATTTGATAAGTGAGAAACAACGATTTACTTCTCACATCGATTCGATAAGTTTCATAACGTTTTGATAGCTATAACGATTTGATAAGTGAGAAACAACGATTTTATTCTTACATCGATTCGATAAGTTTCATAATGATTTGATAGCTATAACGATTTGTTAAGTGAGAACAACGATTTGCTCTCACAACGATTTGCTAGTCACAACGATTTGATAAGTCATTCTTACATCAATTCTGTAATACCCTCGAATTTTAAATATCATGATTTACTTATAAATTCATGTTTATGCAAACTAATTAGAATTACATTGAGAAATTTAGGATTTAGGGTGTGTTTAAGACACTTTATCATACCCAAGTGTCACTTTCGGTCGTGCGCACCCCGACAGGGCGACAATGGAAAACTGTAACGAAAATGAAATTTAAGAACACCACAATTCTTAGAAAAATGTGGTGATATCAAATATGTAATTATCTTGAAATTTTGACGACCGGATTTTGAGATTTAGCCGACGCAACTATTTTTGGGGCGATTTTTCACTCAGTGGAAAATAAATTCTAAAAATAAAACTAAAATCACCATAATTTTTAAAACCATCACATTAGGCTATGGTTGAAATTTCAACACAAATGGACGTCGTTTGAACATCTTTACATAGGGATTATTGGGCCAGCTGAATTAAGGGTCATTTACGGTGACCAATTTCTGGGTTTTTCCTGGAGCTTACGTGTGAGGCTTAGGAGAGGCCAGCACACATTAGGATAAGGCTAAGCCATGGGGTTGGGCTATCATTAAGGTTACCTGCGTGTAACCAAGAGAGTGTATGCATGGGAGACGTGGTTGTGCGTGGGGAAGTGAAGTTTTTACCTCAACACCTGTGAGTCCGAAGGAGTTATAAAAACTCACTCCTTATCCATCGAACAAACCTTTCCATCCTCTGTTCCTGTCGTTGCTGTTGCAGCTACTTATTATAGCTATTATTGTTCCTTCTTCTGTAGAATCACCACTCCTCCAACTGCATCGGCTGAAGATTTCTGCAGTTTCTTTTACTTTTCCTTACACTGATATTAGTTCAACGAGGAGGAGGAGAAGAATCTTTGTTTCTTTTTCAAGATCAAGTAGGTTCCTATCTTCTCCTCATACTTTTATTCTCTACTCTTGTTAAAAAGATTATAACTTCGTATATGTTGCTTTTGAGCTATTCAACCAAACTTGGTTTGGTGTGTACATCTTCCGTATACGTGCTTGTAACTCTATATCTTTGTTTGATTCCCTAACTACCTTTGGAACTATGATTACCAAAGAAGAATCTTCACTCCCCTTACAGATCAAGTAGGTTCCTTACTTCTTCTTCCACCCTTGAACCATGTTCATGCTATAGAGTTTTGTAGAAGTCTCAATTATCTTTAGAATAGTATGAAGACTTCGGTTCAGTTGTTTGGTACTTCAAGTTTTGATTTAGATCCATGAAATCCTTTGAGATTTAGTGTCCATCTTGTAGGAATCTTCCAACCAATTATTGCTATCAAGGTTATACTTCCAGCACTATGCCATGTTTAGTTTCTAGCTAGGCAAGATTGGATTGCAAACCTTCTGTTTCATCTTGCTTGTTTAGCTTACAAATCACTGTGAAAACTACAATTAGATTCTTCTAATTTATATAAAACATGTCTTGGTCCATAGGTTCCATGATTAGAGTTTTTAGGATGAACTTTAAGTCATTTCTGGAATAAAAACCAACGTTTGTCGATAGGGGGAAGTTACCTGTCGACAGACTTCACTTTCACAGAACTGTGAACTGCTGGGACAGCAGTAGCTGTCGACAGCCAGCCCATTGCTGTCGACAGGTACTGTCCCAGACCAGCAAACCTAGTTCTGGAAGCCTCTATCTGTCGACAGCCACCTCCTAGTTGTCGACACATGTTGTCCTGAACTGAATTTCAGCAATCTTTCTTGTACCAATCCTTGTCAAAACTTCAACCTATTAGCATAGCAAGCTACCCACTTATTTACCTTGGTATTTATTGTCATACAACATCAAAGTTTACCCACATTATGTACCTTAACCTCCCTTGAATTATTCTTAACATTGTCAATTACGAATAGTACTCCGATTGAGTCTATTCTCCTGTATTCGGTAACTGAGTCTATAAAATTTGATCACCTGAGAGTTCATATGTTTGAACACCTTATGAGATGTGAATAATTTGTTATGACAATTGTGGATCTTCATCTTCTTGGGTTCTTATGTGATTTAAATCCTCCGAAGTTATTGGGTTTGAGTCATAACCCTGTCTCAACCAATTGTCTTTCTTATATTATTGAACTCCGAGCAACTTTGTCACCAAGATATCTGTATTAATTCTCAATCAAAACTGCCTTTGGATTTCCAATTTCTGTTATACTCATGGAAAGAAATTTATGATATGAAGACAGTGCTCTCTTCAAAAGAGGGTTTAGGATCACTTGTGGTAGCACCAGCCACTTGTGATCAGCTGAGGGCGACAGTTTGTAGGTAAATCCAAGTTAATGGACTGACGATGGTGGGTAATAAACCCCGTTCTTGCGCAATGAACAAGATCTAAGGTGTTGGAATCGCCTAGGCACTAAGGATATATATTTACGTCTATTTAGTAACCTCTTGAGAGCAGTGATGCCTATCGAATTTGTTTCCAACTCAAGTTATGGTCTGAATTTTGAAAGACAAATATGATTCTTATTCTGTAATTTGTTTGAGCTCATTATGAATTCAATTTGAGCTATATATTTCTGTTAAGTATGAAATTCATGAGCAAATGTGTTTTTGATCCATATATGCTTACTTTCACCTACTTAGTCCTTTCGACTCATGCCTTTGTTTCCTCCAACCCTTTTAGATTGAAGGTGTGTATAATCTCAGCTACACATGAATCCCAATTCCGCTGCGAACGATAAAGAGATGAAGAAGAATAGCATAGTTTTAGTAGTTTCTTTTAGTTGATGATGTATTAAATTAGAGAGAGAAACTTAGCTCTTGTAAATAATGAGTATTAGTACTTTGTTACCTTGTGAAGTATAATATGTTCAAAGACGCCTTTGTGGAATGGTTTGCTAATGTTGAGCATTACACGGACTTGTCTGCCCATAACGAAAATTGTCAGCGTAACCCCTCTTTCGATCAAAGGTTATATGTGTGTTATATGTATGTGTGTGTGAAGTCGGAGGAGGGTGTTACAGAGGTGGTATCAGAGCAAAGTTATGGGTGATAGATATCTCTGTGACCATTTTCACAAAGGAAATAAATAAAACATTTGTGTGTATTCTAGAATCTCTAAAGATCATTTTGGTTCTAACAAAATTTAAGTGGTTAGTATGAATTAATTGGATGTGTTTGATGGTGTTCTAGAAAATGGCAGACAAAGGGAAAGCTTGTTAGGATCGGATGGGTGGAAGGATCAGATCTAGAAGGGGGGGTTGAATAGATCTAACACCAATTAACGCGGAAGCTTAAGCAATTAAAAATTACTTCGAATCAAAGATCAATTCACCCAAACAATTTACTGATCTGAAGTGTGATTAGTGTGTGTGAGCAAATCAATTAGTAGTATGAGCGAAATCCCTATGCATGCATCTATCGAGATACAAAGGCAAACCACAATTCAAACCATTGCACAAAGGATTTTTAGGTGGTTCGGAAATCACCTCCAGTGACTTCTACGTCCACCCCTCACACAGTGAGGCCACACTACTCAAAACCTTGAGTACAACTCACACCGGAGCACGACGACTCCAAACACCCTTGAGCACGACGACTCAAGAAACACCTGGAGCACGACGACTCCAAACTGAGCACGACGGCTCAAACACCAACCGGAGTACGACGACTCCAAATTGAGCACGACGGCTCAAACACCACAGTGAGTGCGACAACTCACAAACCAGAGCTCGACAGTTCAGAGTACAAAAGCTAGATCAAACACAAAAGAGATCAGATCCTCTAGCAATGATCTAATTCAAGACAGATTCGTACACAGAAATTTGTGCATAACTTCATGCACAAATATCACAGACGAAATAAGGAAGAATGAACTCTGAGATGAGGGAAATGGATGTAGAAAGAGTGTTCTTCGATGAAGAGGCCTTGCAGAGACTTCAATTGAGGAGGCTTGATGGAAATCGATGGAGATTCTCCTCAATTGGCGATGCTCTGCTTTGATGGCATCTGAAATGCCAGAAATCCTTCTTCTCCTGAGCCTCTTCAGTTGGATCTGCTCCCTTGCCTTGCACAGCAACCTTCTCTCCAGGGATTCCCCTTGATTCCCTTGTCCTTCCTCTTGAAAGGATGGCTTGTAGCTTCTGGAGATGGAGACAGATCTGGAAAGCCCCTTTCAGCCGCCAAAAGGCTTCTTCTAGAAGTGTATGGGCTATCTTACCTTTGGGGTACAAGGAATATGGGTATTTATAGCCCCATATGTCCATAAAGTGCCTTGGGGTGCATGGGCACGGAAACCTAGGTCAAATCCCCTAAATCCCAAGCAGCCACGTGTACAGAGAAATTCACGATTTTGACTTTCAGCCGGAGTGTGTCGACCTGCCCTGATCTAGTGTCGACCTGCTATCCCATTTCTGCAAAACTGTTCTGCTGGAAACTGGATCTAGTGTCGACCTGCCCTGATCTAGTGTCGACCTGCCCTTCTGAAATCTGGGACTAGTGTCGACCTGCTTTGATCTAGTGTCGACCTGCCCTTCTGGAATATGGGACTAGTGTCGACCTGCTTTGATCTAGTGTCGACCTGCTGTCCCAGTCTGGCAACTGGGTATTCTGGAATTTGGGACTAGTGTCGACCTGCTTTGATCTAGTGTCGACACTACCAAGACAAAAATGTGTGAACCTAAAAATTTAACACATAAACCATTAGTACAAGATATTATCATTAAAATATGAGATATTAAACATCAAAAATATGTTGTTTAAGCATTATTGTGATATGTATAAAATGTATAACATGTTCAACATATCATCATCAAAATCACAACATGTCACAATATCTCATCATTAAAAATCACAATGTCATCATCAATATCACAGTATGTCATCATCAAAATCAAGGTATGAGTGATGTTCATTAGATATCATTAAATTACAACTTTAGGAAGTTCCAAAACACACTCAACCCAATAATCTCCCCCTTTTTGATGATGACAAAACATATGCACAATCTCCCAATATCTTGACTCCCTTGACTGCAATAATTCCCCCTTTGACCATATACACACTTTGACCTTTCTCCTTTAAAGAACTTTCTCCCCCTTTGAAGGCCTTTTCTCCCCCTTTTTGGAAGGCCCTTTTCTCCCCCTTTTTGATGTGCCCTTTTTTCCCCCTTTTTGACAGCATCAAAAGGATAGATAAGAGAGAGAAACAAAGATTGTAGGAGATCAAGAAATGAAATGTAGGGAATAAATGGTCAGAGGCATTCAAAATAAGTGAGGCAAAGTGATATTATCAGTTGAGAGAAATTATTGTATTTTTGTTATTGTGCAACAAAGTTTAATCACAAAGACACACTCAACACAAAGAATAGCAAATTATAATGAGCTGAATGTGGTTAAAATAATGATGCAAATGTGAAATAAAGGGACCTAAATGAGTGAGCAGAAGTATTTAACAAGGATGTTAGAGCTTTAAGTTTAACACAATGTAAAATAATAGGTCTAAACACAGTAAACATGAACTTAACTAAGGTCTTAAGCTTTTCTATCCTGTCTTTTTGGTTTTCCTTCAATTTTCACTAGAAAAGAATACAAGAATAAATTAGTTAAATCTCACTTTTCAGTGCAAGAAATCACATTGATCAGATGCAAGACCTCCTGATTACTCAGTGGTTTAACTTTCATTATCTTATACAGAGTTGAAAATTTTGATTTCCACTTTTTGACGCGAAACAAATCACTTGTTAGGTGAAATGGCCTGGTTACTCAGTGGTTCAAGCATTTGCATTGCTCTGTTTGTATCTTTCCAGATTGATCATTTTTCTTTTGATATTTTACAGGAATATTTTTACTTTGACCAGAAAAGTCATGACTATGAATTTAGAAAAATTATTCTTAACATGTGGTAAAAATAAAGCTTAAACATACACATGTGAAATATTAAAGCCACTCATGTGCCTATAATAGTGTTTTGCAAATCATTTTAAAAACATTCAGTATTATGATTGCTTAACCTTGAAATGATACTGAATCTTTGAAATTAAACTAAATGCACAATGAGTTTAGTTTCAATGTCTTAATTCTCTCATAAGAAAATAGCACAAGGACTCAAAAATTCTAATGAATTTGGGGTTCAAGATAGACAAGGTCAAGAGATATGACAATGACTCCCCCTCAACAATTGCATACAAGACTCTTGATACTTGGCGGAGAAATATACTCACGCATAGTGAAAGTGTCCAGACAAGCCTGACTTGTCTTTATTCAAATCATCATTTGATATACCAAGAATGTCAATGCAATGTGAGAGTGAGGAATTTATGAGCAAGAATATTTGTCAACAAACTGAATGGGAGTTGATGATGAATCAGATATGACAGAATATTTCTCCAGCAAATTTCTCCAGCATTTCACTCAAAGATTCTTTCGAATTCACTCCCCCATAAGATATGCAAGATATGAAATGATCATTTAAGCAATTCAGATATGTTCATTCCAAGCAATTTGCACAGAAAGAGTATGAACATGATCAAGCATATATCAACAGGCAATTTATTGAAGGAAAAGAATTTTGCAAAGACTCAAAATAAAGTTTTTGAGATTTTCATTTTGCTTGATGACCTTTATGTCGAAAAGACTATTGATACTTGGTGGAGAATTTTTCTCACGCATGATGATAATTTCCAGACAAGCCTAACTTGCCCTTTCACATTTCACCATTTGATATACCACATAGTCACTGCAAAAAGTGTCAATTACACTTTATTTTTAGCATGAAATTCATTGCATTTATTGAAAAACATTTTTGCACTTTTTCAAATTTACTCCCCCTTAATATGTGCATGGAATGAAAAAGTTAGCAAGCAATTCACACATGATTATGAGCACAATTAGCTTTAAGCATAACATGACTTTTGGTACTTGGCGGAGTATTTTATTCACACATAATGATAGTTTCCAAACAAGCATAACTTGTTTTTCCATATGTCATCATTTGATATACCAAGAAGTCAAAGTAGTTAGTATGCACACAGACTCATGGGAACAGTTAAGCATGCATAATAACACAAACATGATTCCAATTGTTATGACACAAAGTTCATTGTTGGGAGTACCATTGAAACACATTTCTCATTTTTCAGATAAAATTAAACATTCATTTCAATTCAGGCAATTCAAATTTGAAATGATAAAGAAGTTTTACCTGAGAGGACTTCAATTGCTTTTCAAGAATTTTACATGTGTTCTCCAATCATTTTTGCCTTGCACAACCAATATCTTGAATCTATTTACAATGTATGGCTGCAAGATTCCTCAGCTTGCTGATCAAGCTGGTTTTTGGGACCCACACTTGCTTGGGTCCTGTAATTAAGTCAATGTTAGAGTGCAATAAAGATTTCTGAATTCAAAATGATTTTATTTTTGGTATAGATGTATTTCTTTCATTGATAGAACTATGAACAGAATTAGTTCCAGATTTTCTTTTTACCTTGTTCAATGCATCTATGTTTTCATGAAGTTTTCTAATTTTTGGATTTTTAAAATGTATGACTCTTACACAAGGAAGATCATTGGTACTTGGCGGAGGTAATTCCTCACACATAATGATAGTTTCCAGACAAGCATGACTTGTCCTTTCACTGTTCACCATTTGATATACCAATTGATCTTTGCATAAGAGTCCTAATTGATTTTAGTTTTTATTTAGCAGGGAATCTCTCAGAAGTATTTTCCTGGTGAGATTTTCATTTTCTTTAATTCTCTTCACTTACTTTCCTTCTAGCCTTAGTCATGAAGCCTTCATTTTGAGATTGACTACAAGGATCCCTGCATCCAGCATTTAGGCAGCACATTTTAGAACCCAAACTTGTTTGGGTCCTAAGGATCTTCCATGAATTTGCAACAATGATTTTTGAATCCAAAAGGATTTGATATTAGGTGCATTTTTCTGAAGACTAGAAACACTGAAATCTTGGTTTCTAATCTTAGTGCTATTGGTATAGAATGCACCACTGACATACTGAACATTTTGTTTTCTATTTTTCAGATTTTTATCATTGAGATTTTTATCATGGAATTCAGAAGAGATCTTTTGTGCAATAGTTCCTTTTTCATGTACATAGAATTTCTGAGTGTTTTCAGCATGAACATGATCTTCATTCTTATGTACATTAACATGAAACATGGAGCATGCACAAAATTATCAATTCTATGCCAACATTCCCTAGAAGTATGCCCAAATTTATGACATGTGAAGCATTGGACTGATTTGGCATGTTTATTGAAATTTTGATTTCTATTCCAGCAATGTTTGACAAGATGACCAGGTTTATTACAATTAAAGCAAATGAGAGCATTTCTTACCTGGTTCTTACCTTGGCATGTATGCATTTACTGGAATCTCCTTTTCATGTGAGGAGACTTACCATGAGGAGAAGGAGGTACCTTTTGATGGCTCTTGGCATGATGTGAATTTTGAACTTACCTTGGAGCTTTTTGGACTGATGGAGGAAGTAGATTATTCTTCTTGACATCAGCATTCCTCTCTTTCCCTGTCTGTTTCTGAACAATAACTTTCACTTGCTTTTCATTAGAATTAGAAGAGTTCTTGTTCGTAGCAGATTTAACAAATTTTATTGTGCTTTTCTTTTCATTTTTCTTGGATTTCACAGAAGCAAGACTTGGGTTTTTAGTATTTTTCAATTCATATCCAAGCTTCTGTTTTTCAACTTTTAATGCAACAACTTCTTTTTCTAAAATTTGAAGTTTGTTTAGCATGACATCAAACCCATTTTTCATCTTGTTCTTTTCATTTTCAAATTGAGCAATTTGTTTTTCCAAATCAGAAATTGTATTACTCAAATTGCTACATTCATTGTCCAATGGTTTGTCATGGAAAAACATTCAATCTTCCTTTTTAGATGATGATTTTCTTCAACAAGTTGTTTGCATCTTTCATTTATTTGATGATCATGAGCCATGTTAGAGATCTATTTGTTTAATTGTTCATTATCAAATTTGAAATTTTCATTGAGATCAATCAATTTTCCATTTTCATTTTCCAGATCAATAACTTTTGATTTCAATAGCTCATGGTTTTCTTTCAATCCATTCAATTTAGTTTCACAGATTTGGACTTCATCTTCCAAATTCTCTTTTTCAGAATTTAATTTCTCAACTTCACCTTTCAAATTATCATTTTCTTGTGAAAGATCTTTATTATTGTTTTGGAGCAATTCAAGTGTATTTTTCAATTTTTCAATTTCTTTATGGCAATGTTTTAAATTCTTTTTCAAATCTTTGTTCTTAGTGTTCAGCTTTGCATTAAGATTTTGCATCTTTTCACAGAGTTCAATCAATTCAACATGAGACATGCTTTCATCTGCATCAGAATCAGAATTAGAATACATAAATGGATCTGGAATTGATTTACCTGACCTTGTAGACCCATTTGAATTCTTGTGTTCTGAAGAGGATGCAGAATGCTCTGAGCTCATGAAATGTGTTGTTAGAGCCAAGGTTTTTTGAATTGTTGATTTTCTGGATTCATTTAAGCTCTTCTTTGCCATTGAGTGCTTGTGAATTTCTTTTGCTCCTTTTCTTTGTGAATCCTTTCCATCACTGCTGTTGGCCATAAAGCATAACTCCTCTTTTGCTGAACTTGAAGAGTTCTCTTCTTCATCCTTACTTTGGTCTTCATCCGACCAAGTTGCAATCATGGCTTTTGGCTTCTTCAATTTGTTGTTCTTCTCGTATTTGTCCTTTTTTATCTCAGGACACTCACCTTTCATGTGTCCTTTCTTGTTGTACCTGTAGCAAACAATATCTTCATCAGTTTTTTGATTTATGCTAGCAATAAAATTTTAAGAAGGAGCATTCCTTTTACTAGAAGAATATCTTTTCTTTCCATTGAATTTTCCTCTTCTTGATTTTAAAATTTTTCTGAATTGTCTAGTCATGATGTCAAGTTCATCCTCATTAGACTCAGACTCATCAGAACTTGATGTTTCTTGATCTTTCTCTTTGTTGCTTGATGAAGCCTTAAGTGCTACTGGTTTAGCCTTAAGCATGTGTTCTTCATTTCTCTTTAGATTTATTTCATAAGTCATTAAAGATCCTATGAGTTCATCCGAAGAGATTTTGGATAAATCCTTAGAATCTTCAATCACTGTAGCCTTTGTGTGCCAAACAGATGATAGAGAGCGCAAGGTTTTTCTTACCAGATCAGCATCAGTGTATTCATTACCTAATGCCTTCAGTCCATTGACAATTATCATAAACCTAGCAAACATTTCAGAAATCGATTCATCAGATTTCATCATAAACAATTCATATTCAGAAACAAGTATGTTTGCTTTGATTTCCCTAACTTGAGATGTTCCCTCATACATTAATTCAAGTTTATCCCACATTTCTTTAGCAGATTTACACATGGATATTCTTGAATATTCTTTAGGGTGGACTGCACACTGAAGCATGTTCATGGCACTATAATTAAGAGTAGCTTTCCTAATCTGCTCTCTAGTCCAATTTTCCTCATCTCCCTGATTTTCATAAGGACCCACTTCAACTATTCTCCATATTTCAGAGTTTTGGGCCCTAAGAAAAACTTGCATGCGATTTTTCCAATAAGAGTAATCAGACCCATTGAAAAAAGGTGGTCTATTAATGGAATGGCCCTCAGCTACAAATCCTTGAAAATCCATCAATCACAATGAGAGACAATGAAAGAGCAAGCAAACAATTCAATCAATTAATATAGAGATCAAACAGAAGCAATCAAATCAGATCATTAATCAGACATTAACCCGCTCTGATACCAATTGTTAGGATCGGATGGGTGGAAGGATCAGATCTAGAATGGGGGGTTGAATAGATCTAACACCAATTAACGCGGAAGCTTAAGCAATTAAAAATTACTTCGAATCAGAGATCAATTCACCCAAACAATTTACTGATCTGAAGTGTGATTAGTGTGTGTGAGCAAATCAATTAGTAGTATGAGCGAAATCCCTATGCATGCATCTAGCGAGATACAAAGGCAAACCACAATTCAAACCATTGCACAAAGGATTTTTAGGTGGTTCGGAAATCACCTCCAGTGACTCCTACGTCCACCCCTCACACAGTGAGGCCACACTACTCAAAACCTTGAGTACAACTCACACCGGAGCACGACGACTCCAAACACCCTTGAGCACGACGACTCAAGAAACACCTGGAGCACGACGACTCCAAACTGAGCACGACGGCTCAAACACCAACCGGAGTACGACGACTCCAAATTGAGCATGACGGCTCAAACACCACAGTGAGTGCGACGACTCACAAACCAGAGCTCGACGGTTCAGAGTACAAAAGCTAGATCAAACACAAAAGAGATCAGATCCTCTAGCAATGATCTGATTCAAGACAGATTCGTACACAGAAATTTGTGCAGAACTTCATGCACAAATATCACAAACGAAATAAGGAAGAACAAACTCTGAGATGAGGGAACTGGATGTAGAAAGAGTGTTCTTCGATGAAGAGGCCTTACAGAGACTTCAATTGAGGAGGCTTGATGGAAATCGATGGAGATTCTCCTCAATTGGCGATGCTCTGCTTTGATGGCATCTGAAATGCCAGAAATCCTTCTTCTCCTGAGCCTCTTCAGTTGGATCTGCTCCCTTGCCTTGCACAGTAACCTTCTCTCCAGGGATTCCCCTTGATTCCCTTGTCCTTCCTCTTGAAAGGATGTCTTGAAAGGATGGCTTGTAGCTTCTGGAGATGGAGACAGATCTGGAAAGCCCCTTTCAGCCGCCAAAAGGCTTCTTCTGGAAGTGTATGGGCTCTCTTACCTTTGGGGTACAAGGAACATGGGTATTTATAGCCCCATATGTCTATAAAGTGCCTTGGGGTGCATGGGCACTGAAACCTAGGTCAAATCCCCTAAATCCCAAGCAGCCACGTGTACAGAGAAATTCACGATTTTGACTTTCATCCGGAGTGTGTCGACCTGCCCTGATCTAGTGTCGACCTGCTGTCCCATTTCTGCAAAACTATTCTGCTGGAAACTGGATCTAGTGTCGACCTGGCCTGATCTAGTGTCGACCTGCCCTTCTGGAATATGGGACTAGTGTCGACCTGCTTTCATCTAGTGTCGACCTGCTGTCCCAGTCTAGCAACTGGGTCTTCTGGAATCTGGGACTAGTGTCGACCTGCTTTGATCTAGTGTCGACACTACCAAGATAAAAATGTGTGAACCTGAAAATTTAACACATAAACCATTAGTACAAGATATTATCATTAAAATATGAGATATTAAACATCAAAAACATGTTGTTTAAGCATTATTGTGATATGTATAAAATGTATAACATGTTCAACATATCATCATCAAAATCACAACATGTCACAATATCTCATCATTAAAAATCACAATATGTCATCATCAATATCACAGTATGTCATCATCAAAATCAAGGTATGAGTGATGTTCATTGGATATCATTAAATTACAACTTTAGGAAGTTCCAAAACACACTCAACCCAACAAAGCTATCGACACATCCAGTGAGGATAGACATGAGGAAATTGAAGAAGGTTCTAGGGGGGAAGTTCCCAATATATTACCGGACAGAAACTCTCAAGAAGGAAGTATTGGGACTCCTGATTTTGCCACTTTTATGCAGTCATTTCAGGGGTTGGTGCAAACACTAATGAAGAACCAACAAGATGTGGATGGAGAAAGAATTTCTGGAGCATCGTTGTTAGAGAAATTTAAGAACATGGGACCTCCAGCCTTCAAAGGAAGTAGTCAACCCAAGCTTGTAGAAGGATGGGTTAAAGAGATGGAAAAGATATTCAAGGCCATTAGATGTGAAGAGGAGGACAAAGTCACACTGGCGACTTATATGCTTCAGGATAGAGCTGATGAATGGTGGCAATCTATCATGAGAAATGCATTCAGAAATAGAGAAGATAACATTAGTTGGGGAGAATTCTTGAGAGAGTTGTATGAGAAATACACTCCACCACACGTCAAGGATAGGAAAGAAGTGGAATTTTTAAAGTTGGAGCAAAAAGACATGACTGTGGCAGAATATGAAACCAAATTCACTGAATTGGAAAAATATGCACCACACATTTGTGACAATGAACTCAGAAGGGTAAAGAAGTTTGTGAGAGGGTTGAAATCCAGTGTGAGGAGTAGGGTAGCTCCACTAGATCCCCAGAGCATGGTAGTGGCACTAAAGACTGTGTTTATAGTGGAATCTGAATTTATGGAATATATGAAAAACAAAGAAACTAATGGGGGTAAGAAGAAAAATGTGTATAACAAGGAAACGAAAGGTCAAAGGTTGATTCAACCAAGCAGCAGGGAGAACAGAAAAAGAGTTGGCCCGTGTGTGTTTAATGTGGAGGAAGACACCCCGGTGATGAGTGCTGGAAAGTAGCAGGGAAATGTTATGGATGTGGTCAGAAAAGGCATATGATTAAGGACTGTCCACACAAAGCAGACTAGTCAAAAGCGCAAAAGCCACAACCCTACTTTCAGCAAGCCCCAAAACAACCACCCAAAGGACCAGCTAGAGTCTTTGCTTTGACAAAGGAGGAAGCTCAAGACACCCCTACTGTAGCTGAAGGTATTCTCCTGACCGAAAATATGTATGCTAGAGTGTTATTTGACCATGGAGCTACTCACTCTTTTATTTCTCAGGTATTTGTTAATTCTATATCTCATAAACCAGAATACTTGATTGTCCTACTGGTCAAATAGCTATTCTTACTTCTGTCATCCCTGAGATAAATTTGAAAATAGGAAAACATGACCTTAATGCATATGTATATGTACTGGATAACATGCAAGATTTTGACATTATAATGGGAATGGATTGGTTAGCAGAAAATCATGCATTATTAGATTGCCATAAGAAACTTTTAACATTTAAAAGGTCGGGATTAGCAGATTTCAGCTATACATGCCCAAAGAATAATGGAAACAAGAAGACCATATCAGCACTTAAAGCCATGAAATGGCTGAGAAGTGGTTGTCAAGGTTATCTGGCAAGTGTGATGGTCATATCAAATAAACATAAATAGGTATCAGTTCAAGATATTGATGTTGTAAAAGAATTTCTAGATGTCTTTCCTAATTATTTATATAGATTACCTCCAATTAGAGAAATTGACTTTACCATTGAACTTTTACCTGGAACTTTACCTATATCTGTAGCCCCTTATAGAATGGCACCAGCTGAGTTGACAGAATTAAAGAAACAGTTGCAAGACTTATTAGACAAAGGTTTTATTAGACCAAGTGTGTGACGGAACGCCTCATCCAAGCCCGTTAAATCGGTAACATGCTTGACCCGAGTCCGTCTCCCGCGAACGGGCCGAAGTCTCGCAAGGGATACCACACATTAGTCCGTGAAAACACAAAGGAACACACCATTGCATTTATAGTATACAAGGTTTTACATAGCCAGCTTCAAAAGAAATAAAGGAAAGTACACAAGCCTGGGGCATACCCCGAGGTACAACTGAAGAAAGAATGGCTACACTGCTGGAGGCGCTGGGCCAACACCGCTACGTCGCGGCTCTGAACTGGACGACGGTAGAGAAACCTCCTCCTCGCCCTCGCCTGTGGGGAGTAGGGGTGAGCCTCGCTAGTCACTGGCTCAGTAGGGAACTCCCCCAACACCGAGCAAACCAAAAGCAAGTACCAAAAGTAGTAAACTATGCTAGCAATTTATAGCACAACTAAACAGGATATTAAAGCTATAAACAAACTCACCGCTAGCCGACTGCGTAAAACAACTGTAATAAATAAACGGAAAAACTGCAACACGTGTACGAGCTACGGTAGAGACCGCCACACTCGAGCCACGTAGACTGGTTCGCGACACCAGCAACAGACTCGGACAAACTAACGTAGGTCTACCTCTCAGTCTCGCAGCCACGGACGAAAGGTCCAGCTGCCGCTCCACGTGAAAAAGACAAGCAACTGTGGAGACCAACTAAACACCACCACCTGCAGACCACACGGTCGCAGGCCCATGCCTGGCACCTCTAGAGACCCTAGCCTGGGCTCGCTAGAGTGAGGCACTGGAAAAGGACTAGTCGGGGACCAGTGTCGACGACTGGTGTCCGTACCCCCAACTAAGAGCGCGCTACAAGTGACTAAAAACAAACTCAAGAGTCACTGTCTGTAATGCCCCAAAAATTTTACTTGTTAGGAAAATATAAGTAATGTGGTTATTATACATTAGTATGGTCATTAAATTGAAATAATTATAATGTGAGTTTAATTAATGGTAACATACGTTACCTCAGTGTCGTACACAGAGGTGCGCGCTCCCACAGGGCGACACCGGAAAACGACAACGAAATAAAAATCAGAGAACACCATAATTTTCAGAAAAATGTGGAGATCTCAGAAATATAAATGTCTGAATTTTTCGGCGTACGGACTTCAAGGATAAGCCGACACGACTATTTTTCGGGTGATTTTTCACCCAGTGTAAAATAAAATCTAAAAATTAAACTAAAATCATCATAATTTGTAAAACTATGACATTAGCTTATGGTTGAAATTTCAATACAAATAGACAATGTTTGGATTGGTTTACATAATGATCAAATGACCTGCTGATTTAAGGGCGAATTACGGAAGGGATTTTTGTGGATTATTTGCTATGCCCACGTGTGAGGCATTAGAGAGGCCAGCACACCTAAGTGAGAAATTAACACGTTTGTTACTAACGTGTAAGCATGGGAAGACTTGCATGGGCAACGTGTTGTGGTAAAAACCAAATGGTTTTTTTACCATGACACCTCAAAGGCCGATGTGCCATTTGCATGAGGAACCTGCTGAGTTTATAAAAACCCTCCCACAGCCATCGCATACGCCTTTCCACTCCTGCTTGTGTGTGTTTGTTTGTTATTACTGAACCTACTTCTTTCTTTTGCTGCTGTGGTGCGGCTATCATTGCCGGGAGGAGCTGCAACTGCTGCCCTGCTGTAGTGCTGCACTACCCCTGCACCAGCTGCACTTGTTCCTTTCGGTTGCAACCAACCTCCACATTGAGGAGAAGAAGAACTTGTTCTCCCTCATGTAGGATTCATTCCCTCCTTTCTCACTCCTATCTTTTATACATGCTAAAGAGGCTTCTGCTAAGTGTTTAAGTTCACGGTTCCTCCTCCGGTTGTTGTAAATTTTATGTTGGGAAGAAGAAGAGTCTTGTTCTATTCCTTCTTCTTCCATCCCTAGCATTATACCTACTATAGAATCTTGTTTTGGAGCCATAAAGATCTTTAGAATAGTGTGCTCTTTCCTGTTTAAGTGTTTATTCTCTCAGACTTTGGATTTGACTCCTTAAATGCTTCTGAAATTGGGTGTTTATCATGTAGGATCCATCTCCTATTTTCTTCTTCTCCCATCCTTAGTTCTGGAGTCTTATTTTGAAGTCACAAACATCTTTAGTGTAGTGAGTTTGTTCCCTGTTTAAAGGTGTATATCTTCCAATTTCAGATTTGAATCCTTAAGTACTCCTAGAATTGAGTGTCCATATTGTAGGATTTTCTCTATTCTCTTTCCTTCTTTGTTAGAATTCCCAAGTATGAGTGTATACTATATCCACACCTTGATTTGTGTTCTGAAAAGATTAATAGATATGTCTTTCTGTCCATTGTGTCTATACTTTATCTAATGCTCATGTCTTAGCCAAAATATACTTGTGAAGAAATTCTTGTTAGATGCAAGGAAAATCTCGTAGAAGGGTTGTATATACTTTAATCTTCCTTTCATAAGTTTTTCATACCACCCATGTTGAGGGATTTCTTCTTCTTCCTCTTCTTCTTTCTTTCTGACTGTTTTTTTAAAACAGCACTAGTGTCCACACACCCCTTGACTGTGTCGACACCACAGACTCCCTTGTTTTTCACTGTTTCTGGAAACCAGAACTAGTGTCGACACACTCCTGGACTGTGTCGACACCACAGCTTCCTTTGTTCTGACTGTTTGCTGGAAACTAGAACTACTGTCGACACACTCCTGGACTGTGTCAACACCACAGCTTCTTTTGTTCTGATTGTTTGCTAGAAAACAACACTAGTGTCGACACCACCCCTGGACTGTGTCGACACACCCCTGGACTGTGTCAACACCACAGTGACTTGTGTTGACATAGCAGTAAATTGTCTATCTAGTAGTGTCAACTTGTCACCAGTACAACTTGTATCAATGTGAGGGATCATTCTTTTAGCCATGGATTATTCCTAAATATCCCAAGTTTGCTTGTTCCTTCATGGCTACAACCTTTTGGAACCATTGGTATTAATCTTTAAACCTTTGTTTCATGTAAAATATTGAATACTTGTGTACCCCAACTGAACCATTATAAGAGTGAGTGTGTTATGATGACAAAATTGTGGGTCTTTAGACTCAATGAGAAATTATGCCTGTGCAAATAGGGCTAGTTCAGTCCTGGGAGGAGCACTCGAATTCGTTAGTGGCCGCGCGGGAACGATAAGGACAAGTGGATGTTGGCATACATCATTTCGTGCTTGATTGGTCATCATATCATACATGTGTGTGTGAATGGGTATCTGAACCAGAACTTAAGTGTTATCTTGAATGCATGATTATGCTTCTACATTTCCATTATTCTACATGTATTAATCAGTGGACACGTTTGTCCCTCCATTTAATACTCAATATTAGTAGTGTTCAGATTCTTGTCCTGTGATTATATACTTGAGTCTTTTTGTTTAAAGGAATTGAATTCTACTGGGCTATTTAGCTCATTCCTTATACCTTTTTCAGGTGATCAAGATGGGAATGAAGTCTAAGGGGGATATATGTGTGCTGAGTGGACTACCCGTCGTCCAGCGAGTTGTTATCTTTTATTTCTCTTATAGTTAGTTGAAATGTAATAATGTTACAGTTTACTTTTATCTGCTCCTCATTTAGACTATAGTGAGGAGTATCATGTAAAAAGCTTCCGCTAAGAGAGTTGTGTATAAATAAACTTTTGTGTTGATTCTCGTGCTTAATATCTGTCGTTTTCAGTAAATAGATTTTTACTAGGACGTGACAGATAAAATTGGTATCAGAGCATTAGTACGATAAACCTAGGGATAACCCGTGAGTTGGGGTAGAAACATGGAATTAGTTAGCATGATTTTTGTAATCATGTAAATGCTTAATCTGTTAATTATTTCAGAATGGACATGAATGCCCAGGAAAGGTTGGTTGCCGCCATGGAAATGCTACGTCAAGATATAGAATTGTATGCTCAAGCCCAATGAGAAGCCCACGTACAAATTAAGGAAGAAGTACTTGACCGCGGGTGCATTCCTTGCTGGTAATCCACGTGCGTCGTTGGATGTCATGACTCAAGTCATGAATCGTTTGGATAATTTGAAGTTGGGGCATGATATATTGCTTCATCAGTTTGAAGGATATTGGGAGACATGACGAATGCAGCAAGAGAATTGTACTATGGGACCGGAGTAGAACAGCAAGCACCGCCAATGGAAACCGTTATAGATCTAACTCAAAACTAGGAATAGACTTAGACCCTTCATCTTTTTGTAAACCTCTCCTTTTGTGTAAATATTAGTTGTATATCTATAACTCCCATATGTATGGGGAGTGAGAGGTTAGTGAAAGTATGTTTGTAAAATGGGAAGGTTGGAATGAGAGGACTGCAGTAACTTAGTTACTGGTTTGTGATAGCATGTTTAAATGTAAATATTTGACTTATGAATGGAAATGGAGTGTTATGTGGATTTGAAATGTATATATGTAATGAATGCAAGTTTGGGTGGATTGTGAAATTAATGTATGTTCTATTGTATGTTTCAGATATATTTCCAACTTAATTATGCAAGGAAGTGACGCCAATTGGAGAAAAATGGAAAGTTCGATGCATGACTTGACCCGAGTAATGAGGTCTGTAGCCAGAAATAACAGTCATAATGGGACAAGTCTTTTTAGGGATTTCCGAATCTTAGATCCTCCAAGATTTGCAGGAAGTACAGACCCGGATGAGGCCAAAAATTGGTTAAAGGACATTGAAAGGATATTCGGAGTGATTAAATGCACCGAGGAAAAGAAGATCCGATTGGTGACTTTTCAGTTGGAACGGGATGCCAGAGCGTGGTGGGACACAGTAACATCCACATTGGAGGATCCGACCCAAATTAGTTGGGATGAATTTGTGGAGTTGTTTAATGACCAGTACTTTTCCGAGGTTGTCCAGGAGAAGAAGGCAAATGAATTTGCTAATCTAAAACAATTAAGGATGTCAGTATCTGAATATGAGGCCCAGTTCGCTCGATTGTCTAAGTATGCTCCACATCTCATAGCCACGGATAAGTTAAAAGCCAAGAGGTTCATGAATGGACTACGTCCTATCTATATTATGCAGTTAACCTCACATCTGATCACTACGTATTCGGATATAGTCAAAAGAGCTTTGGCTTTAGAAGCTGTAAATGATTTGGTGGAAAAAAATTAAAGGAAGGTCGAGAGAAGGATCTTCGGATCGAAAAAGAAAGTTTGAGTCGGGAAATACCCCGAAAGTTCAGCAATCTGGAAAGAAGACAAAGAAGGCTCCAAGTGGAAGCAAGGACGTGTGCAAGCATTGTCACGTTAGTGTACACAAGGCGGAAAATTGTTGGCGTAGATTGGGAGCATGTCTCAGGTGTGGAAGTACTCAGCATCGAATTTCAGATTGTCCGATGATCAAGAATACGTCAGCCAAACCAAATTCCCAAGCAAAGCAACCAAAGCAAGGGAGAATACAAGCTATTCAAGAGGTAGAGCCTGAATCCCCGCAAGAAGGCGGACTGATTGAAGGTACACTGATAATAAACTCAAAACCTGCACAAGTATTGTTTGATTCAGGAGCTACGCACTCCTTTATTAGTTATGATTTTGCTAAAACTTTGGAAATACAATCAGTCCCATTGTCTACACAATTGGAAGTGGTAACTCCTTTGAGTGAGGGTAAAAAGCTTAAGGAGTATTACCCTGATAGTCAAATCCTACTTAAAGGGCATAATTTATCTGGTGATTTGATATGTCTAGAAATGTGGGATTATGATGTGATCCTTGGAGTGGATTGGTTATCTAAATATCATGCTAATTTAGATTGCCAATTAAGGCAGATCACTTTTCCAAGAAAGGAAATTTGTTCTATAACTTTTGATAAACCACATATCAGAAGAATACCAATAATTTCAGCAGTTAAGGCTTGTAAGCTAGTACGGAAAGGTTGTCAAGGGTACTTGGCTTCTGTAACGATATTAAATCAAGATATCACCAGATTGGGAGATATTCCAATGGTAAGGGAATTTCTTGATGTTTTTCTTGAAGAGTTACCTGGTATACCACCTAATAGAGAGGTGAATTTTTCGATTGAATTGGTACCGGGAGCTACACCAATTTCAAGAACACCATACAGGATGTTGTAGACACCCGGTTCTAGCTAATGGGTTGAACCATATTTCTTGTCACCTTAGTGGGCCCCTAGTTGGTCACTCACCTTGAGCTCATCATTAGCCTTGTTTTGAGCCCATTAGCAATTTAAATTACCTTGAATTCCCACCCATTATCACTTTGAGAAAGTCCTTAAGCATCAATGACTCTTATCTTTTCAAGTGGTTGGCTGATAATTCACAATAATTTCGATTTTCTAGACGCAACGCATCGTGGCGCCGCGTCTCTAAGTCGCGACGGTCTAGGCCGCCACGACAGCCCATGCATTATCCATGCACGTGGGCAATGCTGTCGCGACGCCCCTCCCTATCGCGACTCAATAACGCGGCCCTACGATACGCCGCGACAGCAGCTGTGCATGCAGGCCTCCACAACCACCTCCTATTTATCCTCTCATGGCTTTATCTTTATCCCTAGGGAATATCTCTTGGGCGAGATTTGGGCCCTAGGGACTCTCCTTGAGGACCCCAAGGACTCTCCTTGCGATTTTGGGTGAGATTTATCTCCCATTTTTAATTATTCTTTACTTTAAGGAGATATTCTCTCTCAAAGGCCTATAAAAGCAAGGCTTCTCCTCAAGGACGAGGAGAGCCCCATTTTTCACCCCAAAGGGCTGCCAAAATCCCTACTGATCTATACTTAGCCTCACAGCCATCCTTTTCCACCATTCTTCTTCACATTCCACTCCACAAAACCTCACTCTTTCTTCATCAATGGAGCACAAGACGTGAAGAGGGTGACTCCAATATCCTCCTGAAGCCTTTGCACACAATTTGGGACTACATCCACGCCTGGGAGTCGCCCTAATGGGGCTCACCTTCTTCCTTTCTCTTTCTCCTTCATTTCTACATGCATTTTTTATGTCTTTCTAGATAGGTTACATTCCACTTTCCCACCCACGTTTCCACACGCCCTAGGGTTTAAAACCACCCCCAGGTTTGTCCCTTCCATGTTGGCTTATTTCCTTTCATTTTTTAGAATAGTTGCTACACTAATCATGTTCTAATAGGGATTTTCTTTGTTGTTTCTCTTTGATTGGCAGGCATACAAACAAAGTTCTACGAGGAGCTCTCATCCTCTGGCCGGCCGGAGGAAGGGAAGGAGGTCTCCCTCATTATCTCCCGCACCAGAAGAGAACGCGATAGGGGAAGGCGACGCGACAAGAGACGCATCAGCCATGACGACCGCGTTATCAGGTATTCCTCTGTCCTTTCTTTCCTTTTCCTAGAGTAGTTAGCCCGTGTTATTTTCTTCATTTAGGCAATACTCTAGGTGGCGATCACATTCCTTACTTCCATACCATTAGATTTAATATCCGTTAATGTGTCGAGGGGAAGCACAATCCCTGTGATTACAGATGTCAATAGAAGAGTTGAAAGAGCTGAAAAGACAATTGCTAGAATTGATCGAAAAAGGATTTATTAGACCTAGTACCTCACCCTGGGGTGCTCCAGTGTTATTTGTGAAGAAAAAAGATGGGTCTATGCGATTATGTATAGATTATCGACAGTTAAACCAATTGACTATAAAGAACAAATACTCACTTCCAAGAATTGATGGCCTATTTGATCAATTGTCTGGAGCTCAGTGTTTCTCCAAAATTGATTTAAGATCTGGTTATCATCAACTCAAGATTCAAGAGCAAGATATCCACAAAACAGCCTTTCGAACGAGATACGGGCACTACGAATTTGTAGTGATGCCCTTTGGATTAACTAATGCACCTGCTGCATTTATGCGACTGATGAATGACGTGTTTCGAACTTATTTGGATCAATTTGTGGTTGTGTTTATTGATGATATACTAATTTACTCCAAGAGCATAGAAGAACATGAGACACATTTACGGATTACTTTGCAACTATTACGAGATCACAAGCTATATGCAAAGTTTAGTAAATGTGAATTTTGGATGAAGCAAGTAATGTTTTTGGGACACATTATTTCAAAAGAAGGATTGTCTGTGGACTCTTCGAAGATTGAGACCATACAAAAATGGGAGCAACCAAAGAACCTCACTGAGGTTAGAAGTTTTCTGGGTATGGCTAGTTATTACCGGCGATTTGTCCAGAATTTTTCCAGAATTGCCTCGCCTCTCACACAATTGACTAGAAAAGGAACTGCATTTATATGGAGTGAGAGTTGCAAGCAAGCATTTCAGTTATTAAAGGAATGTCTATCATCGGCACCAATTCTAGCCTTGCCGGTAGAGGGTAAATTATTTGAGGTTTATACCGACGCTTCAAGTATTGGACTAGGATGTGTATTGATGCAAGATAGAAGAGCCATTGCCTATGCGTCAAGACAATTGAAGACCCATAAGAAAAATTATCCAGTACATGATTTGGAATTAGCCGTAGTAATTTTTGCACTTAAGCTATGGAGGCACTATCTATATGACAATCAATTTATAGTGTAGTCTGATCATAAGAGTCTTAAGTATTTATTTTCATAGAAAGAATTGAATATGAGACAAAGAAGGTGGATGGAGTATATTAAAGATTATGATTTCAAAATTGAATACCATCCAGGGAAAGGAAATACTGTGGCAGATGCAATTAGCAGAAATCCTATAGAAAAGGTGTTTCAATTACAAGTAAAGGAATGGAAATTGTTAGAGGAGTTTTCCACATTAAGCTTGCAGGTTGAATCAGAAGAAGGAAAAATTATAATTGATAACTTGACAGTTCAATCAGATTTGATAAAACAAATTGGAGAACATCAGGATAATGATCCTATATTGACAGAGATCCGAGAAAAGTTAACTTTCAAACCCGACTTTAATGAGGATATTCATGGGAATCTTCGATTCCGAGACAGGATATGTGTACCGGATAATTCTGAAATCAAGAAGCAAATTTTGGAAGAGGCTCATCGGTCATGTTACACCATTCATCCTGGAGCTGTCAAGATGTATCAAGATTTAAAGAAGCATTTCTGGTGGTGCAATATAAAGAAAGACATTGTGGACTTCATAGCAAGATGCCTTACATGTCAGAAAGTTAAAGCTGAGCATCAGAAACCGGCAGGAAAGTTAAAACCACTCGAAGTACCAGAGTGGAAATGGGATAGTATCGGTATGGACTTTATTGTGGGATTACCTAGGACACGAAGTGGATTTGATGCCATATGGGTAATCATTGATCGACTTACTAAGTCAGCTCATTTCTTACCAATCAAGACAAGATGGTTTGTGGGTGTCTTAGCAGCATTGTATATGAAAGAAATTGTCCGATTACATGGAATTCCGAAAAATATAGTGTCAGATAGGGATGCAAGATTTACCTCACATTTTTGGAGAGAACTACAAGATGCATTGGGGACTAAATTAAAGTTTAGCACAGCGTTTCATCCTCAGACTGATGGACAAACAGAACGGGTGAATCAAGTTATCGAAGATATGTGCCGAGCTTGTATATTGGAGTTTGGAAATGATTAGAACACTCATTTAGCAATCATGGAATTTGCATATAATAATAGTTACCAGTCTACAATACAAATGGCACCATTTGAAGCTTTGTACGGTCGCCAATGTAAATCACCACTGTGTTGGGTAGAATTAAAAGAATCACATATTCTTGGACCTGAAATGATCCAAGAAACCACAGAAATTATCAAATTGGTACAAGACAGAATGAAAGCTGCCCAAGACCGACAGAAAAGCTATGCTGATCGTCGAAGAAGGGAATTGGAGTTTCAGGAAGGAGAACATGTATTTCTTAAAGTCTCTCCTCGACGTGGAATCAGAAGGTTTGGTATCAAGGGGAAATTGAGTCCAAGATACATTGGACCATTTGAAATACTAAAAAGAGTTGGGGAAATGACGTATCAATTGTCACTACCACTACAACTATCTAATGTATATGATATTTTTCATGTGTCAATGTTGAGAAAGTACGTATATGACCCAGAACACATTATTGAATACCAAGGTTTGGAGGTACAAGAAAATTTGGCGTACGAAGAGAGACCAGTACAAATCCTTGATCGAAAAATCAAGCAACTTCGGAACAAGAAAGTTCCCTTACTAAAGATTCAGTGGAATAAGCGAGGACAAGAAGAGGCAACATGGGAACTAGAAGATGCCATCAAGATCAAATACCCAGAATTGTTTACAGGTTAGTATTCATACCTTTGTGTTCTTAAATTTGGAGGACCAAATTTTTTTTTAGTGGGGGAGAGTTGTAACGCCCCGAAAATTTTACTTGTTAGGAAAATATAAGTAATGTGGTTATTATACATTAGTATGGTCATTAAATTGAAATAATTAAAATGTGAGTTTAATTAATGGTAACATACGTTACCCCAGTGTCGTACACAGAGGTGCGCGCTCCGACAGGGAGACACCGGAAAACGACAACGAAATAAAAATTTGAGAACACCATAATTTCCAGAAAAATGTGGAGATCTCAGAAATATAAATGTCTGAATTTTTTGACGTACGGACTTCAAGGATAAGCCGACGCGACTATTTTTCGGGTGATTTTTCACCCAGTGTAAAATAAAATCTAAAAATTAAACTAAAATCATCATAATTTGTAAAACTATCACATTAGCTTATGGTTAAATTTTCAATACAAATAGACACTGTTTGGATTGGTTTACATAAGGATCAAATGACCTGCTGATTTAAGGGCGAATTACGGAAGGGATTTTTGTGGATTATTTGCTATGCCCACGTGTGAGGCATTAGAGAGGCCAGCACACCTAAGTGAGAAATTAACACATTTGTTACTAACATGTAAGCATGGGAAGACTTGCATGGGCTACGTGTTGTGGTAAAAACCAAATGGTTTTTTTACCATGACACCTCAAAGGCCGATGTGCCATTTGCATGAGAAACTTGCTGGGTTTATAAAAACCCTCCCACAGCCATCGCACACACCTTTCCACTCCTGCTTGTGTTGTGTGTGTTTGTTATTGCTGAAGCTACTTCTTTCTTTTGCTGCTGTGGAGCGGCTATCATTGCCGAGAGAAGCTGCAACTGCTGCCCTGCTGTAGTGCTGCACTACCCCTGCACCAGCTGCACTTGTTCCTTTCGGTTGCAACCAACCTCCACGTTGAGGAGAAGAAGAACTTGTTCTCCTCATGTAGGATTCATTCCCTCCTTTCTCACTCCTATCTTTTATACATGCTAAAGAGGCTTCTGCTAAGTGTTTAAGTTCACCGGTTCCTCCTCCGGTTGTTGTAAATTTTATGTTGGGAAGAAGAAGAGTCTTGTTCTATTCCTTCTTCTTCCATCCTTAGCATTATACCTGCTATAGAATCTGTTTTGGAGCCATAAAGATCTTTAGAATAGTGTGCTCTTTCCTGTTTAAGTGTTATTCTCTCAGACTTTGGATTTGACTCCTTAAATGCTTCTGAAATTGGGTGTTTATCATGTAGGATCCATCTCCTATTTCTTCTTCTTCCATCCTTAGTTCTGGAGTCTTATTTTGAAGTCACAAGCATCTTTAGTGCAGTGAGTTTGTTCCTTGTTAAAGGTGTATATGTTCCAATTCATATTTGAATCCTTAAGTACTCCTGGAATTGAGTGTCCATATTGTTGGATTTTCTCTATTCTCTTTCCTTTTTGTTGAATTCCCAAGTATGAGTGTATACTATATCCACACCTGATTTGTGTCTGAAAAGATTAATAGATATGTCTTTCTGTCCATTGTGTCTTACTTTATCTAAGCTCATGTCTTAGCCAAAATATACTTGTGAAGAAATCTTGTTAGATGCAAGGAAAATCTCGTAGAAGGGTTGTCTATACTTAATCTTCCTTTCATAGTTTTTCATACCACCCATGTTGAAGGATTTCTTCTTCCTCCTTCTTCTTTCTTTCTGACTATTTTCTGAAAACAGCACTAGTGTCCACAAACCCTTGACTGTGTCGACACCACAGACTCCCTTGTTTTTCACATGTTTCTGGAAAACAGAACTAGTGTCGACACACCTCCTGGACTGTGTCGACACCACAGCTTCCTTTGTTCTGAATGTTTGCTGGAAACCAGAACTAGTGTCGACACTCCTGGACTATGTCGACACCACAGCTTCCTTTGTTCTGACTGTTTGCTGGAAAATAGCACTAGTGTCGCACCCACCCCAGGATGTGTCGACACACCCCTGGACTGTGTCAACACCACAGTGAACTGTGTTGACACCACAGTGACTTGTGTTGACATAGCAGTAATTTCTGTATCTAGTAGTGTCAACTTGTCTCCAGTACAACATGTATCAATGTGAGGGATCATTCTTTTAGCCATGGATTATTCCTAAATATCCCAAGTTTGCTTGTTCCTCATGGCTACAACCTTTTGGAACCATTGGTATTAATCTTTAAACTTTGTTTCATGTAAAATCTTGAATACTTGTGTACCCCAACTGAACCATTATAAGAGTAAGTGTGTTATGATGACAAAATTGTGGGTCTTTAGACTCAATGAGAAATTATGCCTGTGCAAATAGGGCTGGTTCAGTCCTGGGAGGAGCCCGAATTCGTTAGTGGCCGCGCAGGAACGATAAGGACAAGTGGATGTTGGCATACATCATTTCGTGCTTGATTGGTCATCATATCATACATGTGTGTGTGAATGGGTATCTGAACCAGAACTTAAGTGTTATCTTGATGCGTGATTATGCTTCTACATTTCCACTATTCTACATGTATTAATCAGTGGACACGTTTGTCCCTCCATTAATACTCAATATTAGTAGTGTTCAGATTCTTGTCCTGTGATTATATACTTGAGTCCTTTTGTTTAAAGGAATTGATTCTACGGGCTATTTAGCTCATTCCTTCTACCTTTTTCGGGTGATCAAGATGGGAATGAAGTCTAAGGGGGATATATGTGTGCTGAGTGGACTACCCGTCGTCCAGCGAGTCTGTCACGCCCCAACGCGGAATATCGGAGCGCGAAGGCAGTTGCAAGAAAAGGTATAGCATTGCACACTGAATAATACTAAAGCAAATCTTTCTCATTAATAATTTTCCAAATGTCTAGTTACAACCACTAATATCAGAGCCATTCTAAAGGGCCCAATTACATTGCAACAGAAGGAAATAACTAACTACAACTCTAAGATAACATAATGACTCAAGGGTACTCCTGGCTTCACTCTTGGTCATTCCCTTCCTCGTGAGTGTACGTGTCATCCTCGGTCTCACTTGAGAACACAACATTAAATAACGTAGGGTGAGCGATAACGCCCAGTAGGACTTAAATCTCAGGCTCAAGCAGGCTTTAAATAATTAACGCATTTAATGGCAGAGTGTCTAGAGATAGCAGGTACAAGAGAGTCAAAATATAGTAAGAGATAGCACAACAGGTAACAAGAGAGCACAATAGCACGAGATCGAGTATAGTTTCCAAAAAATAGCACAAGTAACGAATATAGCACGAATAGCAGGATGGCCATAGCACAACTAGCACAAGTATAGTAATAGCACGACGAGTATAGCACTTGTTTGTCAGTCTAGACATCGAGAGAGTATAGCACGTTTTGTGTTTTGATTGTCATATAGATAGTCGAGATAGATAACACTTGAGTGTAATGCCAAACACTCTGATCATTTAACTCCCATGGGCACTAGCACTTTCGGGCGCACATCCCAGGACCAGATTGGGCCCTTTATTTATTGCCAAGCATTGGTTATATTGTTTATCTTTAGACAATCAGTCAATGGCCAATATAGAGTACCAAGAAATAGATAAGAGCACTAGATGAATAGATGAGATAGTGGAGTGAACGTGAGTAGGTGAGCGAGTAGAGTATAGATGAGAGCTAGTGGACATTGCACGTAATACATCGAGTAATCAGACGATAGTAACAGTTGCACAACACGCGCACTTGGTGTTGGCAGTCAGGTGGAACTCACGACCCTACCACTGGCCTTGTTATGCACAGGTCCAGAGATCCGGCGTGATTTAAGACGAGAGTGAATCTCTAATAGCCGTTTGGATCATATAGATCCCTAAAGGGTATCATAGGTATTAGGGTACAACCGGCTCGTCGACCATGTGGGAATCCATGATCAGAGGAGACTTACGGAGGCCTTGTGCAAGAGTTCACTAGTCCGGCGAAAGGAATATCGACGGAGAGTTCACCACAAGCCAAGTAAAGTGTGTTTATAAACAGGTGCTCGACGTTCTAGAGGAATTCTAGGACAGTGGAGCGTCGATATCGGTATATAAACAACGCGAGAATCAAATACAAGTCCTTTTAAAATAGGGCAATTTATGTACTTTATTTCCATAAATTACCAGGCACACTATGAGATATTTTTCTGCAATATTTCAGTCATAAATAGATGGTTCAAGTGTGTGCAAGTGCAAGAGAAATCATAGATAGAAATAAGTCGTGAAATATGTATTTTAAAACATTCAATATAGCACCATTTTTAAGTAGGGTTTTTACTGGGGGTATAATGGTAAGAAGGCGTAAGGATTATTTAGAAAGCGACAAAAATATTTTTCATGGGTTTTTCTGCAAAACTCTGAGAAGGCGACATAGGCCTGTAAGGAATGCGATAGGGTCAGGGCAGAACGCGACAGGGCCTAAAAAGGGTCGCGACATGGTTTGCAGATCGGGTTCTGAGAATGCGACGGCTCACCTGTCGCCTTCTTGGTCGCGACAGGGAGGCTGTCGCAATCAGGCCCCAGAAAGCAAACATGCGAGGTGTCGCCTTCTGGTTGTCTGTGCCTGACTCTGACAGGAGTCAGACCAGACATTGGATTGCGGACCAGGGATTTCAATTTTTGATAGAGGGTTGTTCAGAAATCCATAACTAATTATATACACGATGAAAAATCATGAAATAGGGAAAATGAAACTAGACATGTGAGAGTACTTCCAGTAAATAGGAATTTGAGAGAGAGCATGGTTTGAACATGGTTTGAGGACGAACAAGAACAAGTAACATAGAACATGATACAGGGAGCAAGATCGATTTAATTCGAGTAACATGCTCATTGCTCAACAAAAATTAGGCTTTTAGGTCAAAAGATGCCTATCATGCATCAGTATTTACTCAAAAAGTTTCATGACAAGGGGACGAGTGGATTCAAAGATATGCATCTAAGAAAAGGGCTCGGGGTCATGAAGTGTACAGAACTTTGAAAATTCATAAGAAAAGATTTGATCGATGGAAAAATATGAAACTTGGGGGTTTCGTTCAAGAGGGTAGGAAGATCCTACAGAAAAAGTTTCACGGTTTATGCTTGTGAGAATGCCTACCTTGACTCGATTTCCTCTTCTAGGGCTAGAACTTGAAGAACGGGTTGAGAGCTTGAAAGGTTCTTCTCCCCACGAATCCTCCTTGGCCTCTCCTTCTGGTCAGGAATCCTTTGGCACGAGCTTGGGTCGGCCATGAGGGTTTTAGGAGAGTATTTAAGTCTTCCTCTTCTATTTCCTAATAGGACTCTAATCCTCTTTAATTCCGAAATTCCTTACTTCCTCCTTCCTTCCTTGCTTTCCAATCTCTATTTAGACTAGGAGAGATCCAAATCGTGCTAACCCATATGGGGTAGGTTTAGGAATCCTATTATAACTCAAACTAGCTATTTAATGCATTAAATACCCTTTCTATTTAGGTAATAATTTAGTTACGAATTAAGGTATTTTCCTATTATTCTCCTTTGTAAATTCATATTTTTGACCCAATAAATTCTAGAAGATCCATTAAGCAAAGCCCATTACTCTTTTCCATCTAATGGGTTTTATTTAATGCTCTATTAATATCCATTTAGCTAAGTTTTAAATTCTTTATTTAAATTTTTATTTTCGTAAAAATTCAGGTTGCTACAGAGTCGTTATCTTTTATTTCTATCATATAGTTAGTGAAATGTAAGAATGTTACAGTTTACTTTTATCTGCTCCTCATTTAGACTATAGTGAGGAGTATCATGTAAAAGGCTTCCGCTAAGAGAGTTGTGTTAAATTAAACTTTTGTGTTAATTCTCGCTTATATCTGTCGTTTTCAATAAATAGATTTTTATAGGACGTGACACTGTCCCACTGTCGTCTTTCCCTCAGCCGGACGTACAACTCAAACTAAGGAGTGAGGGTGTCCAAGTCAGACGACACAGACCTCGATGGTACAGCACAAGTACCGGGACAAAGCCCCGAGCTAACAGCCTAGCTCACAGAGAACCTAGGGCACCCAACTGGAGGGGTAACCACGGTAGGCGTCTACTACCTGACACGCACACAGAAAACACATGCGCACCGCACAAACCACGTGAAACCTCACGTAAACCTCGTGTATTGACGGTCCACAACACGTGAACACCACATGCCTCGTGTGAACACTATGTCCACAGGCAAACTACTATCTAGCTACGTAACCTGTGAGCTAGCCTCGAAAACCACGCGCTTCCCAGAGCGCCACAAGTGCCAATGCACTGCTCACTAACACTGAGCGTACCAATAATGATAGTCGGATAATCACATGTGTAAACCATGCACAAACAGGGCCTCTCAGGCCAAGTCGCGACAACCCATTGGGTCGCCTTCAGAAGGCGTCGCCACGACATGTCGCCTTCAGATCCAGAATGCGACCTACTTATATGTCGCCTCTTGATCCTTAACGCGACACATCGCTGTGTCGCGTTCAGAACGCGACATAGGGACCCGTCGCCTTACCAGGCGGGAACCCTAATCCGGGCTCTCTCCATGACAGCCCATTTCCATAATACAAACCACCCTTAATTCTTCATTTTCATGCTTTTGTGAATACCTAAGCATGGTATCTAAGGTTAGAAACGCATTAAACTGATTGGAACCCAATCCTATGCAATTTACACCCTGAAAACAGGAAGAGTTCACCTACCTTTGTGAAGAACGCGCTATGTAGCGATCTCCCGACGTTTCCCCTGCTTCTCCCAGACTCCCTGCAGCAAGGACACGCTGAAGACGCCAAATCCCAGCTGAAATCGCCACAGCACCTCCCCCTGGCCGAGCAAAAACCCTGAGCGTTCTGCTTAGCTGGGGTTATTTAAAAACCTACTGCGGTTCAGAACGTGACGGATCGTGGCGTCGCGACCAGGTCGCGACGGACCTGAGCGTTGCCTTCCCAACGTCCGCTGCCCTGGGCGCTACACGTGGCGCACATGCAGACGCTCAATGCACCAAGGCGGCCACATGAACGCGAATGCCACCTCTGTCACGTTAAGAACGCGACAGACCTTCCTGTCGCGATGACAGGCTGAGCAATTTAGGGTACTGCAGGACCAAAACGTCGGCCCAGTAAGCCCCAGAAACACACACACGGCACACAAGCCACATTGGCCACCACAAGTGCTAAACACACGATCCACGAGGATCCGAAAAATGCGCAACGTTACATTACTATCATCTAAAAAGAAATTTCGTCCTCAAATTCATAACATAATTTCACATACAATGTACACATACATTTACAAATACTATCATCTAAAAAGATTTAAAACATTTCTCAAACAAGTAAGGATATCCTTTAGCCATTTCATCGGCTAACTCCCAGGTATCCTCACCACCCAGCCTATTCTCCCATCTGACTTTAACTAACTCAATTTCTTTATTTCGTAGCTTTTTCATCTTGCGATCAGTAATTTGTACCGGATATTCTGGCATGGACATGTCCGGTCTTAAATCACTTTCTTGATAACTGATTATCTGTACTGGGTCTTCAATACACTTCTTTAACATGGAGACATGAAAGATATCATGAACATCTGCAAAATCTGCTAGCAAATCCAGTCTATATGTTGTCTCCCCAATTCTTTCCAATACCCGGAAGGGTCCCACATATCTCGGACTCAGCTTTCCTTTCTTACTGAACCTCACAATACCTTTGCTAGGAGAAATTTTTAGAAAACATAATCTCCAACTTCAAATTGAAGTGGCCTTCTCCGATTATCAGCATAACTTTTCTGCCTGCTTTGAGCTATTTGTAATTTTTCCTTAATAAACTTTACCAACTCTGTAGTTTGCTGAACTAACTCAGGGCCCACTAACTGCCTCTCTCCCACTTCATGCCAATTTAAAGGTGTTCTACATGGTCTTCCATATAAAGCTTCATACGGTGCCATCCCAAGGCTGGTATGGTAACTATTATTATAAGCAAACTCCACCATACCCAAATGATGCTCCCAGCTACCACCCCAAACTAAACAACAAGCTCGCAACATATCTTCAATTGTCTGGATAGTCCTCTCTGTTTGACCATCCATTTGCGAGTGGTAAGCTGAGCTATACCTCAACTCAGTGCCTACAACTTTCTGCAGGCTCCTCCAAAAACCTGAAGTAAACCTGGGATCTCTATCAGATACAATTGACTTCGAAACACCATGAAGTGGAATAATTCTATCAGCATACACTTTTGCTAATTTATCCACTGGCCAAGACATACTTACTGGCACTAATCTGCACACTTTATTCAGTCTATCCACAAGCACCCATATTCCATTATGACCTGATGTTGTTCTCGGTAAGCCTGCCACGAAGTCCATAGCAATATCATCCCACTTCCACTGCGGAATGGGTAACGGTTGTAATAGACCTCCAGGCTTCTGATGCTCTGCCTTAATTTGCTGACATACAGCACATCTTGAAACATATTCAGCTATTTCCTTTTTCATATGAGGCCACCAGAAATGCTTTCTCAGATCCTGGTACATCTTGGTACTGCCTGGATGAATAGTGTACCGGGATTTATGAGCCTCTTCTAATACTCTCTGCTTCACCTCTCTTTTTGTTGGTACAAATAACCTGCCTCTGAGCCTAACCACACAATTATCATCAAGGGTAACTCCTTCCATTTTCACAATTTCGGCTAAATTTGCATCTACTTTCTGAGCTTCAACAATCTGCCAATACAAAGATGGTTCTACAGTACTACTGGCTAGTACTGCCCGTCGCTGACTACTTGGCACGTACAAGGAGTTTTCTGCTATCTCCTCATACAACTTCCATTCTTTAATCATCATATGACTTACATAAGCCTTCCTGCTTAAGGCATCAGCAACAACATTGGCCTTACCCGGATGGTAAGCCAAACTAAAATCATAATCCTTCAAATATTCCACCCATCTACGCTGGCGAAGATTTAAATCCTTCTGAGAGAAGATATACTTTAAACTTTTATGATCTGTAAAAATTTCAAATCTTTTGCCATACAAATAATGCCTCCACATTTTCAAAGCAAACACAACTACTGCCAATTCTAAATCATGGGTGGGATAATTTTCTTCTGTTGGCTTCAATTGTCTGGATGCATAGGCTATCACTTTGCTATGCTGCATTAACACTGCGCCCAGCCCTCTTCTAGATGCATCTGTATACACAACAAATCCACCACTTCCTGCCGGTAGTGTCAATATCGGTGCGGTAGTAAGCTTTTTCTTTAATTCCATAAAACTTTTCTGACACTCCCCGGACCACACAAATGGCACACCCTTCCTAGTCAGTCTAGTCATGGGTGCCGCAATCTTAGAAAAATCTTGTATGAAGCGCCTATAATAGCCTGCCAGCCCCAAGAAACTTCTAATCTCTGTGATTGTCTTAGGCACTTCCCACTTCATCACAGAATCCACCTTACTTGGATCAACTGCTACTCCATCTGCCGAGATGACATGACCCAAAAACTGAATTTCCTTTAACAAGAACTCACACTTACTAAATTTAGAAAACAACTGGTTATCTCTTAATAACTGAAGAGTAAACCTCAAATGAGCAGCATGCTCCTCTTCAGAAGCTGAATAAATCAGAATATCATCTATAAAGACCACAATAAATTGGTCCAAATATGGATGAAAAATTATGTTCATCAGATCCATGAAAGCTGCAGGAGCATTGGTTAGCCCAAACGGCATAACCACAAACTCATAGTGACCATATCTAGTCCTGAAAGCTGTTTTATCTATATCCTCCTCTCTGATTCTCAATTGATGGTACCCTGACCTCAAGTCAATTTTAGAAAACACCTTGGCTGACTGCAACTGGTCAAACAAATCATCTATTCTTGGCAACGGGTACTTATTCTTAATGGTCACATCATTCAACTTTCTATAATCAATACACATTCAAAAGCTTCCATCCTTCTTTTTCACAAATAACACTGGTGCTCCCCACGGGGAGTGACTCGGCCTAATAAACCCTTTTTCTAGCAATTCTTCCAATTGCTTCTTCAACTCTTTGAGCTCTGTCGGTGCCATCCGATAGGGTGCTTTAGAAATCGGCATGGTACCCGATAACAACTCAACAGTAAAGTCCACCTCTCTGTGTGGAGCTAAACCAGGCAACTCATCAGGAAACACATCCGCAAATTCCCTAACCACGGGAACTGCCTCAACTGACTTACTAGTTTCTATCAAACTTACAGAAGCTAAGTAAGCCACACACCCCGCATTAATCAACCTTCTAGCTTTAATTACAGAAATTATAAACTTAGAGGTACAGAAAGGCATACATTGATATTCAAATACAAAACCATTGGGGTGACAAAACCTGATCCTTTTCTTCCTGCAATCTAGCATAGCTCCATAGGCCTCAAGCCAGTCCATTCCCAAAATAATATCATAATCAGTCAACTGTAAAGCATATAATCGACCTGGCATCTGGTTCCCTTCAAACACAACTGGAGCCTCATCTATATAACACGCGGTGAGCATAAACTCACCAGAGGGAACCTCCACTATTAATTCACATGATTTTTCTTCTAAAGGATGAGCCATACTATCCAGGAATTCTTCAGAAATAAATGAATGCGAGGCACCTGAATCAAATAAAACTTTTGCTGAATATTCATAAATGGGAATAGTACCTTCTATCATATTTGATGCCTCCGCCTGAGCATGGGTGATAGCCATAACCCGACCCCTACCTCTCTCTGGTAATACTCCTCTACCTTGACCTGCCGGTGGCTGCTGAGACTGCTGCGGCTGCTGAACACCTCTACCATAACCATATTCCCTCGGATAGGGACAATTACGGATCAAATGCCCCGGCTGATTACAGTTAAAACACCTATAGCCTGGTGGAAGGGTAGGCTGACTGGCGGTACTTTGCTGCGACTCCTCCACCTCTGACTTACCTCGACCCTGCTGAATTTGCTGACGACCTCCCCATCCTCTTCATTAACCTTTAAATGTCTGCTTTAATTTCTGGCCCCACTTACCAAAACCAGATGAGGAAGGTCCTGCTGATGCTTTGCCCTTACTTACACCCGCTGACTGCTGGGGTAGTCGGAAACTACCCGAACCTGACTCGCCCACCTGACGAGTCCGAATTGCTCTCTCAAGAGTAGCTGCTCTCTGGGCTGCTTCTTCAACTGTTCTACACATTAATGGTATCACTGCAGTCTGCAATTCTGGCCTCAAACCACGGATAAAATATTCAACCATCATAGCATTATCCGTGACAACATAGGGTGCATACCTGTTCAGTGCCATGAACCGCATCTGATATTCCAGAACCGAAGTCTCACCTTGTTGCAAGGTCCTGAACTGCTCCCTTTTTGCCTGCTGCACTTGAAAAGGAAAGAATGTATCATTAAACACTTCAAGAAACTCAGGCCAGTTAATACCACCCTCTATTCTGCCTGCAAAGGTGGTCTGCATCTTCAGATGCCACCATTCCTGCGCAAATCCCCTCAGCTGAAAAGTAGCCAACACAACTCTGTCTGCTGCCAGACACCTCATGGTCATAAAGACCCTCTCAATCTCATGAATCCAGTGCTCCGCTGTATCTAGATTCGGCCCACCAGAATAAGTAGGCGGCTGCAACCTCAAAAATCTTTCAACTTGCACCACTGGCTCTTCTGCCGCAATCACGGGTGGTGATGGTGGTACTGGTGCCACAAAAGGTACCTCCACCCCTGGCGGTGGTGGAACTGGGGCCACAAGTACCGCCTCTCCGGTCACTGGTGGTACTGGTGCCTGCTGATCCATCCTCATCCGAATATCGGTGAGGCTCTCCCAAATCCTTTCTATCATCCGCTGAGTCGACTCCTCAGGGTCATCTCCTCCACCACCCCAGTCTCTTCTATCAGCCATTACAACTGCCTACACACACAACAAGCCAATCATAGGCAAAACAACGAGTCATTACAAAACCAAGGCCAGCAACCAGCAGTGTATCTACAAGAAGATATGGCTATGTAACTTCTTAATTCCTTTATATTCACACGGACCTTGCTCTGATACCAGCTGTGACGGAACGCCTCGTCCAAGCCCGTTAAACTGGTAACGTGCTTGACCCGAGTCCGTTTCCCGCGAACGGGCCGAAGCCTCACAAGGGATACCACACACTAGTCCGTGAAAACACAAAGGAACACACCATTGCATTTATAGTATACAAGGTTTTACATAGCCAGCTTCAAAAGAAATAAAGGAAAGTACACAAGCCTGGGGCATACCCCGAGGTACAACAGGTACAACTGAAGAAAGAATGGCTACACTGCTGGAGGCGCTGGGCAAACACCGCTATGTCGCGGCTCTGAACTGGACGACGATAGAGAAACCTCCTCCTCGCCCTTGCCTGTGGGGAGTAGGGGTGAGCCTCGCTAGTCACTGGCTCAGTAGGGAACTCCCCCAACACCGAGCAAACCAAAAGCAGTAAACTATGCTAGCAATTTATAGCACAACTAAACAGGATATTAAAGCTATAAACAAACTCACCGCTAGCCGACTGCGTAAAATAGTTGTAATAAATAAACGGAAAAACTGCAACATGTGTACGAGCTATGGTAGAGACCGCCACACTCGAGCCACGTAGACTGGTTCGCAACACCAGCAACAGACTCGGACAAACTAGCACAGGTCTACCTCTCAGTCTCGCAGCCACGGACGAAAGGTCCAGCTGCCGCTCCACGTGAAAAAGACAAGCAACTGTGGAGACCAACTAAACACCACCACCTGCAGACCACACGGTCACAGGCCCATGCCTGGCACCTCTAGAGACCCTGGCATGGGCTCGCTAGAGTGAGGCACTGGAAAAGGACTAGTCGGGGACAAGTGTCGACGACTGGTGTCCGTACCCCCAAATAAGAGCACGCTACAAGTGACTAAAAATAAACTCAAGAGTCACTGTCCCACTGTCGTCTTTCCCTCAACCGGACGTACAACTCAAACTAAGGAGTGAGGGTGTCCAGGTTAGAAGACACAGACCTCGACGGTACAGCACAAGTACCGAGACAAAGCCCCGAGCTAACAGCCTGGCTCACAGAGAACCTGGGGCACCCAACTGGAGAGGTAACCACGGTAGGCGTCTACTACCTGACACGCACACAGAAACCACGTGCGCACCGCACAAACCACGTGAAACCTCACGTAAACCTTGTGTACTGACGGTTCACAACACGTGAACACCACCTGCCTCGTGTGAACACTATGTCCACAGGCAAACTACTAGCTAGCTACGTAACTTGAGCCTCGAAAACCACGCGCTTCCCAGAGCGCCACAAGTGCCAATGCACTACTCACTAACACTGAGCGTACCAATAACAATAGTCGGATAATCACATGTGTAAACCATGCACAAATAGGGCCTCTTGGGCCAAGTCGCGACAACCCATTGGGTCGCCACGACATGTCGCCTTCAGATCCAGAACGCGACCTACTTATCTGTCGCCTCTTGATCCTTAACGCGACACATCGTTGTGTCGCGTTCAGAACACGACATAGGGACCCTTCGTGTGGCGGAATGCCTCGGCCAAGCCCGTTAAACTTATAACGTACTTGATCTGAGTCCGCCTCCCGCGAATGGGCCGAAGCCTCGCAAGGGAAACCAAACCACAGTCTGTGTAAACACAAAGGAACTCACCTCATTTTATATATATTTCACAAGTTACATAGCCAAATTTCCACAAAACTGTAAAGAAGTACAATAGCCTGGGGCATACCCCGAGGTACAACTGAAGAAAATAAACAACTATCTACACTACACTGCTGGAGCTGCTACTACACAGCTGGAGGTACCGACCCTGCACCGCTACGGCACGGCTCTGAACTGGACGACGGTCGTGAAACGTCCTCCTCGCCTACACCTGTGGGGGTAGGGGTGAGCCTCGCTAGTCACTGGCTCAGTAGGGAACTCCCCCAACACCGAGCAAACCAAAACCACAGGTACGAAAGCAGTAAACAGTACCAACAACTTATAGAACAGCTAGCAGGATATAAAAGCTGTAAAAGTACTCACCGTCTGCCGACTACGAGAAACAACAATGGCAAACCAGTACAGCAGCCAAACAACCACTCGCGACACCAGAAACTGACTCGGACAAGCTAACACAGGACTACCTCTAGGTCTCGCAGCCACGGACGAAAGGTCCAGCTGCCGCTCCACGTGAAAATGTCAAGCAACTGTGGAGACCAACTAAACACCACCACTTGTGGACAACACGGTCACAGGCCCATGCCTGACACCTCAGGAGACCCTGGCCTAGGCTCTCTAGAGTGAGGCACTGGAAAAGGACTAGCTGGGGACCAGTGTCGACTACTGGTGTCCGTACCCCCAACTACGAGTGCGCTACAAGTGACTAAAGACAAACACAAGTGTCACTGTCCCACTGTCGTCTTTCCCTCAGCCAGACGTGCAACTCAAACACAGGAGTGAGGGTGTCCAGGTCAGACGACACAGACCTCGACGGTACACACAAGTACCGGGACAAAGCCCCGAGCTAACAGCCTGGCTCACAAAGAACCTGGGGCACCCAACTGGAGAGGTAACCACGGTAGGCGTCGTACTACTCGCCACGTACACAAAACCATGTGCACATCACACACAAACCACGTGAAACCTCACGTAAACCTCATGTAACAACGGTCCACCACACGTGAACCCAACTGGACTCGCGTAAACAACACGCAGCCACAAAAGTAAGTAACTAACTGCATACCTTGTATGCTAAACACAGAAACCATGTGCACTCAGTGCACCTCAAGTGTCAACGCACCATTCATTATCGGTAAATACCATAAGTAAACATTTCTGCTTATTCACTAATTGGCGGCAACATCGACCGCCGCTTATAATAAGTAAACGGCAATGACTCTGGCCGTTTATATCCTGACTGATGAACCTGGCGTCAATCGATCTTGACGCCAAGATCTACAACCTCTATCCCTGCAGAAACCCTAACCGATCCCACATGCATTCTTGATCCCGAAACCATTGAGGAAATAAGATGAAACAGTTCCTCTAACTTCCATACACTATAATTAAACTAAAACAGCATGCTTTACTACTTAAATTCACCAAACCACCCATTATCCCCGCATGGATACCATGACCCGAATTCACCATTTTCACGCAGATTCATGTTATCTGATTTCATTATCACGACCTATAGGGATTACAGGGGTCATTCCCTACCTCAGAACACGCTTAAACCTCCCGAAATCTCCCGGTTCACACCGAACCCTCCGCGCCCACGTGAATTGCACCACGCCACGGCGTTTCCTCGCGCAATTCGGCAATGCCACACGTCCCACGATCCTCCAACCACCCTTCAGTACCTGTTGGAAGTTTTAGGGACACAGGAGCATGAAGCTGGGGCAAGAGAGAAAGAGAACTAGGTAGAAAACCTGCTCTCAGGTGACCCTATAACCTGCAGAATTCTCAGGTTGGCGTCAACCCCTCTGCCGCCAAAGGCAACCGCCACCATTAACGTCCACATCTTATGCCGCCAAGTTCATGTAGTCAACGACAACCTATCTGGACGCCAACAAGTCAACGGCCACCCCTGGCCGCCAACGCCAACTCAACTGCAGCAGGTCCCATTTCATTTCAGGACCAAATCTGCATCTTACCTAAACAAACCACACATCCAAACCACACATTCCACACAACCAACTCACATGGCCTCACAACGGCCGCCACAACCACAACACACATGATCCACATGGATCCGAAAAGCACGTGACGTTACATTACTATCATCTAAAAAGAAAATTTCGACCTCGAAATTCATAACACAATTCAAAGTTAAACAACTTATACATACACACCTTTACAAGCACTATCATCTAAAAAGAAATACAAGAGCTTATTTAAACAGATAGGGATACCCTTTAGCCATTTCCTCGGCTAACTCCCAGGTATCATCACCACCCAACCTATTCTCCCATCTCACTTTAACTAGCTCAATTTCTTTATTTCTCAACTTCTTTATCTTTCGATCTGTGATCTGCACCGGATACTCTGGCATAGTCATGTCCGGCCTCAGGTCACCACCTTGATATCTAATTATTTGAGTTGGATCTTCAATGCACTTTCTTAACATAGAAACATGAAATATATCATGAACATCTGCAAAATCTGCTGGCAAATCCAGCCTATAAGCTGTTTCCCCAATCCTTTCTAACACTTGAAAGGGTCCCACATATCTTGGGCTCAACTTCCCAGTCTTGCCAAATCTCAAAATACCTTTACTCGGGGAAACTTTCAGGAAAACAAGATCTCCCACTTCAAATTGAAGCGGTCTTCTCCGGATGTCTGCATAACTCTTTTGCCTGCTTTGAGCTGCCTGCAATTTTTCTTTAATAAGCTTCACTACTTCAGTGATTTGCTGAATCAATTCAGGACCCACTACTGCCTTTCTCCCGCTTCATGCCAATTCAATGGGGTTCTACATGGCCTTCCATATAAAGCTTCATACGGTGCCATCCCAAGACTGGTATGATAACTATTATTGTAGGCAAACTCAACCATTCCCAAATGATGTTCCCAGCTACCTCCCCAAACCAAACAACAAGCTCGCAGCATATCTTCAATCGTCTGGATAGTCCTCTCTGTCTGACCATCTGTCTGGGGATGATAAGCGAAACTATATCTCAGCTCAGTGCCAATTACTCTTTGCAGACTTCTCCAAAAACCAGAAGTAAATCTTGGATCTCTATCAGACACAATAGTCTTCAGGATACCATGCAGTGGAACAATCTTTTCAACATAAATATTTGCTAATCTGTCCACTGTCCAAGACATACTTACTGCCACTAATCTGCACACCTTGGTCAATCTGTCAACAAATACCCATATTCCATTATGCCCGGAACTCGATCTTGGTAAACCTGCCACAAAGTCCATAGCAATATCATCTCATTTCCACTGCGGAATAGGCAATGGTTGCAACAAACCTCTAGGCTTCTGATGCTCTGCTTTAATCTACTGACAGATAGCACATCTTGCAACAAATTCTGTTATTTCCTTCTTCATATGAGGCCACCAGAAATGCTTCCTCAAATCATGGTACATTTTGTACTACCTAGATGGATAGTGTACCTAGGTTTATGAGCCTCTTCCAGCACTCGCTGTTTTACCTCTCTTTCTGCAGGAACAAACAACCTGCCTCTAAGCCTGACCACACAATTATCATCAATAGTAACTCCTTCCATTTTCACAATTTCAGCTAAATTTACATCTGCTTTCTGAGCTTCAATAATCTGCCAATACAAAGACGGCTCTATAGCACTAGCAGCTAGTATTGCCCGTCGTTGACTACTGGGCACATATAAGGAGTTCTCTACTACCTCTTCATATAACTTCCATTCTTTAATCATCATCAAACTTACATATGCCTTTCTGCTCAAGGCATCAGCTACAACATTGGCCTTACCCAGATGGTAAGCCAAACTGAAATCATAATCCTTCAAATATTCAATCCATCTGCGCTGGCGAAGGTTTAAATCTTTCTGCGAGAAGATATACTTCAAACTTTTATGATCTGTAAAAATCTCAAATCTCTCGCCATACAGATAATGCCTCCACATTTTCAAGGCAAACACAACTGCTGCCAATTTTAAATCATGAGTGGGGTAATTCTCTTCTGCCGGCTTCAATTGCCTGGATGCATAAGCTATCACTTTGCCATGCTGCATAAGCACTGTGCCAAGACCTCTCCTTGAAGCATCAGTATACAACACAAAACCACCACTCCCTGCCGATAATGTCAATATGGGTGTTGATGTAAGTCTCTTCTTTAATTCCATAAAACTTTTCTGACATTCACCGGACCACACAAAAGGCACACCTTTCCTGGTCAATTTAGTCATAGGTGCTGCAATCTTAGAAAAATCTTGAATAAAGCGCCTATAATAACCTGCCAATCCCAGAAAACTTCTAATCTCGGTTATTGTCTTCGGCACTTCCCATCTCATCACTGCTTCTACCTTACTTGGGTCTACTGCTACTCCTTTAGCTGAGATAACATGACCCAGAAACTGAATTTCTTTCAGCCAAAATTCACACTTATTGAATTTGGCAAACAACTGATTATCCCTTAACAACTGCAGAGTAAACCTCAAATGAGCTGCATGCTCCTCTTTAGATGCTGAATAAATCAGAATATCATCGATAAAGATCACAATGAATTGGTCTAAATATAGATGAAAAATTCTATTCATCAGATCCATAAAACCTGCAGGAGCATTAGTCAACCCAAATGGCATAACCACAAACTCATAGTGACCATATCTAGTTCTAAAAGTTGTCTTATCTATATCCTCCTCTTTAATTCTCAACTGATGGTACCCGGACCTCAAATCAATTTTAGAAAATACCTTTGCAGATTGCAACTGATCAAACAGATCATCTATTCTTGGCAACGAGTACTTATTCTTAATGGTCACATCATTCAACTTTCTATAATCAATACACATCTGAAAACTTCCATCTTTCTTTTTCACAAATAATACCGGCGCTCCCCACGGGGAATGACTTGGTCTAATAAACCCTTTCTGCAACAACTCTTCTAACTAATTTTTCAATTCCTTAAGTTCTGCTGGTGTCATCCGATATGGAGCTTTAGAAATCGGCATGGTACCTGGCAGCAACTCAATAGCAAAGTCCACCTCTCTATGTGGAGCTAAACCAGGCAAATCCTCAAGAAAAACATCAGCAAATTCTCTAACCACAGGAACTGCTTCAACTAACTTACTAGCCTCTACCAGACTTACCGAGGCTAAATAAGCTACACACCCAGCATTAATCAACTTTCTAGCTTTAATTGCAGAAATTAGAAACTTAGAGGTATAAAAAGGCATACCTTGATATTCAAATACTGCACCATTAGGATGACAAAACCTGATCATTTTCTTTCTGCAATCTAACATTGCTCCATACATCTCAAGTCAGTCCATACCCAAAATAATATCATAATCTGACAATTGCAGGGCATACAACCGACCCGGCATCTGGTTCCCTTCAATCATAACAGGAGCTTCATCTACATAACTTGAAGTGAGCAAGAACTCACCCGAAGGAACTTCCACTACTAACTCACAAGACTTCTCCTTTAAAGGATGAGCTATACAATCCAGAAATTCTTCAGAAATGAAAGAATGAGAGGCACCCGAATCAAATAAAACTCTTGCTGAATATTCATAAAGAGGTAAGTACCTTCTATCATATTTGATGCCTCCGCCTGGGCTCGGGTGATAGCCATAACCCGGCCTCTTCCCCGCTGCTGCGGTGCTCCTCTGCCACGACCTGACTGTGGCAGCTGAAACTACTGAGGCTGCTGCTGCTGCACACCTCTTCCATATCTATACTCTCTTGGATAGGGACAATTGCGGATCAAATGTCCCGGCTGATTACAATTATAGCATCTATATCCTGGTGGAGTAATAGGCTGCCTGGCAGTACTCTGCTGCGACTCCTCCACCTCAGGCCTACCTCGGCCTTGCTGAAACTGCTGACGACCTCCCCATCCTCTTCCTTTGCCTTTAAATGCTTGCTTTAATTTTTGGCTCCATTTACCAAAGCCTGATGAAGAAGGTCCTGCTGGTGCTTTACCCTTACTTGCACCCACTGACTGCTGCGGTAGCCGAAAACTACCTGAACCTGACTCGCTCACCTGACGAGTCCGAATAGACCTCTCCAAAGTAGCTGCTCTCTGAGCTACTTCTTCCACTGTTTTACACATGAGAGGCACTATTGCATCCTGTAATTCCACTCTCAAACCTCTAATAAAATACTCAACCATCATATTATTATCTGATACAACATAAGGTGCATATCGGCTGAGCGCCATAAACCTCATCTAGTACTCTAAAACTGAAGAGTTACCTTGCTGGAGCATCCGAAACTGCTCTCTTTTCACTTGCTGTACTTGAATCGGAAAGAATGTATCATTAAATACATCAAGAAATTCCGACCAAATAATAGCCTCTTCTGTCCTGCCTGCAAAGGTGGTATGCATCTTCAATCGCCACCATTCCAATGTAAAACCTCTCAACTGATAAGTAGCTAACACGACTTTATCTACTGCCGGACACCTCATAGTTGCAAAAACCCTCTCAATTTCATGAACCCAGTGCTCCGCTGTATCTGGATTCGGCCCTCCTGAATAAGTAGGTGGCTGCAATCTCAGAAACTTCTCCACCTGCATCACTGGTTCTTCTGCTATCAACACTGGTGGTGGTGGTGGCACAGGTGCTACAAAAGGCACCTCCACTCCTGGCGGAACTAGAGCTACAGGTACAGCCTCTCCATCCCCAGGTGGCACTGCAACCGGTGGTACCGGCGCCTGCTGATCCATCCTTGCCCGAATATCCGTGAGGCCTTCCCAGATTCTTTCTATCATACACTGGGTACTTTCCTCCGGATCATCTCCTCCACCACCCCAATCTCTTCTATCAGCCATTCCAGAAATTTCTACATAAACAAAACACCAAACAAAAATCAAAACAACAAATTATCAAAAACCAGGGTCCCTACCAGCAGTGTACAAAGACCGAAATAAGGCTATATATCTTTCTAATTCCCTTATATTAACACGGACCTTGCTCTAATGCCAACTGTGTCGGAATGCCTCGGCCAAGCCCGTTAAACCTATAACGTACTTGATCCGAGTCCGCCTCCCGTGAACGGGCCGAAGCCTCGCAAGGGAAACCAAACCACAGTCCGTGTAAACACAAAGGAACTCACCTCATTTTATATATATTTCACAAGTTACATAGCCAAATTTCCACAAAACTGTAAAGAAGTACAAGAGCCTGGGGCATACCCCGAGGTATAACTGAAGAAAATAAACAACTATCTACACTACACTGCTGGAGCTGCTACTACACAGCTGGAGGTACCGACCCTGCACCGCTACGGCGCGGCTCTGAACTGGACGACAGTCGTGAAACGTCCACCTCGCCTACACCTGTGGGGGTAGGGGTGAGCCTCGCTAGTCACTGGCTCAGTAGGGAACTCCCCCAACACCGAGCAAACCAAAACCACAGGTACGAAAGCAGTAAACAGTACCAACAACTTATAGAACAACTAGCAGGATATAAAAGCTGTAAAAGTACTCACCGTCTGCCGACTACGAGAAACAACTTAAATAATTAAACGGAAAACTAGTACAGGTGTACAAGCTAAAGTAGAGACAGCCAAACACGAGCCACGCGAACTGGTTCGCGACACCAGAAACTGACTCAGACAAGCTAACACAGGACTACCTCTCAGTCTCGCAGCCACGGACGAAAGGTCCAGCTGCCGCTCCACGTGAAAAGGTCAAGCAACTGTGGAGACCAACTAAACACCACCACCTGCGGACCACACGGTCACAGGCCCATGCCTGACACCTCAGGAGACCTTGGCCCGGGCTCTCTAGAGTGAGGCACTGGAAAATGACTAGCTGGGGACCAGTGTCGACTACTGGTGTCCGTACCCCCAACTACGAGTGCGCTACAAGTGACTAAAGACAAACACAAGTGTCACTGTCCCACTGTCGTCTTTCCCTCAGCCAGACGTGCAACTCAAACACAGGAGTGAGGGTGTCCAGGTCAGACGACACAGACCTCGACGGTACACACAAGTACCGGGACAAAGCCCCGGGCTAACAGCCTGGCTCACAAAGAACCTGGGGCACCCAACTGGAGAGGTAACCACGGTAGGCGTCGTACTACTCGCCACGTACACAAAACCACGTGCACGTCACACACAAACCACGTGAAACCTCATGTAAACCTCAAGTAACAACGGTCCACCACACGTGAACCCAACTGGACTCGCGTAAACAACACGCAGCCACAAAAGTAAGTAACTAACTGCATACCTTGTATGCTAAACACGGAAACCATGTGCACTCAGTGCACCTCAAGTGTCAACGCACCATTCATTATCGGTAAATACCATAAGTAAACATTTCTGCTTATTCACTACATGGCGGCAACATCGACCGCCGCTTATAATAAGTAAACGGCAATGACTCTGGCCGTTTATATCCTGGCTGATGAACCTGGCGTCAATCGATCTTGACGCCAAGATCTACAACCTCTATCCCTGCAGAAACCCTAACCGATCCCACATGCATTCCTGATCCCGAAACCATTGAGGAAATAAGAAGAAACAGTTCCTCTAACTTCCATACACTATAATTAAACTAAAACAGCATGCTTTACTACTTAAATTCACCAAACCACCCATTATCCCCGCATGGATACCATGACCCGAATTCACCATTTTCACGTAGATTCATGTTATCTGATTTCATTATCACGACCTATAGGGATTACAGGGGTCATTCCCTACCTCAGAACACGCTTAAACCTCCCGAAATCTCCCGGTTCACACCGAACCCTCCGCGAACTCCCACGGGAATTGCACCACGCCACAGCGTTTCCTCGCGCAATTCGGCAACGCCACACGTCCCACGATCCTCCAACCACCCTTCAGTACCTGTTGGAAGCTTTAGGGACACAGGAGCATGAAGCTGGGGCAAGAGAGAAAGAGAACCAGGTAGAAAACCTGCTCTCGGGTGACCCTATAACCTGCAGAATTCTCAGGTTGGCGTCAACCCCTCTACCGCCAAAGGCAACCGCCACCATCAACGTCCACATCTTATGCCGCCAAGTTCATGTAGTCAACGGCAACCTATCTGGACGCCAACAAGTCAACGACCACCCCTGGCCGCCAACGCCAACTCAACTGCAGCAGGTCCCATTTCATTTCAGGACCAAACCTGCATCTCACCTAAACAAACCACACATTCCACACAACCAACTCACATGGCCTCACAACGGCCGCCACAACCACAACACACATGATCCACATGGATCCGAAAAGCACGCGACGTTACACGTCGCCTTACTAGGCGGGAACCCTAATCCGGGCTCTCTCTATGACAACCCATTTCCACAATACAAACCACCCTTAATTCTTCGTTTTCATGCTTTTGTGAATACCTAAGCATGGTATCTAAGGTTAGAAACACATTAACCTGATTGGAACCCAATCCTATGCGATTTACACCCAGAAAATAGGAAGAGTTCACCTACCTTCGTGAAGAACGCGCTATACAGCGATCTCCCGGTGTTTCCCCTGCTTCTCCCGGACTCCCTGCAGGGAGGACACGCCGAAGACGCCAAATCCCAACTGAAATCGCCACAACACCTCCCCCTGGCCGAGCAGAAACCCTGAGCGTTCTGCTTGGCTGGGGTTATTTAAAAACCTGTTGCGGTTCAGAACATGACGGATCGTGGCGTCGCGACCAGGTCGCAACGGACCTAAGCGTCGCCTTCCCAACGCCCGCTGCCCTGGGCACTACACGTGGGGCACATGTAGACGCTCAACGCACCAAGGCGGCCACATGAACGTGACGGCCACCTCTGTCGCGTTAAGAACGCGACAGACCTTCTTGTCGTGATGACAGGCTGAGCAATCTAGGGTACTGCAGGCCCAAAACGTCGGCCCAGTAAGCCTAAAAAACACACACACACACGGCACACAAGCCACATTGGCCTCACATTGGCCACCACAAGTGCTAAACACACGATCCACGAGGATCCGAAAAATGCGCAACGTTATAAAGTGTGTCACCATGGGGAGCACCGGTATTGTTTGTGAGAAAGAAAGATGGATCCCTCACATTATGTATTGATTATAGGAAGTTGAATCAAGTTACAATCAAGAACATTTCCATTACCAAGAATTGATGACGTATTTGATCAACTTCGGTCTGCCACAATATTCTCTAAGATTGATCTAAGGTCTGGATACCATCAATTGAGAGTTAAAGAAGATGATATTTCCAAGATAGCATTTAGAATCAGCTATGGACACTATGAGTTCTTAGTATTGCCTTTTGGACTCACTAATGCACCTGCGGTATTTATGGATTTGATGAATAGGGTATTCCAGCCTTATTTGGATAATTTTATGGTGGTATTTATAGATGATGTGTTGATATATTCATCTAATGAAGAAGAACACAAGGAACATTTGAGAGTTGTACTACAAACCTTAAGGAAACATCAATTGTATGGTAAGTTAAGTAAATGTGACTTTTGGCTCAAGGAAGTGAACTTTTTGGGCCATGTGATTTCTGGAAAAGGTGTGGCAGTAAACCCAAGTAAAATTGAAGCAATTTTGAATTGGGAAAGACCCAAGAATCCATCAGAAATCCGAAATTTCTTGGGATTAGCTGGTTACTATAGGAGATTTATTGAAGGCTTTTCTTCTATAGCTATGCCTTTGACTCAATTAACCAGAAAAGAGACACCTTTTGTGTGGAATGAGAAATGTGAGGCCAGTTTTCAGGAATTAAAAGAGAAGCTTACCACAGCTCCGATTCTTACTTTACCTCAAGGATCGGGAGGATTTATAGTGTACACGGATGCATCTCAAAGAGGAATTGGATGCGTTCTTATGCAACATGGGAAAGTGGTATCTTATGCCTCTAAATAATTAAAAGATCATGAAAGGAATTATCTGGCTCATGACTTAGAATTGGCAGCAATCATACATGCTTTGAAGATCTGGCGCCACTATTTGTATGGGGAACAATTTGAAGTTTATACTGACCATAAGAGTCTAAAGTACATATTTTCTTAGAAGGAACTGAATCTAAGACAAAGGAGATGGTTAGAATTTTTGAAGGATTATGATTTTACAGTAAATTACCATCCAGGTAAAGCTAATGTAGTTGCTGATGCTTTGAGCAGAAAGAAATCAAGAGCATTACAATTGCACCAACAGTGGAAAGAAATGACAAATCTAATTGAGTACTCACAAAGATGTGGTGCAGGAAATTTAATATTGGCACAATTAACAGTAAGGTCAGCAATAATAGATAGAATTGGTGAAGCATAGAACCAAGATCAAAAACTAAAAGAGATGGTCAACAAACCAGGATATATTAGAGATGGTCAAGAAATAATCATATTTCAAAATAGAATATGCATACAGGAAAATGAAGAAATTAAAAGTGAGTTATTGAAGGAAGGGCACAAATCTCAGTATTCGATTCATCCAGTTAGCTCTACCGCCCTCTTGGTCACACATTCATAATGTATTTCACATATCTATGTTAAGAAAATACATAAGGGATCCTTCTCATATAATCAATTATGAAGATGTGGAAATATGGTCAGATTTAACCGTGCAAGAGGAACTAGTGAAAATATTGGACCGGAAAGAACGAGTTCTCAGAAACAAAGCAGTTTCTATGGTCAAGATCTTATGGAGAAATGCACTCATGGAGGAAGAAACGTGGGAATTAGAGCGAGAAATGAAAGAAAAGTATCCACAACTATTCGGTAAGTAAATTTTACCAATTTCGAGGATGAAATTTATTTTAACAGGGGGAGAAATGTAATACCCTCGAATTTTAAATATCGTGATTTACTTATAAATTCATATTTATGCAAACTAATTAGAATTACATTGAGAAATTTAGGATTTAGGGTGTGTTTAAGACACTTTATCATACCTAGGTATCACTTTCGGTCGTACGCATCCCGACAGGGAGACACCGAAAAACTGTAACGAAAATAAAATTTAAGAACACCATAATTCTTAGAAAAATGTGGTGATATCAAATATGTAATTATTCGGAAATTTTGACGACCGGATTTTGAGATTTAGCCGACGCAACTATTTTTAGGGCGATTTTTCACCCAGTGGAAAATAAATTCTAAAAATAAAACTAAAATCACCATAATTTGTAAAACCATCACATTAGACTATGGTTGAAATTTCAACACAAATGGATGTCGTTTGAACACCTTTACATAGGGATTATTGTGCCAGCTGAATTAAGGGTCATTTACGGTGACCAATTTCTGGGTTTTTCCTGGAGCTTACGTGTGAGGCTTAGGAGAGGCCAGCACACATTAGGATAAGGCTAAGCCATGGGGTTGGGCTATCATTAAGGTTACCTACGTGTAACCAAGAGAGTGTATGCATGGGAGACGTGGTTGTGCGTGGGGAAGTGAGGTTTTTACCTCAACACCTGTGAGCCGACGTGTCGGCATGCATGCAGTCCGGAGGAGTTATAAAAGCTCACTCCTTATCCATCAAACAAACCTTTCCATCCTCTGTTCCTGTCGTTGCTGTTGCAGCTGCTTATTGTAGCTATTATTGTTCCTTCTTCTGTAGAATCACCACTCCTCTAACTGCATCGGCTGAAGATTTCTACAGTTTCTTTTACTTTTCCTTACACTGATATTAGTTCAACGAGGAGGAGGAGAAGAATCTTTGTTTCTTTTTCAAGATCAAGTAGGTTCCTATCTTCTCCCCATACTTTTATTCTCTACTCTTGTTAAAAAGATTATAACTTTGTATATGTTGCTTTTGAGCTATTCAACCAAACTTGGTTTGGTGTGTACATCTTCCGTATACGTGCTTGTAACTCTATATCTTTGTTTGATTCCCTAACTACCTTTGGAACTATGTGATTACCAAAGAAGAATCTTCACTCCCCTTACAGATCAAGTAGGTTCCTAACTTCTTCTTCCACCCTTGATCCATGTTCATGCTATAGAGTTTTGTAGAAGTCTCAATTATCTTTAGAATAGTATGAAGACTTCGGTTCAGTTGTTTGGTACTTCAAGTTTTGATTTAGATCCATCAAATCCTTTGAGATTTAGTGTCCATCTTGTAGGAATCTTCCAACCAATTATTGCTATCAAGGTTATACTTCCAGCACTACGCCATGTTTAGTTTCTAGCTAGGCAAGATTGGATTGCAAACCTCATGTTTCATCTTACTTGTTTAGCTTACAAATCACTGTGAAAACTACAATTAGATTCTTCTAATTGATATAAAACATGCCTTGGTCCATAGGTTCCATGATTAGAGTTTTTAGGATGAACTTTAAGTCATTTCTGGAATAAAAACCAACGGCTGTCGACAGGGGGAAGTTACCTATCGACAAACTTCACTTTCACAGAACTGTGAACTGCTGGGACAGCAGTAGCTGTCGACAGCCAGCCCATTGTTGTCGACAGGTACTGTCCCAGACCAGCAAACCCAGTTTTGGAAGCCTCTATCTGTCGACAGCCACCTCCTGCCTGTCAACACATGTTGTTCTGAACTGAATTTCAGTAATCTTTCTTGTACCAATCCTTGTCAAAACTTCAACCTATTAGCATAGCAAGCTACCCACTTATTTACCTTGGTATTTACTGTCATACTACAACAAAGTTTACCCACATTTTGTACCTTAACCTCCCTTGAATTATTCTTAACATTGTCAATTATGAATAGTACTCTGATTGAGTCTATTCTCCCGTATTCGGTAACTGAGTCTATAAAATATGATCACCTGAGAGTTCATATGTTTGAACACCTTATGAGATGTGAATAATTTGTGATGACAATTGTGGATCTTCATCTTCTTGGGTTCTTATGTGATTTAAATCCTCCGAAGTTATTGGCTTTGAGTCATAATCCTGTCTCAACCAATTGTCTTTCTTATATTATTGAACTCCGAGCAACTTTGTCACCAAGATATATGTATTAATTCTCAATCAAAATTACCTTTGGATTTCCAATTTTTGTTATGCTCATGAAAAGAAATTTATGATATGAAGACAGTGCTCTCTTCAAAAGAGGGTTTAGGATCACTTGTGGTAGCACCAGCCACTTGTGATCTGCTGAGGGCGACAGTTTGTAGGTAAATCCAAGTTAATGGACTGACGATGGTGGGTAATAAACCCCGTTCTTACGCAATGAACAAGATCTAAGGTGCTGGAATCGCCTAGGCACTGAGGATATATATTTACGTCTATTTAGTAACCTCTTGAGAGCAGTGATGCCTGTCGAATTTGTTTCCAACTCAAGTTATGATCTAAAATTTGAAAGACAAATATGACTCTTATTCTGTAATTTGTTTGAGCTCATTATGAATTCAATTTGAGCTATATGTTTCTGTTAAGTATGAAATTCATGAGCAAATGTGTTTTTGATCCATATATGCTTACTTTCACCTACCGAGTCCTTCCGACTCATGTCTTTGTTTCCTCCAACCCTTTCAGATTGAAGGTGTGTATAATCTCAGCTACACATGAATCCCAATTCCGCTGCGAACGATAAAGAGATGAAGAAGAATATCATAGTTTTAGTAGTTTCTTTTAGTTGATGATGTATTAAATTAGAGAGAGAAACTTAGCTCTTGTAAATAATGAGTATTAGTACTTTGTTACCTTGTGAAGTATAATATGTTCAAAGACGCCTTTGTGGAATGGTTTGCTAATGTTGAGCATTACACGGACTTGTCTGCCCATAACGAAAATTGTCAGCGTAACCCCTCTTTCGATCAAAGGTTATATGTGTGTTATATGTATGTGTGTGTGAAGTCGGAGGAGGGTGTTATAGATTCACTTCAATTTAAACATAGATTTCTTATAATACTCTGAAGTGTTTTTGGCGCCTAAATGAGAAGTCAAATATCCTTTGACAGAAAAAAGTTGCATACGTATCTCAGAGTCTTGTCAGAAAAAGATATGACCTATCAGTTTTTAGCATAATAACAGAAACACATTAGCATGCACTGTTATCTTGTAAACACTCTTTTATGCTAACACTCTCTTCTATGTTTACAGACCTCGAAGACGGCCAGAGTCTGATTAAGACAAATGAAGAGAAGATCAACAACGACTAGAAGAGCTCCAACGGATCTCTTCAGCGGATCTATTCAAAGCCTCGCATATAAAAGATGAAGCAAGGCTGAAGAACAAATAGAGAGCTTTCCTAAAAATCTTTGAAGGAGTGTACAACCAGTGAGGAACCTCAACGCCACATACACTCAAAGAAAGAGAGAAAGAGCCTGAGCCAAGAAGAAGCAAGCAAAAGAGTCTCAAGCATTCAAGCCTTCAAGATTTCTTTTCTCTCTTCATTCCCTCTCTGAGCTCATTGTAAATCTGGGGGAGAGTCCTTGACTGTGAGCTAGTTCTTAGTGTTCATCTTGTAATAGCTCTCGATCTGATCTTTCTTTTCTAAGAAAGATTTCTGTCAAGCTGTAGGACTGTATACAATGTAGAACCTAGCTAGGGGTTTGTGTCTAACAGAACCGCACTGGGGTTTGTACCAGGAGGTTTGCTTCTGAGCCTGTAAAAGAAGTGAGCTACCTTCTTGCCTGGGAAAGAGAAGAAGACCAGCTGGGGTGCTGGGTGTTGTAGTGTCCTTGAGGGGGACTGTACCCTTGGTTAGTGAAATCCCAATAGGTTGTTTGGGGACTGGACATAGGACTTCCATGTGGGAAGGGTCGAACCAGGACAAATTCCTTGTCTCATTTGTGTGATTGTTTATTTACTTCCGCACTGCTACTCTTTATCACACCAAACTAACCAAACTCTCAAGTGATAATTTTTTATTTTAAGTTTCTATTTTAGATTGCAGAAAACCTATTCACCCCCCCCCCCCCCTTTAGGTCATCTTGCTGCCGTACCAAAAGGGTCAACAAGTGGTATCAGAGCAGGGTCTCTGAACTTTCAAAAAGATCCAACGATCTTAGAGCAAAGATCCATGGCAGCTCAAGGATATGCTGAAGGTCAATCAGTCACCAGACCTCCATTCTTCGCTGGAGAAGATTACCAATACTGGAAGATGAGAATGGAATGCTTCATTCGAGGCACAAATTTTGATCTGTGGCAGGTAATTGAGGTAGGTGATTATGTTATTGTTCCTGTTCAGGGCACTACTGCTATTACAGTAGCAGATAAAAGTAAATTATCTTTAAACTTTAAAGCTAAGAACTACTTATGTTGTGCATTATCCAAAAGAGAATTTAGTAGAGTATCTGCATGTAAATCAGCTAAAGAAATATGGGATAAACTGCAGATAACTTATGAAGGAACGGATAAAGTGAAACAAACTAGGATAGACATTCTTGTCTCACAATATGAGCAGTTTAAAATGCTTCCTAACGAAAATATAACTCAAATGTATAATAGATTTTCGAGCATAGTGGTGGGTCTAAGCGCTCTTGGCAAAAATCTCTCTGATGAGGAAACTGTCAGAAAAAATACTTAGGTCTTTAACTATTTCCTGGACCCCTAAGGTCACAGCTATTGAAGAAGCCCATGATCTAACAAAGTTTTCTATTTATAACTTAATAGGTTCCCTCATGGCACATGAAATTAATATGGAGCGACTATCTGAAAGCTCATCAAAGAAAAAATGCACTAATGCTCTTAAAGTTGCAGCTGCTCCTTCCACTTCTTCTTCTTCTAGCTCAAAAATTGCAAGATCTGAAGACAGTGATGTTGATGAAGTATTGTCCAAGCTTCAGAAAATTCTCAAGAAGAAGAAAAATGGATCAAGAAGGATTCAAAAGAAAGAGAGAAAAGAAAAAGAACCAGTCTGCTATGAATGCAGAAAACCTGGACATCTAAGACCAGATTGTCCTAGACTAAAGAAGACTGGTCAACCAGAAAAGTCCAAAATGAAGCACAAGAAATTCAAAAGAAAAGCCATGGCGGCTTCTTGGGAAAATGAAGAGACCACAAGCTCAGAATCATCAAGCTCAGAATCGGAGAAAGAGCAGGTAAGTCTAGCCCTCATGGTAGGACTAGATGAGGTATATTCTGACCCATTTTTTGATTCATGCATTGATTCAAGGTCAGAGTCTGAAGACTTAGAAGAAGTCTTTAATGATCTATATGAAAAACATACGGGTGTTGTAAAAGAATTAAAAAATCTGAAAAACAACACTACTTGCTTGGAAAACACCAATTCTGATCTTAAATCCGAATTAGAGCAACTAGAAAAATAATTAAAGGACAGTAAAGATAATAATTATCTTTTAAATGAAGATTTGAAAAGCATGAATAATGATAAGTTAGAGTTAGAAGAAAAATTAAAAACTCTAACTGAAGAAAATCTCTATTTAAAAGAATCAGTTAGAAAATTAACTAGAGGGAAAACATATTTAGCCCTATGCTTAAAAGGGTCAAAACCTGGAAATAATAAACAAGGGCTTGGATACATACCTCCGGTAAAAGGAAAACAAGTCATAATTCCTGAAAAATATCCTTTGCCAAAATTTGTAAAAGAAACCAACATGCCTCAGAAAAAATGCCCCAAAAGAAAAAGGTTTCTAAGAATTGTGTTCTAAACAAACATCACAAAGCCAATAAGAACTACAAAATAGATTACATTCATTGTTGTTCTCATTGCAATAGATTAGGACACACTGTGAATACCTGTACAACAAGGCACCTAGTTTGGATTCCGAAAGGATACTTTTATGCATCTAACCATCAAGGACCCAAAAAGATTTGGGTACCTATTTCTGAATAAGTTGTTTGCAGGATAGCCTTGGAGCATCAGGATCAAAGGATGCTCAAGGCACTGATGACTGCCAGCTCTTCATCTAAATTTTATCTGAAGAGGGAGTAGTCTTAAATATTAAATTTTTACATTGCTACTAACAATGTTTGCAAGTTTCTTTTAAGATGTATGCAGATAAAAATCTTGAAGACTTGACAAACAACATGTATAAGGTCAAGAGCAACAAGATCTGACTTGCCTCACATTTAGGGGGAGTCTCATGCTCAAGGGGAGCCGTCACTAAGGGGGAGTTATTCATTAAATGTCTATTATTGTTGAACCCCTCAATGGTAAGAAATTCTCTCAAAGGGGGAGAATATGCATGGTAAGATCCTTCCTTTTTGGTTAGTGACAAAAAGGGGGAGAGTATGTATGTTCTATGAATTTTCTGTATTTTCTATGCTTAAGTATTTGCCAGAAAATTCACATAAATTTTGTCATCACCAAAAAGGGGGAGATTGTTGAACCACTCTCTGTTTGTCCTTTGTATTTTGGTGATAACAAAATTTATGAGTAATTAAATTGAATATCATGTTTCATCTGTGTCGCATCAATCTCATAACAAATTGATAAGTCTCACATCGATTTGATAAATGAGTAGAACGATTCATACATCGATTCGATAGCTATAACGATTTGATATGGCACACTAAAATGATAAAACCGATGTCTAATCTATATACATCGATTTCAGTTCAAGTGCCAAATTAATTAGCACTACAACGATTTGGTTTCAATCGATTTTATAAGTGCTACAACGATTTGGCTTTAATAGGCTTTATAAGCCCCACAACGATTTGATAAGTGAGCGCAACGATTTGCCCTCACATCGATTTGCCTTCTATAACGATTCGCTAAGGCTCATAACGATTTGATAAGTGAGAAACAACGATTTGCTTCTCACATCGATTCGATAAGTTTCATAACGATTTGATAGCTATAACGATTTGTTAAGTGAGAACAACGATTTGCTCTCACAACGATTTGCTAGTCGCAATGATTTGATAAGTCATTCTTACATCGATTCACTTCAATTTAAACATAGATTTCTTATAATTCTCTGAAGTGTTTTTGGCGCCTAAATGAGAAGTCAAATATCCTTTGACAGAAAAAGGCTGCATGCGTATCTCAGAGTCTTGTCAGAAAAAGATATGACCTATCAGTTTTTAGCATGATAACAGAAACACAGTAGCATGCACTGTTATCTTGTAAACACTCTTTTATGCTAACACTCTCTTCTATGCTTATAGACCTCGAAGACCACCAGAGTCTGATTAAGACAAATGAAGAGAAGATCAGCAACGACTAGAAGAGCTCCAACGGATTTATTCAAAGCCTCGCATATAAAAGATGAAGCAAGGCTGAAGAACAAATGGAGAGCTTTCCTAAAAATCTTTGAAGGAGTGTACAACCAGTGAGGAACCTCAACGCCACATACACTCAAAGAAAGAGAGAAAGAGCATGAGCCAAGAAGAAGCAAGCAAAAGCGTCTCAAGCATTCAAGCCTTCAAGCTTTCTTTTCTCTCTTCATTCCCTCTCTGAGCTCATTGTAAATCTAGGGGAGAGTCCTTGACTGTGAGCTAGTTCTTAGTGTTCATCTTGTAATAGCTCTCGGTCTGATCTTTCTTTTCTAAGAAAGATTTCTGTCAAGCTGTAGGACTGTATATAGTGTAGAACCTAGCTAGGGGTTTGTGTCTAACAGAACCGCACTGGGGTTTGTACCAGGAGGTTTGCTTCTGAGCCTGTAAAAGAAGTGAGCTACCTTCTTGCCCGGGAAAGAGAAGAAGACCAGCTGGGGTGCTGGGTGTTGTAGTGTCCTTGAGGGGGACTGTACCCTTGGTTAGTGAAATCCCAATAGGTTGTTTGGGGACTGGACATAGGACTTCCATGTGGGAAGGGCCGAACCAGGATAAATTCCTTGTCTCATTTGTGTGATTGTTTATTTACTTCCGCACTGCTACTCTTTATCACACCAAACTAACCAAACTCTCAAGTGATAATTTTCTGTTTTAAGTTTCTGTTTCAGATTGCAGAAAACCTATTCACCCCCCCCCCCCCCTCTTTAGGTCATCTTGCTGCCATACCAAAAGGGCCAACATTAAACACTACAACAAGTACTATCATCTAAAAAGATTAGAAAGCATACTCTAACAAGTAAGGATACGCTTTAGTCATTTCCTCTGCTAACTCCCAGGTATCCTCTCCTCCCTGTCTATTTTCCCATCTGACCTTTACCAGTTCAATTTCTTTATTTCTCAGCTTCTGTGTTCTGCGACTTGTGATCTGCACAGGATACTCTGGCATAGACATATTCGGTTTCAAATCATCCCGCTGATAACTGACTATTTATGCTGGGTCTTCAATACACTTTCTCAACATAGACACATGGAACACATCATGGGCATCAGTGAAATCAGTTGGCAAATCAATTCTGTAGGCTGTCTCCCCAATTCTTTCCAGCACTTGGAAGGGCCCCACATATCTTGGGCTTAACTTCTCTTTCTTACTAAACCTCAGAACACCTTTAGTAGGAGAAACTTTCAGAAAGACAAAGTCTCCAACTTCAAATTGAAGTGGCCTGCGACGATTATCTGCATAGCTTTTTTGTCGGCTTTGGGCTGTATGCAATTTTTCTTTGATAAATCTGACAATTTCTGTTGTTTGTTGAATCAATTCAGGACCCATTACCTGCCTCTCTCCCACTTCATGCCAATTTAATGGAGTTCTGCACGGCCTACCATATAATGCTTCATACGGTGCCATTCCAATACTGGTGTGATAACTATTGTTATAAGCAAATTCGACCATGCCCAAATGGTGCTCCCAACTGCCTCCCCACACTAAGTAATAAGCTCGTAACATATCTTCAATTGTCTGTATTGTCCTTTCTGTCTGACCATCTGTTTGCGGGTGATAGGCTGAACTGTATTTCAATTCCGTACCAATTACTCTTTGTAAACTTATCCAGAAATCAGAAGTAAACCTTGGATCCCTATCAGAAACAATTGTCTTCGGGATGCCATGCAATGGAACAATATTGTCAACATAAATCCTTGCTAATCTGTCTACTGTCTAGAACATACTTAATGCTACTAATCTGCATACTTTAGTTAATCTGTCAACAAATACCCAGATTCCATTATGTCTCGTAGCTGTTCTTGGTAACCCTGCCACAAAATCCATAGCAATGTCATCCCATTTCCACTGTGGAATGGGTAACGGCTGTAATAATCCTCCAGGCTTCTGATGCTCTGCCTTTATTTGTTGACAAACTATACATCTTGTGATAAATTCCGCTATTTCTCTTCTCATGTGTGGCCACCAAAAGTCATTTTTCAAATCTTGATACATTTTAGTGCTACCTGGATGAATTATATATCTGGATTTATGTGCCTCTTCAAGAACTCTTTGTTTGACTTCTCTTTCTGCGGGTACATATAACCTGCCTCTGAACCTGACTACACAATTATAATCAATGGTAACATCTTCCATTTTCACAATTTCTGCTAAACTTCCATCGGTTCTTTGAGCTTCAATAATCTGCCAATACAAAGATGGCTCTACAGCACTACTGGCTAGTACTGCTCGCCGCTGACTGCTCGGAACATATAGTGAATTCTCTGCTATTTCCTCATATAATTTCTATTATTTTATCATCATATGACTCATGTATGCTTTTTTGCTCAATGCATCAGCTACCACATTGGCCTTACCCAAATGGTAAGCCAAACTGAAATCATAATCTTTCAAATATTCTACCCATCTACGCTGATGGAGATTCAAATCTTTTTGAGAAAAGATATACTTCAAACTTTTATGATCTGTAAATATTTCAAATCTTTCACCATAAGATAATGCCTCCACATTTTTAAAGCAAAAACAACTGCTGCTAACTCCAAATCATGTGTTGGGTAGTTCTCCTCTGCTGGCTTCAATTGTCTGGAAGCATAAGCTATCACCTTGCCATGTTGCATTAATACTGCTCCAAGCCCTCTTCTCGATGCATCAGTATAGATCATAAAACTACCACTGCCTACTGGTAATGTCAATATGGGAGCTGATGTAAGCCTCTTTTTCAATTCCATGAAACTTTTCTGGCATTCATTTGACCATACAAATGGCACATCTTTTCTAGTCAATCAAGTCATGGGTGCTGCTATTCGGGAGAAGTCCTGAATGAAACTCCTGTAATAACCTGCCAAGCCCAAGAAACTCCTAATTTATGTGATTGTCTTTGGCGCTTCCCATTTCATAACTGCCTCAACTTTAGCTGGATCGACTGCAACTCCCTCTGCTGAAATAACATGACCCAGAAACTGAATTTCTTTCAACCCAAACTCACACTTACTGAATTTAGCATACAATTAATTATCCCGCAAAATTTGCAAAGTAAGTCTCAAATGTGCTGCATGCTCTTCTTCAGATGCTGAGTAAATCAAATTATCATCTATAAAAATCACTATAAACTGATCCAGGTAGGGGTGAAAGATTTTGTTCATCAAATTCATAAATGTTGCTGGTGTATTGGTTAGCCCAAATGACATAACCACAAACTCGTAATGCCCATACCTGGTTTTAAATGTTGTCTTATCAATATCTTCCTCTCTTATTCTTAACTGATGGTACCCTGACCTCAAGTCAATTTTGGAAAACACTTTAGCTGACTGGAGCTGATCAAACAGATCATCAATTCTTGGCAATAGATACTTATTCTTTATTGTGACATCATTCAATTTTCTGTAATCAATACACATTCTAAAGTTGCCATCCTTCTTTCTTACAAATAACACTGGAGCTCCCCACGGAGAATGACTTGGCCTGATGAATCATTTTTCCAACAATTCCTGCAACTGTTTCTTTAACTCTTTCAATTCTGCTGGAGCCATTCTATATGGGGCTTTATAAATTGGCATAGTTCCTGGTTGCAATTCAATTGTAAAGTCCACCTCTATTTGTGGAGCCAAAGCTGGCAAGTCATCTGGAAACACATCTGCAAATTCTCTGACTACTGAAACTGCCTCTACTGACTTACCAGTCTCAACCAAGCTCACAGAAGCCAAATAAGCTACACATCCCGCATTTAACAATTTTCTAGCTCTATTTGCTGAAATTATAATCTTGGAGATATAGAAAGGCATACCTTGAAATTCAAACACTACTCCACCGGGATGACAAAACCTGATTCTCTTCTTTCTGCAATCTACCATAGCTCCATAGGCCTCAAGCCAATCCATACCCAGGATAATATCATAATCCTTCAATTGTAAAGCATATAATCTACCTGGCATTTGATTCCCTTGAATCACAATAGGAGCATCATCTACATAACAGGGGGTGAGCATAAACTCACCCGAGGGAACCTCTACTACCAACTCACACAATTTCTCTTCTAGTGGATGCACCATACAATCCAAAAAGTCCTCAGAAATAAAAGAATGAGAAGCACCCGGATCAAATAAAACTCTTGCTGAAAAATCATAGATAGGTAATATACCTTCTATTAGATTTGACGCCTCTGCCTGGGCTCGGGTGATAGCCATAACCCAGCCTCTCCCTCGTTGCTGCGATGCTCCCCTACCACGACTTGCTGGTGACTGCTGGGGCTGCTGCTACTGTTGAACTCCTCTTCCGTATCTATATTCCCGAGGATAGGGGCAATTACGGATCAAATGCCCCGGCTGATTACAATTATAACACCTGTACCCTGGTGGAAGGGTAGGCTGCATGGCGGTACTCTGCTGTGACTCTTCCACCTCTGGCCTGTAGCCACGCCCCTGAGGAAACATTTGCTGGTGACCTCTTCTTCCTCCTCGACCTTGAAATACCTTCTTCAATTTTTGTCCCCATTTGCTAAACCTGAGGAAGATGCTCCCGCTGGTGCCTTTCCTTTGCTAATCCCCGTGGATTGCTGTGGTAGCCGAAAACTACCTGAACCTGACTCTCCTGCCTGCCGAGTCCGAATGGACCTTTCTAGTGTAGCTGCTCTCTGGGCTGCCTCCTCTACAGTCTTGCACATCAGCGGTATCACTGCATTCTGCAACTCTGCTCTCAAGTCTCGAATAAAATACTCAACCATCATAGCATTATCTGATACAACATAAGGTGCATATCGACTGAGTGCCATAAACCTCATTTGGTATTCCAAAACAGAAGAATTCCCTTGTTGAAGTGTCCGAAATTGCTCCCTTTTTGCCTGATGTACTTGTACTGGAAAAATGTGTCATTAAATACCTCGAGAAATTCCGACCAGGTAATGGTTTCCTCTGTCCTGCCCCCAAACATAGTCTGCATCCTTAACCTCTACAATTCTTAAGCAAAACCCCTCAATTGATATGCAGCTAACACAACTCTATCTGCCGGTGGACATCTCATCGTCACAAATACTCTTTCAACTTCATGAATCTAGTGCTCCATTGTGTCTGGATTCGGTCCTCCTATATATGTTGGTGGCTGCAATCTCAAAAAATTTTCAACCTGCATCATTGGTTCCTCTGCTGCCCTCACAGGCGGTGGCAGTGGTACAGGTACTGCAAAAGGTACCTCCACACCGGGCGGTGGTAAAATTGGTGCCATTGGTATGACCCCTCCTGCAACTGGTGGTACTGCTGTTGGCGGTACTGGTGCCTACTGGTCCATTCTCATCCAAATCTTCATAAGACTCTCCCATATCCTTTCTATCATGCGCTGAGTAGACTCCTCAGAGTCATCTCCTCCACCACCCCAATCCCTCCTATCAGCCATCTCAAATTCCTGCACAAACACATTCCAACCCACATACACGAAAGCAAATCATTACAAAACCAAGGCCAGCTACCAGCAGTGGACTAGTGTAGAAATAAGGCTATGTAATTTTCCAGTTCCTTTATATTTACACAGACCTTGCTCTGATACCAATTGTAATGGACCACGTCGTTCAAACCCGTTAACCCACTAACGAGCTTGACTCGACTCCGTCTCCCGCGAACAAGCCGTAGCCTCGCAAGGGATATCATGCACATGTCCGTGAAAATACAAAAGAACACACTGATATATATAAAAGATTCAAAAACTCATACATAATCACATTAGATTTACATAGCCATATTTCAACAAAAGTCAAAGGAAAATACACAAGCCTGTGGCATACCCCGAGGTACAATAGAAGAAAAGCTACACTGCTGGAGGCGTCGGCCCAACACCGCTGCGATGCGGCTCTGAACTGGAAGATGGAAGGGAAACCTCTTGCTATCCTTCACCTGTAGGGAGTAGGGGTGAGCCTCACAAGTCACTGGCTCAGTAGGGTAACTCCCCCAAAACCAAGTAAACTAACTCAAGTACGTAAGCAGGAAGCTACGCCAGTAATTTATAAGTAAACTAAGCAGAATATTAAAGCTGTAAATACCACTTACCACTTGCCGTTAACACAAACCAATTAAAATAAGTAAACAGCAAAACAACAACACGGTGTACGAGGTAAAGTAGAGACCGCCACACTCAAGCCACGTAGACTGGTTCGCGACACCAGCAAATGACTCGGACAAACCACACAGGTTTACCTCTCAGCCTCGCAGCCACGGACGAAAGGTCCAGCTACCGCTCCACATAAACAAGTCAAACAACTGTGGAGACCAACCAACACCACAACCGCAGACCACACTATCGCGGGCCCATGCCTGGCACCTTTAGGGACTCCGGCCTGAGCTCCCTAAAGTGAGGCACTGGTAACAGGACTAGTTGGGGACCAGTGACGTCTACTGGTGTCCGTACCCCCAACTACAAGCGCGCTACAAATGACAAAACAACAAACTCACACAAGTCGTTGTCCCACTGTCATCTTTCACTCAGCCGGACGTACAACTCAAACTAAGGAGTGAGGGTGTCCAGGACAGACGACACAGACCTTGACGGTACAACACAAGCACGGGACAAGTTCCGAGCACAAGCATGGCTCATACAGAACCTGGGGCACCCAACTGAAGAGGTAACCACGGTAGGTGTCGTACTACTCGCCACGCACACACAAACCACGTGCATACCGCACAAACCACGTGAAACCTCACGTCAACCACGTGAACACCGTACACTGACCGCGTGAACAACACGCCAGTCACGTGTACCACTTGCTAACCTCGGTAACAACACGTTCCCAGAGCGCAGCAGGTGCCATTGCACCGCTCTTACTTGCCATACTCAATAAATAACAATTATCAGATAATTTTTACCTTTGAAACCATACACAGCAAGACCTCTCAGCTGAGGTCGCGACATAGGGTAATGTCACCTTCAGAACGCGACGCCTCGATGTGTCGCCTTCACAACATGAATGCGACGGGTCGGCCTGTCACGTTTTGAACGCGACAGGGGACTTTGTCGCCTTCACAGGCGAAAACCCTAATCCAGGAGGAACTCCACGGATTACCACCCGAAACCACACAAATCACGCTTAATTCACATTTTACATGCTTTAATGGATACCCTAGCATGGTATCTACTGTTCTCAACATGAAAAACCACTCACACAAGCATCTCATGCAATTAAACGGTGTAAAATGGGCAGAATTCCCCTACCTTCGCGAAGAACGACAAACCCTCAGCGTTTCTCCAGATCCACATAAGGTCCTCGCGGCGAGAACACGCCAAAAACCATGCTCCCACGCCGAATCGCCCCAGAAAGCCCGCAACAGCCTCTCCCCCTGGTCAAACAGAGCGTGCTCAGCTCTTTCTGGCCGGCCAGGGTTTAAGAGCTGCCTGCGGTTAAGAACGCGACGGACCCCTCCATCGCGACCTTTTCGCGACGGAACTGGGCGTCGCCTTCTTAAGGCTGACATCCGCAGGTCGCCCAGCGCGCGACACGCGGTGCACATGTAGATGACAACCGCTTCTGAACAGCAACAAGAACTCGACATGCAGGACCGTCACGTTCAGAATGCGACATCCCTCCTTGTCGCGTTCACAAACAGTGAACGAGCTGGTGTCTTGGGCCCAGCCATCCAGCCCACAAACACCCCAAACTTGCCACACATTGGCCACCACAACTTCCAAACAAAGGATCCGTAAGGATCCGAAAGACGATCCACATGGATCCGAAAAACGCGCGACGTTACAATATCTCTTCGAGGCTTCTTCATGAAAGTTGTTCCCCACGACTTCCTCTAGGAGCTCCAACTAGAATCACATCAAATGAAGATCTGTGCTTAAAGATACAATGGATTATTCTTGACCTTCTTTCTCATATCGCGATCCAAACTAGCAGTGAGTGCGACCTCTCTACAGCCTGAACGAGGGTGATCCAGTCTTTGGGCTCTTCATGAAAATTATTCATGATATGACCAATGTATTCCATTAGATTAACACCAAGAATCTGAAAACAGAAACAAAACTGTAACGTCTTAAAAATTATAATAAAATATTAATATGACACTAAGAAATTAAAAGGGATAATAAATTATACATAAGATATGATCACTTATATAAAACATAATTATCTTTAATTTTAGAATATTTTCATATTATTAATATAATTCTGGTACTATCTTTGATTGTGTGTACTTCAACGGGACGTCATTCGGTTCCAAAAATAAAGTCAAACATGAAGTCATCATAATTACTAGAAAATTATACTATTTTAAAAATATAAAATATCAGGAATTAGTAATGCATAGATGTCGAGATTAAGTCAACCTAATGATTTTTGAGACAATTTTTACTTGACAAAAAATTAAACTATAATTATTATAATTTGTACCATCTCTTAATTAGCTTATGTTCAAAATTTCATCTCAATTAGACACTATTTAGTCAACTTAAGTGCACACAGGGTTTGCCGCGGTACAACGAACCCCTGTGTGCACTTCAACGGGACGACATTTAGTTTCGAAAATAAAAATCTGAAGTCATCATAATTACTATAAAAATGTACTGATTCTAAGAATATAAATATCAGGAGTTATTGATGCATAGATGTTGAGATTAAGTCGACCTAATAATTTTTGGGATAATTTTTATTTAACGAAAAAATAATTAAAAAATTAAAATAAAATTGCTATAATTTGTATCATATCTTAAATAGTTTATGTTTGAAATTTCATCTCAATTAGACACTATTTAGATCCCTTAAATACACCAGATATGAGAAAGAAATGAAAAAAAAAAAAAAATAGATTTAGCGGACCGAACTGTACCGGTCCACGGCGGCATGTCCAAATCACCCCATTGGGATGACCCGACCAGCCCAACATAGTACGGTTCGCACGTACCGCGACGATTTACTGCGGTACGATGAACCGTGTTTCACATCACTATTAAATTTCTTAGTAGTCTCCACAACCTCTTTACATGTCATCCCCACTCATCCATACGCGCACACATATTAATAGTGTGTGTTGAGGTGGACCTTGGTGCACACCATTCGGTGTGCATCAAGTATTTCTCTCAGAGAGAGAGAGAGAGAGGACTCTATCCCCTTCAATGCTAACAGGGAAAAATGGGTGGAAAGGGTAGTGATTAACCAAACTTATCTTATCAATGTATATAAACTAATATATTAATGTGAATTTTTTAAGGAAATATAGAGTTTTTATAGGAGCTCATTTTAAACTTGAATTAAAATTTACCATAGTTAAGAATAACTTTTTAAATGGAAACAAAATCACGGTTGGCCGTACCGCGGCAAACCGCCGCCGTACGACCGTAATGTACCGGCGAGCCCCAGGCACGGTCAGGTCACCCCAATGGGGTGACCCGGGTGTGCCGCTGCGGTATGCAGCGGCACACCACGGACCGGTTCGGTTCGGTCCAGTCGGTTAATTCTATTTTCTTTTCATAATTTTCTCATATTTGGTGTATTAAAGTGATGTAAATGGTGTCCAATTAAGATGAAAATTTAAACATAAGTTAATTAAGAGATGATACAAATTATAGTAATTTTAGTTTAATTTTTTAAATTATTTATTAAAAATTATCAATCGACTTAATCTCAACATCTAAGAGATCTAATGGTGTCTAATTGAGATGAAATTTCAAACATAAGCTAATTAATAGGTGATACAAATTGTAATAATTTTATTTTAATTTTTTAAACTAATTTTTTGTCAAGTAAAAACTGTCTCAAAAATCATTAGGTCGACTTAATCTCGACATCTATGCATCAATAACTCATGATATTTATATTTTTAGAATCAGTACATTTTTCTAGTAATTATGATGACTTCATATTTGACTTTATTTTCGAAACTAAATGTCATCCCGTGAAGTACGCTCACAGATAGTTTGTCGTACCGCGATAAACTATGTGTGTACTTAAGGGGTCTAAATAGTGTCTAATTGAGATAAAATTTTAAACATAAACTAATTAAGAGATGATACAAATTATAGTAATTATAGTTTAATTTTTTAAATTAATTTTTTGCCAAATAAAAATTATCTAAAAAATTATTAAGTCGACTTAATCTCAACATCTATGCATCAATAATTTCTTATATTTTATATTTTCAAAATCAGTATATTTTTCTAGTAATTATGATGACTTCAGATTTGACTTTATTTTTGAAACCAAATGTCATCCTGTTGAAATACACACAATCAAAGATAGTACCAGAATTATATTAATAATATGAAAAATATTCTAAAATCAATGATATTTATGTTTTATATAAGTGATCATGACTCTGGATACCAGTACGGTGATGATAGTTCTTATATGTAAATTCCAATCGTTCCACCACCATGACCTACAATAGTACGCCAAAGAACACGTCAATATTTAGAATATCAACGTATGTACGAAGATCTATATTAGAATTACATGTCTTATGCTGATTATTTGCGTTTCTTGGAGAGCACTTATAATGTGAGATTTTTCGGAGATGGAAGTTATATCCCCTACTATGAGGGTTTTGTGGACATACATACTCAGCATGATGAGGAAGAGCAGGTAAGAACTTGTTAAATGTCCTTAGTGACATGTTAAGGAAGATGATATTAATTTGTAATTTTTCATGTAAAGAAAAATGATGAATATGAGGATGACGATATGAGTATTGTATTTAGCTTGAATTATGATATATTCTTAATATTTAGATGAACACTAAATGCTTGTGTCATGATCTTGATATGATTGTATGTATGGTAGATGAATATTAAATAGTTGTCGTGAGTTGACTTAAATGAGTAAATATATTTATTTATGTTTTCAACCTCTTTATGTGATGTTCTTATGTTTTACTCATTTTCTTTTAAAATTTACTTATTTCAAATATTAACTAAGTCACAAAATTAAAAAACAAATCAAATATGTCAATTTTTCACCGTACTGGTACGATACGTACCGTCCCACAGAGAATGCTGTACGATCGATCCGGACGGTACGACGAACCTTGAACAAAATACGTAAACTTATTTTAAAATGTTGAGAGATTTAAGGAGTTATTTAGCATTATCAAAATTATGTGGAGTTATTTGAAATTAACTAAAGTTTTAGATATTGATATGTTAAAAGACTTCCTCTAAGTTTGTTAAACAAACGGTATATGATGGAAGGTCTATTGATCAGACGGCTTTGCTGAAAGGTCTTTTGATCAGAATGGACCGCCCTTCTCACATCGAGCGGCTTAGATCTCGCAACTTCGCAGCAACTTCGTTACACACCTATAAATATTTATGTAAGCACAAGATCCGCGGTAGCCTTCTCTTCCATCTTCCCAAGGCGGGGGAAGGCGATTTGTTGGAAACCCTAACCCTACCTCTGACGTCTGCAAAGGATTTCCCTCCCATTCTTCGAAGCACAAGGTCTCCCAGCGAAGTGAGCGGCGATGGCGGGGTTGGCGCCCATCCTACCGCTCCCCGCGCCACCATCCGACGGCAACCTCGGCCCCATCCCGCTGTCTCAGCTCCCCAGCAGCACTGACTCCGATGGCGGCCTGAATCAGTCCCAGTCTCAGGTGCCGCCGCCCCCCGGCGTACCCGAGCACAAGGCCGGTGCTGCCGCGGCGGCGTCGGTGGCCACGCACACCCGCACCATCGGCATCATCCACCCCCCGCCGGACATCCGCACCATCATCGATAAGACCTCCAGCTTCGTCGGCAAGAATGGCCCGGAGTTTGAGCGGCGTATCCTCGCCAACAACACCGGCAACGCCAAGTTCAACTTCCTGATCTCCTCCGACCCGTACCATGCCTATTACCAACACCGCCTTTCCGAGTTCCGATCGCAGCACCAGGCGGCCGCCTCCCAACCGGAACAGCCTCAGGAGGACGGTTTCAAGCCCGCCGAGTCCGCACCCACTTCCGATGCCACCCTGGCGTCCGAGGCCGGTGCCGCGGCCGCCAAGGCCGATATCAGCGCACAGTTCAAAATCCCTTCTCGCAAGGTGCTTGAGCCGCCCGAGGCGGAGCAATACACGGTGAGGCTCCCGGAGGGGATCACCGGAGAGGAGCTTGACATCATCAAGCTCACAGCGCAATTTGTGGCGAGGAACGGCAAGTCCTTCCTCTCAGGTCTCACGAGCCGGGAGATCAACAACCCGCAGTTCCATTTCTTGAAGCCGACGCATAGTTTGTTCACCTTCTTCACCGCACTGGCCGATGCTTACTCAAAGGTGTTGATGCCTTCCAAGGGGTTGACGGAGAAGCTGCGAGGGAGCGTGCGCGACATGACGACCGTCCTGGAGCGGTGCCTGCACCGCCTGGAGTGGGAGCGGTCACAGGAGCAGGCGAGGCAGAAGGCCGAGGACGAGATTGAGCAGGAGCGGCTGCAGATGGCCATGATCGACTGGCACGACTTTGTCGTCGTGGAGACCATCGAGTTTGCCGACGACGAGGACGCGGACCTCCCCGATCCGCTGACGTTGGAGGAGGTGATTAGGAACAGCAAGGCGCCGACGTTGGAGGAGCAGCAGGTGTTGGAGACGGCGGAGCCTGGGAAGGAGGTGGAGATGGAGATGGACGAGGAGGAGATTCAGCTTGTGGAGGAAGGCATGAGGGCCGCGCGTCTGGAGGAGAGCAAGGATGAGGAGAGGGGCAATGTAGCGAAGACCGCACCGGAGATTGAGCCCCGATGAGGATCGTGAAGAACTGGAAGAAGCCAGAGGAGAGGAACCCAGCGGAGAGAGACCCAACTAAGTTTATGGTGTCGCCCATCACTGGCGAGCTGATCCCCATTAGCGAGATGGCCGAGCATATGCGGATATCTCTCATTGATCCCAAGTACAAGGAACAGAAGGAGAGGATGATGGCCAAGATCCGGGAGACGACGCTCGCCCACGACGACGAAATCTCGAGGAATATTGTGGGGCTTGCTCGAACCCGTCCTGATATCTTCGGAACTACTGAGGAGGAGGTGTCCAATGCCGTCAAGGCGGAGATTGAGAAGAAGAAAGATGAACAGCCGAAGCAGGTCATATGGGATGGTCATGCAGGGAGCATCGGGCGGACTGCCAACCAGGCCATGTCTCAAACTCCTGCGGAGGAGCAAGCTGAAGCGAATGCAAATATCCTCCCTGGTCCTGCTCCCCTACTCAGACCAGGCATGCCCATGGTCCGCCCGTTGCCTCCACCACCTGGGCTAGCGCTGAACATCCCACGGATGGCTCCAAATGTCGTCCCCTATGCTATCCCGGGCAGCAGTGGGCTTCCTATGCACACAATGCCGAGGCCCCCTGTTATTCCGGTTGTTCCATCAGTGAGACCACCACCACCCATGCCCATGTCCTCGGGGCAGCAGCCTTTTATGCAGCCACCTCTGCCTATGCCGCAAACTGTCTCCGTGAACCCTCCCAGTATCCCGATACCACCCCCGCCTGGATCCCAATTCACACCTCTCATGCCCCGACCTTTTGTTCCCATTACAATGCCACCCCCTCCCATGCATATGCCTCCTCCACCTTTGCCGCAGGGTATGCCTCCACCACCACCGCCAGAGGAAGCTCCTCCATTGCCCGATGAACCAGAACCCAAAAGGCAGAGAATTGATGAATTATCTCTCATTCCGGAGGAACAATTCCTTGCCCAGCATCCGGTACTCATTAGTTGTTTGTTATTTTTTACTTATGTTTTTGGCTGTGGTCTTGCTTATTGTCTTATCTTTTTCATCTTCTACTCGAGAAGATAATCACTTTTCTCTGACCTTTTCTTGATTGTCTATATTTTTATTTTCCAGGGACCCGTCCGAGTGTCTGTATCTGTTCCTAATGTTGATGAAGGAAACCTGAAGGGGCAAGTTTTGGAGATCACTGTCCAGTCTTTGTCAGAGACCATCGGTAGTTTGAAGGAGAAGATTGCTGGAGAGGTCCAGCTTCCCGCAAACAAACAGAAACTAAGTGGTCGTGCAGGTTTCCTGAAAGACAATCTCACTCTTGCCTATTATAATGTTGGTCCGGGAGAAACACTGACTCTGGCTTTGAGAGAACGTGGAGGCAGAAAGAGATAAGAACTCCTTTGAGCAGGCAAAGGAAGGTTATTACAGCTTAGTCAACGTTAGTGTTGTCCATGATAGATATGCGATTATGCTACAGATATTGTTGAACAGTTTTATGTATGCATCTGTATGAGTTGGCTGCGACATTTGAACTCTGAAGACTTTCTGTTTTTTCTGCAGACATCCTGTTTGGCGATCACCTTGTGAAGTGTTATCTTGGCAGGCAATTCAGGGTGATCGTGTTGTGAAAGTACTGTGCAATTTGGCTACATCTTGGACTCTGAAATTTTCTTGTTTCTTATGCAGACATTCTAATTTGGGTGGTCATATCATGAAGTTCTATCTTGACAAGCATGCAGTACTTCATGAAGCAAGACGACAGTTGCTTACTGTAGTTCAACTATAGATACCTGCTTGTTCTTTCCTACCCATGTTTCCATGAGGAAGGATGCAATTTACTTTTAAACTAAACTTGTTACTTGTCACTGTTAATTGGTGTCCAAATATTTTAAGCAAGCTTTTGAACTTCTTTTGTTGGTTTCTCATGTATGTTATGGTTTGCAGGTTGCTTTCTGATGAAGGTATTTTTTTTTGAAGGTCGGCACTCCTAAATCATTATTGCATGTCTTAAGGTCTAAAGAGTTCATGGTGCTTTTTGACCATTTGATTTCTCTTGCAGCATCTTATGCCATTGTTTCAGTCAGGGCAGAGGAATTGCAGCTGGTTATTCATGTAGGTTTCAGCTTTTTGTAGTTCTTTTAATTAACTTTATAAAGATGCTTAATTTACTTTATGTTTCTCAACACTGTCGAACATGTGAATAATTGATACATTATGATAAACTGAGATAAGGATGGTTTAACAAACATCTTGCTAACCTGTAGTGATGGTTGAGAGAGTAGATTTAACATTCTTTCTAATAACAAAGCTTTTAGATAGTAAGAGACTGTTGGCAGCCAAAGGGTGATTGTTCATAATGTTCTTATGGTAGGAGTCGACTTCTAAGCTGAACAGGCGGTCTTTCTGTTTTGTCGTCTCTTCTTAAGATCGCAGGTAACCTTGGTTTGTTACTTGAAATTCTCTTGCTATTCCTTTTCATATGTAGTCTGAATATGATTGTGTTTAGGAAGCATTAATTTTTATCCTTATGCCTAAGTCCAGCTGAACTATCATAAAGCAGCTTCAAAAGATGTTCTTTCTGTTTAAAGGTCTAATCTTTCTGGAAGTTTATGGACCTTGGTTTTCATCTTTATTTTATGAATGTTCCCTTTTATGATGGAGGAGAGGAGAAAAAGTCCTTTCGTGGAACATAGAAAACTTCTGCTGTACTCTGTAGGCTTCTTCATTGGCATTTGCATTTATCGAGTGGATATTAGATTTTTTTTTAGCACAATGGTGTCCTGTATGGTCCTTTCCTAATACAAGTTCACATTCATGGATGTGATGGGAGTCAGTGTAAACAGAATAGAGGTTGTATGACTAGTATGATTAGTGTATTCCTATCACGTCAGTGTTCATGCATAACCAGTTAATGTGCTACTTAACCCAATTAGATCGTATTTTTTGGAGTTTGTGGATCTTTTTTCCTGAATGTAGGGCAATATGCTTGGCTAATTTCATTAAGGTTTAGATGGAAGTACTGCACTGCAAGGATGTAGGGGATTCCGATTGTTGTTCTCTCTCTCTCTCTCCCTCTTTTTCTGGATCTGAAGGTGTCCACAAACCTGTGCCATGATCCTAATTAATCTCTGCTTTCATTTCCCTTCCTTGGTTGACTTCAGAATGATCCTGCAGCTTGCTCATTTCCAGATTACAGTTATAGAAGTTATAAACTCATGTTGCAGTCTAAGAAAAGCAGGCTAGTAATGTACGTTTTACCATAGGATGCCTCAACAGTATCATTTCTGCTTCCTTTGAATATGATATCTTCAAAAATGATTATGCTTAAAAGTTCGTACTTGAGTAATATACTTCAAAATTTATTCTAGTAAAATGGCGGCATTCTCAACTTTTTTTTGTTAAAGTAGCATAGTTCTGACCAGTAGATGGCCATGCACCTGTTGGCTTGCAATGTGAGCATTTGCATTAATGCAGCCAGGTTTACAAATTGGGTGAAGTAGTTTCCCTAAAAGACATTTCAGTTTTGTCAATCTCCCAGCATTGCATATTAACATGATTGATGTAGGTGTGTCATTTGGAGACACCTCCTCGAAGGTTTATTTTTATAGTACACCCATGGAAGGCATATGGGACCACTAAATAGATCTGTTTGTAAGAGCCTCCCAGAAGTAACATATCTTCCAAAGCAAATACATGCTACAATTGCATGCCGTCTACTAGAAGATGTGCTTTCTGTGAGTATGCCTTCTTTTGACTTTTATCGAATAGATATGTCTGATGGAGCCTAGTGGAGCTTGAAGCATGCCTGCATTTGTAAGGCTTTCCTCAACTTGTCTATTAGTGGAGACCAAGGATGGCAGAGTCGGGTCGGGTGGCTGGGTCGGCCCCAGCCGATCCCGACCCTGAGTCGGGCCAGACTCGGCCTGAGTCGGGCGGAGTCGGCCTGAGTCGGCCTGGTAAACCAGTCCCGACTGTCCCGTGGGTGGGTCGGTGTTCCCCCCCCCAGAGTCGGGTCGCCAGGGGCCGACCCGACTCAGAGTCGGCCGACTCGGAGCGGAGTCGGCCGACTCTGCCATCCATGGTGGAGACTTCTACCAAACAGATCTCTTGGAGGCTCCACCCCTTCTAGGAGAAAGCTATGCCATCAAAGGCTACAGGCGACCACAACACTCAAGGGGTTGCCTTAGCCCCAAACTCCTCAACAATGGCATAGGTGTTTGAGGTGACATTTAATTGAAAAGATACCAAAAATAAACATATCCAGTTATATAATTAATGTGACAGAAATGCAAATAAAACATCCAAGATTTACAAAGTTCAAGGCAGGCAAATGTGCCAAAATATGAAATCCACCGAAAGTGCATTGGTGAGTGGGTGGGAGAACAGAGTGGGGCACCCTGGTGTATGGAAAGAGAGACTTGTGTAAGGGGTGGTTGTGTCAGAGAATGAGAGGTAGAACAGGTAGAGGGAAAGGACATACCTTACCAGTGCTTGACCTGATTTTGTGGTGGACAGGGAGAGGAGGAGGGTTTAGAAGAAGTGAGAAAGATGCCATTAATCGGAGTAGGGAGAAAGGGTCACTAGAGGAGAGACCCTGATCCCAAAGTTGACTGTCGCTGGATATCCTCGTGGTCATCGTGTGACCAATGTTACAGATAAGGTTAGGGCTAAACAGAATGGGGAACTAGATTTTGGGAGGGCCAGTCAAGCATGGTGATGCAGGAGTATGTTGGGCCATCCTTGGATACTTGGGCCCATATTATTTTTGAGTTTTTAATATCTTTTGTACCAGAGTTAGACATGTTTTATAAGGCCCAGTAGCATGTACTTAGGGCGTTAGGAGTCTTTATATCTTTTATTTTGAGTCCTCAGTTACCATGTAGTCCGTGGGCTTTAGGTGGATTGGCTCATTAAGAAGTCTAAGGGTTACCCCACCCATTATAAAAGTGGCTGTTTTAGGGTTTCAAAAAGTAATGAAAAGTTTGAAGTTGTTTTGACTTCGAGAGTTCCCTGAGAAAGGTCTCCTCCCATCAAGGGATTTCTGTGCCCGAGAAGGGTAAGGCGAGAAGCTTCGACGCTACTGATCAGCCCTGCCAAGGGGTGACGCTTATGGCCGCCATCGTAGGCCAGTCGACCACCACCGCTCTTCCCTGCCGTGCCAGTTCCTCTTTCCTTTTCATCGTGTACAGCACACTGGCTCTTTCGCCCCCTTTTTCCTCTCTAGGTTGCCGCTCAGCCATCCTGGGGGAGCCCCTCTCTCCCCCCTTGCGCGTGGGCTCTGCACTCTGCTGGAAGTCCTCTGCCGCCATGCCATCACGCCACCTTCTAGCTTCCACTGTCGCCCTCCCTCTCCGCACCCCTATTTCTCCTTTGACCATCACAGTGACAACTCCTTTCCCTCTCCCTCATACCGTGTGCACCACACTGCCTTTGGAAGCCGGCCTTTCCTGCAGCGATGCTTCACCTCCCTTCGCAGTTGTGCAGTGACCCCAGGAGCGTCCATCCACCCTTGCATTCCCCTCCCTCACGGTCGCAACACAGCAGTCGTGGGAAGCCTGCTGCCTCACCATCACGACCCATCGGTCGCCCTCCCCGCCTTGCCTTCACGCTGCTTATCCCTCCTCACTGACGAGAAGCGGCACCGGAAGTTCCCCATCCACCGGTGCATCCTTTCTCCCTCTCTCTTCTCCTTCAGTCCTGCGGTCACCCACCTGCATTGTGGTCAACCCCGCTTCATTCCTGTTGACCGTGGGGTCTCCAGTCAGGGCGCCCAGTGTTGCTTATGGGCCTGCCCAACTCCAAGGATCTGGGTTTAGCAGGGGCCTACTGTCTCGATTCAGCAGAGCACTCACCAGCATGGATGGCAAAGTCGGCCGACTCTGAGTCGGGTCGGCCCCTGGTGACCCAACTCTGGAGGGGGAACACCGACCCACCCACAGGACTGGTTTACAAAGCCCACTGTCCCGACTCAGGCCGACTCGGCCCGACTCAGGGTCGGGATCGGCTGGGGCCGACCCAGCCACCCGACCCGACTCTGCCATCCATGCTCACCAGTGCAGCGACGGACCAGCCCAAGGTTGTGGAGGCCCATTCAGGACAACGGCCAGTCCATCTAACCCGCATCACATGGTCTTGTATAGCATGCAAAATGGGCCTGCAGTAATCAAATTGTCCGAGAGCAGGGTGGGCAAGTAGGCAGAGGTGGCCTAGGTGGCGGAGTCACCCACCCTTGGTGAAGCAGGTGACTGTCAACAATGTATTCAGATAACAAGTGTGCTACTTTCAAAAAAAAATTCAACTCTATCATTTTTTAAAATTATTTAAGCATGTGCAACATTGGTAGACATATCTTGTTTCATCTCCAGATGGCATTCAGGGACTGGAAGAATTAAAAAAAAAAACAAAATAGTGTTGGTTGATGTGGCAGAGGAGTTGATGTGACAGCTATTTATTTACATATTTAAACTTATTTTTGGCATTATTTGGTGGATGACTTAAGGTGGACTAGTATTTTCCCCATTTGTTTTCAAGAAGAGGGGATTTTGACGTCATCAAGTGCTACTGTTCTCCCACTGTCTGAAAGAGCACACATTGTTTCTTGTACTATGGTCAACATATGATTTTAGGAGCAAGGTTCTAGGTCAGTCTACTTCCTTCCCTCCCCCCCCCCCCCCTCCCGGGACCTTTAACATATGAAGTGGGAACTAGACGCTGAGAGTACATGGATACTCTGTATTTTCTTTTTTTCAGAGAGGCAAAAGCATAGATAATTTGAATATATAAGATGCTTGTTCCCGAGTCTTTTATCTTTTTCTGCCACTGTAAAGGTGAATCTCATTGTCTAAACTGGGCAAGCAAAACTAAAGCATTGTAGAATTTCATTTTTTGTGAAGCAGTTTTATTTTCCACTTTTTCTTCTCATGGAAGGAGCGAAGGGGAGTCTGGTTCATACCAGGAAAGAGAGTTAAAAGTGTATAGGTCGGTACAGGTTATACATGAAATTAGAGAGACATGCTTGCTACCCTCCTGGATGGGATTTGGTGAGTGAAGGGGATAGACGGGCCCGACTGTATAGTGACTTTTGTTCGTTCCCCATTTCCCCATAAAACCTATTTGTCCTTCGCTACTTGTCTCACTTAGCAACTTTTGTCTCACTTATTTGGTTATTTAGCTCACTTCTCATTAAGGGAGACAAATAACGATAAGTGGGACAAATAAATTTTATGGGGAAATGGGGAAGGACTTAAAGGCACTTAAAGGTGAGGCCCATGCACTGCCCAAAGAAGCCAATCCCCTCTTGGAACCCATGTGGGTAGTAAGCATTTCTCTTCTTGCTTGGGTGGACTTGTAACATGGCATGTAAACATGTAATTGTTGACAAGGAGGTTTTCAGGGTTTTATGTTTTCTATGTAGGGATTATTTTTTATCTCCTTCCGGGAGACGGTCATATTCATAGATTGACCATTACACTAAGTAATTTTATGAACTGTAATATACCATGTAATTGCCATGTCTCCAAGATTTACGATTTATATGTAGAGATTTTTCCTTTTTATTTCATCCTTGCGAGAAATAGTCATATCCACAGATAACCAGGTTTCCAAGGTTTATGTTTCAGTATGATCTTTCTGAATTAGCATAATGGACATGCAGCCATGCCATGCGCCGGGTGCTTACAGAACACAGACTACGCACCCATTGCCTTGGGCCTCCTTGTTCTTGTTTGCATAATTCTGGATTGTCATTAACTTCACTTCCCTTCTGTCGACTCAGGAGATTGCATCCACATCTTTGAACAAAGCCAGACCATCAGTCATGTTACATACTAGTATTCGGTGGCAGATTCTTATTTAGAGATTTAACTTTTTCTGATTCTGTACATAATTTTAGAATTTCCGTTGTTTCTTGCAAACTAAAGTGAAAGGAATTTTATTATTTCGGGATTATCTAATGATTGGTTTGAAGCATCCATGACCTGAAGACTAGTTACCAGCTACTCATCCTAAAGCTCTTTCTATTCATTGGAAAGATCTGTCGAGTATATTATCTGTCATGCAGTTTCGCAGTCTGTCAATAGGTTCTGTTTATTTGCTATCATGTCGACTCTTAACTGATGTATCCAGATGGCTTGTGGTGTCACGGATTTTGAGCAGGACAGGAGGGATGTGATTATATCATCTAATTCTAAAAGGTGAATGTTCAGCTTTTTCCAGAGCATCCCTTTGTTGAGTTACTATGTATTAGTGAGCTTCTGCATCAATCTGTATGGTCCTTACATATAAGTTTCTTTTTCTTGAAACTTTTGGAGCTGATGTCATCATTGGTAACGGCTCCAAATATTGTGGTTTGGGGTGGTGGGGGTGTGGTTGATAGGCGAACTATTATCACGTCTTTAATTGTGCATCTCCGAACTTGTACTCAATCCAGTGACAATGCGTTGCTGATTGCACGTCGTCTTGATTTTTCCCATTTCATCGTGTATGTTGTTTTGACAATCAACCTGGCGGATGAAAAGAAAATTGGTCTTGCTCCACAAAAAAATATTAGTAGGCTAAGGAAGCGTTTGATAACACTTAATAGATGTCTAATATATAAATTGATAAGATATTATTTTTCAGATTATTTGATAAAATTTCTAAAGTTATCTCTAAATGAACAATTATTATCTTTTTCTTTTGAAAAAAGTGAAGGTTGTCAAATTTTTTTTTTTTTTCGGAACGCTCTTAGCTCTCGGCATTTGATGATTAGCACCTGGTCCGGCATTTGATGATCAGTGTTTTTTGCCCAACAGTCGGCCCCTGACAGTTCAACAGTTGGGTGTTGACAATTGGGCACCGATTGTTCGGTGTCAATTATCAGACATCGACTGTTAGATTGTCAAACGTCAATTGTCTTAGACCATCGGGTGTTGACTATCATGCGTCGAATGTTAGGTGCTGAACATCGGGCGTCGATTGCTAGTCACCGGGTGTTGGCCGTCATGCGTTGACTGTTGGACCGTCGACTGTCGAGCATCAGGTGTCGATCAACCAGGCCTTGAGCGTCGACTGTCCGATCGGTGATTATCGGGCACCAGTCGTCGGTCCATAGGGTGCTAACAGCTAATTGTTGAGCGTTGACCGTTGAATATAAGTTAATTGTTATGCGTTGACCTTTGAATATTAGTTAATTATATCTCGTAGTCTTTAGATTTAAAGTTAGTTATCAAATAATTATTTTTGTTTAAGTATTTTTAAAATTTTAGATTTAGAGATCAGATGATAAATTAGATTTTAGATATTTTGAATGAGTGTTATCAAACTTATTTAAGTTGATGCTCTATGTACGGATACGTGGACAATTGCAGATATATCAAGCAAAAAGATTAGAGAATAGGTTATTGGTAAGTAGATGGTGCCGTAGATGGTTGCTTAGCCGTTTACAAATTGTTTTGTAGATGGTTTTATATTTTTTTGTAGATGGTTTCCAATTGTCTACATATCTTACATTTCTAGTAGTGATGACAAAGTTAGTTTTGAATGACAAAGTTAGCTTTGTATATCAACGAAATAAGTTTCGTATTTTGATGAAGTAAGTTTCATATATTGATGAAATAAGTTTCGCATAAAATGATATGTTTAATGTTGAATTGTGTGTTTTGATGATGACATATTGTACACAATCTAATGATATCATATTGTACATTTGTGGGAGATTGTTGTGTTGTGTATTTAGATGATGACATATTGCACACATCTTTTATTATACATATAATGATCATGACAACATTCACAATGTTTTGATGTTAAATCATAAGTGTTTTCATGTTGAATATTCTTGAATAATGTCTGCGATTCATAGACAGACTGGCTATATTGAAATCATGCTTAAATGAACATCGGATGTTCACTTTTGGTCGTAATCAGTTGAAGCACAAACATCTGATGTACAGTTTTGGTTGCAGTCAGTTGAAACAAAACTTTGTCATATAGGAAGCTAGACTTCGGATATGACGAAGTCATTTCGACCCATCATGATTATTTTATCACTATGCCTTCAGATGTTCGATTTTACTCTTTGTCAATTGAAGTAAAACTTCGTCATATACGAAGTCTAACTTCGGATATGACGAAGTCACTTCGACTGATATAGACACATTCAACACTGTGACTTCAGATGTACTAATTTGGTCTTTGTCAGATGAAGTGTAATTTCATCATATACGAAGTTAGAATTTAGATATGACGAAGTGGAATTCGTCATATACGAAGCTAAGCTTCAGATATGATGAAGTCACTTCTACCGATTAAGACAAAATTCAACCAACACTTCAGATGTTCACATTTACACTTGACCAAGCGCAGTAATGAACTTAGTATATATTTGTTTTGGTCGCTAACATCTAAAGCTTTGACACTTCGTATATTCACATTATATTTCTGCCATCCGAAGTACCTTGACTTCTGATGTCACAATTTACACTTGGCCAGTCAAAGTGTTAAGACTTTATAAATTCATGTTATAATCTTTCTCAGTCGAAGTTGACAGTCGACTTCTTGATAGTCGACTCTTTGACAATCGATCAAACATCGATTACCTCATGTATAACATCGATTGCTTCTTTAATTAACTTAAACATTGATAGTCTTTTTCTCCTGACTAATTAAAGATGCTATCTGTGCAGGATGTCATGTGCCACGCCCTGACGCGGAATATCGGAACGTGAGGCAGTTACAAGTAAACGGGTACAAAACGAGTACTAGACATCAAATCATTGCACAATGAATAATACTAAAGCAAATTTCTTTCATTAATAACTTTTCAAATGGCTAGTTACAACCACTAATATCAGAGCCAATCTATAGGGTCCAATTACATTGAAATAAGCAAAAGACTAAACTACGACTCGACCGTAATGCTAGGACGCTAGGGTACTTATAACATCACTCCTGATCGTTCCCGTCCTCTTGAGTGTATAGTTCATCATCGGTCTCACCTGAGAACACAATGACAAATAACGCAGGGTGAGCGATAACGCTCAGTAGGACTTAAATCTCAATAGTCAAGCAGGTTTTAAATGATTAATAAATTAAAAGGTAGAGTAACTAATGATAGAGTGAGAGAGCCAAGTAAAAGATAGCAGGATAGCACGTGAACGAAATAACACAGGTTTCCAAATATAGCACGAACGTCAATTATAGCACAAATAGTAAGATGGCTATAGCACAATAGCACAAAGTATAGTAATAGCACAACGAGTATAGCATAGCACTTTGTGTCAATAGGCAACGAGAGAATATAACACTTTTGATTGTCATTAGATTAATCTAGATAGTATGGCACTTTGATGTAATGTCGATATCCTGATCATTTAACTCCTATGGGAAAATGACACTTTCGAGCGTTCTCCCCAGGACAAGATCGGGCCCTATTGCGCTGGCATTGGTTATGTTGTTTATCTTTAGACAATCAGTCAATTGCCAATATAGAGTACCAAGGAAATAGATGAGAGTACTAGATGAATAGACGAGATAGTAGAGTGAACGTGAAAAGATGAGCGAGTAGAGCATAGATGAGAGCTAGTGGACATTGTACGTAACACGTCGAGTAATCAGCGATAGTAATAGTTGCACAACACGCGCACTTGGTGTTGGCAGTCAGGTGGAACTCATGACTCTACCACTGGCCATGTTAAGCACAAGTCCAGAGGTCCGGCATGATTCAAGATAAGAGCAAACTTCTAATAGCCGTTTGAATCATATCGATCCCTAAAGGGGGTAATAGTGTGTTAGGGTACAACCGGCTCGTCGACCATGTGGGAATCCATGGACAGAGGAGACTTACGGAGGCCTTGAATAAAGACTCACTAGTCCGGCAGAAGGAGTATTCGATAGAGAGTTTGTCCAAGTCAAGAGAGTGTGTATATCTAGAAACAAGTGCTCGATGTTCTAGAGGAATTCTAGAACAGTGGAGCGTCGATATCGGCATTCCAAAACAATGCGAGGATCGAAAACAAGTTCATTTATAAATAAGGCAATCTAATTGCATAAATTACCAGATATATTATGTAACATGTTCACGCCAATTAAGCCATATTTGGATGGTTCAGTGTGTGCACATGTGACAAGAAATCATAGACATGAAAAGGTCATGTGATTAACTTTTATTAATTTAGAATACCTTCAATATGTACAGCTTCGTTTTTCTGAAATTAAGACAGTTAAACAAGACCTGGGATTTCTGCAGAACAACAAGACTTGCAAAAATGTGAGTTTACATGCAAAAATCCTGAGATCGCGATGGACCCTTGTACGGGTCGCGATAGGGACAGAACAGATCGCGACAGGGTGCAGTACAGATCGCGACAGGTCCGGCAGGATAGGCGCTCGGATCGCAACAGGGGCATGAAGGGAACGCGACGAGTTCTGGTAGACTGGGTAGCAGACCGCAACGTCAGGTCTGTCGCGATCTGATCGTGACAGAGGTACTGTCGCGACGGCCTTGTGAACGCGGCCTATCGAGCCGTCGTGTTCACAGGGTCCGTGCCAGAGTCCGACAGGGAAAGGACAGAGTATTGGATTGCGGATCGGACCTTCCCTGTTTTGACACAGAGTTGTTCTAAAACTAAGAACAAATTGTATAGTACATGAAAAATCGCGAAACTAGTTTTAAACAGATCCAGACATGCATGGGCACTTCCAGTAAATCAGAATCGGAAAGCAACGAAAGTTTCAACATGATTCAATAAAGAGTATTCATGATGAACATAGAGCTGTGTATAGTTGGGATCAACGAATTAGTTCGCATAATAGGGTGGATGGAAATTAGGGCTTTCAGGGGCAAAAGAAACCTAACATCCATCAGAATCTTCCATAAAAATCTCATGGCATGAGGACGAGTATACATTAAGATATGAATTTAATAAGAGGGTTCGGGGCATGAAGTTCACAGAACTTGGAAAATTGAGAACTAAAGATTTACTCGATGGAAAAATATGAAATCAAAGGGCTTTTGTTCCTGATAGACGAGATATCCTATAGAAAAATTTTCATGGTTTATGCCGTGAGAATGTCTACCTTTAATTGTTTTCCTCTTCTAGGATTAAGACTTGAAGAACTCGGGTTGAGGGCTTGAGAACTCCTTTCTCCCACGAGATCTCCTCCTCTTGGCCTCTCCTCCTGGTCCAGCAACCTCTTGGCACGAGCTAGGGCCGGCCATGAGAGTTTAAGAGAAGTATTTAAGCTTCTCCTCATTCCCTTTTCTAGTTTAAGTCTAATTCCTATTAATTCCGAGTTTTTCCTATTTTATACCTTCCTTCTAAGCATTCCATTTCCTATTGGGTGGGAAGAGAGCCAAATTCGTGGCCAATCAATTAAGGTAGGTTTAGGATTCCAAATCTAACTCTATTTGCTTATTTAATGTATTAAATTTCCATTTTCTAATTAGGTAATAATTAGGTTACGAATTTAGGATATTTTCCCATTATTCTCTTTTTATAAATCCCATTTTTCCCACTAATTTTCTAATGGGTCCATTTAATGAAGCACATTACTTATTTTCATTTGATGGTTTTATTTAATTCTCTTTTTTTATTTCTAATTAATTTAATTAGTTTTCTTTTATTTGATTTTTCAATTATCAAAAATTTTAATATAATTTAGATTTTTTATTTTATTTTTATTTTTGAAAAAATCCAAGTTGCTACATCCTCCCCCTCTTAAAAGAATTTGATCTCCAAATCCATATGATCATATAGGAGAAAATGTCTTACCGAAAAGATCGGGGTAGTTCCGTCTGATGATTCCTTCCGGTTCCCATGTAGCTTCTTCCATTCCGCGGTTATTCCATAAGACTTTAACCACGTGGATGAGACGGTTTCTGAGCTGTTGTACCTTCCGTTCCAGTATCTTGACTGGCTTCTCTTCGTATGACACATCCTTGTTCAGCACCAACTTCTCGTGGCGAAGGATGTGGGTAGGGTCATAGACATACTTCCTGAGCATGGAGACATGGAATACATTGTGTACGCATGCCAGATCCGGTGGCAATGCCAGTCGGTATGCAACCTCACCAATCCTTTCGAGTACATCAAAAGGACCGATGAATTTAGGACTGAGCTTTCCTTTCACTCCAAATCTTTGGATGCCACGTGTAGGTGACACCTTTAAGAAAACATGATTATCGACTTGGAATTCTAAGTCTCGCCTTCTTTTGTCGGCATAGCTCTTTTTGTCCGGACTGAGCAGTCTTAAGCCGGTCTCTAATCACTTGTATGTCCTTTGTGGTACGTTGCACTATGTCTGGGCCTAGCCATTGCTGTTCTCCAACCTCATTCCAGCATGCAGGAGATCTACAATTCCTTCCGTAGAGTGCTTCGAATGGTGCCATCTTGATGCTCGCCTGGTAACTGTTGTTATAGGCGAACTCAATAAGGGAGAGGTGCTCGTTCCAATATCCTTGGAAGTCTATAGTACAAGCTCTCAACATGTCTTCCACTATTTGGTTGGTTCTTTCAGTTTGCCCATCAGTTTGTGGATGGAATGCGGTACTAAGTTGAGTTTAGTACCTAGTGCACCTTGCAGTCCTTTCCAAAAATGAGATGTAAATCTCAGATTTCGATCCGAGACAAAAGACGATGGAACTCCGTGCAGTCTTACTATCTCCTTGACATATAGGGCAGCTAGTACCTCCACCGAACACTTACTCTTTATAGGCAGAAAATGGGCGGATTTGGTTAGTCGGTCCACAATGACCCATATGGCGTCGAGTCCACCACGAGTCTTGGGTAAACCCATGATGAAGTCCATGTCAATGCTTTCTCATTTCCATTCCGGAATATCCAGCGGTCTGAGCACACCAGCAGAGCGCATATGCTCCGCTTTTACTTGTTGACAAGTAAGGCAGTGAGCGACATGTTCGACCACCTCTCTCTTCATGTTCGGCCACCAAAACGTTCTCTTCATATCTTGATACATTTTGGTACCTCCAGGATGAATAGTGTACCTTGTCTTGTGAGCTTCATCCATTAGTTTCCTCTTTAGTTCTTCATTGTCGGGGACGCATGTCCTCCCTTGAAATACTAGCCTTCCATCCTCAGTCATGGCAAAGTCCGGCCTTCGGATAGAGTTTCCTTGATGCGAACTAAGAACATATCATTATCTTGTTGGGCTTTGATCTCCTCTAGCAGATCAGATTGAATCTTGATATTGGCAACCAAGATTTGATCATCTCTATGTTCAATATTTAAGTCTAACCTTGAGAATTGTTCCAGTAGTTGCATCTCGCCAAGGACGAGACTTGAGACAGACGCCATTGGCTTCCTACTAAGAGCATCAGCCACGGCATTTCCCTTGCCTGGACGGTATTGGATGTTGAAGTCGAAATCTTTTAGGTATTCTAGCCATCTTCTTTGTCTCATGTTGAGTTCTTCCTGGTAGAATAAGTACTTCAGACTTTTATGATCTGAGTAGACAGTGAACTTTTCTCCGTAGAGGTAATGTCTCCAGATTTTCAAGGCGAAGACCACGACATCCAACTCAAGATCATGCACGGGTAGTTGACTTCATGAGTCTTCAATTGTCGAGAAGAGTAGGCGATGACTTTTTCTTTTGCATCAGTACACATCCTAGCCCAATCCCCGAGGCATCGGTGTAGACAGAGAAATCTTCTCCCTCTGTTGGCAGAGCGAGAACAAGTGCTGAGGTAAGACGGTCTTTAAGAGTTTGGAAACTTTTCTCACACTCTTTACTCCAGGAGTATGGATTATCCTTTCGTGTTAGTCGCGTGAGAGGAACGGCGATCTTTGAGAAGTCCTTGATGAACCGCCTGTAGTAGCTGAACGCGACTTTGTTCATTGTGCACTTCCGTTATCTAGAGTTCCTTGCACAGATCAACGAGCCCACCTTCTCTAACTGTCTCACATATTTAAAATAGAAAAAAGAAAACTAGCACAATGGTGAGAACAAATCATTTCCCAGGGAGGCTGAATAAAGTTCGACTTAAGAAACTATTTCTGAATTAATTCCGTAAACGTCCCCAATTAAATCCCTCACAACTCGACGAATCAAATACAATGAAAGGATAAGCTGAATTGAAATTAAAAGAGAATTAGCATCATTGTACCCTCTCAATTGAGGGATCAAGTAAATGGACAGAAATCTGAAATAGAAATCTTTCAAATCAATGTACCCCTAGAATACAGGGGATGAACAATCAACATTCTCAACTTTCCACAAACATCAAATCAGAATAAGACAGTGAAAATGAGCTCAACCATTCAACCAAGAACAGAAGAATTAAACAAATGTAATGGATCAAGTTCTAACACAATAGAATGAAAATCGCAACCCGCTGGATCTATCTCACTATCTCCACAACCAAACCTCCCATAAACCCAACAATCAGCAAAGAAGACAATCCAAAGCAAAAAGTACAGATATCTGATCTCCCTTCCAGCAGCAAGAACAATATATAGCAGCGAAGAGAAGAAGAAGATAAAACCCAAATTCTCTCCCTTAATGCTCAGACCTCTCGGATGCCAAACCCAGCCCAAACCTCATAGAACTGAGGAAAGGAGGAAAACACAGCACCTCGGATTGCTCCCACTCAGCAGCAAAGAAGGAAGGAAGAAATTAACCAAAAATACATCGTATGGAGCCGAACCCCTTGGAATTCTGAACTGCGAAAACCCCCCCCACTGCTCTGCAGACCTCTCGGAGGGCTTCACAGCAAAGATGAAACAAGAAACTAAGCACAGACGAAATGGAAATTAGTACAGAAGAAAGATGGACATATAATTGCTTCTGAATCACCCTCTAGAACATAAAGAAATGACAAAAGTTACTGGATCGAAGTCTCCTCAGAACAGAAAAATGGAACAATCTAAAATGCTGATAAAACCAAAATAATTCCCCACAGAAAAGGGGACGAACGATCAGAAGAAAGGAAGAATTCCCCACCCCTCTCCTGGCTAACCATTAACAGAAGAAATAGGAAAGAAATTGCAATCCCCAAACCCTTGCAGTAAAGAAGAAACCCCACAATTACCGAACTAAAAACTCAAAAAAAATGTAGAACTCTTCCAAAGATCTAAACTCGAACTAGCCAAAATTATCTAACCCATGCTCTGCTGAAAAGAAAGTACAGGAGAAAACTGGAAGAAATAAAAAAAAAACACAAGAAACTTGAAATGATGAAGCTCTGAAGAACACACTCCAATCCTCACAATTCTGGAAGAACAGAAAGAAAACAAAGATCCTAAAAATTCCAACCCGCCAAGCTCTGTTAAAAGGAAAATTATAGAAAGAAATGGCAAATAAAACTTCCTAAAATCTCACCGGCAAAGCAAACCCAAGAATTCTAAAGAACAGAAAAATAAAAGCTAGAAAATTTTAGAAAAGAAAAATTCGAACTCCAGAGCCCTTGGACCTTGGGTCTTTATATAGGGGCTATGGCCCTTCCAGGCGCCTCTGCTCCAAATAGCCACTTCATAGCAGCTTCCCGCCCAGATCTGGTCGCGCCCTGCCAGCTCCGCACCAGGATCGCCACCTCAACACGCCCATCGCTCAGCAGCTCCCACGCAACAGTCGCTGCGCACCGCCTCCATCTGCCCTCCGGGGCTCGCCCAGCCGCGCAGCATCTGGCCGTGCCAGCTGCCCTGGCCAGCACCTCCTTCCACCATCTCCGCCCAGCAGGCCCAGCTACACACCAGCAGAAACCAGCCACCAAATCTGAAGGCCCCAACCGCTGCGCCATCTACACTGCTGGCCGCTCTGCACATGGCGCCCGGAGCTCCTCACAGCAAGCTTCAAACCCCAGGCTTCCGGAGTCTTCTGATTTTAACAAGAAGAAAGAAAAGAGTTAGTGGTGTCCAGGTATATAAGAAATATTATTATTATTAAAAATATTAAAATTGGGTGGGGTATTTACAAGTTTTATGTGTTTACAAAATATTTACAAAAAATATTATTGCGATAAGAAGAATTTATTTACAATTGACTGTTATTTCTAAAATGAATCTAATTAGTCAATCTAAAAAATTGACTTATTTGAATGAAATTTAACATGTACTCTAACCTAATATGTTTAAAATTTTATTTATGTATGAAATGCAAATTAAAATCAGATGGCACATTATTTATAGACAAAATATGTCTAAAATCAACTAAATATGTGAAATTTAATGTAAAATTTTATGTAGTTATCACTCCCCCCTACTTGAACATTGCTAGTCCCTTAGCAATAAAAATTACTCAAAATGTAAGACTAGAAGATGTAATATCTCATGCTAACCAGCCATCATGTAAAAGATCCATGTAAAGACATGTCTTTCCTAATTGTAAGGGCTTATGACAAAAAATTAGTGCACAAAAGGTAGCTCACTTAAGAGTTCACATCAGCCCTCCTGGAGCTCCGCTATCTCAGCTAGTATTTGAGATTAGATTAATTCGAGGGAGAAGAAAAGAATTGTGGAATAAGATCATTGCTCAGTCAGATCAGGTTGTTTCTCTCAGTTCCATTCTGCCCAACTTCCTTGAGGATTATTTCTCTGAGTTGAGGACTTTACCTCTTTATTTGCACTTTGTGCACTCAGAATTTCTTTATTTCTTTTTCATCCACAATGCTGCACAACCCATCACTTTTCAAGAGTAGCGAGTCCAACTTTACTCAGATCCGGGGCATTTTTCATGGATTTTTTTTTATTTTGCTTTTACTTTTGCTTTTCTTTTCTTTTCCTCTTAAAGGAAGGATGGACAGTCAGGTTCCTTGATCACATGCCTTCACTTCCTTCACAATGCACTTAAGGGAAGGGAGAAAATCAATCACCTCTCTCCTACTAGCCTTGACAAATTTGCTACATTCAGGTTTAACTAGTCTAAGTGGCTGTGTAGTGTGTGTATGAAATTTTTTGCCATAAATCCTTACATAGGTAGACAAGAAGTACATGTAATCTTTTACTAGAGGCTAACTAACATGGATACTTGCAAGGGAATGTGACAACCACAAAATTTTAATGGTTAAAGATCATACACTTAGTCTGGGATGCGCAAAGCCACGCATTTTTATTCAAAGATGAAACATTGTGAAATTTTTATTTGCATATGTACAAGCTCAAGAAAAAGAAATGAAGCAATGTTCAGGATGAGGACTATGAATGCATGCTTATTCTACCTCTCCCCCCCTACTTATTCACAGGAAAAGAAAGTAAGACAGAGAATTACCTGATGAAGGAAATCTGTACACTTGGGTTGCCTCCCAAAAAGCGCTAAGTTTATCGTCTTCAGCCAGACGCAATTAGGCTCCATTTGGCTCAGCTAGCTTGGTAGAATCAATTTTACAGAAGATGGGCTTTCAAAGAAATGTTTTAACATCTGCCCATTAACAGTGAATGATTGTCCCGTTTTAGGGTCAAGAATGATGACAGCACCATTGTCGTAAGCTTTAACAACAGTGTAAGGACCATCCCATCAGAACTTCAATTTTCCCGGAAACAGACGAAGTCTAGAATTAAACAACCAAACTTATCATGCACTTGAAAAGTTTTTCTATGAATGTGTTTATCATGGAATGCTTTGGCCCTTGGCTTTATAAATCTTGGAACTTTCATAGGCTTCGTTTCTGAGCTCTTCTAGTTCATTCAGATGCAGGGTCCTTTGTTGATCAGCTTGGGCTAAATCAAGATTTACCTGTTTGATAGCCCAATAGGCTCTATGCTCAAGTTCTACCGGCAGATGACAAGATTTTCCTAAGACAAGCCGGTAAGGGGACATTCCAATGGGAGTTTTGAAAGCAGTTCGGTAGGCCCACAATGCATCATCTAACCTTTCTGACCAGTCTTTCCTATCAGGCCTAACCGACTTCTGAAGAATGTTCTTAATCTCCCTGTTTGAAACTTCTACCTGGCCACTGTTTGCAGATGGTAAGGTGTTGCCATCTTATGGGTGATCCCATACTTCCTTAGGAGGGTCTTAAACTGAGTGTTAATGAAATGAGGTCCTCCATCACTAATGATTGCTTTGGGCCACCCAAATCTAGAAAAGATGTTTTTCTGAACAAATTTGATAACCACCTTATGATCATTGGTCTTTGTGGCAATGGCATCTATCCATTTGGACACATAATCAACAGCAACTAGAATGTACGTGTATCCAAAGGACGGTGGAAAAGGTCCCATAAAGTCTATTCCCCATACATCAAAAATTTCTACAACCAAAATGGGGTTAAGAGGCATCATGTCCCTCTTAGAAATATTTCCCATGGTTTGACATCTAGGATAGGCCTTACAAAATTGGTGAGCATCCTTGAACAATGTGGGCCAATAGAAACCAGAGTCTAAGACCTTAGCAGCGGTCTTCTTTCCTGAAAAATGCCCTCCACAAGCAAGAGAATGGCAAAACTTGAGGACACTTTGATGCTCACTCTCATGGACGCATCTTCTTATCACTTGGTCTGGTCCAATAAAAAAATAGCTTCGGGTCCTCCCAAATATAATACTTGTCCCTAGCAAAGAATATCTCTCTTTCATTTTTGGTCCAATCTCCAGGTACTCGTCCAATGACTTTGTAATTCACAATGTGTGCATACCATGGAGATGGAATATTGGAGACAGCTAAAATGTGCTCATCTGGGAAAGCATCTCTAATAGGTATAGAGTCTGGGACAACTATTCTGGACAAATGGTCAGCTACCACATTTTTGGACCCTTTCTTATCATGAATTTCCAGATCAAACTCCTGTAACAAGAGGATCCATCTGATCAACCTAGGCTTGGCATCCTTTTTGGCAAGCAAATGCCTCAATGCAGCATGGTCAGTGAAAACAATGATTTTGGCTCCTAAAAGGTAAGATCTGAACTTCTCTAAGGCAAAGACAACAGCTAGGAGCTCTTTCTCAGTGGTTGTGTATCGAATCTGAGTGTCATTCAATATTTTGCTTGCATAATAAATCACTACAGATCCTTTATCAGTTTTTGTCCTAAAATGGCACCTACAGCAAAGTCTGAAGCATCACACATTATCTCAAATGGTATTGACCAGTCTGGAGATTGTAGAATTGGAGCTTTGGTCAAAATGTCTTTTAAGTCCTCAAAAGATTTATGACAAGCTTCGTAAAAATGAAATGAGTGTCTTTCAACAAAGAAGTCAATGGCCTTGCAATTTGGAAAAGTCTTTGATGAACCTCTTATAGAATCCAGCATGACCAAGGAAGGATCGAATTTTTTGACATAGTTGGGAGGAGGCAATTCGGAAATGAGATTTACCTTGGCTTTATCTACCTCTATCCCTCTCTCTGAGACAATATGCCCTAAGACAATCCCCTCCTTAACTATGAAGTGGCTCTTTTCCCAACTTAAGACAAGAATGGCATTAATGCATCTTTTGAGCACTTTAGTCAAATGGTCGAGGCACGAATCAAAGTCATTTCCAAACACAGAGAAATCATCCATAAAGACTTCTAAGTAGTCCCCAACCATGTCTGAGAAAATAGACAGCATGCAACGTTGAAAAGTTGCGGGGGCATTGCACTGCCCGAAGGACATGCGTCTAAAGGCAAAGGTTCCAAATGGACATGTGAAAGTGGTCTTTTCTTGGTCCTCAGGGTGAATAGCCACTTGGTTATACCCTGAATATCCATCAAGGAAACAAAACAATTTTTGGCCTGCAAGTTTCTCTAAAATTTGGTCAACGAAAGGCAAGGGGAAATGATCTTTCTTGGTCATCGCATTCAATTTGCGATAGTCAATGCACACTCTCCATCCTGTAGCCAGCCTAGTGGGAATGAGCTCACCCTTTTCAGTTTGAATTACAGTTAGTCCTGATTTTTTAGGCACAACTTTAGTTGGACTAACCCACTAGCTATCAGAGATGGGATAAATGAATTCTGCATCCAGCCATTTAACAACTTCTTTCATGTTGGGGTTAAGTCTTCTTTGCATTTCTATTGAACTTTTGACATTCTCTTCTAAGTATATGCGATGGGTGCACACTAAAGGACTTATCCCTCTCAAATCATCAATTGTCCAACCTATAGCTTTCTTATGACTCTTCAAAACTTCAATCAATTTCTTCTCCTGCCCTTCCTCAAGATCACTAGCAATTATAACGGGCCAAGTCTCATTCTCTCCAAGAAAGATGTACTTTAAATTAGCAGGGAGTGGTTTTAGCTCAACCTTAGGAGGACACTCTAAATGAAATGATGTCTCATTATTATGCTACATGGAACTGAATTGTCCTTCCTCTCCCTCAAACCCTAGAGCACAGGGTTGGTCTACTGCTTCTTCCACACAAGATTCTTCCAAGGTGTCTACCACTAGACAACTCTCTCCTCGGTCATGGTGCCTAGATGCCCTAAAAATGTTGATACTAACCCGCCTATCCCCAATGATATATCCATCATCCCAGTAGCACAATCAATATTGGCTCTAGCTGTGGCCAAAAAGGGTCTACCAACGATAATGGTGGACGGAGTTAAATCTTGAGGAGTGTTCATGTCCAGAATGATGAAATCGGCAGGGAAGTAACAATCATTGATTTTCATAATAACGTCCTCAACTAAGCCTTTTGGAGTGGTGACAGAACGATCGACTAGTTGAAGGACAACAGAAGGGTTTCAATTCTCCTATCTTGAATTTCTCAAAAATAGCAGAAGGTAAGAGATTGACACTGGCTCCAAATCTAAAAGGCCGCTCTCAAATGTGACTCCACCGATGGTGCAAGGAATTAGTGGAGTGCCTGGATCTTTGAGCTTTTAGGGAGTTGATTTAAGACAATGGTACTCACAATTTCTGGAAGAATTATTGTTTCAGTTTTGTTTCTCACTTCACGTTTTGGAGTACATATTTCTTTTAGGAATTTGGCATAGGCAGGCACATGCTTGATGGCATCAAGTAGAGGAATGTTGATGTGAACTTGTTTAAACAGTTCCAAGAGTTCTTCATTACCAGTGGTTTGTTTTGAATTTGGGCTTTAAAGCTTCAGGAAAATGAACTCTTGGAATGTAACAGTTTGGGTCTTCATTATCTTGATTTTGTCTAGAGATTCTTCAGTCATTTTCTCTTTTTCCTTGGAATTTTCTTTTTCAACATTTTCTTCACTCTCTTCTTCAATTTCAATTTCAATTTCCTTTTCTTTATCCTCATTCAATGTTGACATGTGTGGGTGAGGATTTGTTCTGATTCTTCCACTTCTTAAAGTAGACACGGTTTTAGCATTTTCTACTTGGGGGCCCCTAGCTTGGATAGGAGGATGATCCTGTTGTATTGGTTGATTCTGACTTTATGGTGTTGGAATGTTCTGGACAAAAGCTTGTTGTGGGTTTTGTGGTGGAGGACCATTTGGTCTAGCAGGTGGTGGTCTGTACCCCTGAGCTTGATGGTATTGCTGGTTCTGATAGAATCCAGGAGGGTTGTTTCTTGGGTTTGCTACAGCTTGACTTGGCAATTGCCCTGCTTCCCTCCTTTGACATACATCAGCAATTGAGACTCTATCCTTGCCAAATTTTGTTGAAAATTTGGTTTTGAGTTTGATATTGATTTTGCTGTTCTTGTACAATTTGGCATAGAGTCGCCATCATGTTTTGGAGTTGATTCATTTTATCATCCCAATTAGGCTGAGGAGGTGGTGGTTGATACGAAGGTTGTTGGAAATTGGTATGAGCAAATTGATTTGAGTTTTGATTTCCTTGGATTTGTGGAGGTTTGGAGTAAGAAGATTGGCCAAATCCTGAATTCTGATTGGGATAGGATTGACCGTACATGGTTTGCTTAAAGGCAGGTTGAGAAACTTGTTCAGATTGATTTTTTCAAGAAAAGTTTGGGTGATTTCTCCCACCAGGGTTGTATGTGTTAGAGTATGGATCATAGGAGGGTTTATAGAAGCCTTGAGCAGCTTGGACTTGTTCCTGAATGAAAGGAGGTAATTGGGCAGTAGTGGGACAAGCACTGGTGGGATGAGCTGAGCTAGCACACATAGCACAAGTTTCAGGTTATTGAGAAAATTTGGGTGTGGCTTGCCCAGTCAAAGATAATAATTGATCGAATTTTTGTTCCAACTTCTGCTCCAATCTCTGATCAAGTTTAGCTATCAGATCTTCTACCCTAGAATCTGATTCTCCCTCCCTTTTACTTCATACATCCCTGCCTTCTTTATAGGTCCTAGTGCTCTCTCGTAAGAGTTGAGTGAGGCATGATTGATAGAATTCTCACTCAATGTATCAAAAAGATTATATGCCTCATCCTCGCTCTTAGTCATAAATGCTCCTCCACATGAGGCATCGACCATCTGCCTATTTGATTCAGTCAGTCCTTCATAAAAAGCTTGGACTATTTGCCACCTCGACAGACCATGATGGGGCATTTTCTAAGCAACTCTTTTAATCTTTCCATGATTCATGCATTAACTCTACCGGGTGTTGGGAGAATCCAGTTATTGCCCTTCTCATGGTGTTGGTCCGGCCAATGGGGTAAAATTTCTTCAAAAATTCTTGCTGCATTTCTGGCCAAGTTGTAATGGTTTTCCTATGGTCCCTAACCAATGTTTGGCCTTGTCTTTCAAGGAGAATGGGATTAAGGTCAATCTTAAGGCATTTTCAGTGAAGTTTTGGATCCTACAGTGGAACAGATCTCCATGAACTCATCTATATGCCTATAAGGATCTTCATTGGATTGCCATAAAAGGATGACAACATTTGAATGGTTCCAGGTTTGATTTCAAAGTGATTTGCCGAAATTTCCGGCCTAATGCAAGTGGCAGGTTGATAATTAGAAGGAATAAAGTATTCCTTCATCTGTCTGGGTGCAACCTCTTCCATATTTCTAGCAACTTGATCTGATCTTGGTTGGCCATCCTATGAAAGAATCTTTCTATCTCGTCTATAGGTTGAGCCAAATCTATGTTCAGAGAACGTCTACCAAGCATACACAGTGGAAAAGCCCTCTATTTATGATTTTTTTGAATTTTTGAATTTTTATTGATTTTTAAATTTTTATGAACAAATACAAACAAGCAAACACTTTCAAAACAAATTAACCTAGACACTAAGTGTTCCTTGGACTTATGTTATTTTCTCAAATCAGATTTATGCTTGCTTAAGTCCAATCCTTACTCTTCTTGTACCGGCCAGATAAGAGGTGGAGTAGAGGAGGCCCCCTTGCTTTCGCAAGGACCCAATTAATAACCTCTGACTCACTTAAGCGTAAACTTTTTAACCTCTAATCTTAGACACCAGACTTAAAGAGAAGTTTTGAATTTGAGAAAGGATAAATCTAATTATGAACCCTAAGGCCACGTCTACTGGTTTTTATTGAAAGTTTTAGGCAAATGCAAGAATGTGGAAATTTTTGTGATTTTTGGGCAAGGGAAAGGGTGATGAAATCCCTCACCACCTTATCTTTTTATTCTAATGGGTGAAGCCCTTAAGCAGTCCCATTTAAAAATGTGAAGTGCAACAAACAAGTTTGAACAATGGATTTTCTAATGCTAAGTCTAATGTATGAAACAAGAGTTAGAAACCTTACCTTTCCCCTGCACTCTTCAATGCAAGAAAGAAGTGAAAGTCAAATGATGAATGTCCTAAAACAAGTGTTTCGAATCTTGAGAGATGAAATTTTTAATTACAAAACAAACACTAACATGAAAGAGCGATTTGGAAATTTTTTAGATTTAGATTTTTTTTTAATTTTTATTTGGTTTTTGAATTAAATGAAATTAAATTAAGGAAATATAAGGTGCTACTATAAACTAGTTCTCAAACCACACAAACCACAAAAGAGTCCAATTATTACATGCCAACAAGAAAGAAATCTCTGTACATGCATAGAGAGTACATGAAATCCTCACTACAAGCTTCACTCCTCTCTTCTATTAAAAAAAACTGAATTAAAACAATTGAGAAAAGAAATCAGCAAGCTTCTCTCCTCCAATGGGCCTCAAATGCCAAGCCAATCTCCAAGCTCTACTCCTTTATGTAAATCTGCAATAAAAAGCCCAATAACAAGTCAATAGAAAGGCCAAAGCAAATGAAATCAAATGAAAGCAGATTAAATCAAACTCTAATGCCTCCCCGGCAACGGCGCCAAGATGAACGCGGCTTTGTTGATTGTGCACTTCCGTTGTCTAGAGTTCCTTGCACAGATCAACGAGCCCACCTTCTCTAACTGTCTCACAGATTTAAAATAGAAAAAAGAAAACTAGCACAATGGTGATAACAAGTCATTTCCACAGGGAGGTTGAATAAAGTTCGACTTAAGAAACTATTTCTGAATTAATTCCGTAAACGTCCCCAATCAAATCCCTCACAACTCGACGAATCAAACACAATGAAAAGATAAGCTGAATTGAAATTAAAAGAGAATTAGCATCATTGTACCCTCTCAATTAAGGATCAAGCAAATGGACAGAAATCTGAAATAGAAATCTTTCAAATCAATGTACCCCTAGAACACAGGGGATGAACAATCAACATTCTCAACTCTCCACAAACATCAAATCAGAATGAGACAGTGAAAATGAGCTCAACCATTCAACCAAGAACAAAAGAATTAAACAAATGTAATGGATCGAGTTCTAAACACAATAGAATTGAAAATCGCAACCCGCTGGATCTATCTCACTATCTCCCACAACCAAACCTCCCATAAACCCAACAATCAGCAAAGAAGACAATCCAAAGCAAAAAGTACAGACATCTGATCTCCCTTCCAGCAGCAAGAACAATATAACAGCAGCGAAGAGAAGAAGAAGATAAAACCCCAAATTCTCTCCCTTAATGCTCAGACCTCTCGGATGCCAAACCCCAGCCCAAACCTCACAGAACTGAGGAAAGGAGGAAAACACAGCACCTCAGATTGCTCCCACTCAGCAGCAAAGAAGGAAGAAATTAACCAAAAAATGCAGTTGCCGTATGGAGCCGAACCCCTTGGATTCTGAACTACGAAAACCCCCTCCACTGCTCTGTAGACCTCTCGGATGGCTTCACAGCAAAGATGAAACAAGAAACTAAGCACAGACGAAATGGAAATTAGTACAGAAGAAAGATGGACATATAATTGCTTCTGAATCACCCTCTAGAACATAAGAAATGACAAAAGTTACTGGATCGAAGTCTCCTTAGAACAGAAAAAATGGAACAATCTAAAATGCTGATAAAACCAAAATAATTCCCACAGAAAAGGGGACGAACGATCAGAAGAAAGGAAGAATTCCCCACCCCTCTCATGGCTAACCATTAACAGAAGAAATAGAAAAGAAATTGCAATCCCCAAACCCTTGCAGTAAAGAAGAAACCCCACAATTACCGAACTAAAACTCAAAAAAAAAATGTAGAACTCTTCCAAAGATCTGAACTCGAACTAGCCAAAATTATCTAACCCATGCTCTGCTGAAAAGAAGTACAGGAGAAAACTGGAAGAAATAAAAAAAAAAAAACACACAGAAAACTTGAAATGACGAAGCTCTGAAGAACACACTCCAATCCTCACAATTCTGGAAGAACAGAAAGAAAACAAAGATCATAAAAACTCCAACCCGCCAAGCTCTGTTAAAAGGAAAATTACAGAAAGAAATGGCAAATAAAACTTCCTAAAATCTCACTGGCAAAGCAAACCCAAGAACTCTAAAAGAACAGAAAAATAAAAGTTAGAAAATTTTAGAAAAGAAAAATTCAAACTCCAGAGCCCTTGGACCTTGGGTCTTTATATAGGGGCTATGGCCCTTCCAGGCGCCTCTGCTCCAAATCGCCACTTCATAGCAGCTTCCCGCCCAAATCTGGTCGCGCCCTGCCAGCTCCGCACCAGGATCGCCACCTCAGCATGCCCATCGCCCAGCAGCTCCCACGCAACAGTCGCTGCGCACCGCCTCCATCTGCCCTCCGGGGCTCGCCCAGCCGCGCAGCATCTGGCCGCGCCAGCTGCCCTGGCCAGCACCGCCTTCCACCATCTCCGCCCAGCAGGCCCAGCCGCACACCAGCAGAAACCAGCCACCAAATCTGAAGGCCCCAACCGCTGCGCCATCTACACTGCTGGCCGCTCTGCACATGGCGCCCGGAGCTCCTCACAGCAAGCTTCAAACCCCAGGCTTCCGGAGTCTTCTGATTTTAACAAGAAGAAAGAAAAGAGTTAGTGGTGTCCAGGTATATAAGAAATATTATTATTATAAAAATATTAAAATGGGTGGGGTATTTACAAGTTTATGTGTTTACAAAATATTTACAAAAAATATTATTGCGATAAGAAGAATTTATTTACAATTGACTGTTATTTCTAAAATGAATCTAATTAGTCAATCTAAAAAAATTAACTTATTTGAATGAAATTTAACATGTACTCTAACCTAATATGTTTAAAATTTTATTTATGTATGAAATGCAAATTAAAATCAGATGGCACATTATTTATAGACAAAATATGTCTAAAATCAACTAAATGTGTGAAATTTAACGTAAAAATTATGTAGTTATCAGTAGCCAACCAGTCCTAGGAAACTTCTGATTTCGGTGACGTTGGTTGGTCTCTCCCAGTTGAGTACCGCTTCGACTTTGGAGGGATCAACGGAGTGTCGTCCTTTGTGATGACATGGCCCAAGAAGGACACTTCTTCGAGCCAGAATTCACACTTGCTAAGCTTGGCGTACAGTTTGTTGTCTCGCAATACTTGTAGTGCTATCTTTAGATGTTCTTCATGCTCTTCTTTGGTCCTTGAATATATGAGGATATCGTCAATGAAGACGACTACGAACTTGTCAAGGTATGGCCGATATATGCTGTTCATGAGTTGCATAAAGGCTGTAGGAGCATTGGTTAGACCAAAAGGCATAACGACGAATTCATAATGTCCATACATGCTCTTGAAAGCCGTTTTGAAGATATCATCATCCATGATCCTCATTTGGTGATAGCCAGATCGAAGATCGATCTTGGAGAAATATTGAGCTCCAGATATTTGGTCGAACAGTTCATCGACCATGGGCAATGGGTATTTGTTCTTGATGGTGAGCTGATTGAGTTGACGATAGTCGATGCAGAGCCTCATCGATCCATCCTTCTTCTTGACGAACGGCACAGGCGCTCCCCATGGGGAAGTAGTTGGTCTGATGAACCCATTTTCTATTAGCTCCATCAGTTGCGTCTTCAATTCCTTTAGCTCGGCAGGTGACATCCGGTACGGTTGACGCGATACCGGGGCAGCTCCAGGGATGAACTCTATGGTGAAGTTGACATCACGTTCCGGGGGAATCCCTGATAGATCTTTAGGAAACACATCGGGATAATCCTGAACTATGTGAATGTCTTCTATCTTAGAACCCTTCTTTTCCACAACTACAGCTGCTAGGAAAGCAATACAACATTTCCTTATCATGTTATGAGCTTTGATGGCAGAGATTAGAGACATCCGTCTCTTATGTCTGATCCCAGAGATGCAATTTAGGAAAGTCAGTAAAGGTAACCTTCCCTTTCTTACAGTCGACACTTGCCCCATAAGCGGACAACCAGTCAGCTCCCAAAATTACATCATAGCCTTCCATGGGCATACACACCAGGTCGGCCTTTAGGTTATGGTCTCCGATCATTACATCGGCAGATGGAAAGTATTTATTCAATTCCTCCTTTTCCCCTAGTGGCGTTGTGACAGAGAACTCACAACCCATGGATATAGGTTTTGCAGTTAGGGTATCAGCAAAGTGTTGAGATATAAATGAATGAGTTGTTCCAGTATCAAATAAGACAAATGCTGATAAGGAGAAAACTTGTAGAGTACCTTCTACCACGCCATCGTCCGTAGCGGGTTCCTCATCATGCAGGGCTTGCAGCCGGCCTTGTTTCTTAGGCGCATTAGGGCGCCTCTCATTCTCTTTCAGTAGCGGGCACTCGGGGATGCGGTGCTCACGACTTCCGCAGTGCAGACACGCGTCGACTTTCCTCCAGCACTCGTCAGTGGTGTGACCTGGCTTGTCACAATGCTTGCAGTTGCTTTTGGCTGGAGTGTTGGGTACGAAGACCTTCGATTTTCTTTCTTGGTTGGATCCCTCCGTGATGTTGAAGGGACACTTCTTGCCATTGGTAGGCTTAGTATATGACTGACCTGAGGTCATTTCCTTTTCACGAACTTCCTTTGATAGGCCGGTGAAGTCCGTAGCATCTTCCAGCAGCTGAGCTTTCTTTACCATCTCGGCGTAGGTCTGGATGTCGAGAGGTGCAAGTTGGGTAATATAATGAGGCTTAAGGCCGTTGAGGAAGCGCTTAGCCTTCATTCTCTCTGTGTTCACCAGGTGTTCAGCATAGCGCGCTAGCCTAGAAAACTGGGCTTCATACTCGGCCACAGTCAGGTTCCTCTGTTTCAGAGCAGCGAATTCTGCAGCCTTCCTTTCTTGGACTCGCTCGGAGAAATACTTGGAGTTGAAAGCTTCTTTAAATTCGGTCCAGGTGAACTGACCGTTCTCCCTAGTAGCTTCCACTGACTCCCACCAAGCGCGGTCGTCCTTCTCCAGTTGGAAAGTAGCTAGTAGCAGCTTATCCCTCGCTGCACATTGCATAACACGGAAAATTCTTTCCGTTTCCTTCAGCCAGTGCTCGGCTTCATCTGGATCTGTGGATCTACTGAACCTAGGTGGGTTCAGACTCCTGAAGTTACGATGCAGCTCGCCTGCACCGCCACGGTTTCCGCCACCTTGGGTAGCTTGCATGATTGCACGAATCAGTTCTTGAATGGTTTGTTGCATGCCCCTCATTTGAGCACGTTCAACAGTCATCTCGATTGCTTAGTTCCTACAAAAATAGCTTACTGTTATGATACTGATGTGAAATTTAATTTGTGCATGTGTGAGTTTATTTTAGCTAGTTACCCTTGGCTCTAACCACAACTCACATAGGTAGGATAATTGACTCTAGTCGAGGCTGGTCAACCTAGATCATCATATACTTAAGAATAACCTAGGCTCTGATACCACAAAACTATCACGCCCCGACGCGGAATATCGGAACGCGAGACAGTTGTAAGTAAATGAGTACAGAGCGAGTACTAGACATCAAACCATTGATGACCAAACTGTCCCCATAATAAATATTTCCATTTATTTATATATTAATTTTGATGATTAACAAAATAACACTAAATGGATTTCTTGAGTCTTGAGAACAGGAAGCAAAAGAAAAATGAAAGATCAAGACAATCTGGTAAGTCCCATCATTTCTATCCAAGTCCATGTAACGACTTCTTTGATAAGCAGAACGACTTCCTCTTTGACCGGAACACTCAAATCGTTACCGTAACGATTTCTTTAGAACTCGCAACGACTCTCTAGCCGTAACGACTTCTTCAGACCTCGTAACGATTTCTTTAGAACTCGCAACGACTCTCTAGCCGTAACGACTTCTTTAGACCTCGTAACGATTTCTTTAGAACTCGCAACGACTCTCTAGCCGTAACGACTTCTTTAGACCTCGTAACGATTTCTTTAGAACTCGCAACGACTCTCTAAGCCGTAACGACTTCTTCAGACCTCGTAACGATTTCTTTAGAACTCGCAACGACTCTCTAGCCGTAACGACTTCTTTAGACCTCGTAACGATTTCTTTAGAACTCGCAACGACTCTCTAGCCGTAACGACTTCTTTAGACCTCGTAACGATTTCTTTAGAACTCGCAACGACTCTCTAGCCGTAACGACTTCTTTAGACCTCGTAACGATTTCTTTAGAACTCGCAACAACTCTATAGTCATAACGATTTCTTTACAACCTGATAGTCATAACGATTTCTTTACAACTCGATAGTCATAACGATTTCGCGTAACGATTTCTTTATTAGTCATAACGATTTCGCGTAACGATTTCTTTATTAGTCATAACGATTTCTTGCAACGATTTCTTTAGAACTCGCAACGACTCTATAGTCATAACGATTTCTTTACAACCTGATAGTCATAACGATTTCTTTACAACTCGATAGTCATAACGATTTCGCGTAACGATTTCTTTATTAGTCATAATGATTTCTTGCAACGGTTTCTTTAGAACTCGCAACGACTTGCCTGTTGTAACGGCTTCATAAGTTATCACAACGATTTCTTACAGTTCATAACGACTTGCTATAATTCATAACGATTTCATAAGTTATGAAGTCAGCAAGATTCCTTTTGTCGAATTTCTTGATGCATCAGTATAATGCTTTTAATAGCGTTGAAAAGTCAAAGTCATATCTTGTCCGTTGACTGCTATGCATTAAATGCTCTCCGATCGTATCTCCCATGCATGCAGACAATATCTTCCATTTCTATGCTACTCTGTCTACGTACTTTTTGGGACAGAAAGGAGCTTTGCTATATACTGCAATATCTGTTCCCTCTCAACTAACAATAGACAGCAGTCCCAGCTGTCTTCTATTTATTGATGATTTGCTTACAGATATCTGACAAGACTCATTTGGACAACGTTGGACACAAGATACAAAGTTCTATGTCATCTCTTTGGCGTGTACACCAGGATAAAAGACTGACGATCAGAAGCTTCCTCAGTGACCAGTCTAACGTACACAAGGATAAGAGACAACGGACACATTAACGTTCGAATTTGAATCAGCAGTTTATATAGAAGACTCAAGACGAAAAGAAGTAAAAAAGAGTAACATCGCGTGATCTTAGAAGGCAAAAGAAATCTATCTCTCACAATCTTTAGAACCTTGAAGAAGAGCGAAGCCTCCACTCAAAACTAAGTTCTAAGCTCTTAGCTCTCTGTGCTAAAAAGGAATCTTCTCCTTTGTAAGAGCCTGTGTGGTCCTTGGAGAGAAAAACCTTGTTAAATCTTTCTCTCTCTCGGGGGCTTAGAAGCTTCAGTGTGTAGCTGGTCAAGCTAGAGCCTGAAGCCTGTTTCCACTCTCTTTCTTATTAGATTGGTGTTCCCTTCTAGACGAAGGAAGACCTGGTGGTATCCAGGGTGGTTGGTGTTCCCTTCTAGACGAAGGAAGACCTGGTGGTATCCAGGGTGGTTGTTGTACCCTTCAGGCTGAAGGAAGACCAGTTGAGGCTGGGTGTAAGGATCCTTAAGGGGGATTGTACCCTTGGTAGTAAAATCCTGAGGTATTGCTCAGGGACTGGACGTAGGTCTCCTGTGGAGAGGAGTTCCGAACCAGGATAAAATCCTTGTGTCTTGTGGTTGTGTTTTGTGTGATTGTTGTCTTGTTTGCTTTAACTCTGACCTTGTTATTAAGTTGTGCAATCTTTTTCAGTAAACAAGTTTTAATCAAAGATCGAAGTTTTTAATAACCCATTCACCCCCCCTCTGGGCTAGCTAGCTGGGCAACAACCATTGCACAATGAATAATACTAAAGCAAATTCCTTTCATTAATAACTTTCCAAATGTCTAGTTACAACCACTAATATCAGAGCCAATCTATAGGGCCTAATTACATTGAAATAAGCAAAAGACTAAACTACGACTTGACCGTAATGCTAGGACGCTAGGGTACTCATAACATCACTCCTAATCGTTCCCGTCCTCTTGAGTGTATAGTTCATCCTCGGTCTCACCTGAGAACACAATGACAAATAACGCAGGGTGAGCGATAATGCCCAATAGGACTTAAATCTCAATAGTCAAGCAGGCTTTAAATGATTAATGAATTAAAAGGCAGAGTAACTAATGATAGAGTGAGAGAGTCAAGTAAAAGATAGCAGGATAGCACGTGAACGAAATAGCACAGGTTTCCAAATATAGCACGAACGTCAATTATAGCACAAATAGTAAGATGGCCATAGCACAATAGCACAGAGTATAGTAATAGCAAAACGAGTATAGCATAGCACTTTGTTGTCAATAGGCAACGAGAGAATATAACACTTTTGATTGTCATTAGATTAATCTAGATAGTATGGCACTTGGATGTAATGCCGACATCCTGATCATTTAACTCCCATGGGCAAATGGCACTTTTGGGTGCTCTCCCCAAGACCAGATCAGGCCCTATTGCGCTGGCATTGGTTATGTTGTTTATCTTTAGATAATAAGTCAATGGCCAATATAGAGTACCAAGGAAATATATGAGAGCACTAGATGAATAGACGAGATAGTAGAGTGAATGTGAAAAGATGAGCGAGTAGAGCATAGATGAGAGCTAGTGGACATTGTACGTAACACGTCGAGTAATCAGGCGATAGTAACAGTTGCACAACACGCGCACTTGGTGTTGGCAGTCAGGTGGAACTCACGACTCTACCACTGGCCATGTTAAGCACAGGTCCAGAGATCCGGCGTGATTCAAGATAAGAGCGAACTTCTAATAGCCGTTTGGATCATATCGATCCCTAAAGGGGGTAATAGGTGTTAGGGTACAACCGGCTCGTCGACCATGTGGGAATCCATGGACAGAGGAGACTTACGGACGCCTTGAACAAAGACTCACTAGTCTGGCAGAAGGAGTATCCGACGGAGAGTTCGTCCAAGTCAAGAGAGTGTGTATATCTAGAAATAAGTGCTCGACGTTCTAGAGGAATTCTAGAACAGTGGAGCGTCAGTATCGGCGTTCCAAAACAACGTGAGGATCGAAAACAAGTTCATTTATAAATAAGGTAATCTAATTGCATAAATTACCAGATATATTATGTAACATGTTCACGCCAATTAAGCCATATTTGGATGGTTCAAAGTGTGTGCACATGTGACAAGAAATCATAGGCGTGAAAAGGTCATGTGATTAACTTTTATTAATTTAGAATACCTTGAATATGTACAGCTTCATTTTTCTGAAATTAAGATAGTTAACAAGACCTGGGATTACTACAGAACAGCAAGACTTGCAAAAATGTGAGTTTACATGCAAAAATCCTGAGATCGCGACGGACCCTTGTACGGGTCGCGACAGGGACAGAACAAATCGCGACAGGGTGCAGTACAGATCGCGACAGGTCCTGTAGGACAAGCGCTCGGATCGCGACAGGGGCATGAAGGGAACGCGACGGGTTCTGGCAGACCGGGCAGCAGACCGCGACGTCAGGTCTATCGCGATCTGATCGCAACAGAGGTACTGTCACGACGGCCTTGTGAACGCGGCCTATCAGGTCGTCGCGTTCACAGGGTCCGTGCCAGAGTCCGACAGGGAAAGGACAGAGCATTGGATTGCAGACCAAACCTTCCCTATTTTGACACAGGGTTGTTCTAAAACTAAGAACAATTGTATAGTGCATGAAAAATCATGAAACCAGTTTTAAACAGATCCAGACATGCATGGGTACTTCCAGTAAATCAGAATTGGAAAGCAACGAAGGTTTCAACATGGTTCAATAAAGAGTATTCATGATGAACATAGAGCTGTGTACAGTTGGGATCAACGAATTAGTTCGCATAATAGGGTGGATGGAAATTAGGGCTTTCAGGGGCAAAAGAAACCTAACATTCATCAGAATCTCATGGCATGAGGACGAGTATACATGAAGATATGAATTTAATAAGAGGGTTCGGGGTCATGAAGTTCACAGAACTTGAAATTTGAGAACTAAAGATTTACTCGATGGAAAAATATGAAATCAAAGAGCTTTTGTTCCTGATAGACAAGACATCCTACAAAAAATTTTCATGGTTTATGCTCGTGAGAATGCGTACCTTTGATCGTTTTCCACTTCTAAGATTAAGACTTGAAGAACTCAGGTTGAGGGCTTGAGAACTCCTTTCTCCCACGAGATCTCCTCCTCTTGGCCTCTCCTCCTGGTCCAACAACCTCTTGGCACGAGCTAGGGCCGGCCATGAGAGTTTAAGAGAAGTATTTAAGCTTCTCCTCATTCTCTTTCCTAGTTTAAGTCTAATTCCTATTAATTCCGAGTTTTTCCTATTTCCTACCTTCCCTCTAAGCATTCCACTTCCTATTTGGGTTGGGAAGAGAGCCAAAATGCGTGGCCAATCAATTAGGGTACGTTTAGGATTCCAAATCTAACTCTATTTGCTTATTTAATGTATTAAATTCTACTTTTCTAATTAGGTAATAATTAGGTTGCGAATTTAGGATATTTTCCCATTATTCTCTTTTTATAAGTCTCATTTTTGACCCACTAATTTTCTAATGGGTCCATTTAATGAAGCCCATTATTTATTTTCATTTGATGGGTTTTATTTAATTCTCTTTTCTTTGATTTTCTAATTAATTTAATTAGTTTTCTTTTATTTGATTTTCCAATTATCAAAAATTTTAATATAATTTAGATTTTTTTTATTTAGAAAAATCCAAGTTGCTACATCATGTGATCGGCACGTGTCTTACTTGGGGTACTTGATACTCACGCGTCCCCAAATCCTAGGTCACGTGATTAGGGCTATAAATATGCCCTTGTCCTTTGTGAAAAGGGCAATCCCGATGTGCGTCTAAGAAAAAGAAGCGCAGAAAGAGGTGGGAAAAGTCAGGGCCAGAAAGAGGAGTAGAGTAGTGTCGCCAGAAGGAGAAGAAGAAGAGAGGAAGAGCAGTAGAGCAAGTAGAAGCAGCAGATGTGTTGCTGAGCAGAAGAAGAGAAAGAGCAGCAGAGCAAGCAGGAACAACAAATGCATTGCTGAGCAAAAGAAGAGGAAGAGCAGCACAGCAAGCAGGATCAGCAGATGCGTTACTGAGCAGAAGAAGAAGAAGAAGAAGGAGATTGGATCTAAGATCATGAAGATCAGATCCAGAATTGAAGAGAAGATTTCTACCTTCTTTCTATCTTGTATTTTCATAACAATTCATTATGTGTGATCTGTGTAAGCGTTCTACACAGATCACCTGATTGTGTCTTTTTATCTTCACAATTGTACTGGGATAGATCGTGCTAGAGGATCTACTCCCTAATTGGACTTGTTCTAGTAGATTTCTAGATCCGTCGTGTTCTAGAGGTTGAGCATTGTGTGCTCAGGTGTTTGAGTCGTCGTGCTTAGGGGTTTTGGGAAGAGCCGTCATGCTCTTGCCCAGTGGAGTGAGTTGTCGTGCTCATCTCCGGTCTGTGCTTGTGAGTCGTCGTGCTCACACGTGGTTTCTGGAGTAGGTCGTCGTGCCTATCTCCAGGTTCTTGTGAGTCGTCGTGCTCACAAGAGGTTGTGCTTTGGGTCGTCGTGCTCAAAGGTGTGTCAAAGTCGTCATGCTCTGGTGTGTGTGTGGGAGCCGTCGTGCTCTGGTGTGTGTGAGCCGTCATGCTCATTGTACTCAAGTTTTTAGTAGTATGTTCCTCTGTCGTGGAGAGGTGGACGTAGGAGACATAATTTGTGTTCTCCGAACCACCTTAAAAATGTTTTGTGCATTGTGGTTTGTTTTGTGGTTTGACTTTGATACGCTAGATGATTGCCTAGGGATTTCACTTCACATTACTTGTTAATTTGTTCATACGCACAATGATAAAATGGTTCACACATTTTAAACACACTTAAGTGTATCAAATCTGTGGGGTTTTATTAGAGAGAAATCTTAATTTCGAAGTAATTTTTAATTTCTTAAGTTTCTGCTACAAATATATTCAACCCCCCCCCCCCCTCTAGATTTTGTCATCACCAAATATCCAATCCTTCATTTAAAACATAGACCGAGATAGAGTTTAGAAAAATCAATATATTTGAAGACATTGTTTTCATTTATTATTTTGTCATTATTAAAACTAATTAAATACCATGGTCTGATTTGATGACATTATTTTATTTATTATTTTATCCAAAATTAATTAAGTATCATTGTCTAATTTGTGAAGATTTCAATATATTTGAACAATAGTTCAACAACATTCACAAATACACAAATATAATATATATATAATAAATAATACTATATGACCACTAAATTAAAATTGTAACTTATGTTTTTATACTATTTATATAAATATATATATTAAATAATATAAATAACTTTATAATAAAGTTATTTATTTGAAATAATATTATAAATAGTTTAAAAAAGTTATTTATATTATTTAAATATAGATGATATATATTTATATATTGTTTATGTAAATATTATAAAAATAAAATAGAACAAAACAATTATATAGAAACATATATGTTATATTTTTTATTTAGTGGAAATATAATATTATTATAAAAAATATCAGTCATAATTTAGTCTCAAAACTATTGAGACCGAAATTAGTTCAGTGACAATTCGATCTTTATTTTGAGACTAAATTATTATTGATTTCATAGGCCACAAAATCTGAGACCGAATGAAAATTTGGTGACAATTTGTTCTCAACAATTTATGAAAATTCGGTCTCTATTTTGAGACCAAAATGTCATCGATTATTTCAGCCGCAAATGCTCAACTCAACTTAGAAGAAGAGGATTCGGTGATAATTTGGTCTTAGAATGTTGGGACTGAATTAAATTAATGACAATTCGTCTCAGAATAGCGACCAATTTGTCACCAAATATTCCGGCCATAGAATTCTAAGACTGAACATATGTTGGTGATAATTTGGTCTCTGTATCATGACCGAAATAATCAATGACAATTCGATCTCAAAATTTTGAGATGGAACTTATTTTAGTGACAATTTTGTCGCTATTCTGAGATTGAATTGTCACTAAAATATTCAATTGCAATTTTTGGGACTGAACTCTTTTCGATGAGACTGAATTGTCATCAAAATATTTGGTCTCAAAGTCGGTCTCTATTAGTACTTTTTCATGTAGTGAGTGACTATTGTACTGGGTTGAAGAAAATGTTCCATTGACTTAAAGTTCACGTTCACTGTTTCACTTAACGTTAAAGAAGTGATGTTTAACCTAAAGTAAATATTTTATCGAGTTAAAATAAATGATTGAATGATATAAGGTGACTATTTTACTGAGTTAAAGTAAATGTTCCATTGACTTAAAGTTTAAGTTCATTATAAGTTCACACTTCACTTAACATTAAAGAAGGGGTGCTTAATATTAAAGTAATTGTGATATAGTGACTGTTCTACTAAGTTAAAATAAATGTTCTATTGACTTAAAATTTATGTTCACTATTCACTTAACGTTAAAGAAGATATGTTTAACATTAAAATAATTGTTCTACCGAGTTAAAGTAAATATTCAAATGATATGAAGTGATTGTTATACTGAGTTAAAATAAATATTTCATTGACTTAAAGTTCATGTTCACTGTTCATTTACCGTTAAAGAAATGATGTTTAACATTAGAGTAAATGTGCTAGTGAGTAAAGTAAATGATCGAAGGAAATAAAAATTCTTACTTTGAAACATGTGAATATTATTTCAAAATATATATTGTTTTAAAGAAACAGAAACTGCTTTAAGTGATATAGCTTTGTTTTTTGAATCATATGTACAGTTATTTTAAATTATATATACATTCACATTAGAGTATGTACTATTTTATTTAAAAAATTAACTTAGTTACCTTTAAAGAAGACAAAGAAAAGACATCTCATGAGAGATAAGAGCAAAATAAGAATTAAAAAAGTGATTGAGAGAGAGAAGATAAAAGATATTTTAAAGACATTATTAAATATTTTTTTTCAAAAATAGATACTATAAAATAAATCTCCTAAAAATAGGGATTAAATCTTACTATTTTTTCTAACGTAGATTAGAAATTAAGTCTCATCCCTAATATACTTCCATCGAGTTGAGTGAAGCATTATTGATGCTCTCCACCACTGCACGCATCTGTTTTATTGCCTTTCTTTTCCTTGTTAAAAAACACCTCCGAGTTCGCCGGAGTATTATATTAACGCTTAATGGAGCCAGCAGTTTATTGTTCAATAGGAAAGTCCACACCTCAGGGATGAGAACCTGATATAGTTTGGTGCATATCAAGACCAACTCTTGTTGAATACTTGCACTAGGACTGAGGAACATAACACCACTAGTTGAAAACCCGTGCGATGCACGGTAATTATTTATAAAATATTAAGATAAATAAAAATATTATTTATAAAAGTATATAATTTTTATTATAAAAGTTTTGTTAAACTAAATAGGAAAAGTTTGTTCTTAAAACAAATGAAGGTGGACTGCAGGAAGGTAGGCTTAAAATTAAATTTTTTTAAAAAAGTTATGGTCTGCTCGGTTTAGCAAGATTTGTTAGATGGTGAGTATCTTACCTTGTTTAAAAAGATTTCTTCGTTGATTTAAGTGACAATTAATATTTACCCGGATTTTACTTAACCATATTTAGCTGCAATATAGATAGATTTAGTGGGGAGGTTTAGGCGGGAAAACTCTGCTTCTGGTGCTGCCACGTGGCTGCTCCAAAACTGAGTTTTATTAGAATAGTATAGATTAGAAAACTAAAGAGAAAGATTTATTGTCCTGTCTAAAGTGTAATTTTGTCGTGTCAAATTGTATTTTTGTTTTCTTATTCGTCCATTTCATCATCTATTTTTAAAAGAAATACATAATTCATGATGAGGTGGATAAATGGGAGAGTAAAAATATCATGATGAGGTGGACGGATGGGAAAATAGAAGTGTAATTTGACATTGCTAAACTACATTTTTGGCAGTGTAGTAAGCATTTCTCAAAACCTAAAATGGTTGGGTTAAAGGTGTTTGATCTCGATAGATTTGGGAATTGCTGTACTCCACAAGCATCTAATTAACAGCCATCTTTTTGATAAAAAAAAATCTAACAAGCGTGACAAGTTGTTTCCCATATCAAACACCCCTACTAGTTTCTTATTGAGGGCCACAGTTTTGAGTCCGGTGCAAGCATCATGGCACGTCAAGAGCCATGATGCATGCAAGTTTGCTGTTAAGTGGACCCTTGAGAGAGAAGAATGTGTATATAATGGCATAGGTAGATCGGGACCTTTTTCTTGTCAAATAAACGATTGCTGGTGAGTGGTCCTCAGGAAGCTAATGTGATCGAAATGACACCAGTGGGACAGTTTAATTGCACCTAATGGTAGTGCTTTTGCGTGGTGAACTTTCCTACCTTTCTTTCATGAGTCAATAGCACCCCTAGAAGTGTAACACACGAAAGTGAGATATATCATTTTCTCTCATTTTTTTAATCAAAGTCATTTATTTTTAATGATTGGACTTGTCATTTAAGATAGGGATATGGTTAGAGGGCATGGCCATGGTTGATTGCTTAGATGGTATTTTTAGTTACTTAAGGACTAATTAAAATTGAAGGAAATGATCTCTCTCTTTTCTATTGCAATCATGATAACGTAACATGATAAAACTGGTCTTAAACCTGCAAGGGTCATAGCAAACCGATTTCGGAGATCCGACATTGGATCTTCAAATCTACTGATGATGAAGGAAGATGAAGTTATCAATGATGTCAGGAGCCAACATGAGGAAGGATTCTTGAAATCAACTCTTTGATGCTCAAATCAAGTCTCCGTGCTAGGAAAGAAGCAAAGGAAGTATGTAGTAGAACTCAGATAGAGAGAGAGGGAGAGAGATTGTCGAGGGTCAAGTCAAGATCTCTTGTGTGGATCTAGAATCTCATGGCCCTTTACCTGTGACGAGGAGGTCATTTATAGGTGCTCTTATGTAGGTCAGTTGGGTCTTCTTACCATATTAGAATTGGAGGCCTTATTCGAAATGCTTGATTTTTGGGGGAAGTCGTAGTTGGACTCTGATTCTCAGTAAACTGTAAAAAGGGAAAAGTCAGATTGGGACTTAGATTTGGTCTGATATCTTGATTGAGGTCAGACTCTAAAAGTCTATGAGAACCTCGATCTAAGTCAAGACTTTTACTGGATTTCATCTATTGGATCATTGGCTACTCTCAGGTCATCAGATATGGCCACAAAGACCATGTCCCATCATAGCAATTGCTCTTTTTTCACATAGTTGGCGCCCGGAGCCCAACGACCAATCACCGACGAAGCGGGACTTCGGCTGGTGCCCGACGATCAACGGAAACACTAACAACCTACGTTCGACAATGGCCCCGATGGTCGATGGAGCACGACAATAGCACCGATGGCCAACGACCGACACCTGACACTCAGTGGCCAACACCAACGACCTGCACCGGCCTCAAGATAATAGACATGAATTAGATTTTATCAAACACCATCTAAGCCTACAATCATTGTGCTCAAGATTTTTTAAATATTTTAAAAAATATTTTGAAAATTACTTTATTAAAAAATAAACATCGAAAAATCTTTGCAGAGAAATCATTTAAGAGGGTACCAAATAGATAATTATATTTTTATTTTTATTGTAAATACTCTTTCTTAGAATTTTTTTCTTATAAATATATTTTACAACTAGAACCCTTAAATCGCAAACCATTTTGTCAAATAAATTGTTGCCAATGTCTCGGGAAACTAAAGTGATTTTGAGCTCAAACACCAGTGGGACAGTAACCTAATGGTAGTGCTTTGCGTGGTGAACTTTCTTACCTTTCTTTCGTGAGTCATGCACCCCTAGAAGTGTAACACACGAGAGTGAGATATATTGTTTTCTCTCAATTTTTTTTATTAGTCAAAGTCATCTATTTTGAATGTTTGGGCATGCCATCTAAGGAAGTGTTTGAAAACGGTTTGAAAAGATTTTAAAATTAAAATTTTTTGACAAAACTCTCCTCATTTTCAAAAGATCCACCCATCGCCTTAGTTTTTTTAGCATTGCATAATTCACTGGAAGGGAGAGATAGACAGAAGGTTTTGCATATGGAAAAGCGGATGTACGTCATTGAAAAAATTATGGGAAAGGTGGAGAGAGAGAGAGAAAGAAAGAATGCGTTGGGTGGGAAATTTTTCTCTTCTTTTAACAACTTTACATATCTCGTCACCCATGCTGCAAAAAGTACAGGCGACGAGACAAAAACCCTCCCACCCCATGTCATCTTATGTTGAACTGCAATTTTGCCAATTTCTTCTTTTTAAAACTCGTTTCCAAACTGAGCCAAACATAGGGATATGGTTAGAGGGCATGTCCATAGTTGATTGCTTAGATGGCATTTTTAGTTACTCAAAGACCAATGACTAGTGAGGGGAAATAATCCATCTCAATTTTATTGCGCTCATGTAGCAATTGCTTTTTCATATAATGGCATAATAAAAGTACCTAAAATCTGTGGATAAACGTGATCAAATTTCATTTTTTGTTTAAAAAAAGAGTGTGATTTGGATTGTGATATTTATAGTTTTGGCATTTTATCGTTTTTTAGTTCTCATGTAGATGATGCGACACACACACACACATTTATATATATATATATATATATATATATATGGAAAAAAAAGTGACATATTATCCTAGCAAAACTTTGTTTTTTCTTCTATTCATAGTTTTTCGTAAATAAGTGAGAAAGGTCAGCGTTTCAAATACACCAAGCTACCTGTGTGACATTTTTGTTTGTATTTGATGAATGCCCGGTGGGTAGGGGTCATCATTAACGTCATGACATGTTTTGCTCAAGTATTGTACTAATATACACTGTCTTATTTTTTTTAAAAAAAATTACATATAAATATTTGTTAAAAGATTAATTGTTTGGAATGACGTGCACTGCCACTGTCATGGCTCACCTCCTCCTCTTCGTCCTCACATCATCTTCTTCTGCAAATGTCAGTGCCCACCACTCAAAGTGGTGACTTTTATCCTTGCCAAATTCGAAACCCCCACACTACAAAGCAAGAGGACGCCTAACTCCTCCGCTCCGCCACCAGAGAGAGTCGCATGGCCCTCTGCACTCTAAAGGATCCTAGTGGTCCTCCATGTCGTGCTTCTCTCCCGCCACCTCTCCCTCTAATCCGACGTTTTTTGCCTCGCTCCTCAACCGTCCAATTCCTCCACCACCATTCACGTTGGAGCCAAGATTGCACTTGAGTTAATTTTGATGAGAACAAAATGCATTGTTGATTTGGTGATTTGATGGACTTGTATTTTCATAAATGTTGAGGGTCCAACGTGGTTGCTAGATGTATTGCAGAAATGCATGTTTTTAAGTACAAGGCCAAGAGCTCAAATGTCAAGGTAAGAAGAAATGCATTTTACAACTGTTGGAACTAATTAACATTGTGATGGTTGTGACATAAGATCAGGCTAGCTAGCCAACTGATTCAGGTACTAGTCGATCCAACTGTTGCCACATACCTCTTCTAAGCATCGTTTGGTAACCCAAGGTAGGCTGATTGATGTCATTGATCAATCTGAGTACTGTTTGCTCCCAATAGATCCAATAACGTAAAAATGGGCAAGTATCAATCTAGTCGATCGATAGAGGACACTTGGTCGACCGATTCAAATTTGGTTAGTTGACGGTGAGTTATTAGTCGACCAAATTATATTTATCTTCTAATAATTAGTGTTTCTATGTAAATACAATCTGGGTTGACTGACATTTGCCAACTAGTCGACCGAAGATTGTTACTAATCTAGATGATTCCATTGAAATAAATGTGGCCTTAACATGTGGAGTTTGTTTTAGGCCTCTTCTAACAAGTAAAGGTCCTCTTAGAAAAGAGACAAAGGTTCTAGAACCTTGGAAAGCGACCCCTAAGGCAAGAAGGTGTTGTTCTCTCTTAAGTGCTCTACTCTATGTGATGTCCTTGTAGGTTCTAGTTTTTGAAGGAGGAGATCAATTCAAGGAAAATTTGGATAATCCATAGCTTGCTTGTGATGGAGATTGCCATGGAATGATTAAGCGGCAGTATGGTGTTGTGGACACTAAAAAAAAAATCATCCCAGAAATATAATGGGTGGGAACCATTGGATGCAGTAGAGACAAGGCCAAGTCCACAACTGGCTACAATATGCAACAAGTCATGAGTCAACTCTCAAACATGCAAGAGTTGATTCTCATAAGCTAAGGGTATTGATGACACCATGAGAGGATGCCAAACAAGTTAACGACATGTGAGCAATCACCGTCTATCTCTTATTGACGACATGTTACAACAACTTGAATACATGATGATGGCAAGGCCAAACATTTTCTACATAAGTTGATCGCACTCAATGCCCCCATCAACGTAGTTTGATCGGGCACCAAGCTTGAAGTCACGTTATCGTACCAAGCAAAGCCGTGATGCCACAATAAGTCCAAAGCCACATGATCACTTCAAATCCGAGTGCGACACCACATTTAGTTGAAGATTGTCGGCACGACAACAAGTCAAAGACCACTAGCATGGCAACAAGTTGAAGACCGACAACCTGATAACACGACAAAGACCTCAGCACTGAAATAAAATTCTAAAGTAGGGAACCAGACCACCCGTCAAACTAGGGTGTCGGATCATCTAGTGGCTCCAGTATTGTACCACTTGTCTTTCTTTTTTTTAATAGGTAAGCTAGTTGGTTGGGGATGGGGAGAAATGAGGAGATGGCGCGGGATCGAACTCACGCCCTCCCGTCTCCCCCCCCCCCCCCTTCCATTTGGCAGGGGGGGCGACCACCGCGCCACTGGCGGTTCTCGTACTGTACCACTTTTCGGATTGGGATGATGGATCATCTAGTTACTCTAGGTGTCAGATCACTTAAGCAGCTGGGGGGACTGGATCATCCAGACAACCCCAGGTGTTGGGTCACCCAAGTGTTCATGGTGCCATTTTATAATTAAATAATGGTGCCTTTCCACTTCTTAAATAATGGTGCCATAGTACACTGACCGCTTTGGTTGAAGGTTGGGGTAGTCTAACCCAGGATAGACTAACCCAGGGTAACACATATTTCACTTTGGGCGCGACTTTTGAGATGGAGATGGGTTAACTCTTTTTTTTTAGTCAACTATCATCTTTGACTCAACTTATTTTTATGTAAAAAATTAAAAAAATAATAAATAAAATATAAAACGTATAATAGAATAATATTTAAAATTTTATGATAATTTTTCATATTTTTTAAAAGAAAAAAGTTAACCCCTCTACCCCACCTTTTGAGGTGGGGTAGACTTACCCCGGGGTAAGGGGGGTACCCCAGGTACCCCGGCCCCGCTCCCCAAAGCTGGGAGAGGGGGTTACCCCGGGGTACCCCCCTTACTAAAGCGGCCTGAAAGTGTGGTGCCATTGAAGGCCATGGTGCCATTTTATAATGGTGCCTTATCACAATGGAAGCAAGAGTATATTCACTTGTGAAACTAAGTGTGCCATGCATGCAATGTGATATCAGATTACATAAAGGCCTTGGGTACCACATCAACAGAGTTTCAACATGGTGTCGTTTCATAGTTGTGTACACTTGCCATGGGCTGCAAGAGTAAAAGGAGCAAAAAAAAAAGGAAAGGGAGTTCGGTGTTGGATCACCCTCAAAGGGTCCAGATCACTTGATGTCATATCACCTCCAAGGGTGTTGGATCACCAGTGTCGGATCACCTTCGCCCTGGCCCATGATCATCAATAAAATGTGCTATTCAGCAAGATAACATATAGTTTGTCTTGAAGTCCATAAATTTGTGGTGCCCAATTTGATTATCCAACTTGTGAAGAGCTTTATACAATTTATCCTTCTCTTCTTCATAGATTTTCATCATTTTAGATCTAATAGTAGCTCTTGAACAAAACTTAAATTGGGGATGAAGATTAGAAACAAATATACCAAAATACTCATATTCAACAAAAGTAAAAGATAACTCATGTTTGATTGCCAACTTTGCAAGATCTTGACGACTGCGCTCTTGATCGAATTTGAAATTTACAACCTTTATATTCATTTCATTTGTAGACTTGGTCATTTTTAACATATGTTGTTTGATATCACCATGAACATTATGTGGGCATCTCTTTACATGATTCATCAAATAAATTGTAACAGCGCGATCATTCGGATCCGGTTTGACGGGTTGTGTGTGTGGTGCTCATGACCAAGGTGGGGTCATAGAGCCTTGTTCGTGGCTTTTGTGCCTTGAGTTGGTGTTGTGGGCCTTAGTTCTCAGCCCATTAAGCCCGCAGGTTTTCTGGTGAAGAAGGCGACGGGATGTGTCGTCGAGTTTTAAACGCGACGGCTTCCTACGTCGCGATTCACCAACTGCTTTTTCGTGGCGCAACACGAGTGGCGATGGTCTAGTCTGTCGCATTTAATGTGTTATAAACGCAACGTCTGCCTCCGTCGCAATTTTGACTGTGCATTTATTGTTCTGTTTCAGCCAGGCAGAGCAGAGGAGCTCTGTCCGGTGTGAGGGGAGCTGTTGCGGAGCTCTTGTGGTGTTTTTTGGCTTTCTGGTGGCTGGTCTAGTGTGGGGTCCACGCGAGGAGGGTGTCCGGAGCATGGGTGCGCCTGCGATGTGGTGGTTTTCACATTCTGCGGGTTCTTTGAGTTGGTAGGAAGACTTCCTCTTTTACCTTGTGTTATCTGATTGGTTTAAAGTTTTAAAGCATGGTATGATAGCATGTGGTAGCTTAGCTTTTGTTTTATGAGCTTTTGTGTGGTTTGCATGGTGTGTGGAATGATTTTCTAGATAAGGGAAGGGGTTCAGCCGTCAACCTAAGAAGACGATGGTGTGAATCGTCACGTTTTAGTGAGAACACGACGGAGTAGTCCGTTGCGTTTCTCTTTGATGGTTCCGATTGGTGTGAACGTGACCACATGACCCGTCGCGTTCTTGTTGAACGCGTCGGTGTGGTCCATCGCGATTTGTGTACGGTTTAGTTTGTTCTTATCGTGACGTATCGTCCCATCATGATTTGAACTTTGACTGTCGGGTTTGATCGTTTGGCTTGAAGGCGACGTATTGGGTCGTCACATTCTGGTCGCGACGTTGGGCCCTATCGCATTAAGTTTGGAATCGCGACCATTGAGGTCGTTGCGTTTCTGAAGGCGATGTTTATGTCCATCGCGTTTTGGCTTCCGAGGTGTAATTGTGGTGGTTGGGCTGTGATGGTTCTATGTGGACCTAGCCTTGATTGTTTAAAGTTAATTTAAGTTGTTTTGAGTTAATGAATATTAGTAAAGCATGTTATAGGCTTATTGGTTTCGATCATGTTTAGTTAGTAAATTAAGTTAATTGTGTCATTATGTTCATTATCTGGTTAATGTGCATTGTGGCTTATGTTGCCATGGAGGTCATGAAATGACCAATGATAGGCAAGGTTATTGTGTTTATGTGGTTCATGTGTGTTTAAGTGTAGGGTTGCTCGGAGATCACATGGTGACCAGTGACGAGCTAATTAAGGCATATGTGCCATGGTATAAGTTTTACGGTTATGTTAAATGACCGACTTGGTTGGTATGTTTTCCGAGTTTAGTGGTCCAGCGTCTATTCTGGAATGTCTCTTCAGTCGGGTACCCCAGGTTCTTTGAGAGCCATGCACGTTGTGTTTGTTGTGCTCGGGGTTTGTCCCGGTATTGTGTGTACCGTTGACGTCTGTGTCATCTTCCTGGATACCCTCACTTCTGTGTTTGAGTTGTACGTCCGGTGAGGGAAAGACGACAGTGGGTAGCGACTCGTGTTTGTGTGTGTAGGGTCGCTTGTAGCGTGCTCGTGGTGGGGGACGAACACCAGTAGACGTACCGGTCCCCATCTAGTCTTGTGTTTCCAGTGCCTCACTTTAGAGAGCTCAGGCCAGAGTCTCTAAAGGTGCAGCATGACCTGCAGTTGTGTGGTCTGCAGGTGTGGTGTTGGTTGGTCTCCACTGTTCTTTGGCTTTACTATGTGGTTGTGGAGCGGCAGTTGGACCTTTCATCCTGGATTGTGAGACTGAGAGGTGGTTCTTGTGTTGTGTTGTCCGGGTTGGATACTGAGGTCATGAACCAGTAGTTTGTTCCCGTGTGGTGGCATCGTTCCTTTCCGACTCGTGCTTTGCTAGTGGTTGTGGCTTGTGAGCGATGGCTCACCAATTGTGGTTCCAACTTGTTGTGGTGTGCCCTGTTGTGACACTGTGGTGGTTGTGGTTTCTGTGGTGGTACCTCGCTGTGGTAAGTATCTGCACCCTGTGTGGGTAGTCGTTTATTGGGTACGCTGTGTACCAGCCTTTTTAGGTGGAGTGGAGTGGAGTTGTGCTCCGTGGAGGTCGTGTTGTAGGACCTTCCACTTGTTGTGTTGTACCTTTTGAGGGTAATCTTCCGAGGTGTTCGTTGTTTTAGGGTATAGTGGACTAGTTCCTTGTTGGTAGTCATGTTACCCTTATGTTTGTGGTTCGCCTGTGAAACTTGTAGCCTAGGCGTTTCTGTTGTCATTGTGAACTAGTGTTTCTGTACTAGCCCTGCTGGTTTCTTTAGTTCTTGCAGATTGTGTTAGCTAGTGAGTTTTATTTAATTGTAGTTTAATTATGTTTAGTGCAATTATGTTGTGATTTGGCTAACGGTGTTGCCAGTGAGACCCTTTGCGGTTGAGGTATCTTCAATTTTCAGTTGTTTTTTTAAGAGGTCACTGTTGAGCATGTGACTTGTTGAGGCTCACTCCCTTATAGTTCTTTTCAAGTGCTCGCCATGTGTTGGCTCGTAGTGGCGTTTGTGGCAAACTTGTGCCACTAACAGTTGAGTCGTAGTTAGTGATGTGTGAGCTTTGCTCCCTCGGGATATGCCCCAGGTAGTTGTACTTTTCTCTTGGACATGTAATAGTGTATTGAGACAGTGTAATGTGTTGTAAAAGAATATGAGAACATGTACTTTCTTATGTCTTGTATTCTTGTAGATGTCTTTTATATTCTTACTGGACACTTGTGCGAGTTATCCCTGGCGAGACTTTGGTCTGTTCGCGGGAGGCAAGTTTGGATATGGAGCTTATTGGACATAAATATCCAGGGTCGCTACATAAATAGTGCCTATTGAACTAGCCCTATCAAATATCCTTTTGCAATGAAGACATTTAGCAATTTCCCTATCATAAAGGGTTTTACTCTTTCCGAAGTCATTCCAAACAACTAAGCACGATGTCTTTTTTCTAGGCAAAGATATTTTTTACCACTGTATTATCAACATTTTGTACACCTTCATCCAAACTAGGAATTGTCTCATATTACTACTATTGGTGGGATTATTGTCACTTGAAGTGAGTGCATTTGCATTTGAAGATTCAACATTGCTCCACTAAAAGAAGCAATAATTCTTCCTCCATGCAAATCTATTTTCACATCCCGTAAAATAAAATAATAATTCAATGCACTACAGAAAAAATTAATGATCTGTAAAAAGACAATAATCATTCATACATACTCAGTTGTGGGCCGTTATAGATCACCTTCTCTAGTGAGGGGTGTTGTGCAAATTGCAACTACCTCAACCTACAGTTACAGAGAAAGATAGAGGAGAATAGGTCTTGAGGAGGGCCACAGAGGGCTAGTGTGGTGGCGAAGAATGACAGAGAGGGGGAGGTCCGCAGAGGCTGAAGGAGCTGGTAGAGGATGGCGGACTTGCGCTCTTGCTGGGGAGCTCCGAGGAGGGCTCGCGTGGGTGGTGGAGGAGATTGGCTGAGGAGGAAGGATTGGTAGAGAGGGGGAGGTTCGCAAAGGGCTCATGGGGGTGGTGGTCCAGTGGAGGATGGTGGACTTCCACTCATGCTGGGGAGGTCTGTGGAGGGCTCGTGCAGGTGGTGTAGGAGATCGGCTGAGGAGGGAGGATCGGTGGAGAGGGGGAGATTTGCAAAGGGCTCACGGGGGTGGTGGCCCAGAGGAGAATGGTGGACTTGCGCTCTTGCCGGGGAGGTTCATAGAGGGCTCACGTAGGTGGTGGAGGAGATCGGCTGAGGAGGGAGGATTGATAGAGAGGGTGTAACACCCCAAAATTTAATACCAAATTAATAATATGATATAAAAAATTAGAGAAGATTTTAATTTTCATAAAAGACATAAATACTTACCAGAAACCATATTATCTTTACTTTAGAGATATTTCTACATTAGTAAAGAGACCCCGATATTATTTTCAGATATGCGCACTCCGACAGGATGCCACTAGAATTCGGTAACAGAATAAAATTCGACACCACCATAATTCTAAAAAAAATATACTGATTTTAAAGACACAAATGTCATGAATTAATGACACACAGATATCGAGATTAAGTCAACCCATAATTTTGGGGTACTTTTTACTTGACAAAAAAATTAATTCAAAAAATTAAACTAAAATCACTAAAATTTGCAAAATCTTCTAATTAGCATCAATCTGAAATTTCACTTTAATCAGACATCATTTAGATATAAAATCAAGATCCTAAAGAAGTTTAAACAAATTAATTTGATTTTTCCACACACATATGGGCTTCATGATGGAGGCTACTGTGTGTTGGCCTTTGGTGAAGCCTTATCCCAAGTAGGAAGCGTGGCAAGTGAAGAGGACTTTTGAGATCAAAGTATGAGTGACATGAAAGTAAGGAGGGGAATTGGGAGATGGATGTATCAGAATCTATGAGATCTTAGATATTAAAACATGAGAGATAGATTATTGTGTCTTGTGATTGTGCAACAAAGTTTAATAACAAAGACACATTCAATCACAACATATGTCAAAGATTTAATAAATTGAATGCATTTAAAAAGATGAAGCAAATGTGATTGAAGGTGACCTATATGAGTTGACAATAGTGTTTATCACATGAGTTTAGTAGCTAAACATTTAACGCAATGTAGATTGATAACTCTAAACTCTGTGGTCATGAACTTCATCTAGGTCAATGCATATGTGTTCTTTTTATACTTTGAATTTTCTATCATTTTGTGTGAGAGAATACAAGAATAAATTGGTCAAATCACATCTTTCAATGCAAGATATCACATTTACCCAATGCAAGACCCCCTAATTATTCAGTGGTTTAACCTTCATTATCTTATACAGAGTTGAAAATATTTGTTTATCACCTTTTCACGCGAGCTAAAACACGGTTAGGTGAAATGAGCCTGGTTATTCAGTGATGAAATGAAGTTTTCATTGCTCTGTCTGTATCTCTCTCTTTTTATCTTTTTCAAATTTTGTAGGAACAAATTTTCATTTATTAGAATAGGCATGATCATGAATGTAAAAAAAATTGTATTAAATATAAAGTTTAAAATATACACATGTTAAACACTAAAGTTACTCATATGCCTACAAGTATTTTGCAACTCAGTTTAAATGAGTTCAGTATTAAAAACTGTCATAAGCTCATTTTTAGATTATATCTTTAAGACTAAACTGAGTGCACAATTATTTTAGTCTTTATGTATAAACTCTCTCATATAAGAATATCATAAAGACTCATTTATCCTGATACAAGACTTGAATAAAAGGAGATTAAATCAAGAAATGAATGGGAATCAAAATAAACAATGAATGTGAAGAATTGATGAAGACTCTCCCTGTCATGTAACTCCCCCTCGTAGAGTGAACATGAGAATTATTGATGAAGATTTGAATAGTAAAGAGCCAATGCAATTTAAGAAGCATGAATTTATTAGTAAGAAGAATATGACTTTTATTTGCAAGAATGAAATGGAAGATATCAAGAATGTGGGAATTTGCACAAGTCAAGCTCCCTCCTTAAGAATAAAAATATATTTTCTGAGAGAGGCTTAGTGAAAATATCTGCAATCTGCTTTTCAGTGTTAATAAAATGAAGCTCAAAGGATATCTTAGCAACATCATCTCTTAAAAAATGGTGTCTTATGTCAATGTGTTTTGTTCGTAATGCAAAATTGGGTTCTTAGAAAGATTGATTACATTAGTGTTGTCACATAAAATAAGAATGCAACCCAATTTGTGATTATAGTCTAGGAGTTGGTGTTTTACCCAAAGAATTTGAGTGCCACAACAACCAGCCGCAACATATTCAACCTCTGTAGTAGATAGAGCAACTGAATGTTATTTTTTGGAAGCCCAAGAGATTAAACATCCACCTAGATATAAGCATCAACTACTAGTACTTTTTCTATCAAGTTTGTAACCAACATCACAGTAAGCAATTAAGTCCAGTTGGCAACCAGCAGGGTACCAAATGCCAAGATCACATGTTCCAATAATATATTTAAAAATTCGTTTAACAGCTAACATGTGGCATTCCTTAGGATTGGCATGAAATCTAGCACACAAGCACACAATGAATTGAATATCTGGCCTTGAAGTTGTAAGATAGAGTAGAGAGCCAATCATACCTCTATAAGTCTTAGGATTTACTGACTTACCAAATGAATTTTCATCTAATCTTACATTTATGGCCATTGGTGTGCTTGAATGTTTGAAGTGTTGGTAATCAAATTTCTTCAAGAGCTCTTTCACATATTTGGTTTGACTGACGAATATTCCTTCAGTAGTTTAATGTACATGCAATCCCAAAAAGAATTGTAATTCACCTATCAAACTCATTTCAAATTTATTTTACATATGATCAGCAAATTGAGTACACAACTCTTGATTTGTAGATCCAAAGATTATGTCATCAACATAAATTTGAACATTAATGATTTGATTTTTGACATTTTTTATAAATAAAGTTTGGTCTACATTACCTCTTGTATATCCTTTATTCAAAAGAAAATAACTCAAACGGTCATACCAAGCTCTTGGAGCTTGATTAAGACCATTTAGAGCCTGATTCATCTTGAAAACATGATCATGATATTTTTTACTTTCAAAACCAGGAGGTTGACCCACAAAAATGTTTTCTTTGATGATTACATTCGAGAAAGCACTTTTAACATCCATTTGATAGACTTTAAATTTTAAGGATGATGCAAAAGCAAGAAAAATTCTTACAGCTTCTACTTTAGCTACAGGGGCATATGATTCTTCAAATTCAATTCTAAATTCTTGATTGTATCCCTTTGCAACTAGTCTAGCTTTATTTCTAACAACTTGTCCATCTTCATTCAATTTATTTCGGAAGACCCATCTAGTACCAATCACAGACTGGTCACTAGGCTTTGGTTCTACTTCCCATACATTGTTTCTGTCAAATTGATGAAGTTCTCCATGCATTGTATTGATCCAGTCTTCACTGGTTAGAGCTTCATCAATAGAATTAGGTTCAATTTGGAAAGTAGTGACAAACGATCTTCATTTATTACATTTTGAAAAGATGATCTAGTTCTAACTCTATCTTGCAAATTATCAACTACATTCTCAATAGGATGATCTCTTAAGAGTATGGTTCAGAAATTACCTCCTGAGTTTCATTCAGTTCTGGAGCAATATTACTTGATCCATTTGTGGCAAGTACTAGATTGTTTAGATTTTCAGATGTCCCTTCATGCTACTCAACAGCTGGTGAAGACTCAACAATAAAATCATCTTCTTCTACATTTTGTAGAGTTCTGCAAGATGTAAAACCATCAAATTTATAAGAGTTTTCATCAAAGACTGCATGTGGAGATTCTTCCGCAATTTTATTCTTAAGAATGTAATCTCTATATGCTCTAGACTTTTCAGAATAACCAAGGAAGATGACTTCAAGACTCTTAGCATCAAATTTGTCAAGAAATTTTTTTTTTTTGTTATGTACAAAGTATTTTCAACTAAAAACCTTAAAGTAAGACACAATGGGCTTTTTTGTTTAAGAGTTCATAGGGGGATTTTCTTATTTTTTGTCTGACCAATGCTCTATTCAGAATATGATTTGTTGTATTCACAGCTTCAGCTCAGAAAAATTTGGGCAGTTTGCTTTCAAAGAGCATGAACCTAGTCATTTCCACAAGAGTTCTATTCTTTCTTTCCACAACTCCATTTTGTTCTGGAGTTTTTGGAGAAGAGAATCTGTGAAAAATGTTCAATTCAGCACATAAATCAGAAAAAAAAAAAATTATTTTCAAATTCACCCCTATGATCAGTAAAGATGGACTTTATTTTGTGTGATAATCTCATTAAGATAATGTTACAAAATTTCCTAAATTCTTGACAAGTATCACTTTTGTGGGATAGAAAGATAACCCAAATATATCTAGTAAAATCATCAATGATGACAAATCCATAACGTTTGTCACTAAGACTGAGAATTCTTGTTGGCCCAAAAAGGTTCATGTGAAGTAATTCTAGTGATTTAGTAGTGAGTACATCATTAAAGATTTTAAAAGATTTTATGTTTTGTTTTTTTTGAGCACATATCCCACAAATTTGATTTTCAACATTAGGAAAAAAATTCAAGAAGTCCTTTAACCATATTTAGTCTTATGAGTTTATTCAAGGTGCTGAAACTTGCATGACCAAGCCTCTTATGCCATGTCCATGCAATTTCATTTTTATTAGCAACCAAACAGATGTTTTCATCAAAATTTTGTCAAGATTTATCAAGTAAACATTGTTCTCTCTTTTTTCAAAAAAGATTATTTTTTCAGATGAAGAGTAAATTATTTTGCAAGAATTTGACTAAAAAACAACTTTGTGACCTTTGTCACACAACTGATTGATACTTAGTAAATTGTAATCCAAACCATCAACAAGCAAAATGCTTTCAATTGACTTTGAGGAGGATTTACCAACCTTTGCAAATCCAATTATTTTTCCTTTATTTTTACCTCTAAATCTGACTGATCCTCTTTTCTTTTCAACCAGATATGTGAACTTGGTTCTGTCTCCAGTTATGTGCCGTGAACAGCCACTATCAAGATACCACACATTTGAACTGGGTACACGACCTTCCTGCACAATTCAAATCAGAGAAGAAAATATTTTGGCACCCAAACATTGTTGGGACCATCAGTTGATTGAGCAGGAATATCAAATCTTTTCTAACCACATTTGAGTCCTTTTTTGTTTGTGTTTCACTTTTGAAATAACTTCCATTTTTGGTAGTTTGACATTTTAATTTGGAATGTAAACACCAGTATTTTTTCTTTCACAAATAAGAAAATTATGTTTTTTGACATGTCTGCTTATGTATGAAAATCCAGACCAAAAGTTCTATTGATATCTTGGAAATTTTGGATAGAATGAATGAGAGTTGTACCAATGAGGATTGTGGCACCATTAATTCCAAGAATTAATCCAGTTGGATTGATAAAATGCTCTGGACCTCCAATCAACATCATGAAAATGTGCTCTTGCATTTTGATAATTTTCATATTTTTTTTGAATTTTTATTTAATATCTTTTTATTTTTCAGAACTAGGTAGATCGACCTATGTTGAGTATGTGTCGACACAATGGCCACAGGTTTTAACTTATGGTTAACCTATGTCGATCTCTCTGCAACATGTGTCGACCTGATTGGTTTCTTCTAATTGGACGCATCATTTTACTTTTGTTTTTTAACTGTTTCAGATGTTTACTTTGACAATTATTTATTCTTTTTTTCTGAACTGTTGCTTTTAACAAATTTTATCAAAGAAATTTTTGAAGGTTTTTCTTTCTCCTCAGATGCTTTAATCCTTGTTGTTTCTTCTATGATAAATCTCAATCCATACTTTTTAACATTAATTTTCAGTCCCAACAAGGCATCAAGATTTTCTTTCCCTTTTGTGAAATTCTTTATCACTTGATCATTTTCAATCAACAGTTTATTAAGTTTCTCAATCTCATCAATTGCTTGTTATTTTTCTTATGTTGCATTTCAATTTTCTCTGTTAATTTCTCAATCTCATTATTAGCCTTCTGAGATATGATTTTAAATTTATCTAATTCATCCAACATTACTTCTCTTTCATCATTAAATTCGGAAATTTCCTTTTATAGTTCAGACATTCTACTTGTAAGAGAAGTATCATGCATAACATTTTTAATCTTCTTTTTCATATATTTATTTTCTTTCCTTATTTAAGAATATTTTTCAACTAATGTGGCATAAGCATCTTGCCAGTCATCAATTGTGTATTGTTCATAAGAGGAGCTCACCTTGCTATCATTGATGTCGGTCATAAAGTATACTTCCTCATCTTCAGAGCTTGAGGAATTTTCTCCTTCTTCTTTATTTTGGTCTTCATCCGATCAAGTTGCTAAAATGTTTTTGGCTTCTTCGTCTTGATAAACTTCTTGTATTTCTTGCTCATATCTCTTTTGAAATCAGATCATTTTTCTTTCATGTGTTCTGGTTTGTTGCACCTGTAACATAAAATTAAATTTTCAGTTTTCTTGTCATTTCTAGTTAGATGAGAGGTTGAAGATGGAAGCTACTTCATCCCAAGAGATTTGTTTTGTTTTCCATGGTATTTTCCAATTTTGATGTTATTTTTTTAAAAAATTGTCTGGTGATGAGGGCAATCTCATCCTCATCAGATTCAGATGATTTAGAAACATTTAATTTTTTTATCTTTATCTTTTCCACTTGTGGAAGCTTTGAGTGCAGTTGGTTTAGCCTTTAGCATGTGTTCTTCAGTTCTTTTCAAATTTATTACCAGCTCAGCATCAGTATAATCCTTACCTAATCCTTTCAGTCCATTCACAATTACCATGAACCAATCAAACATTTCAGATAAGATACATCAGACTTCATGGTAAATATTTCATAATCAGAAACTAACAAATTGGCCTTAGTTTCTCTAACTTGTGATGTTCCCTCATACATCACTGAAACTTATCCCACATTTTTTGTGGAGGAAACACATGGATACTCTAGCATATTCTTTGGGATGGACTACACATTGAAACATATTCATAGCACTAAAATTTAATGTAGCCCTTCTTATTTGCTCTCTGGTCCATGTATCCTCATCACTAGTGATTTCATAAGGGCTTTTTTCAACGATCTTCTAGATTTCATAATTCTGGGATCTAAGAAAAACTTGCATTCAATTTTTCCAGTAAGCATAATCAGATCCATCGAAGAAGGGTGGTCTGTTTATAGAGTGACCCTCAGCTACAAAACCTCGAGAATCCATGAATCAAAAATATGTAACAGTTGAAAATCAAGCACATAGATCAAACCGGATGGATCAAACAAATGTGATCAAATCAGATCAAAACCATAGATTAACCCGCTCTGATACCAATTGTAAGATCGAATGAGCGGTGAATGGGGAGAGTGAAGGATCTAAGGGGGGGGGTTGAATAGATCTATTACTAATCACAGTGGAAGCTTAAGCAATTTAAAGAAATTACTTTAGATTATAACTCAATTCAGCGAAAACCATACTGATCTGATGTAGGTGTGTGTAGTTTATGTGTGAGACAATCAGATAAACAGTATGTAAGTGAAATCCCTATGCATACATCTAACGAAGAGACAATTAGCAAACCACTCCACAGGAGATTTTTAGGTGGTTCGAAAATCACATAGTGATTCCTACATCCACCTCTCACACAGTGAGGTACACACTACTCAACGAAATTGAGTACAACACATACGAGAGTTCAACGGCTCAAACCACACACACACAATAGCTCGATGGCTCAGTTCACACACTTGATCAAACACTCAAAGAAACACACACAATCATACACACTTTCTAATCGAGATTATCTGCACAAAACACTTGTGCAAATCAATCAACACTCAGAAACACACACACATATGAAGAACCTTTGCATGTGCTCTCCTCTGTTAGAGAACAAATGGACTTCGATGAAGCTTGACGATCTTGACACCACTCCTCTGTGGTTGGATCTCCATATCAAGAAGAAGATCAAAGAATTGCTTCGATCTGGTAGCTATGCTCTTCTTTTTCTGCTTCCTCTCTTCCTGGCGGCGCAATTCTGCTCCTCTCTCTAAGCTCTCACTTTTCCCGCTTCTTTTCACACTTCACCTTTCTGTCGCACACCTTTCACAAAGGACAAGTGCCTATTTATACCCAAATGTCCAAACCTCATACTTAGCATTGCGTGTACCCAGAGCCCTTAGGTGTGACACGTGCACATCACATGATGTCCTGCACAGATAACATCCTTAAGTATTCAGGAGAAAATGGTAATCGATGTTATGATAGTTGATGTTAAAATATAAGGCAATCTATGTTATGACAATCGATCTTAAACAATGTAATCCATGTTTAAGTTGTTGGCAATCCATGTTATGACAATCGATGTTAAGCATGAGGTAATCGATCTTTGATCGATTGTCAAAGAGTCGACTGTCAAAAAGTCGACTGTCAAATTATAACATGAGATAATCGATGTTTGATCGAGTGTCAAAGAGTCGACTGTCAAGAAGTCGACTGCCATATTAAACATGAGGTAATCGATGTTTGATCGATTGTCAAAGAGTCAAATGTCATAACATCGACTGTCAAGAAGTCGACTTTCAAATTATAACATGAATATACGAAGTCTCAGCAATTCGACTGTCCAAGTGTAAATTGTGACATCCAAAGTCAAAGTGCTTCGGATGGCAGAGATACAACATGAATATACGAAGTGCCATTTCTTCGACTGACCAAGTGTAAATGTGAACATCTGAAGTGTTGATCGAAATTACTGGATCGGTTGAGGTGACTTCATCATATTCGAATATGACAAAGTTCCACTTCGTCTGACAAAGAGAAATATAGAACATCCAAAGTCACAGTGTAAAATATATCATGATCGGCCATAGTAACTTCGTCATATCCGAAGTCTTGCTTCGTATATGACGAAGTTCCACTTCGTCTGATAAGGAACAATTGAGTACATCCGAAGTCAGTGTTGAACTTAGTCTTAATCGGTCGAAGTGACTTCATCATATCCGAAGCTTAGCTACGTATATGACGAAGTTCCACTTCGTCATGTGCGATGTGACGGTCCTCATCGTTCAAACCCGTTAACCCAATAAAAAGCTTGACACGACTTCGCCTCCCACGAACAGTCCAATGCCTCGCAAGGATATCAACACACATGATTGTGGAAATATAAAGGAATACACTAAACACATATAATATTGCACATCTCACATATATTTACATGTTTATTACATAGTCAGTTCTCAACAAAAGTCAAGTACAGTGTACAACAGTCTGGGGCATACCCTAAGGTACAACGAAAGAGAATTACACTGCTGGAAGAGTAGACCCAACTCCACTGTGATGCGGCTCCAAACTAGAAGAAGGACGACAACCCTCATGCTCTCCCTCACCTGAAAGGAGTAGGGGTGAGCCTCACAAGTCATTGGCTCAGTAGGGAAATTTCCTCAAAGGTCGAAACAACACAAGTACTAGAGAAGCAGAAATAAAACATCTATTTAAACAGTTAAGCAAGCTAGCTAAGCATGATGCCACAACTGTAATTAATAAACAACTTTACGCTATTAACATGGCTGAACATTATTAAATAAACGGTAAACCACGCTCAGAGGTACGATCTAAAGAAGGGTAATGCCAAACACAAGTCACGAAAAACTGGTTCGCGACACCAGCTACTAACCTGGACAAACCACACAGGTCTACCTCTCAGCCTCGCAGCCACGAACGAAAGGTCCAACTGCCACTCCACCTCAACAGGGGAAACAAACAGTAGAGACCAAACTAACACCACACCTGCAGACCACGCCACTGCAAGCCCATGCCTGGAACCATTAGGGACTCCGGCCCGAGCTCTCTAAAGTGAGGCACTGGAAATAGGACTAGCTGGGGGACTAGTACATCTACCGGTGTCCGTCCCCCAACCAAGAGCGCGCTACAAGTGACTGAAGACAACCAACACAAGCCATTGTCCTACTATCGTCTTTCCCTCAGCCGGACGTACAACTCAAACAAAGGAGTAAGGGTGTCCAGGAAGACAATACAGACCTCGACGGTACACAAGTACCGAGACAAACCCCGAGCACAACGTGCTTGGCTCACAGAGAACCCGGAGTACCCAACTCGAGAGGTAACCATAGAAGGCGTCGTACTACCCAACTTGCCACATACACACAAACCATGCAAACTCGGCATTCTCAATCTCGACGGGTGCCATTGCACCGCTTACCGACTTTAAGTTCATAAAATAATGCCACACGATAACCATGTAACTATGCGTAGACTTTCAGCCCTCGGAAGCCAGAAGGTGACGGGGCACTCTGTCGCCTTCAAAAGGTGACGCCTCGATACGACGCTGTGGACGCTTCGTTCCGCACCCCTGCTATGTAGCAGCTGCTCCGGAGGTTCTCCGAAGGTTGTCTTTGCTCCCTCGTTGGCGTGGAAAGGTACTGGTTGACCCTTGCTTGCTTCTTTGACTTCGGTTGACAGATTGACAAGGGGAAAGACAAAGAAACTAGCAAAGTAATGAAGGGAGGTGATCGCCAGGGCCTTACCTGTGCCCAAGGAAGTGCCTTGATCGCGTCGGTGCGCTGCCTCAGTAGCGGATGATGATGGGACTCCAACTTTCCTCTCTTCGGCAGGCCAAAGAAAGGAAGCTCCACGGTCTCGTTGGAAGTGGTCCTGCAACAAGAGAAAGCTCTATTAGACTTGGATGAATATAGTAAATGTCCAAAAAGGGAAGAAGAAGCCCAAAAGGAGAGCCCTGTACCGGTTGCGGGCTTGAGAAGAGGGGTGGCAAGTGCTATGACCACCCTTTCCCTCCATTTTTGTTGGAAAACCCCCTTTGGGTGTGTAAGGAAGTGCACTACGTGCCTAGAGTGTGTGTGTGTGAAGTGACTAGCATGCAAAGTTAAGAGGGACGGAAGGGAAAGAGAAAGAAGAAGAGGGAGATGATCCTCTTGTGCAGCATGGTTGATCCTTTGTGGGCTCCTCCAGCACGCGGTGAAGCCTCCTGGATGCTCCAAGGTTGAGAGGAAGAAAAGGAACAAAGGTGGAAGCTTAGGTGCACTTTCTCTCCTTCTCTCAAAGCAACAAGGCTTGGGCTCGTCCAGCATCTCCCCCTCACTTAGAGGCCAAGGAGTACCATATATAGATAGTGGGGCTGGAGCTAGGAGCATAGGATTTTCAAGTGTGAAGAAACACACTTAAACATGTGGCGATCCATGTGTTAAGGCTTTAGACCAATGAGAGGGGGCCAAGTAGGACTTTTACTGAGTCAGGGGGTGCCAAGGTGGCCCATTTGCCCATTGGGAACGACCTCATGTGTTGCCATGGGGGAAAGAATTTCGCAAGTGGGCTGGAATCTCAAGCAGTTGCGCAGACCAAGTAAACCCAGGTTGACGGCAAGCGATGCTGCCGCCAACCCCATGCAGACGTCAACACATGTGGCCGTCAACCGGAGTCGGCATCCAGGAACCTTGCCGTCAACATGGACTCAGTGGCAGTCGATGTGGACGTTTACATGGGATCTGAGGTAAGTCAACAAGCGGTCAAACTGCCTTATTGGGCCATGAACCATGCGGGGATGGGCCAAATCTCGTGTCTACAAATGCCTCTCCGAGACATCCGATCTTGAAAGGGAGCAAAGCGGACTGAAAGGTTGGTGTCTCGGTAAACAAAGGAAGCAAATATTGATAGAAGGGACCATCTCTGAGGATAGGAATTGTAGAAAGCCACACGAATGAGTTAGGTAGAAACAAGTGACGATCGTCTGAGAGACAAATGTGGAAAAAGAGGGAGGTGATCTACATGTGTAACTACAACGGACCCAACGGGTAGGGTCCCTGGCATTGCCGTGTAGGACTTTGACTAGTTTCTAGTGTTGTCTGAGTCAAAGGAGTTGTAATATGACGGTTGAATCAAGAAAATCTCACAACCAGAGTCCGTTTGGGCCCGTTGACCTAATCAGGACGTTTGTCTAATCCGGGGGTTGTGGAGACAAAGGGATTTATTGTGCTCTCAAAGGATTATCAAAAGATTCTAATTGGAATCAATGTTTGGAAAGCTGGAAGTCCAGAATTAAGCTCATGACTGGCGAAAGGTTCACATGAACTCAACAAGACTGGAATGATTGCTTGTGATTTGTACGGTGGGGCAAGTTGGAGAATGGGCAACAAAAATCCGATATCGGCTTTGGATATTCAAGAAAGTGGTGCTAACCCGGTAGGCCACTTGAGCTGGGGGAACCACAGAGCAATTGAAGAAAATCTCCATTTTTTTTTTGAGTAGGTAAGAGAACGTTAGCAGTGAAATCCAAATGCATGTTGGTGTGGGTTCCCTATCTAAAATGCAAGTTAGAACCAGAGGAAATTCTAAGGCCATACGAATAACTGAGAGATCACAAACCCGTCATAGTTTTGGGAAAGGGGAACTCTAGGTTCACGGTCGCCAAGTTATTCGCCTCTGGTGACTAATCCTATGTTAGACATACCTGTGTAACACTCAAGGTCGCATGAGTGTTTTCGGATTTGAAGTGCTACTTGTGCTTAAACATCTGCAAAATAACTTAAAGCACAAGATGAGAGATAATGGCCATATTGACAAATAAAGCTTTTGAAAATTTCGGCAGGTTAACGTCCATATAATAAACAGACACATGCTGTCGTCAATAATAAACAGACGTCCAAGGATGTGGACGTTAACATGCTAGCAGATCAGACCGAAAAAATAGCTATTGGAAGGCCATCGAGACTCTTCTATCTTCTTCCTCCATCCTTCCTTCCTCAACTCCGAACCAGAGAGCTTCTGGGATGAACTGAAGCAGCACACATGGCTTCCTCATCGACTGGAACATCCACAAGCATGAGCCTGGGGGTTTTAAGTGAAGTTCCGGAGCATCTGAGCACCCGATTGGCCAATGGGGAGGTAAGGACCATCCATTTATGCTTCTCTTCGTGCTGAAAACGCCCCAAACCTTCTCTCATGGTTCTCCCTGGATGTGCAGGAGGTTCCTGCCTTCCCGAGCCAGGGCCAGGTACAGGCCTTCTCGTGGTGTTGTCAACCTGATGAATGCCATTACCATCGACATAAGAAGCTACATCGGAGCATGGAATCTGAGCTTTGTGGTGGTGCTGGCGAAGAACATGAAGGAGATGTGGTGGGGTTTTGATGCCCTGGGAGCGCTCATGGAGCGGTGGCATCCACACACGCACACGTTTGTGTTACAGGGATTTGAGGCAAGCATACTACTGGAGGAGGTGGAGCTGATCTTGGGGTGGAGACGATGCCTGGACTATGACATGACCACTCTTCTTCTCCCATGGGAAGAGATCTGTGCAGACATTGTGCGGGACAAGAATGAAGTGGTGAGGATGACGAACAAGCACGGGATCTTCCTAGACCAGCTAGCCTGGTGGTTGATCCAACATGCGAAGGAGATTGGCGGAGAGAGGGTGACCCGGGGATTGACGCTCTGCTTGGCTGGTGTGTTCTTGTTCCCCACTAGTGGCGACTTCCTTCTATATGAGCATGTAGGGATCATGTCTCTGCTATGGCTCGGGCAATCACTAGCCCCTGCAGTGCTGGCACACCTTTACAGCTCCCTCACCACAATGAGCTTAGGCGGACGCACATGCGGGAGCTTGTTCCTGCTTTAGGTATGGATGGAAGCTCATTTGAAGTTTGATTTTGCTGAGAGGCAACCTACCCCCTCTAGAATCTTCCTTCGGAGTTCGGTTCATTGCAGCAGGGCATGGTATGAGCCAGTGGATGAGATCAAGTGTGTGACAGCACACTTGAAGAGCAAAGATGCCTGGCACAACTACCTAAGCTACTTCCCTATGGAGGATTTCATAGTGAGGCCACTGTTCATGAGGACCATTGAGTTCAGGGTTCGCACCAGGGAGGACAGGGACTTATGGCTGACTGGTGCTGATCAGATGGTGGTATACCAGCCACACCGGTGCTAGTGTCAGCTTGGAATACCACAGGGAATTCCAGCTTCATCCCACTGCACCAACATGATTATCTCAGGAAGGAATGAGAAGCTGATGAAGAAGGCCAAGAAGACTTGGGAGAGATACATAGTGAGCAAGAAGGTGGGGCAGGCTGTCCAAGAGAACTGGAGAGAGGTCCGGGTCTATGAAGAGTATATTACCACAATTTGCCCCATTTCATGTGATTTCTTTATGGCTCGTAGAGCAAAGTGATGTATCCTCTCAATTCCAATAAATGTAGCACAAGTTTTATGAATAAATAATGAGTAGTTTTGTGTTGAATGTGTTGAATGGTTTGAATTGTGTGGAATGGACACAAAGGGGTGTTAAATTGCCTTCAAATGTGCTGAATTGAGTGTTTTGTGAAGGATTGCAGACGAGGGTTGGCATCCACATCGATCGCCGTTGGGGATAAGTAGACGGCCACATTGTGGCTGCCAACCGCCAGAGAGACGATAGATGGCCTGATCAATGGCCGTCGACAATGAAGTCGACGGCCAAAACTGGGTCGCCGACCGTGGTACTAGGTCTAACAGGGTGACCTCGAAGGAAGATATAGATGGCCAACAATGTGTCGTCAACTTGAAATCAGCGGCTAGACAATGGACGTTAACAGACACTCGACGGCCACAGGGTGGACGTCAATATTAAATGCAGCTGTTTGGCACCCGAGGCCATTCCGGCTCCCTTTCACCTTTTCAAACGCCGAGAAACGCCTCTTCACCTTCCTCTCACACTCTCTTCACTTCAAACCTTCCAAATCTTCTTCCTAATCTCTTCCAAACCTTCTTCGATCTTTCTTGTTGCCTTGGACTTGAACTGAGTTTCTCCTGATGGCAAGAGAAAAAAGGCTTATGCTCGGGGTCGTCACCAGCCGAGGGAAGAAGAGGAGGAGACGGGGGGTTTGGCGGCGGAGGACACGGCGGAGGGAGGAGGTCGGACCAAGCGGTCGCCGGTGACAACATGCTGAACGGGGAGGAGACGACTGGAGATGAGGGAGAGGAGACAGAGGCGGAGGCATCCCAGAGGGCCCAGTGCCACCTCAAGGTAGGCCACCCATCCCTAAACCCTTGTGTGTGAATGGTTGTAATAGTGGGAAGGAAGGGGAAACATGGGAGAGTCCGTCGGTTTCAATAGGAACTTGACGTCAACATCGGTTGACGTCGAGTGTTGACGTCCTGAACGTTGTCGTCAAGACGAACTTGATGGCAAGGATCCAGACGTTAACTGTTGAACCCGACGGCCACTACCTTGTCGTCAACTATGGTTAGACGACAGGTCCCTTGATGCCTATTCCATGTAAACGGCAACTTCCTTTCCGTCAACTTATTCTTAACGACAATCGATATTGACGTCGAATTTTTCTGTGTTTCTTGTAGGGAAAGGGCAGAATGAGGAGAAGGGTCACCTGGGACCTATCTTGGGCATGGTACCGGGCGCTATCAGAGGCCCAGCAGACTCGAGTAGCACGGATGGGGTTCGGGCACCTCTTAGTGGTACGCCCATTCCACGTGGACGTCCCCTACCTCGAGGCGCTGCGGGAGAGGTGGGACGAGGACTGCAAGGCATTCATCATGCCTTGGGGACACATGATACCCACATTGGAGGATGTGGCATATCTTACAGGACTACCGGTTCAGGGAGAGCCAGTAGTGGGGCAGGAGAGGAGGGACTACCACGACGACGTGGTGGAGTTGCTGGGGCCGGAGTTTGTGGCCGGGAGAAGGAGACCGATTCGGAGCATCCTGCTCGGATCATTGTCGGAGGCGGTAGGGCTGAGAGGAGGGAGGAGGGGAGCCCTAGAGACACTTGAGGAGTTCGGCAGCGGTGTCCGGGCGTCGATCCAGCTGGGAGACAGGAGCGAGGAGCAGTCCGTCCGGATCTTTGTGGCGTACCTGTTTGGACACCTTCTCTTCCCAACACAGTCATCTTAGATGAACTGCAAGTTCGTGCTCCTGCTACGGGACCTGGGAAAGCAGGCAAGTACGCATGGGGCACCGCGATGCTAGGACACCTTTTCTCACTTTTACCTAGCAGCTTGCGGCGTTCTCAGAGCACCAGGGGCTTCACTCCCTTTCTTCAGGTATACAAATTTGTTTTAATGCACTTCGTTGAATTAAATTGATAAATTACCTGACCAACATCTTTTCTTCTTGTGCAGATCTGGGGGTACACCCGCTTCCCCATGGGACGCGGTGTGCAGACAGACGGGAGACAGGCCATGGTACCCCTCATGGCCAGGTGGGAGGTGGCGCCCGATCTGAGAGTGACGGATCGGCACGTGGAGGACGTGCGGGCGGGACTCGACCTCTACCCCCATGATCAGGTATGAATCTCAACTAGCACTCCTTCTTTCTTGCGTTCAATTCACATTTGATGTGACTAACCAATGTTTTCTTCTTGCAGGTGGTTTGGACCCCGTACTTGGGGGAGGCGGACGCGTCCCACCCGGTGGTGGCGGCGGGGCGCTCGCTCTTCGATCGCCACCTGCTCTTACTGTGCCTAGGGACGTGCGAGCCCCTCTACCTAGAGTTAGTGGTGCGCACCTTGGGTTGGCACCAGTCGGCCTTAGAGGTACCCTCTCTAGGGAGAGAGGGGCACTCCCGCCGACGGTTCTTTGCCGAGGACCATGACTGGGGAGAGGAGCACGGGAGCACAGTCGCCTATTGGCGAGGTGGAGGGGAGTAGGTCCTCCAGCACACGGACCTCCAGGACAGCGCAGCATACCTAGAGGACTACCGGGCGCGCTACGCCGGGTGACTTCGGCTAGATCGGCGAGTGGTGAGTGAACTCTAACTCTAACTCTAACTCTTGGTTATTTAATCGATTGATTCTAACCTTGAAGTGTGGATGACAAATGCTGGAGTTGGAGGTGGTGCGACTCCTCGAGGGGAGGCTGGAAGAGTAGGCGGTAGAGGTAGAGAGGCTCCGCGCCGAGACGCGGTCATTGGTAAGTTAGAACTCACCCTTGATTTGATCTGATTTGATATGAGGACTGACCAAGGTATGTGAATGCAGAGGGGTGATCTAGCGAGGGTACGGGCGAGCCGGGAAGTGGGGGCGAGCTCGTCCGCGCAGCCAGCTAGCGGGACCTGGCGGTCCGATTGTAGGAGGCCCTGGACCGGGCGGAGGAGAGGGTTCGAGAGCTCGAGGCTGAGGTAAAACACTAAATCACTGCCTTTTCTGCACATGATTGATTAACCTGACATGTTTTCTCATTTATGTGCAGCGGCAAGGAGCAGGGGCAACCCTCCAGGCGCAGATGGAGAGTCTGCGGCTAGAGCTGACGAGGACGGAGGGCCGCCTACTTGAGGCGAGGGAGAGGGAGAGGGAGGCAGAGAGGGCTCGGGCGCAGACTGCCGCAGATTATGAGATCCTGAAGAACCGGGTGCTGAAGAAGTGCCGGGAGCAGCAGCGGCAGGCCCAGCAGGAGGTGGAGGCGAGGACCGGGTCGGCCTTCACATCACTCGACGACATCCTGTCCCTGGGGGACCCGTCGGTGGTGAGGGGAGGACTACGGCCAGAGGCGTCGAGGAGGAGGAGGTTAGCAGCTCACGTAGGCAAAGGCCTAGTGAGGGAGAGAGGAGAGAGGAGTGAGGAGCGAGGCTCCAGATGTACCACCAGGGGTATCCCCTGTCATGATATGTACAAAACTTTTATCCCTTCGTGGATTTTTGTGGACTTTGGACTTGGTGCATTTTGTGTCTTTGAATGGTTTGCCAATGTCGCTTTGGTTCCTGCATCCACAACACTTAAAGGAAAAAAGTTAGTGTAGATCTGTCTTTAGCCCCTTGCCTTAAAGATGTACCTTTCTTGAGATCTGGTCAAGGGGCTAATATCTAATTAAAGATAGAAACACAAATAAAATACTAAAGGGGAAATATGTACATGCATTTTTTTGTTTGTTTGTTTTTTTTGATAAGAAAATAAGGAACATGTTAGTATATGTACATGATACCACTATTTTTTTTTTGGATTTTTATTTTCTAATTTTTTTTATGATCAAAATAAGAGGAAATATATGTACATTGGCGAAACTATACACATCAAGAGACTCTCTTTTTGTCCATTTTCATTTTCCATTTTCCAGTTTTTTGGGTTTTTGGACTCTAAAACACATATTCATCACACGTCAAGGTATAGGGTCCTTATAATATACTTAACCACAGAGGCCATGAGCAAGGAGGATCGTGCATGTTATCCTTGATATTGGAATTGCCCCTAGCCTTCTTGATATTTTTCACCATGGAAGGTCTTACAAGGTCAAATTGCCCCTAGAGTGAGGAATTGGAGGAAGTAAATAGGAAGTCATGTAAGGATTGGGTTAAAACCACTTTTTGTTTCCAAACCAACATCTCACACCGAAAGACTTAGTCATCAATTATTTTCAGGGGTACTTTTCATTTGATTCGTTGGTGGAGGCACGTACTATTTGCTACCTCCTTGATTTAGTCAGCCTTTTTCTGGGTACGTATTTTTTGCTACTCCTTTTTGACCTTTTGGCTTTTCTTTGCCTTTTCAGGCTTGATTTAGCATTTTGCCCTTGCATTTTCTTGATTGCCCCTGTTTATGGCGACCTTGTCTTTTAGGTGAGAGTGGATGGTCCCCTACTTGTAGTTTACCCCTTTTCCAGACTTGACTGAGTGGAAAGAGAAAGAAGAATCGACCAGATTAGACACCTCCAAGTGTACTTATGATTTTCCAGCTAATGGACAATATCCCAACATCGTGTGGTGCGTGAAGAGACTCTACCTTGCTAATAGCCAAGCAAATAAGCAAAGTCTCAAACCCATGACATTGACAAGTGATGAATGACAGACTTAACCGACTGACTAACTAAGGGTAGAATTTCATGAGGTAGACTGCATTCCAAGGATGCGACAACTCAATTCCCTCGGTGCCCACTAACCTGTAAGCATTCCCTGAGTATGCTTCTTTGACAACGAATGGACCTTCCTAATTTTCTTACAATTTACTCCTGGGACCTGGTGCCTTAATGATTTTTCGCTTCAAGACCATTTCACCCACTTCAAATTTTCTCTCATGCACTCTTTTGGTGTAAAAACGTGCAATTCTTTGGTGATAAACTTGTGCATGGTCGGCCGCTATCATTCGCCTTTCGTCTAAGAGTTCAAGTTGTGCTAATAAAACCTCCCGACGTTGACCGGGGTCAAGTTCGGAATCCAATTGAACTCGAAGTGAAGGGACGAAGATCTCATATGGGAGTATCGCATTTGATCCGTATGTCAAAGCATAGGGGGTTTGCCCCGTAGGAGTTTGGACAGAGGTACGGTAAGCCCATAGAGCCTTAACTAAACGGTCTGGCCAGTCAGCGTTATTGTGAGATTTGCAAGTTTTCTTTATGATTTTTATGAGAGTTTTATTAGTAGCTTCCACTTGTCCATTACCTTGTGGATAATATGGGATGAATGATGCAAATTAATGACATATTTACCACTCATGTCACGAAGCTCCTGTGAAGTGAATTGAGGTCCATTGTCGGTGACGATGTCCGAGGCACGCCAAATCTTGCAAGAATGTTGCGCTTGATGAACTTGACGACCATTAAAGTTTTGACCTCTATGAATGCTTCCACTTCAGCCCATTTCGTGAAGTACTCGGTGGCGGTCAGAATGAAGGACTTCTTACGGATTTCTCCGGTCTGTCCTCGAGTGGACCGACCACATCAAATGCCCACATGGCGAAAGGCCGGAGTAGTATAATGAGAGGGTGAAGAGAAGAGGAAGGAGCATGGATTTTATCACTGTGTAATTAGCATTTAGCACAACAAGAGTGAGCTTCCTAAACTGCCGGATTACTTACAAACCAAGTCTTGGTATGGTTTCAACTTGGGATCCCGGGTCTGGTACTTGCTAAGGGACTGCCGGTAGTATCAATTGCAAATCTCCAATAATCCTTAACTCCTTGACTCCAAGCAATAATGCAAGTTTCAGCCTAACTAGGAGTGTCTCATACTCGGCACGTTGTTCGTGGCCGGGAAGGTCAATTGGTAGGCGTGCGGAATGACTACCCCTTCTGTGAGAGGAGGAGTACCCTATTCACTCCTTTGGAATTAAGAGCTCGTCGAAGTAAGTATCCAGGAAGGTTCGCCATCAACAATAGCTCCTAACTCTTCATCCGAAAAGCTTTCATCGACAGGAGAATATGAAGGTAAGGGGTGGTGGGCCAAATGCTCGACAATAGCATGCCCCTTGATTGACTTTTGGGTGACGTAGGTGATGTCAAATTGGTTGAGAAAACTTTGCCACCTCATCAACTGCTCAGTCAAGACGGGCTTCTCAAGCAAGTACCGAATTGGGTCCATACACGCCAAAAGTTTCATTTCATGAGCTAGGAAATAATGCTTTAACTTCTGGGCAACCCAGATGACGGCCGCACAGGTCCTTTCCATAGCAGTGTACCTTTTCTCAGCTTCATTGAACAGTTTGGATAGATAGTACACCGCTCTCTCCTTCTTCTCGTCGTCATATTGGACCAAAACTGCTCTAGTTGAATCTTCAGTGGTTGACACATAGAGCAGTAAAGGCCGACCCGGGACTGGAGGAGCGAGAACAGGGGGATTGAACAAATAACTCTTTAATTCTTCAAAGGCCTTTTGACATTTATCGTTCTAATCAAACTTAGCCTCTCCTCAAAGCATCTCATAAAAGGGATTACAACGAATGGAATGTTGAGAAATAAATCTCCTAATGAATTGAAGTCTGCCAATTAGCCCTCTAACTTTCTTGATATTCCTAGGAGGAGGTATGTCGATTATTGCTTTGACCTTGTTGGGATCAATCTCAATTCCCCGCTTTCTAACTATGAACCCGAGCAACTTCCCTGAGGACACTCCAAAGACACACTTCTTGGTTCATTTTGAGCTTATGTTCTCTAGACTGTTGGAGAACTGCCCGGAGGATCTCAGCATGGCCATGTCGAGTCCTAGATTTAACCAAGACATCATCAACATAGACCTCCATGTGCACATGCATCATGTCGTGAAAGATAGCCATCATTGCCCTTTGATAAGTTGCTCCCGCATTCTTCAGTCCAAAGGGCATCACGACATATCAATAGGTCCCCCAAGGCGTGGTGAAAGAAGTTTTCTCCTGGTCTTCCTCCGCCAGATGGATCTGGTTATACCCTGAGAAACTATCCATAAATGACAACATCTCAAAACCGGTAGTATTGTCCACTAGGACATCTATGTGGGGAAGAGGAAAATCGTCCTTAGGGCAAGCACGATTAAGGTCACGGAAGTTTATGCAGATCCTAACCTTATCGTCCTTCTTCATTACCGGGACGATGTTAGCTACCCATTGTGGATAAAGTACAACCATAATGAACTTGGCCTAATGCAGCTTATCAACCTCCTCTTTGATCTTGAGTGCAAGCTTGGGATGTAGCCTCCTTAGCTTTTGTTTGACAGCTTTTGCGTCATCTTTTAAGAGCAACCGGTGCTCGATCAAAGAGGTGTCAAGCCCCGACATGTCCTCATAGGACCAGGCAAAATCGTCGGAAAATTCTTTGAGGATGGCTACTGAACGCGCGACATTGTTGACTGTGCATTTCGTTGTCCAGAGTTCATCGCACAAGTCAAAATGCGCACTTCCTCTAAACTGTCTCACGAATTAAAATTGTAAAAATGAACTAATAGAGTAGTGAGAACGGTCATATCCACGGAGAGGCAGAATAAAGTTTGAATTAAAAACTACTTCGATTTGAAATCTCTATCGATGATGCATAAAACGTGAATCATTGTACCCTCTCAATTGAGGGATCAAACAGATCAACAAAAATATGAGCTAGAAACTAACAAACCAATTACCCTATAGCTCAGGGGATGAATGGTCAACAAAAGTAATTCATCACAAATATCAGATCAGAATGAGACAGTGAAAGAGAACTCAACCAGAAATTAAAGGTGAAGACAACAGAACCATCTCTCCAGTCCAACCATTAAACTACAAACAGAGGACTAAACAATTGCACTGGCTCAATTCCACTAAGAACAGAAAGATAGAAAGAAGAAAATAGAACACTCTGATTTGATCCTTTGAACACATTGCACATAAGAGAGTAAAGAACTATCGAATTTAAGAAAAAATGCATAGAACAGACTAAAGAAAGATGTTGATATCGTAAAATTGCTTAGAAGGAAAGAACTGTCTGCTACTCACACAGAGCGAAGAAAACTTAGTTAATTTGAATTAAATGCTACTGAATTGAATTCTGGAACATAAATGGAAACCAAAATCAAACACCACAGCAGTCGAATCCCCAAATCTCCACAGCTTCCTGAACTCAGAAGAACAGAAATACAAGTAGAAATAAAAGCTAAACAATACTAACATCCGAACCCAATTCCCTTCTGCACAACTCTCACAGAGCAAGAAAGACATGTGACAACTCCACTAGTTCGGATGAGCTAGAACAGAAGAAATTCCCAATCGAACCAGACAAGTCCCTCCACGCTCTGCTGAATGGAAATAAATACAGGAAAATGATAGAATTTGCATAGAACAGACTAAAGAAAGATGTTGATAGCAGTAAAATTGCTTAGAAGGAAAGAACTGTCGCTATTCACACAGAGCGAAGAAAACTTAGTTAATTTGAATTAAATGCTACTGAATGAATTCTGGAACATAAATGGAAACCAAAATCAAACACCACAGCAGTGGAATCCCCAAATTCCACAGCTTCATGAACTCAGAAGAACAGAAAATACAAGTAGAAATAAAAGCTAAACAATACTAACATCCAAACCCAATTCCTTCTGCACAACTCACAGAGCAAGAAAGACATGTGACAACTCCACTAGTTCGGATGAGCTAGAACAGAAGAAATTCCAATCGAACCAGACAAGTCCCTCCACGCTCTGCTGAATGGAAATAAAATACAGGAAAATGATAGAATTAAAATCTGAACTAAGAAACAACCCACCCCCGATCTGCTCTACACTACGAAGAACAGAAAATGAGACAATTCAAGAATTCAAACTGGAGAACCCCCTGGTGCTCTACTCTCCGGAAGTAATAAAAAAAAATGCAGAACTCAACACCCACTGAATCAAACTCCATAGCTCTGCAGACCTCTCAAAGAAACAAGAACAGCAAAGACGAAACAACCACTGAATCTAACTATCCTAAACACAGACAAAATGGAAAAATCAACACAAGAAAACTGAAGATCCCTCCCAGATGCTTGCAACGCACATAGGAAGAGAGAAAATGAAATTTATCATCAGCAGAACAAGAAAGAAAATAATATGCACTAGATCTCCCCAACACAACAGCTAACAACCAACTCAAATGCTCACACAGAACATAAGATGCGCAAGCAAAGATTGCAGTGATGCAGAAGAAATGACAGAGCAAATTAGATGAAATGGCTAAGCAAGTGCCCTAGATCACTTAACAATAGCCGAAGTATCACAAATTAATACTAAATGAGAGCAGATGCTACACCCCGGAAGAACAGAACTCAGAACAATCTACCACTCACTGCTCTGATCTCTCGAAGAACAGAAAAGAACAGGAATTAAGAAAATCCCCAAGCATCTCAACTGGAGAAGCCCATCTCCCTCCTCTCTCTGCTGAAAAGAAAAAAAAATACAGGAAATAAAACTGGAAATTCTTCAGACTTCCGAACCAGCCCCCTCCTAAGAACTGGAAGAACAGGAAAGTAAAAGTCTTAAAAATTCTAAAAAAAACTTGAACTCCCGAGCTGAGGGCCTTGGGGTCCCTTTTATAGGTGCCCGGACCTCCATCTCCTTCCCGCCCAGATCTGGTTGCCGCCTCAACTCTGCACCAGGACCGCCACGCCAGCCTCACCTGGATCGCCATCTCAGCACCACACGCCTTGGCCATCGCCTCCATCTTCCGCCATGCCATAGCTCTGGTTTGGCCGCCACCTCAGCACACACCTCCAGGTCAGCAGCAGCTCCCTGCATCGTCTGGGTGCCTTCACAAGCTGGGCCTTCAGATCCGCTACACCATGCTCATATCACCAGAGCAGCCATCGCACACAGCCGCCCGACCTGGCCACTTTATCTGCTTCCAGATCGGCCACCACCAGAGCAGCGGCCAGCAGGACCATCTGCCTGCGCACCTGGGCGCTGCTGCCTCATCCGCCCAGCCTCCGCCATCGCCAGCCCTCCTCAGCTGGTTCAGCCCTGCATGAGCCCAGCAGCACACCCAGTCGACCCCAGCTTCCAGGAGCTTCCACTGCTCTTCCTTCACACACGCAGCTGCAGCTACCCCAAATCGCCACTGCCTTTGATCTGATGGAAAGAAATATAAAAAAAGAGTTAAGAGAGGTGAGTGGATGGGTTAGGTATGTATTTTTATTTAATGGGATTTGGTAGGATATGTGGCACAATGTGATTAAAACTATGTTTTAGTAAAAGTTTTTATTTATTTACACATTATTTTTCAACTGCAATGTATAAAATTTATTTACAAAATTCTTCATTTTCAAATATATCCGTGAGACCTAATTAATCAATCCATATGACTTATTTGAATCTAACATGTGTATTCTAAATATCAACTAATATAAGAGTCTAATTAGTATTTACAAGAATTATTTATGAAAGTATAAGACTAAGAATTATTATGTACATGTATTTTACAAAAAGGAAAACACTTTATTAATCAAACTATTCTAAGACATTGACTTATTAGATGAGCATCTAACTAAGTGTTCTACTCAAAAATTTAACTAAATGTTCACAAATTTGTTTTGAATGAAATGGAAATTAAAATCAAATTGCATCATATTTACAGATAAAAGATGTCTAAAATTACTATATGTATAACATTTAACGCAAAAATTCACGTAGTTATCAGCTACAATAGCTTCTTCTTCTTCTGCACTCAAGTTGGCACTAATCAAAACTACCTTCAGGGATTCTTCGGTGCCAAGGTTGATCTCTTTGGTTGGCTCATCTGCAGCCATGGTTGGCTCGTCGAACCTCTTCGTGCCATCCACATAGGAGCTCACTGAGTCCTCTTCTTCCAACCCAAGATCTCTCGACTCATCTTTCTCATCGAAATCTAGCAGATAAACCCCTAAACCATCATCTACAGAGTCGCCTTCTTCAAAATCAGCCTCTACAAGGGCAGGCTCCTCAAGAAACTCGGGGACTTGACTTAACTTAACACACCTCTCAACCAAGGCCATAACATAACGGACAGGAACTTGCCTACCCTTCTCTTTGTGAATGCGTGGCTGAGGGGGACCAGACTCCTCTAAACCTAAACCTGACTCTAAGCATAAATCCAAACTACTATGTACAGGGCTATGTACAAAACTATATACAGAAGAAGTGCCCCTAGAGGGGCGAGAAAGAGAATTTAGGCTGGAAAGCGACGACCCCTCTGGCCGATCGGAGGAGACTCCATGGAGGAAGGGTGTTCGACAGAGACCTTGCATTCCCACCTTTGAGAATTGTCATTTTTTTTTTTGAGTCAAGGCTCAGAACCATGAGTTGTTGACTCAAGGATGCCCTGACTGGCCAGGTGAGGAATGGAGGGATGACAAATTGAGAAAGGAGGGATAAAGAAGTGGTTGGAGAGAGAGATTCGTGTGGCGAGCACACTTTAGGTGAGGGGGAAGATGGAGGAGATGAAGGAGATGGAGATGAGGGGAGATCGGAACTAAAGAACGAAAGAAGGCTGAAGTCTTCGCAAACTTCCTCAATTTCGGTAGCTTCCTCTTCTTCTTCTTTGCTCTCAGAGTCGGACAACTCCTCCACCACAGGCTCATGGGTTCCCGGTTGGAGGGGTCCCTGAATAAAATGTTCCTTCGGGATCCAGGTGAGAGGTTCGTAGGGTATGAAAGGATCCAAATGAATTGGGTCCAAGTGAAAACCTAGACCAGCCCTAGCCAACAACCTCTTGACCTGAACACTATGGACAGGACCCTGCTTATCTCTACTCAATCCTCGGCCATGAATATAGCTGATCTTAGTCATCACCTCCCAACCTTTCCCTTGGGGACACGGGATGGACTCAAACTCTTCATCAAGAAGGGGAGGTTGGTTCAAATCTAGGGGCAAGGGGAAATCAAAGATGGACATGACGGGTTTCTTTCCCTTGTCCGGAATGAACAGGTGCGGCATCTGCTCCGAAGTGATAGAGTTGAGGGTTTCCAAGATAGGAATGCTCTTAATTTTGATAACCCACCCATTGAATGGAAATTTGAAACATTGGTGGGCGGCGGAAGGGACCCCTAAAGTTTGCTCTAGCCAGGGACGACCAAGAATGGCCTTATAGGCCGGATCAACATCCAAGACTAGAAACTCCGATGTCATAGTGACTGGTCCTATCTCCAGTTGAAGAGCGATTTTTTTGGCAACCCTCTTGGAGTTGTCATAGGCAACAATGGTGGAACAGATTTTCTCCAAATTGTCCTCTCCCAAGCCCAATTGTTTAAGGGTCTTCATCGGACAGACATTAACGGATGCCCCGGTGTCGATAAGGGTAGAATCCACTGAAACCCCGTTGAGGTTAATAGTGAGGCAAAGGGGGAGTGAACGACATTCGGGGGTTGCAAGATCTTTATCTGAGAAGGAGATGGAGGGTCCTTGGGTGAGGGAAAGGATGGCATGGGTCACTCCACTGGCCGGAAGGTCATCATTGACCATGATTTTCTGAAGGAATTGGAGGAGGGTGGATGATGTGACGGCGATTTTCGAATCAATTCTAAAATAAACACCCTCGCGGGAGTCTTATCCAAGTGTTGCAGAATGTCATATTCGGTGCCGGCGGGTGGTGGGGGTCCGTTGTCCTCATCATCATGAGATGGGCATGGAAGTGGAGGAACAATCCGATTCTGGAGGGTGACATGAACGTCCTCCTGAGACCTAGGGAGAATGAGTTGGAGAGATTTGGAGCCATGGGTGGACGACTCATAGGAAGGGGGAATGGGAATGGAATGGGTGTCCTGACAAGCGGGTCAGATAAGAACTAAGGGCCGCTCCTCTAAAATGGCATCTACGGTGGTGGGAGGTTCCTGGGACTCTACGGAAGGACATGGGTACCACTCTTCAAAGCCCTCTACCCCCCATTGTTGTTCTCTCCTCACGACCCAGGGTTCCGAATGCGTCATGGTGTGGACCTTTTTCTGGGACTTAGAGGAGGAGTGGTTGGGGAGGGGATCTCGCATAATACCCAATTCTCTTCTTGTGTACCTAGATTTAGCAATGGCGACCTTCACATCCTCCCAATTAATCCTACCCTGATCATTCATGTCATACACCCAGTCACAAAAAGTGAAGCAATTGTGGATTTCATGACCGGGAGCCCTATGATAGGGACAGTATTTTGAGGTATCGGCCCTCGGATGGAAACTCTCCTTTTGTGGGGGGAGTTGGATAGCGTCACATGACATGAGGGCAAAGAATATGTCCTCGAGGGATTCGGGGGAGGGCAGAATAATGAGACCTCTTGGGACCAAGACATGTATAGCCAGAAGGAGGAGGAACATCGGAGTAAGGCCTAGAGGGGTGTGACGGGAATTGGTGAGGATTGGAGGCAGGATTGGAGGGCTTGGTAGGAGGCCTCAGCGGTTGACTGCAAGTGCTAACGGACTCATTGACGGTCACCCCCTCGGTGGTAGGTGCTGCGGGAGCCTTGCGTCCCTTGGCTTCCTTCGAAGAATGGTGGGAGGGAGGAGTCCTTAATTTGATTTTGGACCACCCTAGCTCGGTTATAAAGGTGTGCAAAGGAGGGGAACTCGCTAAGCATCAATATGGATCGGAGCAAAGGGGTGGTGTTGGTGACTATCATTGTTATGGCTTGGGACTCCGGGATGGGAAGGTCGGCCCTTGAAGCCATGGATCTCCAACGGTTGGCAAATGTGACAAAGTCTTCGTCCGGCCTCATCTTTTCCGCCACCAAGTCGGGGAGTGTAGGGACTTGAGTGGCCATGTAAGAGAAGTGAGAGATGAAGCGTTCGGAGACAATGTCAAAATTGATAAGGTTAGATGCGGCCAAGGAAGTAAACCACCTCAAAGCCTCCCCTTCTAATGATTGTTGGAAGAGGTGGACTAAGAGGACCCGATCATACAGCCACCAGTGAGAATCCATGGTGAAGCCGGTGAGATGGAATTGGGGGTCGGAGGTCCCATCATACTTGCGGTATTTTGGGGCCTTGAAACCGGGGGGAAAGTAAGCGTTGGGGAGCTTGCAGTAATTTTGGAGAGAATGAAGCTTGGAGAGGGACAATGACTCAGCTAAGAGTCTCTTAACAAGACCCTCCATCTCCGAACGGGAGATGGCTTCAGATTGAGCAGGGGGTGTGGGTTGGACATAAGGTGGATAAACAGAGGGAGGAGTTGGAATGGGAGTTGGTGTAGGAATGGGAGTGGGAGGAAACAGAGTGGGGATGGGAACCCAGGTAGGAGTGACGGGCCTAGGAATAGGCCTAGATGAAGAGGCATTGAATGGAGATGGAGAGGAAGGAGAGGCCATTGCCCGGACAGTATGCTTGGAAAGCATTGAAATGATGTCCTCGAGCGAATAGCGGGAGAGGAGTTTAGAAAATTCAAGGTCTTCTTGAACATCTTGGGCATATGTGGGGTTGACCCTCAAACTTACCTCCTCATTGTCAGCTTGAGAGGAGGATTGAACCGACTCTTGGGCTGAATGTTAGAGTTTACCATTCCGACGAATTCATCATGGATATTGCATCATATTCAAAATCTGGATTATTAGACATATTGAATGAGTTCAACCAAGAGTCCATTAACAATAAAACCTACTGATTTTAAGAGATTATGATGATTAACTACACTGTTATGAGGAGAAATGTGGATTTCTACCAAACAATGTTGTCAAACAACGTCCCGAAAAATTTTAGATGTTGAAGTTGTGTGTTAGTTAGACTTGCAAAGGCCGGTTCTCTCAATCCTTACTCAAAATCGGGTGAATAGGTAAACTAGCTAGGAAGGTGAAAGGTCATCCTGCCCCGTACCATAAGGGAATCCACGGAATTTAGGGACTTATAGAGTTCTTCTTGAAGCCAACCCGATTTACCCGAGAGGGAATCCCCGAGTAAAAGGTTGTGAATCAAGGAGGGGATATCCTAAATGTGTGGGGAGGCTAGAACAGATGAGAATAAAGACCCCCCTGTGACTGAGGACCGTTCGGGTCAAACAGAAAGCAAACAGAAAGAAAAACAGATCAAAATCCAACCAAAAATAGCTTTTGTGAAATAAACGGCAACACAACAGACGTTAAGTTCCTCAGAAAACAATAAACATCAGGATCGATTGACGCTAAGCAAGAGTAAACGGAAAGATATGTAGACGCTGGGAAGAAGTAGACGATAAGAAGGGTGGATGTTTACCTGGGTAGACGGCAGGATCGCTTGCCGTCTATCTGTGTGCAGACTGAAGACCGCGGTAGCAGCAGTGGTCCCACCGTGATCGCCAAAGAAGAGCTATGGACGCTTCATTCCACACCCCCCGTGATGCAGCAGCTGCTCCGAAGGTTGTCTTTGCTCCCTCGTTGGCGTGGAAAGGTGCTGGTTGACCCTTGCTTGCTTCTTTGACTTCAGTTTGACCAGATTGACCAAGGGGAAAGACAAAGAAACTAGCAAAGTAAATGAAGGGAGGTGATCGTCAGGGCCTTACCTGTGCCCAAGGAAGTGCCTTGATCGCGCCGGTGACGTTGCCTCGCGTAGCGGATGATGATGGGACTCCAACATTCCTCTCTTCGGCCGGCCAAGGAAAGGAAGCTCCACTGTCTCATTGGAAGTGTTCTTGCAACAAGAGAAAGCTCTATTAGACTTGGATGAAGTGTAGTAAACGTCCAAAAAGAGAAGAAGAAGAAGCCCAAAAGGAGAGCCCCGTACCAGTTGCGAGCTTGAGAAGAGGGGTGGCCAAGTGCTATGACCACCCTTCCTCCCTCCGTTTTTTGGTTGGAAAACCCCTTTTGGGTGTGTAAGGAAGTGCACTACGTGCCTAGAGTGTGTGTGTGTGAAGTGACTGGCATGCAAAGTTAAGAGGGAAGGAAGGGAAAGAGAAAGAAGAAGAGGGAGATGATCCTCTTGTAGCAGTGTGGTTGACTCCTTTGTGAGCTCCTCCAGCACGTGGTGAGGCCTCCTGGACGCTCCAAAGGTTGAGAGGAAGAGAAGGAACAAAGGTGGAAGCTTATGTGCACTTTCTCTCTCTTCTCTCAAAGAAACAAGGCTTGGGCTCGTCCAGCATCTCCCCCCTCACTTAGAAGGCCAAGGAGTACCATATATAGGCAGTGGGGGCGGAGCTAGGGAGCATAGGATGCTCAAGTGTGAAGAAACACAATTAAACATGTGGCAATCCATGTGTTAAGGCTTGGACCAATGAGAGGGGGCCAAGTAGGACTTTTACTGGGTCAAGGGAGTGCCAAGGTGGCCCATTTGCCCGTTGGGAACGGCCCCATGCGTTGCATGGGGGAGAGAATGGCGCAAGTGGGCTGGAATCTCGGGAAGTTGCGCAGACCAAGTAAACTCAGGTTGACGGCAAGCGATGCTGCCGCCAACCCCATGCAGACGTCAACACATGTGGCCGTCAACCGGAGTCGGCGTCCAGGGACCTTGTCGTCAACATGGACTCAGCGACGGTCGATGTGGACGTTTACATGGGATCCGAGGCAAGTCAACAAGCGGTCAAACGGGCCTTATTGGGCCATGAACCACGCGGGGATGGGCCAAATCTCGCGTCTACAGACGCGTTCTGAAACTAGAACACGACGGGTTGGGCTGTCGTGTTCAGAATGCGACACCCTAGGTTGTCGCCTTGCACAACGAGCCCCACATTCGGGGTTCCACCTCTGGAAACCCCACAAAACGCACATCAATAGCTACATGGAACATGGATAACCAGTTTAGCAGTTACACTAACATGACATCTATCAATTACTACATGCTTTCATGGATCAAATGATGACATGCCATTCATAACAAAAATGGAGCAAATCTCCCTACCTACACAAGTATGGCAAAAAACAACTACGGATCGACGTCTCCCACGCTCCGAGCAACGCCCTGCATCAAGAGCACGTAGAACAGGACTCCAAACACCTGAATCGCCCAAAATCTAGAACAAAAACTCCTCCTGGCCGAGCAAAGCTTTCTCAGCTCTGTTTGTCTGACCAAAGCTTCTTAACCCTAAATAGTTAAGTACGCGATGGCCCTGGCTGTCGCGATAAAATTGCGACGGTATAAGCCGTTGCCTTCTCATCGCTGACGTGAGTCGGCTGCCCTGCGCACACCACGCGGCGGGCATGCAGCCAAACAACCCCAGAAAAGCGGCAACGTGAACTCGACATCTAGAACTATCTCGTTAAGAATGCGACATGCACCTCCGTCGCTTTCACAGACAGTGAACCAGTGGGCGCTTTGGGCCTGGCTTTCCAACCCATAATGCCCAAACAACCTGTGGGAGCCACCATATGCCACCATTAGCCACACATTGGCCCCAAAACCATTAACACATCTGAAAATCCACGACGTTACATTACTATCACTTAAAAAAGATTTCGACCTCAACAGAAAGAAAACTTAACACATATTCATAATTGAATAAGCATAATGCTATCACCTAAAAATATTAAAAGGTTACTCAAACAAGTATGATACGCTTTTTGCATTTCTTCTGCCAGCTTCCATGTATCTTCTCCTCCCTGCCTATTCTCCCATATGGCCTTTACCAATTCTATTTCTTTGTTCCTCAATTTCTGTATTCTCTGCCCTGTAATCTGTACTGGATATTCCGGCATAGATGTGTCTGGCTTCAAGTCATCTCGGGTATAGCTGACTATCTACGATGGATCTCGAATGTACTTTCTTAACATGGAGACATGAAACACATCATGTGCGTCCGTGAAGTCTGTTGGAAGCTCTATTCTATATGTTGTTTCGTCAATTCTTTTAGAAATTTGAAATGGACCCACGTACCTTGGACTTAATTTACCTCTCTTACTGAACCTCAGAACACCTTTTATGGGTGAAACCCTCAAGAACACATAATCTCCAACTTCAAATTGTAGTGGCCTTCGCCTGGTATCTGCATAGCTCTTCTGACGGCTCTGAGCTATTTGAAGCTTCTCTTTTATGAATCTAACCATTTCGCACACTGTTGAATCAATTCTAGCCCCATAACTTGTCTCTCTCCTACTTCATGCCAATTTAGAGGTGTTCTACATGGCCTGCCATAATAAGCCTCATACGGTGTCATTCCTATACGTGTATGATAACTGTTATTGTAGGCAAATTCCACCATACCCAGGTGATGCTCCCAGTTGCCTCCCATACTAAGCAATAGGCTCGCACATGTCTTCAATTATTTGAATGGTCCTTTCAGTCTTCCATCTGTCTGAGGATGATATGTTGAGTTGTATCTCAACTCGGTGCCAACCACTCACTGCAAACTTCTCCAGAATCCACATGTGAACCTCAGATCTCTGTCTAAAATAATTGTTACTGGGATACCATGCAATGGTGCAATTTTGTCCACATACAATCTAGCCAACCTGTCCACTGTCCATGACATACTCACCGCTAGTAATTTGCACACCTTGGTCAATCTGTCAACAAATACCTATATGTCATTATGTCCTGACGATGTCCTGGGCAAACCTACCACAAAGTCCATAGAAATGTCGTCCCATTTCCATTGTGGAATCGACAATGGCTGTAGCAAAACTCCTGGCCTTTGATGTTCTATTTTTATCTTTTGACAAATCACACATCTAGTGATAAACTCTGTAATTTCTTTCTTCATGTGCGGCCACCAGAAATGCTTCTACAAGTCCCAGTACATCTTCATGCTGCCTGGATGGATAGAATATCTGGATTTATGTGCCTCTTCCAATACTCTCTGCTTCACCTCTGCTTCCCTTGGAACATATAATCTGCTTCTGAATCTTACCACACAGTCATTATCAATAGTGACACCTTCCATTTTCACAATTTTTGCTAAACTTTCATCTGTTCTTTAGGCTTTTACAATCTGCCAATATATGGATGGTTCTACTGTACTGCTGGCCAAAATTGCTCGCCGCTGACTGTTAGGAATATATAAGGAATTCTCTACCACATCTTCATACAATTTCCACTCTCTTATCATCATCTGGCTCAATACTTTTCTGCTGAGTGCATCTACAACCACATTTGCTTTACCTGGATGATAGGCCAGACTAAAATCATAGTCTTTTAAGTACTCCATCCACCTACCCTGCCTGAGATTCAGATCCCTCTGAGAGAAAATATATTTCAAGCTCTCGTGATCAATAAAAATTTCAAACCTCTCACCATACAAATCGTACCTCCATAATTTTAGGGCAAAAACCATTGCTGCTAATTCTAAATCATGAGTATGGTAGTTCTCTTCATGTCGCTTCAATTGCCTGGATGCATAAGCTACAACCTTACCATGCTGCATTAATACTGCACCAAGTCTCCTCCTGGAAGCATATGTATACAGTACAAACCCTCCACTGCCTGATGGTAATGCCAATATCGGTGCTGTAGTGAGTCTTTTCTTTAATTCCATAAAGCTTTTACGACAATCGGCTGACCATATAAATGGTGCTCCCTTCCTAGTTAATATTGTCATTGGTGCTGCAATCTTGGAAAAATATTAAATAAAACACTTGTAGTAACCTGCCAACTCAAGAAAACTCTTGATTTCTGTGACTGCTTCGGTTCCTCCCATTTCATGACTGCCTCAACCTTGACGGGATTTACTGCTACACCTTTATCAGAAATCACATGCCTTAAAAATTGAATTTCTAGCAACCAGAACTCACATTTACTGAATTTAGCATACAACTGATGTTCTCTTAGAGTCTGCAAAGTAATCTTCAAGTGTGCTGCATGTTCTTCCTTGTTGCTGAGTATACCAGTATATCATCTATAAAAACCACAATAAACTTATCTAAATATGGATGGAATATTCTGTTCATCAGATTCATAAAAGTTGTCGTGCATTAGTCAACCCGAATGGCATAACCACAAACTCATAGTGCCCATATCTTGTTCTGAATGTTGTCTTATCAATATCTTCCTCTCTAATCCTCAACTGATGATATCTTGAACTTAAATCAATTTTGGAGAACACCCTTTCTAATTGCAACTGATCAAATAAATCATCTATTCTTGGTAACATATACTTGTTCTTGATGGTGACCTTATTCAATTGACGATAATCAATGCACATTCTAAAACTGCCATCTTTCTTTCTTACAAATAAAATTGGAGCTCCCCATGGCGAATGACTTGGCCTGATAAAACCTTTTCTCCAACAATTCCTGCAATTGCTTTTCAACTCCTTTAATTCTGTCTGTGCCATCCTGTACAGTGCCTTGGAGATCGGCATACATCATGGCTATAGTTCTACTGTAAAGTCTACCTCTCTATGTGGGGCTAATCCTAGCAAATCATTAGGGAATACATCTGTAAATTCTTTAACTACTGGAACAGTCTCCACAGATTTATCAGACTCAACTAAACTCACTGAAGCCAAATATGCCACACAACCTGCATTTATTACACAACCTGCATTTATTAACTTCCTAGCTCTAAGTGCTGAAATAATAAACTTTGGAGTGTAAAATGGCATACCTTGAAATTCAAACTCTGTTCTACTGGAATGGCTAAATCTGACTCTTTTCTTTCTACAATCTACTACTGCCCCATAAGCTTCTAACCAATCCATACCCAGAATCACATCATAATCTTTCAATTGTAAAGCATATAACCTGACTGGCAACTGGTTCCTCTGAATTAGGGCTGCCAATGGATATCCGCTTTCCGACTTTCTGACCTGTTTCTGACCTTTCCGTATCCATTTTTCTGTTTCTGATTATTTTTCATTTTTTTTGTTTTCGTTTGCGATAATATATAAATTTTATTTTATTTACAAAATATATACTCTTAAAATCTTATTTCTTAATATTAAAAAACTTTAGACTAAGTTTTAACTTCTCCTTAATTTGTAAATAGAATCTAATTAAGTTGTCTCTCTTGTAGCATTGATTATGTTTATTATTATCAAAGATATCTTTTTTACCACTACTACTAATGCTACATACATCTACCATTTGATCGTACCAGATGTTTCCGATTACTTTCCATTTCCGATCCGTTTCCGATTTTCTTATAGGAAATGGATGCGGAAAGTGTCATTTTCGACTCTGACTCGGACCCGTTGGCAGCCCTACTCTGAATTACTATTGGAACCTCATCTAAATAACAAGAAGTAAGCATATATCCACCTGAGGGAACCTCTACCACCAACTCACACTGCCTTTCCTCTAATGGGTGAACCATACCATCCAGAAAATCTTTGGAAATAAAAGAGTGTGATGCACCTGAATCTATCAAAATTCTTGTAGAAAATTCATAAATATGTAATATACCTTCAATCAGATTAGAAGCCTCTGCCTGCGCCCAGGTTATAGCCATAACACGTCCTCGACCTCGCTGAAAAGGTGGCCCTCTGCCTCGCTCTGTCGGTGACTGCTGTGATTGCTGCTACTGCTGTGCCACTCTACCATAGCCGTACTCCCTGGGATAAGGGCAATTTCTGATCAAATGCTCTGGATGATCACAATTGCCACATCTATAGCCTGGAAGAACCACTGTTGCCTCGCTGTGCTCTGCTAAGACTCTTCGACCTCCGGCCTGAAGCCTCAACCCTGCTGAAAAGTCTGTTGCCTGCCGCCTCCTCGACCTCGGAATATTTTCTTCAACTTTGAGCCCCACTTGTTGAATCCTGAGAGTGATGGTCCTGCTAGTGTCTTTCCTTTGCTAATTCCTGGAGATCACTGTGGCAGTCGGAAGCTACCCGACTCTCCTGGTTGATGAACTTGTACAGACCTCTCTAGTGCAGCTGCCCGCTGCGCCGCCTCTTCCACTATCTTGCACATAAGGAGAACTACTACTATCTGTAATTCTGGTCGTAATCCTCAGATGAAGTATTCTACCATCATAACATTATCGGTAACCACATAGGGTGCATATCTACTCAACGCCATGAACCTCATCTGATATTCCAGTACTGACAAAATACCTTGTTGCAATGGCCTGTTAAATCTGGATCGGAAAGAAAGTATCATTGAATACTCCCAAGAATTCTGGCTACGTAATGTAGTCCTCTGTTCTGCCTATAAATACTGTATGCATTTTTAGCCTCCACCACTCCTGAGCAAAATCTCGCAACTGGTAGGTAGCTAGAATCACCATGTCCGCCTGAGGACACCTCATTGTAACAAAGACCCGCTCTATCTCGTGCACCCAATGTTCCACTATGTCTAGATTTGGACCTCCTATATATGTGGGTGGCTACAATCTTAAGAACCTTTCCACTAACATTGTAGACTCATGTTTGTCAGATGGTCGTACTGGTACTGTTGGAGGTACTAGTGCAAAAAGTGGTACCTCTACTTCTGGTGGTGGTGGGGGTGGTGCTACTAGCACTAGTACTACCTCTTCAACAACCTGAGGTGCTACTACTGCTAGTTGAACCAGACCCTGCTAATCTAGCATTGTCTGAATTTCTGTAATACTTGTTGCCCAGTTGACGAGCCCAGAGGGGGGGGGTGAATGGGTCTTTAAAAAATTAATCTAGAAGATACCTGTAACTAAAAACATTCACACAAACGTTCTTCGAAGTAGGTTAGTGACAGTTGGTTTTAATACCAAACACACAAAGAAGACAATCACACAACACAAGGTTTATCCTGGCTCGGACCTCCTTTCCTTAGGAGTCCTACGTCCAGTCCCTGAGCAACAACTCAGGATTTCACTAACTAGGGTACAGTCCCCCTAAGGACGCTACAACACCCAGCTCAGCTGGTCTTCCTTCGAAGGGAACAACACCGTGGATGCCACACCAGGTCTTCCTTCACAACCGAAGGGAACAACACCCTGGATACCACACCAGGTCTTCCTTCACACCTGAAGGGAACAACAAAAAGAGAGTGAATGAAATTCAAGCCCCTGGATCAAGCTTTTGACAAGCAAGGATCTGAAGCAACTAGAACTGAGAGGAAGAGATTTAAGCTAAGCACCCTCTCAGAACTACACAGGCTCTCTCAATATTTTCACAAACTAGTGGAGAGCAAAAGAGCAAAAGCTAAGCAGAATGAAGTTCTTGGCTCTAGACTTTCTTCAGAAGAATTTGAATGCTTGAATGCGCGATCTCTACACTTTCTTCTGTTCTTCTGACTTGAATTTATATCTTCAATTTGAAATGTAGACATTGAAGTGTCCGTTGTCTCTCTTTTGAGTAGTCGTTAGACTGGATGACATCTGGAGTCTTGGAAGCTTCCAGTCAACAATCTTTTGATCACTTGAGCACGCAAAGAGATAGATCTTCAGAAATATTTGTTGGCTTCTATTTGTTTAACGTTGTACCATGAAGCTAGTTCAGAGGTCTGCACAAATGTCAATCTCAAATAGCAGACAGCTAAGCTGTCTCTGATGTTAGTCAACGTCAGTAGCAATAGACATGAAAATAGTAATGCAAAATAGCTGAAGTCTAAAGGACGTAATCAAAGTAGGCACGATATGGTCTGCATGCATGCAGAGATACGTTCAGATCTCATAAATGCAAAAGCGTCAGAGAGATGTCTACGTGGACTTTGACTAGTCAACGCTTTTAAGATGAATAAGATATCAAGATATGAAATCGATGGCTATATGACTTATGAAATCGTTATGAATACTAACAAGTCATTATAGAGAGCAAATCGTTATGAACAGAAGATATATCATGAACACTTAATGAATCGTTGCACAAAGCAAATTGTTGTGTTTCTGAAGAAATCGATGTGAGATACTTAACAAATAATTATACAAAGCAAGTCGTTGTGAATTCTAAAGAAATCGTTGTGAATACTTATCAAGTCGTTATGAACTCTAAAGAAATCGTTATGGTAACTTATGAAGTCGTTACAATAAGCAAGTCGTTGCGAGTTCTAAAGAAGTCGTTGCGATAACTTATAGAGTCGTTATGACAGGCAAGTCGTTACGAGTTTCTAAAGAAATCGTTACGGTAACTTATAGAGTCATTGTGACGAGCAAGTCGTTACGGGCTCTAAAGAAATCGTTGCGACAACTTATAGAGTCGTTGCGACAGGCAAGTCGTTACGAGCTCTAAAGAAATCGTTACGGTAACTTATAGAGTCGTTGTGACGAGCAAGTCGTTACGGGCTCTAAAGAAATCGTTACGGTAACTTATAGAGTCGTTGTGACATCGACTTGTTTGAAATAACATGACTTTTCAGTCTTATAAGGAAATCGTTATGATAATTCTATTGAAATCGATATGCTTATAAAGAAATCGTTATGGCCTTCAATAGAAGTCGATATGGATTTAGAGAAATATCATGTTGAAAAGATTAAAGCTTCAGAGAAGTAATGCATACCTTTAATGGCTTGTTTGACATTGGTATTTTTCCTGTACTTAAGACTTATGAAATATTCATTAGATATACTTGATAAACTCTTGTTTGGTTTTGTTAATCATAAAAAAATATATATGTATGTAATTAATTAAATTACATGGGGACAGACTGGTCATCAATCTCCCCCTTTTTGGTGATGACAAAACTGAACAATAAGCATGGATGAAAAATATCTGAAATTAGTCTGAAACTTAAAAAATTATTATATTTCAGACATGCTAATTTTATCCCCCTTTTTGTCATTGAGCAAAAAGACAATCTTCGACAAAGAAAGAAGAGAGAATATGAGTATACAAAGAAGGTCATTTCATTAACTTTGGAGGTACTGGTAAATAGAATGCAGGAGACAGAAGAGAGGCAAAATGGGAGATGGTTTCCCATGTCTGTGCTTTCTGCTCTTCAAAAAGAGTTTTGAAGACTCCAAAGGATACAGAGTAGGATGGTCCCATGGTGGAAGCCATCCTTTTGAGATGAAGATTTAGGTGCTGATGGAGAAGATCAGCATATGCATTCTTGTCCATGTTCATCTTGAGAAATCGACGAGTCCCAAAGCTGGCACAGGTGAGGAATTGGTCCATGGTGACAGTATAATGGTTGTGGTTATCTCTGAGAGCTTTGTGCATAGCCACATATACTTTGTATCTTTCCTCCCAGACCTTGAAGGGGTCATCAACAAGATGAATGGAGTTCATATCTAGGAAAGTAGCTGGAGAAATGGCTGGTTTGCCTTCCCTGGTCTGAGCTTCATTGATTTCAAACAGCTGCTGAGCTGACAGGGGGTAGAACTTGGACCATTCAGAAGATGTCAGCCTTTCACATTCAGACAGAATAGGGGCTAGAACTTTAGCACTTACATGCCCCTGGTGATATTCCCTAAATAGGAATCTAGGAAAAGCAACCAGGCAGCATTTCTGTACTTTGATTCTGCCCATTACTCTGGCAAAACGTTCAAAGATGATGGATCCTACAGAGGACTCCATGACTAAAAAGTGAATTTGAGGAAGGGTTATTTCTTCAGGCACTTGAAGGGTAGCAAAATCTACCTGAACATCTGAAGTTTGAGAGATATCCGGAGTCAGAGCTGAAATGGCCCTTTTGAACTGACTGAGCTGAACCTCTGGAAGTCTATGAATATATCTGTAGTTGTTGAATAGCATGAAATGCCTGATCATTTTGATTTCCTTTTGAACAAAGGGTGCCCAAAGTTCCCTATGATATATCCTGAACCACTCTGATAAGGTCAGGGAGTGGTCCCTTGGAGGGAATCTAGCAGATTTTGCAAGAATGAATTTCTTTAGGAGATCCTTGTGACCTTTGCCCCACTGCTCTTCAGTTTTGGAATGGGCAAGAGAGAAGATTTTGGATTTTTCGGATTTCGAAAGAGAAGTGTAGGGTAGAATGGTGTTCAAATGATCTGTGAGATCAAGAAAGGGTAGGTTAATGATGGTGGCAAGAACAACTTTGGAAAGGTATTCCCTATACAGTGGGTTATGTTTGTTGTCCACTGTGAGAGAAAACCATAAAGGTGGGTATTTGGGTTCAGAGGAGAGGGAGGAAGTAGAAGTAAGCTTCCTCTTCTTGGGGGCAGGACTAGAAGGGTCTGCCATATGAACATGTTCCCCAACCTTCAACACAGACCTGAGGATCCCTTCCTCAAACTCATCCTTTATTTGTTCCATAAAGGGAGAGTTAAGTTGGGCTCTTTCAGGTATGATAGTGATGAAAGAGGGTGGAGGAGTAGGATGAAGAAAAGAGTGAGAAGTAGTAGGAAGGTCATCAATTGGTCCAAGGGAGGGACCAGAGGAGGAGGAGGATGCTGGAGGGGCCTCATGTATAGGAGAAGGAGAAGGAATGGAAGTAGAGGAGGCAGGAGATGAGGTGGACTGAAATGGTGTAGGAGAAGAAATTGGTCTAGATTGAGGCTTCTTGAATGTTTGAGGAGCAGGAGGTGCTGTAGGAGCTGAGGGTGGAGTTGGAGGAATAGGTGTGTGAGAGGGAGAAGAGGAGAGAGGGAGCTGGGGGCTTGGGTGCCAAGAACTCTTCTGCCTCTATTTGCACAGACTCACTTTCCAATGGCCCTGATGGCCCTGACCCTTGCTCAGATGGCCCTGTTGGCCCTTCAACCTGATCAGCTGGCCCTGTTGGCCCTACCTCTTTTGGTGCTGCTGCTGCTTCTGGTGTTGCTGCTACTTCTTGAGGAGGAGGAGCTTGAACTCCAACTGCCTTGATAATATCTGATAGCATGCCTTTCATGCTGCTCATCTCCTTATTAAACCATTTCATAGCATTTCTGATTTGTCCCAATTATTTGTTGGCTGAAGCTTGGCTTAGAAATATAGAATTTACATCTGACTGGAGAGTACATAATAGCTCACCTTGCACATTCAGCCTTTCAATCACTGGTTTCAAATTTATGACAATTTTCTGCTTGACCTTCCTCTCAAAAGGTGTATCAGCCAGGAGAGGAACTTCAGAGGCAACTTCTTTTCCTTTCTTCTTGCCTTCTTTTGCTGGAGGAGGTTGATCATCATCTGAGCTCGAAGAGCTTACAATCTCTCCTTCTCTGTCATCCAGATTTGGAGAATCTCTATGCCTTTCCTCCTGACCATCAACAACTGGAGTTGTTTCTGCTGAACCTTCTTTTGATAGCTCCCCCTCAATAGGAGCATCTTCTTCATTTGATACTTGCTTCCCCTGAATGGGAGCATCTTCCATCACAGAGTCACCTTGAGCAACTGGGTGCTCTACCTCTACTTGAACATCTTCCATTGGTTCATCAATGTGGCCTGATGCCACAGCCTCTTCTGCAACTCTGCCACTGGTTTCGGGAGCACTAGAGGTGAAAGTAATTGAATCAATAATGTCTGAAAGAATAGATGCAACGACAGTTGAGGGTAGTGGGTCCTCAACTGGAAAAATGTCCTTTGGGAGAATATCCTCAATTCTCCTTTCTGCAAAATTTACAGCTAATTCTTCTGGAAATTCTAGAGCTGGTGCTGATATCCTTTCTTCTTCCACTGCAATTTCAAACTGAACTTCTGCTAAAGAGGGGCCTGATGACTCTGCTGCTCCAACTGTTGGAGCTGAAACTGGCTCCACTGGAAATTCTGGAGTCATATCTGCTGATCTCATCTCTTGATGAACAACTGAGGTGTCGTCAATGATGGCTTCACCTTCAGCAACTAAAGCCTTGAACCAGACACCATTTTCCACAGAGAAGCCACTCTTCTTCAGATTCCTGGACCTGATTGCTTGGCCCATTTTCTCTACAACTGCCCCAGAAAGATCAACACCGAAGTGTTTGAAGATCTTGGTAAGTAGGTGGGCATAGGGCAGGGACACATTTAACTTGCTCTTTGTGTCCCAAAACTGATCTCTGGCAAATTTCATTCTTTCCATCATCACTGCGGCCATATTTATCTCCTTATTTTGAATGGCCCAATACATCATGTCTGAGTCGGCCTTTGTGCAAGATGAAAATGTTGCACTTCTGGGAACTAAGATTTGACAAACAATAAAGTGAAGGAGGCGGTTGAAAGCAGTTAGTTGATTTATATCCAGCTTGCCATCCCTTAGCTTGAAGCCCGACCCTACAATTCCCAAACCTTTCACTTGGGCGTCCACGGTGTGAACCCCACTAAATCCGGAAGTCTTCACATCAAACAGCATCTTCAGCAACTCAGGGTCTATTCTAATCAGGGTTCCCTTTACTGAAGAGACTAGGGACCCATCTTCCTCTGTTCTCATACACACGAAGAAAGCTTTTACCAAGTCCGGATAACTGACCTCTAAAAAGGTGGAGACTCCTGTCCACTGCATCTGATTGATCAAGTCTACCACACTGCTCATTCCATTTTTCCTCAGATTAGCAACATCGACTTCTTTATTTCCACAGAGCTTCGTCTTCACAAAGGTAAACCTCTCCTGCTGCTCAGGAGTGAGAAACTCAGCGCTGTAGCCACCCAAACTGCCGGCGATGACTGGTGCGGCCATGGATTCAGGTGGGAAAGTCTCTGGAGAGTTGAAACGGAAGGGGAAGAGAAGGAATCCTCAAGAATTTTTGCGGGAAGGAGGAGGAAGGTTCAAATTTGCAGAGGGTTGAGATATGAGTTGTTAGGGCATTGGCTCAAGCGACAGGATGAAAAGGGGAAAAGGTAGACGATGAGATACGAATCGTTCTGCCATTGATTTTATGAATAAATTAATACGATGTGGAAAGTGAGGCGTCAAAAGGCGGTGGAAAACGACAAAATGTGTTGACTATTCAAACTGACTTCAATGAGAGAGCGGTTACAAAGAATAATTTGAATTTCTCTTGCTTAACGCCATGGAAAAAAAAAGGTACTTAACTCTGAAATTTAATGTGCCATTTGTAAGCAAACTTTTATCACAAATTGCACATGCCTAATTCCCTTCTAAGAGATGTGAATCTCTCTTCAGGTAAGGCTTTTGTGAAAATTTCTGCTAATTGGCCATTTGTATCAATGAAGGATATTTCAATATTTCCATTTGCAACATGATCACGAATAAAATGATATCTAACCTCAATATGTTTGGTCCTTGAGTGCTGAACTGGATTCTTGGTGAGATTAATGGCACTGGTGTTGTCACACAACAGTGGGATGGATTTGATGTTTAATCCGAAATCTTCAAGTTGTTGCTTTATCCATAAGACTTGTGTACAACAATTTCCAGCAGCTACGTACTCAACTTCAGCAGTGGATAGTGCTACTGAATTTTGTTTCTTTGAAGACCAAGATATTAAACATCCTGCAAGAAATTGACAACCACCACTGGTGCTTTTTCTATCTAATTTGCATCCAGCATAGTCAGCATCAGAGTAACCTACTAAGTTAATTTCACAATGTTTTGGATACCATAGACCTAAATCATGAGATCTTGCTAAATATCTAAATATTCTTTTCACTGAAATTAAATGTGATTCTTTAGAATCAGCTTGATATCTAGCACACATGCATACACTAAATAGTATATCTGGTCTACTAGCTGTTAAATAAAGTAGTGAACCAATCATACCTCTGTAGATCTTTTGATCTATTTTCTTACCATCTTTGTCACTGTCCATCCTTGTTGATGTGCTCATTGGTGTTGACAGTGGCTTGGTATTTTCGAATCCAAATTTCTTTAAGAGTTCTTTTGTGTACTTTGCTTGAAAGATGTGAGTTCCTTCCTTTCCTTGTTTGATTTGTAATCCAAGGAAGTAATTAAGTTCTCCCATCATGTTCATTTCAAATTCTCCCTGCATCAACTTTTCAAAGTACTTGCAAAGGGATTCATCAGTAGACCCAAAGATAATATCATCTACATAAATTTGGACTAATAGAATGTGTTTAACCTTTGACTTTATGAAAAGGGTACTATCTACTTGGCCTCTACTGAAACCATGGTTTAAGAGAAAAGAGCTAAGCCTTTCATACAAGGCTCTAGGTGCCTGTTTTAAACCATATAACGCCTTATGAAGTTTGAAAACATGATTGGAAAATTATGTGTCATCAAAACCCGGAGGTTGTTCCACATAAACTTCCTCTTTTATAAAACCATTTAAAAATGCGGATTTAACATCCATTTGAAATAATGTCAAGTTTAAAGCTGATGCATATGCTAGTAATATCCTAATAGCCTCAAGTCTAGCTACAGGTGCATAGGTTTCATCGAAATCTATGTCTTCCTCTTGAGAATAGCCTTGAGCTACCAATCTGGCCTTGTTTCTTAAGATTGCACAAGTTTCATCCAGTTTATTTCTGAACACCCATTTGGTGCCAATGACTGGATGGTCTGATGGTCTAGGAACAAGTGACCATACTTGGTTTCTCTTGAATTGATTTAATTCATCTTGCATGGCTACTGTGACGGATCGCCTCGGCCAAGCCCGTTAAACCGATAACGTACTTGATCCGAGTCCGCCTCCCGCGAACGGGCCGAAGCCTCGCAAGGGATACCAAACCACAATCCGTGTAAACATAAAGGAACACACCACATTTTATATATATATTTCACAAGTTTACATAGCCAAATTTCCACAAAATTGAAAAGAAGTACAAGAGCCTGGGGCATACCCCGAGGTACAACTGAAGAAAGTAAACAACTACAAAACTACACTGTTGGAGCTACTCTGCTGGAGGTGCTGACCCTGCACTGCTACGACGCGGCCCGGAACTGGACGTCGGACGAGAGACGTCCTCCTCGCTCTCACCTGTGGGGGTAGGGGTGAGCCTCTCTAGTCACTGGCTCAGTAGGGAACTCCCCCAAAACCGAGCGAAACAAACACCACGAGTACGAATAGTAAACAGCACCAACAATTACTATGACAGCTAAGCAGGTAAGTAAAGCTGTAAAAGTACTCACCGTCTGCCGACTACGAGAAACAACAATAATAATTAAACGGCAAACCAGTACAAGTGTACAAGCTAAAGTAGAGACAGCCAACACGAGCCACGTGAACTAGTTTGCGACACCAGAAACTGACTCGGACAACTAACACAGGTTTACCTCTCAGTCTCGCAGCCACGGACGAAAGGTCCAGCTGCCGCTCCACGTAAAAAGGTCAAGCAACTGTGGAGACCAACTAAACACCACCACCTGCAGACCACACGGTCTCAGGCCCATGCCTGGCACCTCCAGAGACCCTGGCCTGGGCTCGCTAGAGTGAGGCACTGGAAAAGGACTAGCTGGGGTCCAGTACGTCTGCTGGTGTCCGTACCCCCAACTACGAGCGCGCTACAAGTGACTAAAACAAACTCAAGTGTCACTGTCCCACTGTCGTCTTTCCCTCAGCCAGACGTACAACTCTAACACAAGAGTGAGGGTGTCCAGGTCAGACGACACAGACCTCGACGGTACAACACAAGTACCGGGACAAAGCCCCGAGCTAACAGCCTGACTCACAAAGAACCTGGGGCACCCAACTGGAGAGGTAACCACGGTAGGCGTCGTACTACTCGCCACGTACACAGAACCACGTGCACGTCACACACAAACCACGTGAAACCTCACGTAAACCACAAGTAACCATGGTCCACTCCACGTGAACCCAACTGACTCACGTAAACAACACGCAGTCACTAAAGTAGATAGCTAACTATATACTTCGTATGCTAAACACGAGAACCGTGTGCACTCAGTGCACCTCATGTGTCAACACACATGCAAAAACGATAAATACTGTACTTAGTCATTTCTGCTCATATAGAAGTAGGCGGCCACATCGACTGCCGCTTACAGGGAGTCAACGGCAAGAAACCTGGCCGTCAAACTCCTGGCTGAGGATCTTGGCGACAAGCGATCTTGACGCCAAGTTCTTCGGCCATAAACCCTGCAGAAACCCTAATCCGGCTCTGCGGGTTTTCCAGCCATTTTATCTACAGAAAATCATATAAAAACTATTCTTTTAACATGCAGGAACCCAATATAACCCACTGGAACATGCTTCATGCATTAAACTACTCAAACCACCCATTATCCCCATATGGTGCAACCCTATCCAAAGATGCATTATCATGCTGGTTCAAGTAGTTATGATGTGTTTTAATGTTCCTACGGAGCTAAACGGGTTCGTCCCCTACCTCAGAACGCGTTAGAATCTCCTGCAATCCCCCGATTCACGCCGAGCCCTCCGCGAGCTCCTACGCGAATTACACCACACCGCGACGTTTCCTCGCGCAATTAAGCGACGCCACGCGTTCCACGATCGTCCAACTACTCCTCGGTACCTGTTGGAAGCTTCAAAGACTCGGGGGCAGCAAGCTGGGGCAAGAGGGAATGAGTGAGAGCTGAGAGAACTGCCCTCGGGTGAGCCTATAACCTGCACCATTCTCAGGTTGGCGTCAACCCCCATGCCGCCAACAGCAACCGCCACCCTCTGCGTCCACATCTACTGCCGCCAAGTTCATGCAGTAAACGTCCACTAACCTGGACGCCAACAGGTCAACGGCCACACCTGGCCGCCAATTCCAACAGGACAGCAACATGTCCTGTTTCATTTCAGGACCAACCCTACTCTTCATCTGCTCAAACCACACATTCACACCAAGCATTCCACACAACCGACTCACACTGGCCTCACAACGGCCGCCACAACCACAACACACACGATCCGCATGGATCTGAAAAGCACGCGACGTTACAGCTACTATCCAAGATTCATCAGAAAGAGCTTCATTGACTGTCCTAGGCTCTATTTGAGAAACAAAAGCTAGGTAATCACAAGGAATAACATTACCTCTTGTTCTTACCCCTATGGATGGATCACCAATAATATTCTCAAGTGGGTGATCTTTCTTGTATCTCCACTCATTTGGAAGATTTTCATGAGTAACTTCTTCTTGTTGCAATTCTTCCAGAGGTGGATCATCTTTGTCCTCAATTGATGTATCTTTTAGTTTCTTGGACTATTCATCTGCATCATCATTATCACTATCTACTTCATTTCTCAAGGAAGGGTTAGTTTCATCAAAAATAATATGTACAGATTGTTCAATCAATAAAGTACGTTTGTTAAATACTCTATAATCTTTGGGTTTAGAGGTGTACCCCATAAAGATGCCTTCATCTGATTTGGCATCCAACTTACCAATGTCCCTTTTTCCATTGTTGTGGATGAAGCAAGGACATCCAAAAGTCCTGAAGTGGCTGATCTTTGGCTTCTTCCCTTTGAATAGCTCATATGCAGTCTTCTTCAGGATTGGCCTGATCATTACTCGGTTGATAATGTAGCTTGCTGTGTTGACTGCTTCAGCCCAAAAATATCTTGGCAGATCATATTCTGAGAGCATAGTTCTTGCCATATCCAATAGGGTTCTGTTCTTCCTCTCAGCAATACCATTTTGTTGTGGTGTTCTTGGTGCTTAGAAATTATGCTCAATTCCCTAATCATCACAAAATCTAGCAAACTTTTCATTTTGAAATTCACCACCATGATCTGATCGGATAGACACAATGCTGAACTTTTGATCTTTCTGGACCTTCTTGCTGAAACTAACAAAGTTTTCAAAAGTATCATCTTTATGCTCTAGGAATGATACCCATGTGAATCTTGAGTAGTCATCAACTATGACAAATCCAAAATTCTTTCCTCCAAGACTGGTTGTCCTCATTGGCCCAAATAGATCCATATGAAGGAGCTCTAAGGGTTTTGAGGTGGTCACCACCGTCTTTGACTTGAAGGAGCCTTTGGTGCGCTTTCCCTTAGCACAAGGTTTACATACACCATCCAATTTTGTACTAACCTTAGGTAGACCTTCCACAAGATTCTTCTTCAGCAGTTTTCTCATGCCATCTATGCTGCAATGTCCAAGTCGTCTGTGCCATAATTCTGTAGATTTATCTTTATTTACTGCCAGGCAAACATTTTGAACCTTGAGTTCTTCAAGATAGAGCACATACAAATTCTTTTCTCTATTAGCTTCAAAGATGACTGCTCCATCCTTCAGTATGCTGCACTTCGACTCTTGAAACTTGATCTGATGGCCTCTGTCACACAGCTGGCTAATGCTAATGAGATTGTGCTTCAATCCCTTGACTAATAGCACATCTTCTATGATTGTTTTTCCTTTGTTATTCACAGAGCCACTGCCTATCACGGTTCCTTTCCCATTATCTCCATAAGTAACTGTTCGTTCTTCAGCTTGGAGATGAGAGAATAACTTCTGGTTTCCTGACATGTGTCTTGAGCACCCGCTATCCAAATACCATTTGGATGCTCGAGAGATGTCCTGAAATAAAAACATCAAGTTTTAGGTACCCAAATTCTTTTGGGTCCTGATGGGTTAGTATCATTTATTTTACCTTTTATTATCTATTTCTTATGTCTTGTTGGGCATGTCGTTATGATGTGTCCTAACTTGTTACAGTGACTACAGCAGGATAATTTGGTTACTTTTTCTATATATCTGAAATCAGCTTTGTATGATGTATCTTGTTCAGGTACAAATTTTGGTGTTGGATATTTTTTAAGATAAATTATGGTTTCTTCATTATCTGGGGGTGTATATCATAATCCATTTTTCTTCTTACCTGATCTTCTAGCACTTTTTAATATGAGGGAGTTTTTACCATTAGTGAATTTTTCTAATGTGCTAGATAACTGTATATTTTCTTCTGTTAGTGTTTTGATTTCAATTTTCAATTCATCTGAACTTACTTGTTTCTCTAATTTCAGTTTTAAGTTCTCTAATTTAGGTCTTCACATAACAGTTCATTTCTTCTTTTAAGTTCAGTTATTTGACTTTCTAATTGTTCATTTTCTGATTTTAGATCTGAGTTTGTATTTTCTATGCAGACTATGTTTTTTTTGCTCACTTTTAATAATTTGGTTACTTCTTTATATTTTTCATATAGTTCATTGAAAGCCTCTTCTAAGCTATCGAAATTTGAATCATTGCATGAATCAAAAGAGGAGTCAGAAGTTACCTTATCTTCAGTATTTGCCATGAAGACCAAGTTGGCCTTTTCTTCATCACTGCAGGAACTTGACTCACTGTCTGAGTCACTACTGTTTTCCCAAACTGCTGCCATCGCCTTCTTCTTGTACTTTCTGAACTTCTTGGAACTGTCCTTCTTTCTGAACTCTGGCTTCTTTAACTTTGGACACTCAGTTTTAATGTGTCCTGGCTTCTTACATTCATAGCAGACGGGCTCTCCTTTCTTTATTTCTTTTCCATCTGGCTTCTTGAATTCCTTGTTCCTTTTGAAGTGCCTTCTTCCATATTGGAATTTCTTCTTCTTAGCCAAAATTCGCTGTAATTTTCTAGATAGAATAGCTTCCTCATTTTCGCTGTCTGCATCACTTTCACTTTCAGCTGAACTTGCTTCTGGTGAATCTTCTTCAGCTTTTAAGGCGTTGGAGTGCTTCTTTCTGCTAGAGGACTCTCCTAGCCTTTCCATGTTGATCTCATGGGCCATGAGGGACCCAATGAGCTTTTCTACAGACATTCTCTTCAGGTCATTAGCTTCTTCTATTGCTGTGACCTTTGGGGTCCATGAGGACGGTAAGGATCTAAGTATCTTCCTCACCATGTCTCCCATCTCATAGGTTTCCCCCAAACTAGCTAGTCCATTTGTGATGTCAGTGAACCGGCTGAACATTTGAGTTATGGACTCACTTGACTGCATTTGAAATCTTTCATATTGAGTGACAAGAATGTCGATTCTTATTTCCTTTACTTTGTCTGTGCCTTCATAAGTAATCCTGAGTTTTTCCCACATTTCCATTGAGGATTTGCAGGCTGAAACTCTGTTGAATTCCTTCTTACTTAGAGCACAGCATATGATGCTCTTTGCTTTGCAATTCAGGGAAATCTTCTTCCTGTCATCATCTGTCCATTGTGCTTTCTCATTTGTGACTAACAGATCACCTTCTTCTACTATGAATCAAATTTGATAATCGTGCACTTGTAGAAAGTATTCCATTCTGGTCTTCCAGTAAGGATAATCTTCACCATCGAAGAGAGGGGGTCGGTTGACAGACTGACCTTCAAAGTTACCTTGGGCTGCCATGGATCTTTACTCTTCAGATCGTTGGATCCTTTCTTTGTCGAAGAGACTCGCTCTGATACCACTTGTTGCCCAGTTGACGAGCTCAGAGGGGGGGATGAATGGGTCTTTAAAAAATTAATCTAGAAGATACCTGTAACTAAAAACATTCACACAAACGTTCTTCGAAGTAGGTTAGTGACAGTTAGTTTAAATAACAAACACACAAAGAAGACAATCACACAACACAAGGTTTATCCTGGTTCGGACCTCCTTTCCTTAGGAGTCCTACGTCCAGTCCCTGAGCAACAACTCAGGATTTCACTAACTAGGGTACAGTCCCCCTAAGGACGCTACAACACCCAGCTCAGCTGGTCTTCCTTCACAACCGAAGGGAACAACACCCTGGATACCACACCAGGTCTTCCTTCACAACTGAAGGGAACAACACCCTGGATACCACATCAGGTCTTCCTTCACACCTGAAGGGAACAACAAAAAGAGAGTGAATGAAATTCAAGCCCCTAGATCAAGCTTTTGACAAGCAAGGATCTGAAGCAACTAGAACTGAGAGGAAGAGATTTAAGCTAAGAACCCTCTCAGAACTACACAGGCTCTCTCAATATTTTCACAAACTAGTGGAGAGCAAAAGAGCAAAAGCTAAGAAGAATGAAGTTCTTGGCTCTGGACTTTCTTCAGAAGAATTTGAATGCTTGAATGCGCGATCTCTACACTTTCTTCTGTTCTTCTGACTTGAATTTATATCTTCAATTTGAAATGTAGACGTTGAAGTGTCTGTTGTCTCTCTTTTGAGTAGTCGTTAGACTGGATGACATCTGGAGTCTTGGAAGCTTCCAGTCAACAGTCTTTTGATCACTTGAGCACGCAAAGAGATAGATCTTCAGAAATATTTGTTGGCTTCTATTTGTTTAACGTTGTACCATGAAGCTAGTTCAGAGGTCTGCACAAATGTCAATCTCAAATAGCAGACAGCTAAGCTGTCTCTGATGTTAGTCAACGTCAGTAGCAATAGACATGAAAATAGTAATGCAAAATAGCTTAAGTCTAAAGGACGTAATCAGAGTAGGCACGATATGGTCTGCATGCATGCAGAGACACGTTCAGATCTCATAAATGCAAAAGCGTCAGAGAGATGTCTACGTGGACTTTGACTAGTCAACGCTTTTAAGATGAATAAGATATCAAGATATGAAATCGATGGCTATATGACTTATGAAATCGTTATGAATACTAACAAGTCATTATAGAGAGCAAATCGTTATGAACAGAAGATATATCATGAACACTTAATGAATCGTTGCACAAAGCAAATTGTTGTGTTTCTGAAGAAATCGATGTGAGATACTTAACAAATCATTATACAAAGCAAGTCGTTGTGAATTCTAAAGAAATCATTGTGAATACTTATCAAGTCGTTATGAACTCTAAAGAAATCGTTATGGTAACTTATGAAGTCGTTACAATAAGCAAGTCATTGCGAGTTCTAAAGAAGTCGTTGCGATAACTTATAGAGTCGTTATGACAGGCAAGTCGTTAGGAGTTTCTAAAGAAATCGTTACGGTAACTTATAGAGTCGTTGTGATGAGCAAGTCGTTACGGGCTCTAAAGAAATCGTTGCGACAACTTATAGAGTCGTTGCGACAGGCAAGTCGTTACGAGCTCTAAAGAAATCGTTACGGTAACTTATAGAGTCGTTGTGACGAGCAAGTCGTTACGGGCTCTAAAGAAATCGTTACAGTAACTTATAGAGTCGTTGTGACATCGACTTGTTTGAAATAACATGACTTTTCAGTCTTATAAGGAAATCGTTATGATAATTCTATTGAAATCGATATGCTTATAAAGAAATTGTTATGGCCTTCAATATAAGTCGATATGGATTTAGAGAAATATCATGTTGAAAAGATTAAAGCTTCAGAGAGGTAATGCATACCTTTAATGGCTTGTTTGACCTTGGTATTTTTCCTGTACTTAAGACTTATGAAATATTCATTAGATATACTTGATAAACTCTTGTTTGGTTTTGTTAATCATCAAAAATATATATGTGTGTAATTAATTAAAATTACATGGGGACATACTGGTCATCAATACTCTCCCATAATCTCTCAATCAGTTGATATGTAATCTCTTCCGACTCATCTCCACCACCTCCCCAATCTCTCCTGTCAGCCATTTCAAATCCTGCACATAGAGCATTTCAAACCACACAGTATACTAACAAATCAATATGAAACCAGGGTCAACTACCAATAGTGGACTAGTGTAGAGATCAAGCTATGTAAATCTCACTATTCCTTCATATTTACACAGACCTTGCTCTGATACCAACTATGACGGTCCTCGTCTTTCAAACCCGTTAACCCAATAACGAGCTTGACCCGACTTCGCCTCCCGCGAACAGGCTAATGCCTCGCAAGGGATATCAACATTCATGATTGTGGAAATATAAAGGAATACAACACAAGATATATTTACATGTTTATTACATAGCTAGTTCTCAACAAAAGTCAAGTATAGTGTACAACAGTCTGGGGCATATCCTGAGGTACAACGGAAAGAGAATTACACTACTGGAGAAGTAGACCCAACTCCACTGCGATGCGGCTCCAAACTAGAAGAAGGACGGGAACCCTCCTACTCTCCCTCACTTGAAAGGAGTAAGGTGAGCCTCACAAGTCATTGGCTCAGTAGGAAAATTCTCTCAAAGGTCGAAACAACACAAGTACTAGAGAAGTAGGAGTAAATCATCTATTTAAATAGTTAAGCAAGCTAGCTAAGCATGATGCCACAACTGTAATTAATAAACAACTCTACGCTATTAATGTGGCTAAAAATTAATAAATAAACGACAAACCACGCTTAGAGGTACGAGCTAAAGAAGGGTAACGCCAAACACAAGTCACGAAGACTGGTTTGCGACACCAGCTACTGACCCGGACAAATCACACATGTCTACCTCTCAGCCTCGCAGCCATGGACAAATGGTCCAGCTGTCGCTCCACCTCAACGGGGGCAACAAACTGTGGAGACCAAAATAACACCACACCTGCAGACCATACCACTGCAGGCCCATGTTTGGCACCTTTAGGGACTCCGGCTCGAGCTCCCTAAAGTGAGGCACTGGAAACAAGACTAGATGGGGACTAGTATGTCTACCAGTGTCCGTCCCCCAACCAAGAGCATGCTACAAGTAATTGAAGACAACCAACACAAGTCATTGTCCTACTGTCATCTTTCCCTCAGCCGGACGTACAACTCAAACAAAGGAGTGATGGTATCCAAAAAGACGACACAGACCTCAACAGTACACAAGTACTGGGACAAACCCTGAGCACAACGTGCCTGACTTACAGAGAACCTAGGGTACCCGACTTGAGAGGTAACCACAAAAGGCGTTGTACTACCAAACTTGTCACGTACACACAAACCATGCAAACTTGGCATTCTCAATCTCGACGGGTGCCATTGCACCGCTTACCGACTTTCATTTCATAAAATAATGCCACACGATAACCATGTAACTATGCATAGACTTTCAGCCCTTGGAAGCCAGAAGGCGACGGGGCACTCTGTCGCCTTCAGAACGCGAGGCCTCGATACGGCACGTTCTGAAACAAGAACGCGATGGATCGGACTGTCGCATTTAGAACGCGACACCCTAGGCCGTCGCCTTCATAGACAGAGCCCCACCTCCGGGGTTCCACCTCCGGAAACCCCACAAAACACACATTAATAGCTATATAGAACATGGATAACCAGTTTAGTAGTTACACTAACATGCCATCTATCGATTACTACATGTTTCATGGATCAAACATGATGAACAAGCCATTCATAACGAAAAAATGGAGCAGAATCTCCCTATGTATGCAAGGTACGCGAAAAACAAACACGGATCGGCATCTCCCACGCTCCGAGCAACGACCCTGCGTCAAGAGCAAACTGAACAGGACTCCAAACACCTGAATCGCCCAAAATCCAGAACAAAAACTCTTCCTGGCCGAGCAGAGCTTTCTCAGCTCTGTTTGCCCGACTAAATCTTCTTAACCCTAAACGGTTAAGAACGCGACGACCCTGACTGTCGCAATAAGAACACGACGGTATAAGCCGGTTCCTTCTCATCGCTGACGCCAGCCGGCTGCCCTGCGCGGGCCACGCGATGGGCATGCAGCCAAACAACTCTAGAAAAGTGGCAACGTGAATGCGACGTCCAGAACTGTCGCGTTAAGAACGCGACATGCACCTCCATCGCGTTCACAGATAGTGAACTAGTAGGCGCTTTGGGCCCGGCTTTCCAGCCCACAATTCCCAAACAACCTGCGGGAGACACTATATGCCAACCATTGGCCACCAAAACCATTAAACTACAATATGAAAATCCACGACGTTATATGCGAAGTCCAGCTTTGTATATGATGAAGTTACAATTCGACTAACACAGACCAAAATTGTACATCCGATGTCTGTGCTTCGGCTGACTACGACCAAAAGTGAACATCCAATGTTCATTTTAAATCAATGTGGCCAGTGAATCTATGAACTGTAAACATGAACCAAATCAAATGCAGCATGAAAGCACTTAAGTTCATCAACAAACCAATGATATTATGATGTCAACAAGATGAACCATAATTATGCCATCATCAAAATAAACCAAATCAATCATCATCAAAATAATGATTATGGTTATTCACATAACCATAACTCAATAGTGGTGGTCTAGTGGAGGATGGTGGACTTACGCTCTTGTTGGGGAGATTCATGGAGGGCTCGCGGCATCGTGCGGATGGTAGAGGTTCAGAGGAGGGAGGATTGGCAGAGAGGGGGAGATCCACGAAGGGCTCATGTGGATGGCGCCGTAACAGAGGAGATTGGCGAAGGAGGGGGGATCGATGGAGAGGAGGAGGTCCGTAGAGAGCTATTGGCCGGAAGATAGAGGCCAAGAGTGATGACTTTAAGGTTTAGGATCTTAGGGTTTAAATGTCACATATGGACCATCAAATCTAAGATCTAATGGTCAAGAATGTTCGCTATAGCAAGATAGATCTTAAACACGGGAAGCAACTATCTTAAAGTCTAATCAATTTATTATCCGGATATTATTCGTATCCGACATCTACTTTATCGGATGTTTATCAGAACCGAATATTGATTTTATCGAGATCCATTTGCCACCATATCCATAAAGATTCTCACAACCACTGAAAAATTAACTTGCTTTTGATCATAATTGTATATTGATGTCCTTATCTTTATCATGTATATTTTATTATCTATTCTTTTTCCTTCGTGCTAAATCTATCTAGCTTATGAAATGTCTTCTTCTCCTGGACAAAAACTTGTGAAGAGGAAAACAAAATATTTTCCGTCTAAACAAGTGTTATCTGAGAAAGACAGAGGAGCTAGTCGAAAGAGAGGAAAAGTAAGAGGTATCGTCCCTGTCGTTTATATTATGTCGGATTCTTTACTCCTCCACTACACCTGTTGAAATGTAGTCGATCTTTTGTATATTCTAAAAAAAATATTAGTATTCAATCTTATTTGACATATATATATATTCACGTAATCATTTATTTGACAATTATATTTGTAATCGTGCTTTGATAAAAGGACTGCTAAAACAATAAAAGTAAAATTTATACATATTTGACGACTAAAAACTAAAAAGTGATTGACGAATACTAAAATAATAATAAATTATACAGGCAATGTTTTTTTTTTGACAGGTGATTATACGGCCAATCGTATCTTACGAAGGGAGAATACAAAAGTTTTTCATCTTGTCCTATCTGTTTATTGGAAGAGAAGCCGTAAAAGGAGGAGGGCAGCTTGCACAGACTGTTCGTTCACGTGCGTCGGGACGAGACTTCACAGTTTGCTGTCTTCTGCCTTCCACGGACGTTCGCATTTACTGCTCCAATTACGTCGTCGTTGTAAGCAGTTCCCGAGGCAGTTTAGAAAGAGAGAGAGAGGAGAGCCGATGGTTTTCGTAGAAAGTAGGGTTGCCAATAGCTGTTTTTCGATTTTTCAATCAGTTTTCACTTTTTTATCTGTTTTTTATTTTTGATTATTTTTTATTTCTATTTCTATTTTTTATAAAATATATATTTATTTTATTTACAAAATATATATTCTTAAAATTTATATTTTTTAATATAAAAAAATAGACTAAATTTTTAACTTCTTCTTAATTTGTAAATAGAATCTAATTAACTTATTTTTTTCGTAGCATTTATTATACATATTATTATCAAAGACATCCCTTTTACCATTACTCACAATGTTACATACATCTACCATTTGATCGTGCCAAATGTTTCCGATTATTTTTCGTTTCTGACCTATTTTCGATTTTCTTATAGAAAATAGATACAGAAAGTGCTATTTCCGATAACGACCCGTTGGCAGCCCTAGTAGAAAGACAAAACATATAAGAGAGAGAGAATGACAGGGTAAGAAGAAAGAGAAAATTTCAATGTATTGATTGTAGAGAATAATTTAGTGTATTTGAGTTGTACATTTTTTACTTGTATTTTTTCTTTTCATTAGAGGGGTGTATTGTGCCCTCTTTCTATTGATCAATAAAAATGGAGAAGTACAAGTTAAAAATACACAACTCAATTGTATTAAATTCTTCTCTTGATTGTATGGTTAATTTGTGCTGCATTGTATTATTATTATTTATTTTAGAGCTTAAAATTTTAATTTGACATCTAACTTTCTATTCTGGGCTTTCATGGTGTCCAATTCAGCTCAATACATTAAAAGAGAAAAATTTAGATGTTAAAACAGAAATTTGATCTTCAAAATAAAAAAAATGAATTTCAAAATAAAAGACTAACCTCTAAAATAAAAAAACACAATATTACATAATGAACCGGTATGTGATGGATCAATGAACTTCTTGGAATATATTTATAATTGATATTATTACACACAAATATCAGTGCAATAAACTTTTCTAGTGAATAAGAAATTGAGGGAAAAGAGAGTCGCATAAGAGAAGAGAAATTGTAGGGGGGGGGGGAGAGAGAGAGAGGAAGAGAGCAGGGAAGGAATAAAGATCAGAGAAAGATAATTTTTTATCAAGGATTAATAAAGATAGAAAGGAGCAATATTTATGATAAAACCGAGGTGCATGGATAGAAATAAATTTGATTAGTTATGTACTCGTGCGAATGTGATATGCTATGATTTTTCAATAATTTTACTATTAACCACGGTTTATAAAATTGATAGTTAGGGGTGTCAATTGGACCGGGCCGGTCCGGAGGCCCGCAAATCCGGCCCGGTTTTAACCGGGCTTGGGCCGGGAAAATAAGTCCGTTAAAGTTTTTTGGCCCGGCCCGGAAAAAAATAGGGCCGGGCTTGGGCTTTGTGAGGCCCGGCCCGGTCGGCCCGTCGGTCCGAAAAATATAAATATAATTTATATTAAATATAAATTTTATATTTAGAAAGAAATTTATATATATATTTTCTACAATAAATTTACTCAAAAATATAATCTTTTACAAGTTAAATGTTAATATAGATATAAGTAAAAAATATATTATTTTTTTATAGATATATTATAGTAGATATATTAAAATTATATTATATAAATAAAAATAATATCTTTTCCAGGCTTTCGGGCCAGGCCGGGCCACCCATACCGGGCCTAACCCCGGGCCTGGGTCGGGCCCGGGCCGACTTTTAAAAAATTGGGCCTGAGCCAGGCCTAGCAAGGCCCGGTCCAGGCCCGGCCCATTGACACCCCTATTGATAGTTGTCATCGGCCGCCAATCAACTTGTAAGTTATAGTGGTCAGCCACCGATATCGTCATTTTACACTGTCAATTGTTATTGTTAAATATTATCATCTCCGTCGTGTTATGTCTATATAAATATGATATAATTTATTATAACTCTTCTCAATCTTTCTCAATTTTAAACCCATATCGAAATCTATAGATTTCTTCACTCATAGGCGATCTCAAGAGAAATCTAATGATCACATATAAAAAGAAGGTCAGATGTCACTTTAAGATATTGTCAACTCTCCCTCTGCTCAAACTCTCATTTTTTATTCTGACTAAGATTTTTTTTTATTGACTTGACCATCGAAGCTTCGTTTCCGAGACCTACACTTTCAGAATTGACTGTCTTGTAAGTTAAGGAGGTGCGAAGCCAAGTCGAGCACTTGTTCTCTTTGTCTTTGTTCATTGCTTAAGTCCAAACTTGGGCCCACTATGATCGTCCTCTCCACAAATCTAGAGGGTATAACCATATCAAGGATAGAGGTGGCCTAAGTAAATTAGGGGTGTAAATGAGTCAGAGTCGGAAATAATAGTTTTCGAATCCGACTCCAATAAGAATTATCAGAAATAATTGGATTCAAAATTAGATAACAATTTCTATCTCCGAATCTATTTTATCGAATTATTGGATAATTAGATTTGAAAATTAGATAGTGTTGAATATGAACATGTTCGATAAATCGGATTTAGAAGTCGGATATTCAAATAATCTATAATGTATATTATGTAATATATAATATATATTATATGATATAAATATTATATAATAATATCATATATTATATATACTATTAGATTCGAAAATCGAATAATCAGATACGGAAACAACAGTTCCCGTATCCGATTCTGATAGTTTATCGAAAATATTTGAATCCGATAAAATATCAATAGTGAAATATATTTTTGAATCTTATAATTTTTATCAGAATTATATTGAATAATCAGATATTTTTGACAGTTCTAAAATAAACTCAGATCAAGAGAGATCAAATTAATTAACCTATTACTATCTCGTAATAACATTGAAATTAGAGAAACAATGTTTCGAATTTAAAAAATATTTGTTGCATTTGTCAACTCTATTTTTAAATTTTTTATCAGTGAGAGATATTATGTTCATCTAATAATAATAAAATAAATAAATTAAAAATTTTTATTAGATATTTGACTTATTTTTAATTCATAACAAAATTATAATTTATTTGAGTAAATATTATCTCTTATTGCGGTATATGTTAAATTCTGTTATAGTAAAAAAATTTCTGTTACAATAAGAGATTATTAATTAATTTATTTAATAAAAAATAAAAAAAATATTAAAATATAAATAAATATAAAAAGTATTTTTCTTAGATTTTAAACCAATTTAATTAACTCAAATTTACTTGGCTAATTATGGAATCGATTGGAGAGGAGAGAGGGAGAGAGACTCAAGGCACAAGAAAGAGGGGAAAGGGAGGAGAGAGAAAGCGAAAGGGGGGCGGCGACAGGTCACGTCAAAAGGGGCGAAAGGCGAGGTCAAAAAGAACCACCGAGGTCTGATTAGCATAATGACGTGGTTTTTGGTGTTGCGGTGTCCCTCACGAGGAATTTTGCTCCCGGATAAGACAAGAGAGGTGGGGCCGAGGCCGGAGACCCAAATTTCCCCGTCGTTCCCGGGACACACATTTAATGAACACGGTTCTGCGGGATCATCAGGTGGGGAAAGACTGGTGGGGAGGTGAGGGCTATGATGATGATGATGGGGATCTCCCCCACCCCAACCCCCCGCTCTAAAAAATGGCAGCTTTGGAGTCCACAGTCCCTTCACTCGACCTCGCGCCCCTCTGCGACCTCCACGCCACACCCTGCTCTGGCTTTCCTCTGCCATTCCTCGCCCGCTGTGGCTTCTTTCGCTCTCTTCTTGCTCGCCATTGCAATTTCTCTCCCTCCGTCCCTTCCTCTCTCTCGTGGCGGGTTTCACTGTCCTCTCCGTGTTGTACTAGTTTCTTTTGGCTCTCCTCCACGTGCAGCTTTCTGAGGGAGCTCGTTCTGCTGCATAGGAACGTTCTTCGGCTTCTTCCGTTGTTGTTTCTGGCATTTTGTTTGACGGTGCGTTTTTTGAGCGGTATGATCTTCTTCTTTCCTTCTCGGTCGCCTTCTTCTTCCCCTGTTTCTGCTGATTCGTTTTGAGGTGGGACGGGGGAGTGTTTCAGTTCTTGGTAGTTGTGTTGAGTGCTTGCAGCTCTTTTTTTTTTTGGGGGGGGGGGGAGGGAGGCAGGGGGGGGGTAGGGTAATGGGATTTGCGTCTGGGGAAAGTATATGCTGAATCTACAGTACTACAATGGGTTCCGTATGCTGTCCAGTATGGTTTTTCTCTTTTCCCCGCCACTTTCTCTACCCGTGCTTGGTTTTGGGAGCATTGCAGTGGAGTGAACGTTTCCCTTGTCATACTCCTTGGTTTCTGTAGCAACGATTTTCTGGATCGGCGAGCACTGAGGTACTTCTATCTGAACGGAAAGAATCACGGCTCTTGTGATGTAAAGTTGTTGTCTTCGTCGGGTTTGACCTTGCGGGGTTTTGGGCAAATTGTCAAATGCGAGTGGTTTTGTGCCGTTAAGAGAGTGAATTGGCGTTTGGAGTAGCTGGGTTTCTGTGACAGTTGAGAGTGAACATCGTTTCGGATGGTTTTGCCACTTCAAAACCTTGTCGTTTGCCCCGAACCAATACTTCCCTTCCCAAGTTTGGGTTTCTGTTTCTACTCTAGATTGGTAATTTCTATGCTCCGTGTGTGTTTTTGGGCAGCGATATTTTGTTTTAGAATTTTCATTTAGAATGTGTCAATGCGCCTTGTATTTGGAAATTTAAGTAAAATTTGGGCGGATATTGTTGTCCAGGAATGCCGATGTTGGGAGAGCAGGCACATGATTTCTTGGAGTCCTGAGGTTATTGATCTATGACAGTTTCATGAATGAGAAAGGCTTGTGAGAGAAGTGCCAGTTCCTTTTTGTTGAGAAGCTTTTTCCTTTCTATTGACCTGAGCTCCTATACTTGAGAAAGGAAGAAGCTTGATGGAAGAAATCCAGTCTTATTCGGACAATTACAGATCCTCTTCATCCTCTGCAAGCAGTCCTGCGGGCAGAGCACCAGCAGGCAATTTCTTCTATGTGCGCAAACCAGGGGCTTTAAGACATCCTATCTCATTTGAGGATTCACCTGAGTGGGACGATGCAGAAGTTGATGCACGGATAGAAGAAGGTGGTGACTCAATCAATGCTGCAACCACAACTGCCTCCCCATCTCTATCGAAGGTCAACAGTTTGTCATTGCCGTCTCCTTCATTACCCGAGGCTTCTTCCTCAATCACAGGAAGGAGGGTGTCAGGGGCATCAGTTGTCTGGAAAGACCTGACAGTTACGGTAAAAGGAAAGAGGAGTTATTCTGATATGGTCGTGAAGAGTTCCAATGGATATGCCTTGCCAGGAACACTTACAGTCATCATGGGCCCCGCTAGATCAGGGAAATCAACATTACTGAGAGCAATTGCAGGTTAGACTACACTTATGTATGGTTGTTCTAAGGTTTTTTTTGGCATTGATCAAATGACTTCATACATCATTTAGCTGCAAGAGTATAACAACCTAGGTGAGTATTTTGTTCAGGCAGACACCCACCACATGTGTCAGTTGTGCGCAAGGTGTGCATTCGCCTGGTCTGCATTCAATGCTGTATGGTGCAGCCGGCCCATATGTTCGGGTCCAGCAGGGCCCATCAGTTCTCCCTCCATACTGAGAAGGAAAAGCTGCTAGCAAATGTCAGCATTCTGACAACTTCAAAGTAACATGTATATTGAATGCTCAGGATGCTAACGGTCATATATGTTTGGACATCTGGGTTAGCTGGTTTGAAGACAACATGAAAACATTCAAAAAGGATTTCTTGCCTTCGCTGTTTTTTGATGACAACAGATGGCCTTCTGTGCCGCCAACTAGAAATTCTGGATAGTCTATAAAGTAGTCCACTTCTGGCAGCCAACTGTTTGCTGTTTAATGGTCACAATCTCTAATAGTGGCTGCTTACTGTTTCCTGTCATGTCATCTTTGGCCTGCTCTATGGGCTGTATAAGACTCCTAATTTTTTGAGATCAGCATTTATATAACTAACTACTGTTGCATTTAATCTTCTTTAGGCAGGTTGCCGAGTCCTGGGAGGATGTATGGTGAAGTGTTCATAAATGGAGCAAAGACCAGCATGCCATATGGCACATATGTAAGGGCTCCCCTGATCCAGTTTGGGATTTACATTTTCTCTTTTTCAGCTTGGTGTTCTTCACATCCTTTTTTCAATTTAGCCTTGTGCGACTTGTGTAACTTTTAATGCCCATTTTCTGTATGGCCTAACTTTTATCCATTATACCTATAATGATGTCCTTATTTGAACTGGTGGAGTAAGCTGCTAGGTTATAACTTTTGTTCACATCAATTAACAGACTTTAGAGGGGGGGGGGGAACCCAGCAAAGGAATTTCAAATTGACTCATGTGGTTCTATCATCTATGAGATGAAGATTATTGACTAGAACTTTGGTTTAAATAGCTTATCTCTTGCATGAGGTTACCAGGATGCTTCGTTCTCCTATATAAGTGCTGAAATCCTTATTTGTCACTTTTTTTATGTCACTCAAACTGCAAAGATTGTCTGAAAATTTCTGCATTGTATTTCCTTGTTGCATCAATTCACACAGTAATTTCACATCCTACTGAACTTAGCCTCGTCTTTGATCTAAAGTTCTCGATCTACTTGTGGACAGAAAAAAATGTGTCCATTCCGGGAGGGAGGGAGGGAGATGGGTCCATTCCGGGAGGAGGGAGGTTATAACAGAAAATGAAAGGAAAAAGCCACCTTGGACACTTGCGCCTTTGCCAAATCCAGTCCAAAACCCTCTCTCAGCTGCCCGATTTTTCCTTGGGGGGTGCACCAAAGAGCCTCTCCTTTTCCCTGGTTACTGTGCCAAAAAAGTGATGAAGAGGAGAGGGGCATGGCCCCTATCTATAGAGGAAAGAGCAGAAGGAGAAAGGAGGGAAAGAGGGGGCACAACAAGTCCAAGTCCCACTGGGACGTGGACCTGGTGAGGGTCCGAAGGGGGAAGGGTCATCTTCCCCCTATTGCCTCCCCTCCCTCCCAGTCCTAACACTACCATGACTGGCCTCTTCCCTTCCTTTAATAGAAACTTGATTATATAAAGGAAATCTCAAGCCCAATCCAAGTCAAACTCACTCCTCTTGCCATATCCAAGGTATTTCAAATCATCACCAGTGAGCTGGGGCAGGATCGGAATCGGGATCGGGATCGACCAGGCTCGATCCGATCCTGATCGGATCGATCGCAAGATCCCGGATCCAAGGGAAGTCTGGCCGATCCTGGATCGGCCAGTTTTTAAAATGGTTTTTTTTGGGGAAAAAATCAGGAAAATTCAGGAAAAAATAGAAAAAAACAGCAAAAATGAGGGAAAATCTGATAAATTGAAAGAACTAATATTGCATAAAAAACCAATCATACATGCATTCATAATATATGAAACATAAGATTTTGTGTATTATACTACTATAATAAACAAGAAAGTATAAAATATTAAGACTTGGGTATTATTAACCTAAATACCATTAAGTAAATGTTAAAATCTGTAGTTTCATTATATTAAGATATTACATGTAATAAGGAAATATCCCCCTTATTTGAATCCAATAAAAATATAAAAAATCACATCTCTTACTAATAAAAGTTAACTCTCCCATCCAAGAAGAAAGTCGCAATTTTTGTGATTTTATCAAAGTAGCAACTTCTAATCTCTCATATTTGACATATTTAAATTTTATAATTCAAATAAGTCTAATAAAAACTAAAAATCTAAAGTCCACAAAAAAAATCAACGTGCATATGACTTCTCCAAGAGCTGCTCTCTTACTGACAGCACTAATCTACTTGAGACCTCTTAGGATTTGGTCAAACTAAGCTATCATCACCCAAACTCATGAGTGTCATGAGTTGGGTGATGGTAGCTCAATTTGACCAATTCTAAGAGGTTTGGATGATGATAACTTAAGTTTGACCAAATCGAGAGGTCTCAGCAGACTAAGTGCTGTCAGTAGGAGAGTGGCTCCATTGGAGAAGTCACATGCACGTTTGACTTTTTTTACCGACTTTGATTTTAGTGTTCCATGTGATTTATTTGATTATCAAATTTTTAGATAAACTAAATTACGAGAGATTAGAAAGTTAGCATTTCGCTAAAATCACCAAAATCGCGATTTTCTTCTCGATGGGAGAGTTACTTTTTTGGTAAGAGAATGAGTTTTTTGATATTTTTATTAGATTCAAATGGGGGGTACTCCTTATTTACATGTAATATTTAAGTAAATGAAACTACAATACTAACATTTACTTAAATGATATTCAGTAATAAGGAGAATCCTGACAACCCTGCCTGAAGAGGATCCTGAAGGTAGCCTGAGGGAATCGACCTGGATCAGTCTGGATCGACTGAATCGAGCCGGATCGATCGTCCGGTTCGACTCGAGCGATCCAACTCAGATCCTACTGAGTTGGGTCGATCCAGCCGGAATGTGGGGGTTTGGGGGGGCTTCAAGGGGGAATCGGTCCTTGGGGGTCGTCCGATCCGGGATCGAGCGATTCTGGCTCGATCCCGGCGATTCTTCCTTCCATCCAGTGAACTCAAAAGGGAGTAAGTCTGGCCAACCCCCTCCCTCCCCCCCCCCCCCCCCCCACCATTTTCCCCATCTTCAAGTGGGGATCTGAAAAGAGCAGGTCTGGCTGTCCTCCCTGCCTCTTCAATGGGGATTTTAAAAATTGTATCTTGGCTTCCCCACATCTGCTATTCAAATAGGAGTCTCCACTTGTGCATGACATCGATGGATTCAAAAAAAGGAAAGTCTTGGCCAGCCCTCAGTGCTTGTCCATTTTAAATCCTCATTAGTGCCTGACACCGGTGCAAACTCAAAATAAGGAAAGTCAATGGCCAACCTTCACTCCTTGACCATGTTAAATCCTCACTGGTGCATGACACTGGGGGGGGGTTCAATAAGGAAAGTCAGTGGCCACCCTCACTACTTGGCCATTTTAAATCCACACACTAATGCGGTTCAAAATAAGGAAAGTTACTAGCCAGCCCTCACTGCTTGCCCATTTTAAATCTTGATCGGTTGCCACGTCCCAAGATTTGTACCAGATGATATATTTGAGATGTGAACAGTCGACAAATAAGTCTCAAACGAGCAATCGGGAGGCAAATATAATTGACTAAGAATAATGTCAATATTGACTTCTGATATCAACTGACTCAAGAAAGGGAAATTACATGATAATCCTCACTTCCTATTGCATGTTCTACCACTCTCACACATAAGACCTCTAAACTAGAAGACTAAGACAATAGGGCACTATGGTTGATGGCATGCTCATCACCCTTGGTCAATCCTGCTGTTAGCCATGGTTCGGTTCATTTTCTATTTTTTGATCTCTTGAAATGTTGAGATAGTAAGTAATGAGCGCACTCGCCCATTAGGATTTACACCTCAAAGACAAGATACAAGTAATTAACAAATTAAAGTTAGATGGCATGAGCATGACATGCAATATGCAATTAAAACCGTAAGAAAACGTGTCTAGCAGGACGTGTAGGATAGCAAGATATAATCATGACGATTGTGATAAGTTAGACTAGTAGGTAATTCGAGACCAGGTAGGATATCAAGATAGCATGATCAATGATCTAGCAACTAGCAAGAACATCAATCTCGAGAACTAGAGAGCACGTAATAGGAATGGCCATATTTAACAAGCAAGCAAGCGTGTAACGAGCATGTACTTTCACGAGCAAGATAGTCACTTCATGAGTCAATAACATGCACTAAGGATCTATACCACTGTGAATACATATCATGAACACGTGTAATATGGTAGTGTATATAGCATCCACACATGCAAGTACTTCCAGCGCGATGCAACACCAGTAATCATTATACCACACGGTTAATAGTATATTTTCGGCTCTCTGTCGAGAGGATTAGACTGGAGCTCCTGGACACTCACCGTACGTGATTCTGCATCTCAATATTTTGAATGTAGATACCTGCAATCAAGTATAGCTCTTAATAGGATTTACAAGATATAAACAGATATTAATAGTAGTTGTTGGCAGTATAATAGCATATAATCATTAATTCCATCATCAGGTAATAGCTTGGGTTCATGTGAACTATCACGGCTCGTCGAGAAAATCAAGAGAAGAGAGATATGTGCACACTAATTTCGGGGTACTTTACGGTACAATCTGTTTGTTGGTCACAAGGGAATCCGTGGTCAGAAGAGATTTACGGAGGACTAGGTCAAATAATCTCTAGTACAGTAGAAGGAATATTTGACAGAGAGTTCATTCAAGTCAAAAAAAGGTGCCTATCGTGCAAAAGTGTAAGCCCATGTTGCTTGGCGTGAATCGCTCATGTGCATATGTGAGGGCCTTTTAAATCCATATTTGATTCATAAAAAACTTCAAGATAAACAAGAATAACAGAAGATAACAGAAGTTTAAACAAGAGTTCGAGACATCCATGCACAAGTTTTAACTTGATATCATTTGGTATTTTAACAAGCTAGATCGCAAGACAAGAGAGAGAGGATAATTGACAAGTTAAAAGCATGGTCAAGACTTTAAAGTCAATTAGTCATGTTAAGATATTTAAAACTTATTCATGAGTTGATTAATGCATGAAAATACTAAAATATCCTAATCGGAACATGGGAAAATGATGCATGCAGAAAACAAGGGAAAACGATTCAGTGTGCGTTGATATGCCTTTATTTCTTTGGATCATAACTCACCTATTTCTAATCCAAATCTCACATATGATAATACCATCTTGAAGGATTTTGAGTGTAGAATCCAGCAAATCTAACGGCTCGTCAATCTGATGTAAAACGAGAGAAATTTGGGCAACACACGGTAGACTGCGCAGTCTGCCCCTAGGAAAGAAGAACGCAACCAAGAGTGTTGTCGGCAAATTGTCGACTGTACAAGATAAATTTTTGCACTAATGCGGGATATGAGGGCATAGCCGTAATTTTGGAAAGTTGCAGGGTAAAACTGCAATTTACAGGTATTAGCCATTTCTCGTCATCGAGGTGGGCATTTTCATAATTTCTGATTAATCCAGAAAATTACATCTGTCTCCGCACAAGAGAGAGAAAAAATCACTTATCAAGCGCCCTCAGGAGCATAAGTGTAAGACCCGGAGTATTTATATCACATACCCTTAATGGGCCTTCACACACAAACAAACAATGCCGCACTGCTTCTTCACTGCTTTGTCTTCTCTTCGCCTGCCTGTTTTCTGATCTTCTCTTCACTTGTCTTGACCCATAGGGCCTATATATAGAAGCAGGCTAGACCCACTGACAAAAATGGGTGATTTTGGACCCCAATTTGACAAAATAGGTGATTTCAGACCCCACCTCACTCAGGTGGGTTGGTGTGGGGGGGGGGGGTTCACCGGGTCAAATGAACCTAGGACGGGACCATCGGGGTCAAATGGCCCCTTCAGACAGGCCCACCGGGTCAAATGTCCCCGTGGGAGCCCAATTGACCCCGGATGGGGTCCCACCGAGGTCGACCAACCCCCAGAGGATCTATTTGACCCCGGGGTCTCCTGTTTGACTTAACTGCTTGACAACTCGGGGTCAAAACAGGGGGCTGCCTCCTTCTTAAACCCCCCTCTGGGTTGTTTGCTCCTTTGCTGTGATCGGGATGCGTGGCGAGGAGAAAGAGGATCTGCGGTTGTTTGTTTGTCACTTTCTCTATGTCGTCGGCTATGGGGGAGGAGCTTCCATCCGTCTCGACCACGTGATACACGCATCTTGGTCTTTCCACAAGTGTGTGAATATATTATATCATATTTGTAATATATATTATACATTACAAATGTGATATACATTACATATATGTATGTAATCAATATAAATGTATGTCAAATATGATATATGTAATATATATATATATATATATATATAATATGTTAGGGAGAATTAATTATTCGGCTCTGGCATGGGCGAACCTTTATTTTTCCATCCCTGTTAGTTTTTTCATGGACGCCCGGTCCCTGCTTTATGCGGGACTTATTTTTCCAGTACCTGGGACTTAACGGACGTTATGCCTCTTCTCGTAAATACCCATTCTACCCCCAGAGCTAGTGACGCGCAACCTTGTTTGACTTTAATGCCTTTCGAAGAAGGCAGGCAATGGCGCAAACCTTCCCGCCGTGGCGTTGCGAAGAGGAGACCAGGGTTGGCGTTTGGGTGCGCTGCGAAGAGGAGCGTAAAGATTCTGGCTTCCGGTGAATGTTTCTAACTGATTCTCACTTCCTTCTATCCCCGGTGTAGGTAAGTTTTTCTTGGAATTCCGATACACATTGGTTCCACCGATCCCCTTTGTCCTCTGTAGATCCACATCCATTAGTCGCCAGATATTTTTCTTGCCAACAATGTTTCATCCATATCCGTTTGTCTCGCGACTATTTCTTATTTACTCCACTTTTGGTTACCGACGCTACTACAGAGTTACAACTTTCGAAAAAATTAGATATTTTGTCTAAGTTTGTCTAATTGTAATTGTAACAACTTTCGAAGTAATTACACAGTTAATTCTGTAAGTCAGTAACTGTGTAACAACGTTTTAAGTAGTTACACAGTTAACTGTGCAACTTTTTAATTGTATAACAACTTTCTAAGTAGTTACACACTTAACCGTATAACTGAGTAACTGTGTAACAACTTTCTAAGTAGTTACGTATGTTAACTGTGTAAGTATGTCATTACCTAGTACCTACTGTTTTTGTAAGTACGTAAGTGTCTAACTATTTGTATTTCTATTTGTGTAACAACTTTGTAAGTAGTTACACAGTTAACTGTGTAATTGAGTAATTGTGTAAGAATTTTCGAAGTAGTAGTTACACAGTTTACTGAGTAACTGTGTAACAACTTTCAAAGTAGTTACACTGTTAAGTGAGGAATTGTGTAACAACTTCAAAACTAACTGTGTAAGTATGTACAAATTTTAAATTTTCTTTTACGCACCACTTGAAGTTTTTGTATTTGTAATTGTGTAATAACTTTCCAAGTAGTTACACAGTTCACTGTTTAACTGTGTAACTCTGTAACATCTTCTCAAGTAGTCACATATCTTAACTGTGTAACTGTGTAACAACTAGTTGAAAAGTAAATACATATCTTAACTAAGTATGTATGTATTTACCTAGTTTTTGGTTTACGTAAGTGTCTAAGTATGTGTATTTCTAATTGTGTAAACAGTTACACTATTAAGTGAGGAACTGTGTAACTACTTCAAAACTGTGTAAGTATGTACAAATTTTCTTTTATGCACCACTTTAAGTTTTTGTATTTGTAATTGTGTAACAACTTTCCAACTAGTTACACAGTTCACTGTTTAACTGTGTAACTTTGTAACTCTGTAACATCTTGTAACATTTTGTATTTGTAATTTGTAGCCGCATTTTCAATGGTTAAGGACCCATTGAAGGGGTGTTCAGAATTTTTATTGTAATCCCTGTCTATGAACTTGTATTTGTACTGCACAAGAATGTGATCATTATACACACCAAAATTGCAGGGTATAGAGAATTACCACTTTGGCGATGACATCTGTTGGTTCTTGCTCGATGACAATACCACCTCTGCGATGTCCATGTGGATATGGGTGGTGTGATATATTTACAAGTCACACTGCTAGCAATCTTAATCGCAAATATTATAAGTGCAAGGTGTGTATATGCTGTGGACTTTGTGGCACTGATTATTTGTTTGTAATGCTGAGTATAGGTGAGAGGCCTGACATTGTTGAATTACTATGTTCAATTTTCTTTGTTGTGCAGAAAGGATCATGCAACTTTTTTATGTGGTGATGATTTTTTGGCCCTTGGCCGATCATGCAGTGGAAAGTGCGAATGTAGCAGAGATGAGGTGATGCAGAAACTAGTTGAAGAGAATGAAATTTTAAGAAAGCGAGTACAATAACTTCAACTTCAGCTAGACAAGAAGACTAGGATCGCTGCAAGCCTTGGTCGAGTAATCTCCACCTTGACAACAGAGGAGGCTGATAATTAAAGGATGTTGAAGTTTCTTGTATCTCACATGTTAGTCAACAAATGAATGTAAATTAAGAATGTTGTATTAGGGAAGGCAAAGAAATGTGTACTCTCCAGAACGGGTTCCATTTTGTTTAGTTTCAGAATATTGTATAAATTGAGCATGTCAAATTGTGTAACGCAAAGACATATGTACTGACCACATTTCTGTATAAGAAAGATCATGTGGTTCCTTAGTAATGTTGTTTAGTTGAATAATGTATCTGATAATTAAAATACAACAGGAGCCATAAAATGCTTGTAACTCACTACTATAATAACACTTGTACGTATGCAAATCCACAAGGGGAATTTACTGTTAGTACTTATGTCGGTAATTGTGTAACAACTTTTTTGAAGTAGTTTAAGAGTGTAACTACGTATGTAATTACCTACTATCTTCCTCCATACGTATTTAAGTACTTATTATCGTAAGTGTGTAACAACTTTTCAAGTACTTACACACGGTTAATTGTAACTGTGTAAGAACTTATGAAGTAGTTACCGACAGTTAACTGTGTAACTGTGTAACAACTTATGAAGTACTTACACATTTAACTGTGTAATTGCGTAAAGTATTTAATTACGTACGTCAGAAGTCTGTAAGTACTACTTTTGGTAACTGTGTAACATTTTTTGAATTAGTTACACAATTAACTGGTTAACCATGTCACTGTCACTGCGTAATTACGACCTTTTTTTGCTACGTAAGTCTGTAAGTACTTCTTTTTGTAACTGTGTAAGAACTTTTTAAGTACTTACATAGTTAACTGTGTAACTGCGTAATGCACAGTTACACAGTTAACTACGTAACTGTGTAACTATGTAATGCACATGAAAAGCTACTTCTGCTCATATTGTCAGTGGTTGTCGACAGATGAAGTGCGGCTGTCGACAACCGGAAATCCGTTCAGTTGAAAAGTTGAATTGGTTCAGATTCGGACCGGTTTTTGTTGTGTCGTTTCACGTAGAGGGTTATAAATAACCCTAAATGTTGACACACACCCCTTCACCACTTCATTTTTTGGTATCTTGCGTATCATGAGGTTTTAAACAGAAACCCTTCCGTTTTTCTGTTCAGAGCGCCATCTCCACTCTCTTTCTCTGCTGCTATCCTTCACCTATCTTCTCCATTCCTCCTTTTGCTCCATCTCACCATGTCAACCAGGCGAAAGATGGTTGCTGGTCGTGAAAGAAAACCTTCACAAGAGGCATGCGACACTTCTAGGGCTACTGCAGAGCGGCGTACCAAACACAGGGCAGATCGCACCCCAGAGGTTCATGTACCGTAGAACCTGGATCTCTGTAGGGTTCGTAGTGTTTTCAAGAAAATCATGCAGCCACGATACGTGAATATCACCTCCCTTGAAGATATGTTTGAGGGCTTGGAAAATCTGTTTGAAAAGAAACACTGGCTTCGCCTAGTTAAATCACAGAAGAAGTACTCACCAACTGCTGTTACTGAGTTCTTTAACAACTTGGGTATGTCAGATGAAAAAAACTTATACACTACAGTGAAAGGCATCACCTTTGAAGTTACCCCTAATCTTTTCAGCCGTGCCCTTCAAAATACCCAACAATAGGGTTAACATTCTTGACACACAATTGCATCCTTCTGACTATTATACTCTTATCACTCAGGAACCCTATGACTCCACAAAAGCCATTGCCAAATTGAATGTCAACACCTTTCCACCCCTTCATCGGATGATTCATCATATGTTGACAACCCTCATTGTTCCGAAAGATGGTAGTAGAGAATTTGTAACTGAAGTTTACAAAAATCTGTTCTACTTTTTTCGTAAAGGTCGACAAATCAACTTGCCACAGCTCATGTTTGACCTCATCATGCATTATTACAAGGATCCAAAACGCTCAATACCTTACGCCTGTCCCATCACATCCGTCATATGTTATGTTGGCATTCCCCTTACAGCAGGTGAGACTGTTACCCTCAAAGCAAGATGTGCATATGATATCGCAACAGCTAATAGGATGAGGTACAAGATGGTTGAAGGCAGAGTCATAAGGACTCTGAAAGGGCAAGCAGCTGCTGAGGAAGACGAAGACTCTGAAGAAGAAGACAACAGTGAGGAAGAGGAACAATCAGAAGAAAGTATGGACATTTCTGGAGGCAATGAGGATGTACCAGACATTCAGAGTGCATCTCAAGTTCTATTGTCTCAAGATATAAAAGACTTCATCTCTGAACAACTGCTTCAATGTCAAACAAGAATCACACAGCATATAAATACTCAATTTAATCAGTTGAACCAGCATTTGGATCAGTTGAAGCAACATATGGACACTAGAATGGATGCCATTGAACATAGTCATGGTCATCTTCAAAGGCATCTGGATGGCATGGATTATGGGTTAATGCACCTTCGGGATAATTTTCAACATCTACAAAACTTTTACAATCCTCCCTACCCTGAAGATGACAATTTTTCCAACTTTCCATCTCATGTTGTTCAGGGTCCCCGTCGTCCCACTCCTCCGATGGATGACAATCCTTAGATATGAGGTTGTATAGGGAGAAATTTCTTTTGCAAAGGAACAAATGTTGACAATCCTTAGACATGAGGTTGTCATATTTTGAATTGTCTGTGTATGATGTATGGCTGTTGTAGACACGAGATTTGGCCCATCCCTGCGTGGTTCTATAGCCCAATAAAGCCCGTTTGACCATTTGTTGACTTGCCTCGGATGCCATGTAGATGGTAGCATCGATTGCCGCTGACTACATGTTGACAGCAAGCCTCCGGGACGTTTACTTATGTTGGCGTCCACATCGGTGGACGCCTGCATGGTATTGGCGGCAGGATCTGTTGACGTCAACATGGTTTACCAGGTCTGCGCAACTACCTCGAGAATCTAGCCCACTTGCGCCATTCTCTCGCCCATGCAGGGCATGGGACCATTCTCAACGTGCAAATGGGCCACTTTGGCACCCCCTTGACCCAGTAAAAATCCTACTTGGCCTCTCCCCATTGGTTGGAGCCTTAATACTTGGATTGTCAAGTGTGCAAGTGTGTTTCTTCACACTTGAGCATCCAAAGCCTCTGAACTCCGACCCCACTGTCTATTTAACTCCCCTTTGGCCTTCTAAGTGAGGGGGGAGAGGCTGGACGTCCATATTTGGTCACTTAGAGAGAAGAGAGAGAAAATTATATCCTACCTTCCACCACTCTTCTTCTTCTTCTCTCATCACTTGGGACGTCTAGGAGGCTTCATCCCGAGCTGGAGGAGCCCCACTAGGAGTCAGCAACGCCACAACAACGAGGATCATCTCCCTCCTCTTCGTCTCTTTCCCTTGCTTTCCCTTTAGCTCTTGCATGTTACATACACATTCCCACACACTCTAGGCACATAGGGCACCTTCCTACACACCTAGAAAGGGGTTTCCCAACCAAAAACAGAGGGAAGAAGGGTGGTCATAACATTTGGCCACCCTTCTTCTCAAGTCCGCAACCGGTACGGGACTCGCCTTTTGGGCTTTGTTTTTTGTTTGGGACATTTACTACACTGCATTTGAGTCTAATAGAACTTCTTTTTGTGGCAGGAATACTCTGAAGAAGACCGCGGAGCTCTCTTTCTTTGGTCGGCTGAAGAAAGGGAAGTCGAGGCCCCATCTCTGTCCGCTGCGCGAGGCTACTGCACCGACGTGATCATAACCTCTCCTTGGGCACAGGTAAGGCCCTGACGATCACAAACATCTCCCTCCATTTTTGGTTTTCTTTGTTTCCTCCTCAGTCAACTCAGTCAACCGGGGAGTCATAGGTCAACCAACGACCCATCATCGCCAACGAGAGTCCAGCCACGTTCGTGAGCCACCGGAGGACCCCGCAGTCGACCGGGGATGCGGCGAAACAGATCGTCCACAGCTGTATGCCATATGTAATGAATGATCAATCTTTTGAATGAAATTAACTTTTGTCTCGTCCATGACTTATTGTACTTTTCATCCTTTTGAATATTATGCATAAATATGTACATATGATCAATCTTTGGAATGAAATTAGCACTTGTTGTCGACAACCACCAGCCTTGCATGTCCACAACCTGAAGAAACCCTCAGTAAAAAGCTACTGGATGGATAGCTTCAAGCAGTAGTTGTCGACACCAAGGATGCATGTGTCGACAATCGGAGATCTCCATCAAACAAAAAAAAAGCATTAGTTGTCGACATCAAGGATGCATGTGTCGACAACCAATGATCTCCATCAGACAACAAGGTTCTGGCAAAACAAAAAAAGAGCATTAGTTGTCGACACCAATGATGCATCTGTCGACAACCCAACAAAATAGTGTTCACACATCTTTAAATTAGACTACACTATGTAAGTGTTAGGACAGAAGTATGTACATATGTTTCCTCATGTAGTGGGAAGTACAGAAGTATGTACATATATTTCCTCATGTATTGCATTTACAAAGTTATTTGTCAGCTCATTTATAAGAGGGTGAACATCTAGTACAACTGTCTTACAAAAAATGACGAAATACTGTAATAGAGGACACAAACATCTTTAAATGTCTTCCTGTAGCATTGAGTTTTTACAGGTCCTCATGTTTTGGCCTTCTTGCTTGCATCTTGAGCAAATGTATATGTGTTCGGCTTCGCCTCTTGATGGTATTCGTTTCTTCCTCGGCTGTCCGGGCAATCTCTTTGTAATCGGCGGCTTCACTTGAATATCATTGATATTCATACATGGCATATCATTGTTATTTATGGGGTTAACTGTTACTGCATAGGCCGCCCTATAAGAGTTGGTTGTATAGAATGGAGACACATGATCATATAAAGGTTTATGAGTACATGCTATAGCTGCACATGCATGTTCACATGGGATCTTGAGAAGTTGCCACTTATGGCAAGAACATGTCCATTCTGGGATGTTGACAACATATGTTTTGTTGCCATTCACCACCTCAAAGAGTCGGCCATCGGAAGGAATGACAGAGTTTTACCTTGCATTGAATATGATCTTGGCCAAGACTTTCTCAATATTAGGACAGAGGGTGGTCTCCCAATTTGCAGCTTCTATTCTTCTCCTCCCTCCCATTTCCATTATTTGACGGCCTATAGTCTCCACCATTTGAAGAATGGGAAGGCCACGTGCCGGTTTGATCCAAGCATTAAAAGACTCGGCTAGATTGGAGTACATTTGGCCATACCTGAAAACAGTTAGACAAGTATGTAAAAAGTTATAAGAACAAGTGCTTGGAGTCTGGTACAGTAAAAAATAGTAAGTAGTTACATACTATCAAAGTGACACATGTACCTTTCTCCAGGAAATTAGTGTTTGTCCAATGTTCAACATCATTTCTGAGGATCCAGTCCTTTGCTTCTGGGGATTTTCGTTCTATTTCGGATAATGCAGCTACATATTCACTTTCATTCAATGCAAATGCAACCTTGTTGAGTGTCTTCACCAGACTATCTTTAAGGGCTTTTCGGTATCTTGCTGCAGCTTCAGTCATAAAGTTTGCCTTTATGTGCCTTAAACAATATCCATGATGGTCCATTGGAAATATTTCAGGAACCGCTTCCTTCAAATCTTTTGCTCTATCTGAGATAAACAATGTCGGTCTTTCAGTGAGAAGAGCTTTCTTAAGGTTGTATAAGAACCATTTCCAATTTTCATGTCTCCGAGTCCGCTATAGCAAATGCAATTGTGAAAAGCTCGTCATTTCCGTTTAATGCACTTGCTGCAAGAATGACACCTTGCATTTTATCAGTGATATGTGATCCATCAAGAAAAATCAAAGGTCGGCAACCAACCTCATAACCATATACACATGCGGCAAAACACAGAAAATATGACTTAAATCGATGTGTCTCCTCATCCACTACCATATCTATGATACTTCCAGGATTCATTTCCATTACTCTTTCGGAGTGCCACCTTCACATTGTGTGTATATCTCAAGGCAACTGTTACTTGTATTGCCAACATCTGGTTCTCTTGGACTTACTGTAATCAGTGGTGATGATCTGGAAAGTTAGCAGACTTACAAGGTTACAAATGCGCATATCTAACTGTGTAAGTAATTAATCACCTATACAACTTTACTGACCTACTTACAGACTTTGGAATTACATATTTGCATACATACTAACATGTGTGTACCTGTCTTCTTCTCCAGCATTATCCATTGTAGTGCTTTTGTTATTCTCCACACGCATGATAATGATAGGGTTGATGGCATGTTGTTTATGAATGTCATACATGATGTCCGCATCCCCATCTTCACACAATGGGCAATAGGTATCTGTAAGACTGGGGAGAGAGTACTTGATGATCCATCTTCGGCCGGATAAAGACCATCGACGGAAGATTTGAGCACGAAGTAGCTCAAGCTTCATTCCGTAGAAGACAAAGGAGTCCTGGCCAAAGGAACAACGGGCTGCAATCTTCTCCATCTATCTTTCGGAATTTACAGTCCTTTCTAGTAGATGGCTGGAGGAGTAAGCAGAGGAAGGGGCACGAGTTACCTAGTTTTTGTTGTTAAGTGGAAGTACAAATGGGAGTGGTGTTTCGGCGAGAAAGCGGTTTCTCTCTCTCCGCTGTCATCGTCAACAGTCCTTTCAAATTCGAAAATTACCACCATGCCCTCGAACCGCCACTAGTCTTTTCGAAATCCGGTCTCGTTTAAGTAACGCAAAAACTAGGTAACTTGTGCCCTACACAGTCGGCAGAGTGCTGTGGGGTAGAAAACTGTGTAGGGCACAAGCTACCTAGTTTTTACGTTACTTAAACGAGACCGGATTTCGAAAAGACTAGTGGCGGTTCGAGGGCATGATGGTAATTTTCGAATTTGAAAGGACTGTTGACGGCGACAACGGAGAGAGAGAAATTGCTTTCCCGTCGAAACACCACTCCCATTTGTACTTCCACTTAACAACAAAAACTAGGTAACTCGTGCCCCTTCCTCTGCTTACTCTTCCAGCCATCTATTGGAAAGGACTATAAATTCCGAAAGATAGATGGAGAAGATTGCAGCCCGCTGTTCCTTTGGCCAAGACTCCTTTGTCTTCTATGTCTTCTGCGGAATGAAGCTTGAGCTACTTCGTGCTCAAATCTTCCGTCGATGGTCTTTATCCGGCCGAAGATGGATCATCAAGTACTCTCTCCCCAGTCTTACAGATACCTATTGCCCATTGTGTGAAGATGAGGACGTGGACATCATGTATGACATTCATAAACAACATGTCATCAACCCTATCATTATCATGCGTGTGGAGAATAATGAAAGCACTACAATGGATAATGCTGGAGAAGAAGACAGGTACGCATATGTTAGTATGTATGTAAATATGTAATTCCGAAATCTGTAAGTAGGTCTGTAAAGTTGTATAGGTGATTAATTACTTGCACAGTTAGACATGTGCATTTGTAAGTATGTGTATGCTCCTTAATTTTCCTAACCTTGTAAGTCTGCTAACTTTCCAGATCATCACCACTGATTACAGTAAGTCCAAGAGAACCAGATGTTGGCAATACAAGTAACAGTTGCCTTGAGATATACACACAATGTGAAGGTGGCAGCTCACATGTAGTTCTGAGAAGTGAATTGTGGGCTCATGCATTAACTGGGACGGGACAAATATTTAATGAAAAAGCTCACTTTCAGACAGAACTGACAAACTATGCTATATATCGAGGTTGTGACTGGTTTTATATTAAGAATGATCAGAGTCGTGTTACTGCAAAATGCAAAGGAGAAGGTTGTCCATGGCGGGTCCATGCATTAATGTTGGGAGATGGTCCTGATTTTGCGATTAAGACAATGAATAATGTCCACACATGTGGTTGTGATTTGAAGAGCCAGCATCATCCAAGGACATCAAAAAAATGGATAGCTGAGCTAGTGAAGAAAAAAATGGCAGACACTCCACACTACCGTCCATGTGATATGGTTAAAGACATTGCTAGTGACTATGGAGTGCGTATACCATACCATCAAGCTTGGTGCGGTAGGGAAGTTGCCGTACGAGATTTGCATGGAGATGTACGAACAAGTTATGATATGGTTGTCGACACATGCATCCTTGGTGTCGACAACTAATGTTTTTTTTTGGTTTTGCCAGAACCTTGTTGTCTGATGGAGATCTCCGATTGTCGACAGATGCATCCTTGGTGTCGACAACTACTGCTTGAAGCTATCCATTCAGTAGCTTTTTACTGAGGGTTTCTTCAGGTTGTGGACATGCAAGGCTGGTGGTTGTCGACAACAAGTGCTAATTTCATTCCAAAGATTGATCATATGTACATATTTGTGCATATTTGTAATCATAGAAGAAAAGTACAATAAGTCATGGACGAGACAAAAGTTAATTTCATTCAAAAGATGATCATTCATTACATATGACATACAACCATACATCATACACAGACAATTCAAAATATGACAACCTCATGTCTAAGGATTGTCAACATTTGTTCCTTTGCAAAAGAAATTTCTCCCTATACAATCTCATGTCTAAGGATTGTCATCCATCGGAGGAGTGGGACGACGGGGACCCTGAACAACATGAGATGGAAAGTTGGAAAAATTGTCATCTTCAGGGTAGGGAGGATTGTAAAAGTTTTGTAGATGTTGAAAATCATCCCGAAGGTGCATTAACCCATAATACATGCCATTCAGATGCCTTTGAAGATGACCATGACTCTGTTCAATGGCATCCATTCTAGTGTCCATGTGTTGCTTCAACTGATCCAAATGCTGGTTCAACTGATCAAATTGAGTATTTATATGCTGTGTGATTCTTGTTTGGCATTGAAGTAGTTGTTCAGAGATGAAGTCTTTTATATCTTGAGACAATAGAACTTGAGATGCACTCTGAATGTCTGGTACATCCTCATTGCCTCCAGAAATGTCCATATTTTCTTCTGATTGTTCATCTTCCTCACTGCTGTCTTCTTCTTCGGAGTCTTCGTCTTCCTCAGCAGCTTCTTGCCCTTTCAGAGTCCTTGTGACTCTGCCTTCAACCATCTTGTACCCCATCCTATTAGCTGTTGCGATATCATATGCACATCTTGCTTTGAGGGTAACAGTCTCACCTGCTGTAAGGAGAATGCCAACATAACATATGACGGATGTGATGGGACAGACGTAAGGCATTGAGCGTTTTGGATCCTTGTAATAATGCATGATGAGGTCAAGCATGAGCTGTGGCAAGTTGATTTGTCGGCCTTTAAGAAAAAAGTAGAACAAATTTTTGTGAACTTCAGTTACAAGTTCTCTACTACCATCTTTCGGAACAATGAGGGTGTCAACATATGATGAATCATCCGATGAAGGGGTGGAAAGATGTTGACATTCAATTTGGCAATGGCTTTTGTGGAGTCATAGGGTTCCTGAGTGATAAGAGTATAATAGTCAGAAGGATGCAATTGTGTGTCAAGAATGTTAGCCCCATTGTTGGGTATTTGAAGGGCACGACTGAAAAGATTAGGGGTAACTTCAAAGGTGATGCCTTTCACTGTAGTGTACAAGTTTTTTTCATCTGACATACCCAAGTTGTTAAAGAACTCGGTAACAGCAGTTGGTGAGTACTTCTTTTACGATTTAACTAGGCGAAGCCAGTGTTGCTTTTCGAACAAGTCTTCCAAACCCTCAAACATATCTTCAAGGGAGGCGAAATTCACGTATCGTGGCTGCATGATTTTCTTGAAAACACCACGGACCCTACAGAGATCCAGGTTCTGCGGTACATGAACCTCTGGGGTGCGGTCTGCCCTGTGTTTGGTCCGCCGCTCTGCAGTAGCCCTAGAAGTGTCGCCTGCCTCTTGTGAAGGTTTTATTTCACGACCAGCAACCATCTTCCGCCTGGTTGACATGGTGAGATGGAGCAAAAGGAGGAATAGACAAGATAGGTGAAGGATAGCAGCAGAGAAAGAGAGTGGAGATGGCGCTCTGAACAGAAAAACGGAGGGGTTTCTGTTTAAAACCTCAGGATACGCAAGATACCGAAAAATGAGGTGGTGAAGGGGCGTGTGTCGACATTTAGGGTTATTTATAACCCTCTACGTGAAACGACACAACAAAAATCGGTCCGAATCTAAACCGGTTCAACTTTTCAACTGAACGGATTTCCGGTTGTCGACAGCCGCACTTCATCTGTCGACAACCACTGACAATATGAGCAGAAGTAGCTTTTCATGTGCATTACATAGTTACACAGTTACGTAGTTAATTGTGTAACTGTGCATTACACAGTTAACTATGTAAGTACTTAAAAAATTCTTACACAGTTACAAAAAGAAGTACTTACATACTTACGTAGCAAAAAAATGTCGTAATTACGCAGTGACAATGACACGGTTAACCAGTTAACTGTGTAACTAATTCAAAAAATGTTACAAAGTTACCAAAAGTAGTACTTACAGTCTTCTGACGTACGTAATTAAATACTTTACGCAATTACGCAGTTAAATGTGTAAGTACTTCATAAGTTGTTACACAGTTACACAGTTAACTGTCGGTAAGTACTTCATAAGTTCTTACACAGTTACAATTAACCGTGTGTAAGTACTTGGAAAGTTGTTACACACTTACGATAATAAGTACTTAAATACGTATGGAGAAAGATAGTAGGTAATTACATACGCAGTTACACTCTTAAGCTACTTCAAAAAAGTTGTTACACAATTATTGACATAAGTACTGACAGTAAATTTCCATTGTGGATTTGCATACGTACAAGTGTTATTATAGTAGTGAGTTACAAGCATTTTATGGCTCCTGTTGTATTTTAATTATCAAATACATTATTCAACTAAACAACATTACCCAGGAACCACTTGATCTTTCTTATACAGAAATGTGGTCAGTACATATGTCTTTGCGTTACACAATCATGTCTGAAACTAAACAAAATGGAACCCGTTTTGGAGAGTACACATTTCTTTGCCTTCCCTAATACAACATTCTTAATTTACATTCATTTGTTGACTAACATGTGAGATACAAAAAGCTTCAACATCCTTTAATTATTAGCCTCCTCTGTTGTCAAGGTGGAGATTACTCGACCAAGGCTTGCAGCGATCCTAGTCTTCTTCTCTAGCTGAAGTTGAAGTTCTTGTACTTGCTTTCTTAAAATTTCATTCTCTTCAACTAGTTTTTGCATCACCTCATCTCTGTTACATTCGCACTTTCCACTGCATGATCGGCCAAGGGCCAATAAATCATCACCACATAAAAAAGTTGCATGATCCTCTCTGCACAACAAAGAAAATTGAACATGGTAATTCAACAATGTCAGGCCTCTCACCTATACTCAGCATTACAAACAAATAATCAGTGCCACAAAGTCCACAACATATACACACCTTGTACTTATAATATTTGCGATTAGGATTGCTAGCAGTGTGACTTGTAAATATATCACACCACCTATATCCACATGGACATCGCAGAGGTGGTATTGTCATCGAGCAAGAACCAACAGATGCCATCGCCAAAGTGGTAATTTCTCTATACCCTGCAATTTTGGTGTGTATAATGATCACATTCTTGTGCAGTACAAATACAAGTTCATAGACAGGGATTGCAATAAAAATTCTGAACACCCCTTCAATGGGTCCTTAACCATTGAAAATGCGGCTACAAATTACAAATACAAAATGTTACAAGATGTTACAGAGTTACAAAGTTACACAGTTAAACAGTGAACTGTGTAACTAGTTGGAAAGTTGTTACACAATTACAAATTCAAAACCTTAAAGTGGTGGGTAAAAGAAAATTGTACATACTTACACAGTTAGTTTTGAAGTAGTTACACAGTTCCTCACTTAACAGTGTAACTGTTTACACAATTAGAAATACACATACTTAGACACTTACGTAAACCAAAACTAGGTAAGTACATACTAGTTTAGTAGAAGATTGTGTTACTTGACTACTTGAGAAGATGTTACAGAGTTACACAGTTACACAGTTAAACAGTGAACTGTGCAACTACTTGGAAAGTTGTTACACAATTACAAATACAAAAACTTCAAGTGGTGCGTAAAAGAAAATTTAAAATTTGTACATACTTACACAGTTAGTTTTGAAGTTGTTACACAGTTCCTCACTTAACAGTGTAACTACTTTGAAAGTTATTACACAGTTACTCAGTGTGTAACTACTACTTCGAAATTACTCAGTTAATTGTGTAATTACTTACAAAGTTGTTACACAAATAGAAATACAAATAATTAGACACTTACGTTACGTACTTACAAAAACAGTAGGTAATACTTGACACTTAACATACGTAACTACTTAGAAAGTTGTTACACAGTTACTCAGTTATACAGTTAAGTGTGTAACTACTTAGAACGTTGTTACACAGTTATTGACTTACAGAGTTAACTGTGTAATTACTTCGAAAGTTGTTACAATTACAAACTTAGACAAAATATCTAATTTTTTCGAAAGTTGTAACTTTGTAGTAGCGTCGGTAACCAAAAGTGGAGTAAATAAGAAATAGTCGCGAGACAAACGGATATGGATGAAACATTGTTGGCAAGAAAAACATCTGGCGACTAACGAATGTGGATCTACAGAGGACAAAGGGGATCGGTGGAACCAATGTGTATCGGAATGCCAAGAAAAACTTACTACACCGGGGATAGAAGGAAGTGAGAATCAGTTAGAAACATTCACCGGAAGCCAGAATCTTTGCGCTCCTCTTCGCAGCGCACCCAAACGCCAACCCTGGTCTCCGCTTCGCAACGCCGCGGCGGGAAGGTTTGCGCCATTGCCTGCCTTCTTCGAAAGGCATTAAAGCCAAACAAGGTCGCGCGTCACTAGGGCTGGGGGTAGAATGGGTATTTACGAGAAGAGGCATAACGTCTGTTAAGTCCCAGAGACTGGAAAATAAGTCCCGCATACAGCAGGGACCGGGCGTCCATGAAAAAACTGACAGGGATGGAAAAATAAAGGTTCGCCCCTGCCAGGGGCTAATAATTAATTCTCCCTAATTTATATATGTGAAATATGGTTTCGTGCATTTATTAATTAATGTACACAAGAAAAACATTTGGCAGAATCGGATAGATTGACCTAGAATCGGCTGACCAAACCAATTCGGTCTGATTCCGACTGATTTGGCCTTAATTTATATGATCTAGGGGGCTATCCCCTGGAATCAGATCGGCCTAGGCAGATCCAATATGGAATTGGCCAATCCCGATCTAGATCAGCCAATTCTACAAACCATGCTTGGCCCGAGTGCGCACCCCCCCCCCCCCCCCTCTATTCTTACTCCACTTTCCCGTCCTTGTAAATAGAACATAGTCAACGGGAGCATTTTCCTCTAAAATTAAATGTTCTATAGTTAAGATGAGGCATCAACTTTTCTAGAGAATGTGCATTATTTTTCCTTTTATGATTTGCACATCATAAGATCTGTTCTGCTCTACATGGGTTCTTTGTCGTTAATTATGCATGCCACTAATTTTGGCAAAACCATATAAGTATGTTTGACACGGAATTAATATTTTGGAAAATATAAATGTCTTTTTCTGAGCCTTTTAAGGAGAAATTTATAGCCATGCACATTTGAGGGTTATATGAATAACCAGTGCGGAATTTCGTGCGTTTATATGTATATCCGACGAACAGGGTTCGAGTTCGGGACCTTTCTCCACTGACCACAGTCAGTGTTGATTTACATCGGCTTAAAGTCTGAATGCCCTTGATTGATTGTCAAATAGGTCGATCCTTTTTATAGGTTCTGATTTTAAGTGCAGGCTCATTCACGTGGCTCACTATAGATTGTTGTTCTTCATCAGAAGGTTTGAGGGGATTAGGGTTTCATCATATAGACCATATTGGACTTGAAGACGACCCTATAGTCGGGAGAATCTAGACATAGGCAAGAGCCATATGTCTTTCTGGAAGAGATAATGAGGGATTCTGGACCTCAGGGCTATTTTGGGATTTTTTGAGTTTCAGGGGTATTTTTGTAATTATCTAATTTGAGGGACTTGGTACAAGTTTTGAACTGGAATAGAGGGTTTCAATGCAATCTTTGACTTTCGGGAGGAGTTAAGGTAGTTTCGGAAGGTTTGGAGGTCATTTGACCATACATCAGATTGCAGGGGTACATTGGTAATTTGGTCAGGCCAAAGAGACTTGGTACAAGTTTTGGGCCAACAAAGGGCTTTGGTTTGTTTATCAACCTTCAGGAGCATTGAGGCTATTTTCGGAAGGTTTGGAACTTGTTTGGACATGTTATAAACGTGTCTTGGACAATGGGGGCTTATATGTAATTTGCCATGAGACCACAAAAAATTGACAGATGGAAATGAACATGTTTTATTTTTGTAATATCCTCAAATTCTAAACATCATGATTTATTTAGTAATTTATGTTTATGCATAATAATTAGTCTTAAATCTAGATATTTAGACCCAATGGTGTATGTAGGACACATTGTCATATATCGGTACCACTTTCGGTCGTGCGTATCCCGACAAGGCGACACCGGATTTTGATAACATAATTAAATTCTGAGACCACCATAATTCTCAGAAAAATATGCTGATTCCAAAAATATAGATATCCAAAGTTACTGGTGCACTGATATTGAGATTTAGTCGATTTATTAATTTCTGGGGCAATTTTCACCCAACAAAATAAAAAATTGAAAAATTAAATTAAGATCACCATAATTTATAACACCTTCCAATTAGTTTATGTTTCAAATTTCGTCTTAAATGGACATAATATGGATACTAAATAAAAGGTCCAAATGAGATAGAGGAATTAAATTGTATTTACGTGAAGGATTTATGTGATATTTTTATTTACTCACGAGAGATGCTTGGCCTTGAGGCAAAGCTATGGCACGTGTTGGGGTGTGGGTAGAAACCCTCCCAACGTGGCCAAAGCTGGCCACAAGTTAGAAAGATGATAAGAATTAGCCATCTACGTGTTGGCATGCAGAAAACACATGCAACCGTGGGTTGTGATAAGCTCCTCACATGGTTGATGGAGAAGGTTGAGAAATGATGAGAATTTTCCTCATCCTCATCCCTTTCGAAGCCAGGACAGCGTATATAAATCCCATTTATTCACTCCTATGTACCATTTGGACACTTGCATTGTCTCTTTTTGCTGCTCCTTCTGCTGCTATAGGAGGCTTCGCTTCGAGGAAAATAGAAGAAGGAAGGAGGACTTCTGCTCATTGTCAGGTAGGATTGTCCTTTCTCTCTCTTCCTCCTTCAGTTAGAGTCCTTGAGATTAAGCCTCCACCTTTGTTATTATCTTTCCTCTCTCTTTCTATTTCTCCACTTGTTATCCGTACTATGAAGGTCTCCTCACTTCATCCTTCTAATTGTTTCATCATGTTGATCATGGAATTTTATGTATAGGAATGTGCTCAAGACCCAAAATCATTGGTTGAGCTTCAATAGAGTAGGATCACTTTAAAAGTGACTTTCCAGTCGATTTTAACCCCTCTAAAAAAGAAGACCAGTGTCTATCGACAGACAGATCATATCTGTCGATAGATACCCATGGGTTCCAAAATCCAAAAATCAGAGTTGTTGACAACTAACCAGTGGCTGTCGACAACCACCAGTCGTCTGTCGACAACTACCAGTAGCAGTCGACAACTAGAGCCCAGATTCATAAAAGTAGTTCTGGATGGAACAGTAGCTGCCTGTCGACAACCACCAGTAGCTGTCGACAACTAGAGCCCAGATTCATAAAAGTAGTTCTGGATGGAACAATAGCTGCCTGTCGACAACCACCAGTATTTGTTGACAAACAGAACCAATTCTTCATCAATTCAAGTTGATATATTTCTGTATTGTCCAAACAAGTTGTCTTTCTTATTTTCTTGGATTCTAAACTACTTTACCACCAAGATGACTGTGGAACGCGGAATTTTTTCTCTTCTCTTTCTTTTCACATATTTATATTTTTTCTTCCTGTCGACGCATGGGCATGCGTCTCGGAGTTTTGCGTTTCGGGCGTGTCAGACTGTTTACGGGAAACAAACAAAGAGATTTGTTTTGTGAGGGGTACCAGGTAGAAACCCGGAATCCTCGAATATTTTAAATTTATTTTCCGCGCGCGTTCGTATTTTCAGGCGATTGGAGTGGTCGTGTACTGGACTGTTTCCCACCGACCGGAGTCGGTGTTTCATTTACATCGAGTGAAAACTCGAATACCTTCGATGCGATATGTTTGTTAAAAGACCTTATGCCGGATTTAAAGGAAATAGATGACAAGTAAATTTCCACAAATATCCTTGAATGCAATAATGACATTTATATTTACGCCTTTAATGGGGTGTTTGTACCTCCATTGAGCGTTTACACAATATGTCATTTCATTTACGTCCACAACGAGGTGTTTGTACCTCCGTCAGGCGTTTACACAACTTGCCATTTACATTTTCGTCCGCAACGGGGTGTTTGTACCTCCATTGGATGATTACATGACGCGCCTCCGCACGTGTTATTTTAAAACACAGGAGGACTTATGTACAAAATGTCAGGTACTGGGTCTTATATAATGACCTGCGGTGTCTTGTCACGGACGGAGCACCAGGAGGCCCGACAAGCTCTTCACCGACGAAGCCTGGAAGCGGGAGGCAAAGGCGGAAGCGGGAGCTCTGGAGAGGTCTTTCTTCTCTCGGAGCGCTGGGGTGCGGAGAGCTGGAAGGCGATCTATCTGGAGGAGAGAGAGCTTTCTTCTTGACCCTACCCCTCTATTTATAGGGGCTTTGGGGAAGTGGTATTTGCTTCATTGTTTCTTTCGAACCCGTTTATCCCAGGTGTTCGAAGTTAGTAAACCTCGAGACTTTTCACGAGGCTTCTCGGTCATTTGTCGACCTTTCCGGGGATTTTCGGTCGTATCTTGACCTCCCGGAGCTTTCGGCCACATCTCGACATGTACAAGGGTTCTTGCCGTTATCTGACAATCCCAAGACTTGGAGCGGCCTACCGTAAGTCGCGCCCAGGAGAGCGCACGCCGGTTCATAGAAACGACGTGGGTCCTGCTCCACCGGGCCGTGCTAACGGAGTGAGCCAGGCCTCTCGGTCATTTCTTGACCTTTCTGAGCAGCTTCGGGTATTTTCACCATTAATTGACTTTTCGAGGTGCTTTTGCCGTTTCTTGGTCTGCTTGGACATCCTTGCCATTTCTTGGCTTACTCGGACATCCCTGTCACTTCTTGACTTCCTGGAACATCTCTGCCATTTTCTGGCTTTCAAGGACATCCCTGTCGTTTTCTGGCTTGCTCGGACATTTTTGCCACTTCTTGGCTTTCTGGGACATCCCTGCCGTTTTTTGGCTTTCTGGGACATCCTTGTCGTTGGGTGGCGTTTCCCGAGAACTCCCCATGAGTCCGGCTTCAAGTCACACCCGGGAGAGCGCACGCCACTTCATAGAAGTGACGTGGGTCCCGCTCCACCGGGTTGGACAAGAGGCACGGACCATTGGGCAGCCATCTTTGCCATTTTCCGCGCCGCAAGGACGTATCCGCAACTTTCCAGGCAGTAGGGGTACTTCTGCAATTTTCCGGGCCAGCAGGGCATTTCTGTAATTTTCCGGGCCTGCGGGTACTTCTGCAATTTTCTCCTTCACGGGAATATTTCTGTAATTTTCTCAGAAGCAGGGGTATTCCTGCAATTTGTTGGACCACAGGTGTATGTGTACTTTTGATGTACACATACATAAACTTTATATTCCCAAGGGGCTTTGTGCAATTTTACACAAGCTTGGGCCCACATGAGGGGACACATGTGTAATTTTACGCACATGCACAAATTTTCCTCCTCGGGGGCCTTTGTGTAATTTTACACAAACGGGGTCCACATGGGGGTCTTCATACAAGGAACAAACATGTCCCCGCCCCAAAGGAGGGGGACTTCTCCTCAGCCCCAGGAGAGTCTGCCCCAAGTTTCGCCAAAGCGGGGGAGCCTTTCGGCGCGGAGAGAGCCGCGGGGGTCTGCTTTCGCTCTGATCTCCGGGGGAGCGCTTACGCGAGAGAGTTCTCGAGCGCCAGGCAGCCTCCTTCTTCTTGGCCCTGCCCCTCTATTTCTAGAGGTTTTGGGAAGGTGGACGCGGGGGTGGATTAGTTCGGCGCGGGTGGACGTGGGGGCGGCCATGGCCAACGGTGTTAACCGTAAAGTAGGCTTCACAGTCCACCAAGTTGCATTCATTTGGACGGAAATGGGCCCGGTCGGCGAAGACTGTATATTGCTCTCCCTCCTTGACATATTTTATGCACTGGTGGAGAGTTGAGGGGATGACCCGATTTTCATGCAGCCAGGGTCTTCCCAGGAGAGCCTTGTAGGACGTGTTTGCATTGATGATGTAGAACACGACCTTGGTGGTGAGGCCATCCATGGCCAGCTGCACTTTCACCTTTCCCAAGGCGTTTTCGGAGGTCTGATTGAACCCGGCGATTCTAACATCATTTACCCTCTGCAAGTAGGGCATGAGGTATAGAGACTTGAAAGTCTTGAGGGGCATGATATTGATCGATGCCCCAGGGTTCAACCAAGATCCGGTTGAGCTCGTGCCCATTGACCTTCCCTTGCATATACAAGGGGCGGTTGTGGTACAACGTTGGCAGCAACATATCTTTGTCGGAGAATGTCCGCCAATGCTTCTAGGGCTTGAGCTTGGAGTTCGGTCAAATCAGCTTCATAGACCTCGGGCTCTTGCAATATTTTGATGAGAGCCGCTCTCAACTCCTTGCTCCAGGCAATGGCGTCCCATATGGTGACGTTGGCAGGGAACCGCTTCATATGCTGAATGATTTTGCGGTCAGTCCGAGCACGGAGCTAGTCCAACGACGGGAGCATGTCCGCCAAAGGTTCTAGCGGCTGCCCAGACTTGTCGCTCCGCCGTGTCCCTAACCGTTCATCCGATCTTTCTCTGAACAAAGGGGCCAAGAGGCCTTCTTCTGGGAAAAGAGCTTCATCTTTGTTCTTCTCAGGCGGAGCGGGTCGATTGGCCTACTCAACCAAGGTTTGCCGGATCGGAATCGGGAGGCGAATCGGATTTTTCTTGATCCGATTCGATTCCCCCCGAATCGATCCGAATCGGATCGATTCCATGGGTATAATATATTATATATATTATATCATATATATGATATTTATAATGTATAATATATATTACTAATATGATATAATAATATTATATATATGAGGCGAATCGATGGAATCGAGAATCGGGTTTTCCATGATTCGCCCCGATTCGGGAGAATCGGGCCGATCCGATTCGATCCGCCAAACCATGTACTCGACAACCCTTCTGTAGGGGAGTTCACTCGTGATCTCCTCCTGCTCTTCTTCTTCTTCATCAGAAGGGTCGAAGATGAAAGAATTCACCCGTACTTCTATTTCGGGGACAGCTAGGGCTTTTCGCCCCGGAAGACGATGATTTTGTCGAGGCTGGGCGAACTTGACTTCTCGCCGGGGGACAAGGTAGACTTCTTTCTTCATCTACGACCCCTTCCTCTGCCTCGGTTGCGGCGTTGATATGTCGCCACGGTGGTTCCGTCGGCTGGCGACTGTAGGCTTGCCGGTGGCGGTATCGACACCATATTGCCCATAACAAATTTTGTCAGTGTAACCCCTCTTCCGTACATAAGTATGTATTGTGTGTGTGTGGTTGGAAGATGGTGTTACAATTTTATTCATCGTTGACATGGAGCACAAGGGTGTAGCCACGATTCACAGAGATTGCAAGGTATAGCTGCAATTTTACAGGACTTAAACATGTCCAGCCTTTTTGGAGGGGCATTTTTGTAACTTCTGAGAGTTTACACATTGCCACCGTCCAAACGACGTATGGACGTTACATGACATATTTCATCCGATTTGTGAGAGTACGAGTGTAGAGACTTAGGGCTGTTTATGCAATTTCATACCCTTAATTAGTCTACATGATGGGCGGACAAACACGGACGAGGACGAGGAAGCGCGACACAAATGAGCAGGAGATCCGAATGGAGGAACACGAACAAGCTTCAAGTGATGTGGACTTGGTCTGTTCAATCTTCTGAATCCTCCATACCTTTTATTGCAACATAGTACTTTGCACTGACGTGGGTACAAGGGCATAGCCACCGTCGTCGATGTATTGTCAATTGCATGACATGGTATTCCACACTGATGCGGGTTACAAGGGCATAGCCAAGCTTTGGGTCTTCTTAGCCTACAAGGATGGGTATTTGGTAACTTCTGAGAGCTACACATTTTTACCCTCCAAGTGCCATGAAGACGTTATATAACAAGGGTCCTTGAGCCCATGGGGGCATACATGTAAAAACCCAAGAATGTTTATGCAAGTTTGTATACACTTAGGGGTCTTACACAAAGTCACAGACGAACGAGCCAACGAACCACGAACCGTAAACCACGAACAGCCGCATAAACACTTGGCTCCAAGTGGGACAGGTTTAGCCCCCTCTGCCTCCCCCCCCCTTCAAGCCCCCAGTGGGGTATATATAGAGGCTAGGACTCCAAATGGTTCCGGTGGGGTCTACCGGGTTCAAAAGATCGAAAAAGGGCGTTTGAACCCGGGGGAGGTTCAAAATGAGGCATTTGAACCCGGTGGAGGCCTGCTGGGTTCAAAAGGGCTCAAAAAGGGGCATTTGAACCCGGTGGAGGCCTGCTGGGATTTGCAATGAACCTGCTGGAATCCCAGCAGGTTGAACAGGCCTCCCGGGGGCCTGGTCAAATCGGCTGGGATCCCAGCAGGTTTGACTGGCCTCTGCAGGGTCAGTTTGAACCCGCTGAACTCCAGTGGGTGCTGCTGGGCCTGCCGGGGGCCAACTGGGCCCAGTAAGGGCCTACCGGGCCTAATCAAACCCTGCAGTCTGTTTGACCCTTTTTTCGTGCCATATCTGCATAAAAAATTGGTGCAACTAAAGTATAACATATTATAAATCAAATGATTTCCTAGTGTTATCTTTCCTTTTAGTTTCTATCATCTAGGCTTTTGCATGTACTTTTCTTGCTCTTCTTTGCAAGTAAACTGACAGCCATTGCTATCCCAACATGCACATTCATGTCCAAATGAATTCGATCATTCTGGATGTTTGATTCCCAGATTTTGTGTTCTGCATGATTTCCCCTTCTCATAGAGAATTTGTGTCCCATCGCTTGTTTCCAAAATAGATGAATTTCTTGTTGCTTCCTTATGTTAGTTCATATCTGCCATCTATTTGGACTGAGAATTGCTAAATCAATGTCATGGTCAAAGTTCCATCTTAATCATTTGGATTTGTCTTCCTGTTTTGAACCTGCAGGGATATGTTGAGAGGGAAGACGTGTTGATTGAGTCTCTTACAGTTAGAGAGATGTTGTACTACTCTGCACTGCTTCAACTTCCTGGTTTCTTCTCCCAAAAGAAAAGTGCAGTGGAGGATGCTATTTTAGCTATGTCTTTGAGTGATTACTGTGACAAACTCATCGGTGGACATTGCTATATGAAAGGTCTTCCTAGTGGGGAGAGGAGACGTGTTAGTATTGCCAGGGAGCTTGTGACAAGGCCTCATATTTTATTTATAGATGAACCCCTCTACCATCTTGACAGGTTTCTTTAGTTTCTTGCTCCATGGATCTCAATATCTTGGTAGCCTCTCCCTAGCAAAGCATTTTTCCTTATCACTAAACCTGATTATCTGATTTTCCAGTGTTTCTGCTCTTCTGATGATGGTGACGTTGAAGAAACTTGCAAGCACTGGTTGCACTCTCATTTTTACTATGTACCAAAGCAGCACAGAAGTCTTTGGCCTCTTTGACCGAATATGCTTGCTTTCAAATGGAAATACATTATTTTTTGGGGAAACACTAGCCTGCTTACAGGTAGTTAACTCAGATTTCTCATATTCAAGTGTTAATTTATATTCCATGGTTTGCCTCATGTAGACCATATTTTCTATAGAACAAAATTTCTGTCAATACAAGACTTCTTAAATTGTAGGCATCTCTCACACTTCTGTGACCCTTTTAAGTGGACTAATTTAGCAATATCCTTGATGCAGCATTTCTCAAATGCAGGGTTTCCTTGTCCAATTATGCAAAGTCCCTCTGATCATTTTCTACGTGCAATAAATACAGATTTTGATAGGATAATAGCAATGTGCAAAAGCTTGCAGGTAAAGCTCACATGCCATTCTCTTTTTCATGCACGTAATCATATGCATAGTATATTGTGTATGTTCTTTTGAGAACATTCTCTCTCCATGTGTCTGTCATGTTTGTGCTGGAACGCTTTGACCATGTTCATCCTAATGTATACCTGAACCTTTGACAGGATGACCATGGGGACTTTTCAGCAGTGAATATGGACACAGCAGTTGCAATTCGGACTCTGGAAGCTACCTTTAAATTATCAGCTGATGCAGCTGCTGTTGAATCGATGACAGAAAGACTTATTCATAAGGTGATATGTATGAGATTACGTGGTTCTATATATATATATTTTTTATCATCCCACTTTCTTGGAGACTTGTTCAACAGCATGATTTTTGCCTAGCACTACATATTGTTCAATCAAGCATGTTATTGTGCTGTAGTACTTTTTGCTCCATACTTGGATTATGTGGTGACATTCTCTAATTGCCATCTAACAAAGGCATTCCGGCATAATGGGAAGTCATGTAATGTCTTCATATCGTGAGGCCAGTTTCTGTGCTTTAACATCTGCCATCAGCCGCTGCTACTGCTGGTTGGAAAATATTATTGAATGTTAAATACTTTTGTATTGTATGACTTCAGAACATGTACCCCCGATGAAGTTTCCCATATGCTGGTTGAGGCCTTGGTCTTTTTTACTGCTTCTGTTCCTCAGTTCACCCAACAACCAGCACCCCATTCCAAAGTTTAAAAAAAAAAAGGGAAAAGGCTGAAGGCTATCACAACTGGCAATCTTCACACTTTGTTGGCGAATGTAACTTTAGGAATCACTCTCTTGCCATTCGTCTGTCTAACTTGTACCTGGCAATCTATTTCCTTTACATTTGTGTCTTTCCACTGTGTATCCCCTCTCTGGCTCTCCTTTGGAAGATCTATTTCACTTTTGGAAGTGAATTCATAGTTCACTTGGTTTCTTTGCTTCTATCATTGTCAACAATTTGTGTGAACCTCGTAATAGGTGTAATTATGTAAATGCATCAATGCATCATGCATGAGGATTTAATGACTATAAAGTGCAAAAAAACAAAGATAAAAACGGAAAAATACATGCATACCACTAGAATACATCCTATTCGAGGCTATACTCATAAAATCTGCATATTATATTCTATACCCCTATTTTTCATGTATTTCATCATATATGCCCCTACCATGTGATTCCATCCATTTAACCCAACCACAATTGAGTTAAGAGGGCAAAAAGATTAACATGTCCTATGTAACTCTATAAATTTTTTTTTTACATCCTATTCGAGGCTATACTCATAAAATCTGCATATTATATTCTATACCCCTATTTTTCATGTATTTCATCATATATGCCCCTTCCATGTGATTCCATCCATTTAACCCAACCACAATTGAGTTAAGAGGGCAAAAAGATTAACATGTCCTATGTAACTCTCTCTCTCTCTCTCTCTTTTCCTCCTCGGTTGGGAGATCCCCCTCTAGCACCCCCTCCCACCCGACTATCTCTCTCTCTGTCTTCTACTTGCCCCCAACATCCCCTCTGACAGCCCCAGCCTCCCCTCTACCTTCCTCACTATCGTTGGCTCCCCCGGGTGCGCTGCCCAAAATAGCTCCCATGCCCTAACCCTTCCACTGTGCTTTGCCTCACCAGCTCCCCTACAGAACTCCTCCACGTGCCTCTCCACCTTTGGTGACCCCCTTCCCAAACCCAATGTGATGCCCTCCTCGATTACCCTCCCTCTATTACCTCCTTCGGGCACTGCCGCATGCAGCAACTCCAACAGGGACCGCTTGGTCCCCACATTGGTCCGCGTCAAGGATTGCTCCCCCAGTTTCGTCCCCTAGTAGGGTGGTGCTCACAAGGGCGCTGGTAGCTGGGCATGCAGAAGTTGAGGATGATGGTCTTGGCCATGGCAAGCAGCACGTGGCTGCCTGGGTTGTTCTCTGTAATGTCCTTGGCGATGCGGAGGCCCATGATGCCGTCAGAGTAGCCGAAAGAGAAGAGCATGACTTGGTGGACGTGTGGGTTAAAGAGTATAAGATTGAGGCAGTAGGCGAGGTGGAGATCACCTCCAAGGAGGCGTAGCTTGCTAGAGGAGATGTAGACCAAGTCGGTGATGTCAGATGGAGGCCACCCCCACTAGTCCATGCAGGTTTTTGGTGGCCGCCACTAGGGCTATTTAAACTTTGGTGAAACCCGAAAAATAAAAATGAACTGACCGGTTCGGGTTGGTTCGGTTTGAAGGCCCCCTCAATTCAGCTCGTGAAACTGAGATGAACTGATATATATATATATATATATATATATATATATATATATAGTATAAAATTTCACAACAAAATATGTGGCCCGGCTGGTTAGTCTACCACCTCCTCATAGGAGGTCGTGAGTTCAATACTCCCGGCCACCTTAAACCACCCTTTTTCCATTTTCGGTTCAAATCCGGTTCGGTTGAGTTTGCCTGCAGGGTCAGTTCGGTTTCGGTTTATGACAAATATGGGGTGAATCGGGCCGAACCGACCCATGTTCACCCCTAGCCGCCAAAGCCATCTGGGTGACGGCATCGTGTGCATGGAAGGCAAAATCGCCAGGATCGACCCAGAATCGGTCGATCCTGGATCGGATCGAGGGCTATGGATCCGATTATGGGGGGGGGGGGGAAGTCCCTGAATCAACAAACTTCTAGCTGGATCGGCCAGAATCGAGTTGGATCGACTGGATCCAGCAGGGATCGACCGATTCCAGGCCGATCCAGGCCGATCCAGACTGATCCAGGTCGATTCCCTCAGGCTACCTTCAGGATCCTCTTCAGGCATGGTTGTCAGGATCCCCTTATTTACCTGAATATCATTTAAGTAAATGTTAGTATTTGTAGTTTCATTTACTTAAGATATTACATGTAAATAAGGAAGTACCCCCCATTTGAATCTAATAAAAATATCAAAAAAATTATATCTCTTACCAATAAAAAGTCAACTCTCCCATCGAAGAAGAAAATCACGATTTTGGTGATTTTAGCGAAATGCTAACTTTCTAACCTCTCGTAATTTAGCTTATCTAAAAATTTAATAATTCAAATAAACCACATGGAACACTAAAAATTCAAAGTCCGGTAAAAAAAAATCAAACGTGCATGTGACTTCTCCAATAGAGCCACTCTCCTACTGACAACACTTAGTCTGCTTGAGACCTCTCAGGATTTGGTCAAACTTAAGTTATCATCATCCAATCCTCTCAGAATTTGGTTAAATTGAGCTACCATTACCCAACTCATGACACTCATGAGTTTGGGTGATGATAGCTTAGTTTGACCAAATCCTAAGAGGTCTCAAGTAGATTTAGTGTTGTTAGTAGGAGAGCGGCTTCTTGGAGAAGTCATATGCACTTTTGATTTTTTATTTTTTTTTGTTGGACTTTAGATTTTTAGTATTTTATTAGACTTATTTGAATTATAAAATTTTAAATATGTCAAATTATGAGAGATTAGAAAGTCGTTACTTTGATAAAATCACAAAAATTGTGATTTTCTTTTTGGATGAGAGAGTTGACTTTTTATTAGTAAGAGATGTGATTTTTTTAATATTTTTATTGGATTCAAATGGGGGATATTTCCTTACTTACATGTAATATCTTAAATAAATGAAACTACAATTTTTAACATTTACTTAAATGGTATTCAGGTCAATAATACACTGTCTTTAATATTTTATACTTTTCTTGTATTATTATAGTAGTAATAATACACAAAATCTTATGTTTCATATATTATGAATGCATGTATGATTGGTTTTTTATGCAAATATTAGTTCTTTCAATTTATCAGATTTTCCCTCATTTTTGCTGTTTTTTTCTGTTTTTTCCTGAATTTTCCTGAATTTTTTTCCAAAAAAAAAACATTTCATAAACTGGCCGATCTAGGATCGGCCAGACTTCCCTTGGATCGGATCGGATCGAGCCTAGTCGATCCCGATCCCGATTCCGATTCTGCCTTCCATGATCGTGTGAGATGTCAAGGCACTTCTGCAGTGTTGCCTAGCCTATCCGGTTCGGTTTGGTTTGCCTGCAGGGTTGGTTCGGTTTCGGTTTATGACAAATATGGGGTGAATCGGGCCGAACCGACCCATGTTCACTCCTAGCCGCCACTGCCATTCGGGTGACGGCATCGTGTGAGATGTCAAGGAACTGCTGCAATGTTGCCTAGCCTTCCATGGCCAGCTTCGGCGCCCCCATGTCCTTGCCAACCCCATTCATGCTGCTGCTCTCTCTCTCTCTCTAAGAGAGAGATTGGAATTAGAGGGCGAGACCCCCCTTTAGTGCCTCCATGTCCCCCATCAACCCCCCTCCCACCCCACTCACTCTCTCCCTCTCTCTCTCTCTGACTGAAGTTGGAGGTGGGTGACCCCTCTCTCTGCATGATCTCCCTATTGTATTTCAATACTTTTAACCATTACTTAATGATTCCGTTGGCGTAATAGCAAAATATTCCTGCGGTTTTGATGGACAGCTAACTATGAAGACATAATTGACTAATTTTTTGAATTTCAGAGGTATAGAATATAATATGCAGTTCTTGAGTTTAAACACGACTATAGCACTTGATAGAAATCTTTGGTGGAACATAATTGACTAATTTTTTGAATTTCAGAGGTATAGAATATAATATGCAGTTCTTGAGTTTAAACACGATTATAGCACTTGATAGAAATCTTTGGCGGAAAAGGATTCATGTAGCCGACCCCAAATAATGGGATAAGGCTCTGATGATGATGGTGAGAATATAATATGTAGATTTCAGGGGTATGACCTCGAATACGACATTCCAGACCCATGTGTATAATTTTTCCTAAAAAATCAAGTGGGCTATGACACATGAAGGTGTTGAACCCCGTAAAATTACAATGGTCATTTGAATAGGAATGTCAGAAAATATTCACATTGATCCAATGTTTACTTAAGTAATATTGGGTCTCGGTCTTTTATTAAGTCAAGAGAAGGGTTTATTACAAAGGCCAACTTCAAATTCTTTGACGGAGTACAAGTTTAACAAGAACAACACTTGAAGAAGAATGCAACTTCAAATCCTTTGACGGAGTACAAGTTCAACAAAAACAACGTTTCGGAGAAGAATACAATTTCAAGTTCTTCGACGGTACAAGGTCAACAAGACCAATTCTTTGAAGAAGAATACAACTTCAACTTTATGAAGAGAGGAACAAGGTCAACACCTCTCTTCACTTGCAAGAAAAAGCACAAGCAATTGCAAGACAAAATACAACAACTCTTCGTCTTCGTCGGAAGGACACCAAGGACCGAAACCCAAGTCCTCTTGTTACGAGGATCCCTAAGAGCAACAAACAACCCCCCGATGAAATGCCCGAGGGTATGAGAGCCAAGGAGGGGAAAACTCCTCCGGTTAGGGTGAGATGGAGGTCTATTCGAGTAGGGATCTACCCGAAGGGACCTCCCTCTCTCCTCCCTCTCTTTTAAATCCCTATATATACCCCTCCAAGCAATGGAAAGGGGTCGGGAGGTGGAAAAAGAGTTCGAAAGACTCGTGGGAAGTGTTTGTGCTTGGCGTAAAGGTGCTCATGCTTGGCAAGCCATGGTTGTCTCCTATTGTGAAACCCCTCGTGTATACACCCTCATGTCGAGCGGGACTCCATGGGGGGATGAAATCTAAATGTTCATGTATTTAAATATCTCCATGTGGAGCGGGACTCCATGGAGATAAAAATATTTAAATGTTCATGTTCATACTTCCATGTTGAGCGGGACTCCATGGGGATCAAATGTTTGTGTTTATATATGCATACGTTCATGGGGAGACTCTACTCAAGCGGAGACTCTGCCCGAGGAGCGCTCATATGTTCACCATATATATTCATATGTGTATGTCTATATGCGGAAACTCTGTCCAGGCGGAGACTCTGCTCGAGGTCCGTTCATGTGTATATCTCCATATGAAAACTACGTGGTCATAAAGACCATGTATGTACTTGGAGACCACGTGTTCGAGAAATGTTCGTGTATATCTCTCCATGTGAAGACCATGTGGACTTAACCACATGTGTTTATGAAAATCTCTCTTGTGGTCATCAAGCAATTATGAGGGATATCAAATGAAAACCTTCATTTATCAAGTGCAGAAATTATAAAGAAGTTCTGTGTAAAGACAAATATAATGTTGTCTAAATCTTCTTCTTCAAAAGACAACATTGGTCAAATTTTCAATTCTCTGATCATATTTGCGTCGTCTACACGGTTTGGTGGAGCGAGACGCTATCTTGAGTTCAACATATGGCTAAGAAAGTCAAAGAATGACGAAGTAGCTCAGGGAGGTCAAGAAAGGACATAAATATCTTGGAAATGTCAAGAAGTGGCCGACAAGCCTAGTTCATGCCATTTGTATGACCCAGTGGAGCAGGATCCATGTCACTTCTCTGAAGCGGCGTGCATGGAAGGCAAAATCGCCAGGATCGACCCAGAATCGGATCGAGGGCTATGGATCCGATTATGGGGGGGGGGGAGTCCCTGAATCGGAAAACTTCCAGCTGGATCGGCCAGAATCGAGTTGAATCGACTGGATCAAGCAAGGATCGACCGATTCCAGACTGATCCAGGTCGATTCCCTCATGCTACATTTAGGATCCTCTTCAGGCAGGGTTGTCAGGATCCCCTTATTTACCTGAATATCATTTAAGTAAATGTTGTAGTTTCATTTACTTAAGATATTACATGTAAATAAAGAAGTACCCCCCATTTGAATCTAATAAAAATATCAAAAAAATCATATCTCTTACCAATAAAAAGTCAACTCTCCCATCGAAGAAGAAAATCGCGAATTTGGTGATTTTAGCGAAATGCTAACTTTTTAATCTCTCGTAATTAGCTTATCTAAAAATTTGATAATTCAAATAAACCACATGGAACACTAAAAATTCAAAGTCCGGTAAAAAAAGTCAAACGTGCATGTGACTTCTCCAATGGAGCCACTCTCCTACTGACAGCATTTAGTCTGCTTGAGACCTCTCAGGATTTGGTCAAACTTAAGTTATCATCATCCAAACCTCTCAGAATTTGGTCAAATTGAGCTAACATCACCCAACTCATGACACTCATGAGTTTGAGTGATGATAGCTTAGTTTGACCAAATCCTAAGAGGTCTCAAGTAGACTTAGTGCTGTCAGTAGGAGAGCGGCTTCTTGGAGAAGTCATATGCACGCTTGATTTTTTTTTTGTTGGACTTTAGATTTTTAGTATTTTATTAGACTTATTTGAATTATAAAATTTTAAATATGTCAAATTATGAGAGATTAGAAAGTTGCTACTTCGATAAAATCACAAAAATTACGATTTTCTTCTTGGATGGGAGAGTTGACTTTTTATTAGTAAGAGATGTGATTTTTTTGATATTTTTATTGGATTCAAATAGGGGATATTTCCTTATTTACATATAATATCTTAAATAAATGAAACTACAAATTTTAACATTTACTTAAATGGTATTCAGGTCAATAATACACTAAGTTTTTAATATTTTATACTTTTCTTGTATTATTATAGTAGTAATAATACACAAAATCTTATGTTTCATATATTATGAATGCATGTATGATTGCTTTTTTATGCAAATATTAGTTCTTTCAATTTATCAGATTTTCCCTCATTTTTGCTGTTTTTTTCTGTTTTTTCCTGATTTTTTTCCCAAAAAAAACCATTTTATAAACTAGCCGATCCAGGATCGGCCAGACTTCCCTTGGATTCATGGGATCTTGCGATCCAATCCGATCCTGAGCCTGGTCGATCCCGATCCCGATTTCGATCTTGCCTTCCATGGCGGCGTGTGCTCTCCTGAGCTTGATTTTATGGCTGGCCACCCCAAGTCTTGGGATCGTCAAGAAATAACAAAAATTCTTGGATATGCCAAGAAATGACAGAAATATCCGAGAAAGGTCATGAAATGACATAAACGTTCGGGAATGCCAAGAAGTGGTGATAATGTCCAAGAAGATCAAGAAATGCCAGGAACTCCAGGGAAGTCAAAGAAATGACAGTTGTACCTAGAAAGGGTTAGAAACTACAATTATACCCATAAAGAGGTTAAAAGTGTAATAAAATTCCTAAAAAGGGTACAAAATTACCAAAAGACCCACAAATGATATGAAATTGCAAAATACCCAGAAAAGGATAAAAGCTGCAACAAATACCCAAAGAGGGTCAAATATACTTTACAGACACCAAGTCCACTCTAAATGTTTGATCACCATCAAAAGAGTGATCATGACTACCAGTAAAGTCAACCGCCCGATCATGACAAGCAAAGTCAATTGTCTGATAGCAGGGTTTGGCGTGCCGGATCGGATCGGGCCGATTCGGGCGAATCGGTGCGGATCAGGGGAAACCCGATTCGCGATTCGCCTGATAGCTATTCAGGCAGGGTTGCCAGGTCTCAGGATCCTGTTCAGGCAGGGTTTCAGGATCCCCTTATTTACCTGAATATCATTTAAGTAAATGTTATAATTTGTTATAACATTTACTTAAGATATTACATGTAAATAAAGAAGTACCCTCCCATTTGAATTCAATAAAAATATCAAAAAAATCATATCTCTTACCAATAAAAAGTCAACTCTCCCATCGAAGAAGAAAATCACGATTTCGGTGATTTTAACGAAATGCTAACTTTCTAATCTCTCATAATTTGGTCTATCTAAAAATTTGATAATTCAAATAAACCATATAGAACACTAAAAATCTAAAGTCTGGTAAAAAAAGTCAAACATGCATGTGACTTCTCCAAGGGAGCCGCTCTCCTACTGACATCACTTAGTTTGCTCGAGGCATCTCAGGATTTGGTCAAACTTAAGTTATCATCACCTAAACTCATGAGATTTTTCACTTTCTAATTGAAAAGAAACTAGAAAGTGACAATTCTCATGAGTTTGAGTGATGATAGTTTAGGTTTGACCAAATCTTAAGAGGTCTCAAATAGACTTACTGTCAGTAGGAGAGCGGCTCCCTTGGAGAAGTCACATGCACGTTTGATTTTTTTTACCGGACTTTAGATTTTTAGTGTTCCATATGGTTTATTTGAATTATCAAATTTTTAGATAGACCAAATTATGAGAGATTAGAAAGTTAGCATTTCGCTAAAATCACTGAAATCGTGATTTTCTTCTTCGATGGGAGAGTTGACTTTTTATTGATAAGAGATATGATTTTTTTGATATTTTTATTGGATTCAAATGGGAGGTACTTCCTTGTTTACATGTAATATCTTAAGTAAATGAAACAACAAATTATAACATTTATTTAAATGATATTCAGGTAAATAAGGGGATCCTGAAACCTTGCTTGAACAGGATCCTGAGACCTGACAACCCTGCCTGAACAGGTATCAGGCGAATCGGACCGATTCGGGTCCGATTCCATGCGAATCGGACCGAATCAGGGAGAACCCGATTCAGTCCGAATCGCCGATCCGTCAAACCCTGTCTGATGGTGACGAACATGAAGCAAATCATTCCAAATGCAGTTAGGAGCAAATTCAAAGAGTCCACTGCGATGGAACGTAATCTTGGAGACTTGATTATATAATCGGGACCAATTATAAGGGTCTTGAAAGATCAAATTGTAATCCAAATTACATTTTTCAAGCTCTTTGGACTTTGCGCCAAAAATGAATCTCGGCATCCTTATCAAAGGTATTCGGATTCAATCCGATGTAAATTAACACCGACTCTTGTCGGTGGGGAAGGGTCCAATACACGAAACTCAATTCGCCTGATAAAATAAATATGCGGAACAAATACACTAAATCAAGGCGCAACCATCCAATAAAGGGACACACCAAATCTCGCATCAAGCGAGTTCCAAAATTAAATGAATTGGCACATCCACGCACATAAAAATACATTCACATACCACCGAAAATTTTATTTAAAAGATGGAAATTTTGCGTGTTCCAACAGAAGGTAACCAAGGATCACAGCAAACATCATATTTTTGTTATAATAATGACTAACATTGTTTTGAATTGGGAATCAGGATTTCCAAATTGACTTTTATTTGTAGCATGTAGGGAAATACATATCCGGCAACTTCTGAAGTTCCTTTTTTCCAAACTTTTTAGAGTTTGTTTACTGATCGTTTTATCTCGTATTCTATGCTCCAGGGTGGACCTCAACTTAAAAGCAAAGGCAAAGCCAGCAAAGCCACGTGGATTGCAGTTCTCACATGGAGGTCTTTGTTGATCATGTCGAGGGAATGGAGATACTTCTGGCTCCGTCTTGTCCTCAACATGCTTCTAACGCTATCTGTTGGCACAGTGTTTACCAACTTGGGCCACTCTCTGTCTTCTGTCATGGTGAGTGTTTCTTTTATTGGAATTCAGTGCCTGATTGAACATCCTAGTACTAGATCTTCGCAAAAGAAGAATAAAAAAAGGCTTCTGTATTGAATGGATGCTAAAATTAAAAGTTGATTGGTCTAGAGGAAAATTGTACAAGTTGGTATTGCCACTATATAGTGATTGTATTATTTCTTTGGTCATAAAGGTTCCATGGATTATATGTTGGAACTTAATCTGGCTGGGCCATTGCTCTGAATGATTTCCCTCTCAGTGAATGAGACTACATATGGGTAATTCATACAGGAATTATCAGCTAATAATTGAACCTGGCATCTAATGCTTTACATTTAGGGGCAATGGGCTCCTCCACACCCCTTCCATTTTTAACTTGTCGCCTAGTGATGATGGGCTAACGTTTTTCCATCCAGTGAATATGGTATCATAATTGTAGTGAGAAGAGACTGGCCAGTTCTGGGCCGGTTCAGGCCAGGGCCGTTCACCCTGGCTCTTAAAACCTGGCCAGACCACCTTGGGTCCTGTTTTATTACCAGACCCATTAAAGTGGATCCAATTGACTTAGAGGTCTTTGCTTTATTGCATATTTTACCCTCGTTTAATACATTGTATTGAGGTATTTTAGAATTTAGACTATTGTAACCTTGTTTTAACCCTAATAGAATATTGGTTAGGGGACTGTATGATGGCGACAGCTGCCAGCCTCTTTCTCTCCATCATCTCTCTTTCTCTCTCACCTGTGCTCTCTCCTCTCCTCTCTCTCTTCTCTCTACATCTCTCACACTCTTTTCAACCTCGTGGAAACCTGAGTTTACATGGTATCAGAGTGGAAGATCATTGAAGGGATCATTGTACTCATGGCCTGCTGTTCGCTAGCAATGTCGCCGACATCTCCATATGTGTGTGCCCTCCATTAGGGCTCGATTTGTCCCTATTCAGGGCGCAGGAATGACTGTTATGCTGTCACGGAATCCATGAAGTTCGTGACTCGTGAAGGTGGTATCTTCCATGTCCACCCCTTGTTTGGTCTTTTAGTAGCGTCGGGAGTTCTGGCATGCCTTGTCTATGAAGACTGCGGTCAGTTTTCGTCTTTTTTGCTGCTGTATACCCTCCATTTTGTGTCTTAACAATGTCACAGTCAGATGTCTACCTGTTCAGCTTGTGTTTGGGTAGTCATTTGTTGTCTTCCCACCCCGGAGAGGGATTGTTTTGGGTGGTTTACAGCAGCAAATGTCACTGCAGCTAGCTATGTCCCAATCGACGAAGTCAGAGATGACCTCCAAAAGCTCCGGATGTCTTAATTCACCTTCTGTGCACATTGGAGGGGAGAGTTCATCTATCCAGATTACTGTGGTCAAGTTAGCGGAGCACAGTTCCATGGTGTGGTCAGTTGCAGCTGAGATGTACATTGCCAGCCGTGGCAAAATTGGTTACATAAATTGGAGAATCAAGAAGCCATTTGATTCTGACCCTGGTTTTGATAAATGTTGCCTTGAAAACAACGTTGGTATGTCCTGGTTGGTAGACTCAGGCAGCCCCGATCTTCTAAGGCTTATTCTCTGGAAAAAAAAAAGACAAACTTGTGGGATGTGGGTTATTCTGGAAGAAATGTTTGGACAGAAGGAAGACATGGCTCATATTTATCAGATAACCTATGATATTCATGGTCTCCCACAAGGTAGCCTCTCTGTTATTGGGTATTGTGGTTTACTGTGCACCAAGTGGGAAGATCTTGAGTCCCTGCACGCTAGCACAGTGGACACCTTGTTGGGTGAGCTGGGGCGTGCCCAGGGATCGATCCCTGAGTGCACTGGGTTTGGTGCTGTTTGCCTGTGGTCCTTGACCACTAGGCTGTCCAACCAAAAAAAAGAAAAAGTGGAAGATCTTGATTACTACTTTATTGATGATTGGGAGTGCAATACTGATTGGAAAAAGTTTGTGGCATATATTCAACGAAATAGGGTCTTCAGGTTCCTGGCTGGTTTGAATTAGGAATTAGAGACCCTATGAGGTCAGATTCTTAGCAAGGAGCCTCTCCCGTCTCTAGAACAAGTGTACTACAAAATGAAGAGGGATGACACAAGGCCATGAATGATCATGTTCCTCCATCCCAGTGGGAGAATCTGGGGCATATATCAATACTGGTCAGAAATCTAACAAAGGCAATCTAGGACAATCAACCAAGTCAAGGGCTGGGAAAATCTGTGGTCATTGTGGTTGTGAGAATCATACTATGGAGTCTGGACGACTGCAAGATCTCCATCCAAAGACGAGTTGAGTAAATTGCAGAAAGGAAAAAAGGGTCAGTCGGCAAGAGGGCATGTTGCAGCAGCCGCATCTGGTCCACCTCCAGTGCAGGAAACCTCTGGTTCCCAAGGTTGTTCTCTGCAGAGTTTGACTTCTCAAGACATTAGAGTTGCAATGCCTACTGTCACAGCTTGATTCTATTGTCACCTCATCCTCTCTTCCTGCCATGTCAGGTACTGTTGGCACAGGTACGAGTGCCTCGGCAAGGTCTGCTCCTCACCCTTGGGTCATTGACTCGGGGGTGACTGACCATATGAGTAGTACTTCTACGCTATTCACATCCTACTTGTTGACCTCCAGCCATGACAAGGTGACTATTGTTGATGTTTCCAAGGCTATTGTTACTGGTTGAGGCTCAATCAGATTAAATGATCACCTGGTCCTCACTTCTGCTCTTCATGTTCCCACCTTGTCTACGAAACTCCTGTCAGATAGTAGTCTCACTAAGTCCTTAAATTGTTCAGTTGCCTTCTTTCCTAATTACTGCCTTTTCCAGGACTATGTGAAGACAAGGCGAATGATTAGGACTGGGTATGAAGCTGGCACTGGCAGTCTACTATTTCGGCCCAGGTGTTAGATCAATATGACTAGCAGTGCCATTGATCAGAAGATGAGGAATATTTACCTACGCCGTTTTTGTTTAGGTTGTCTTTCCTTTCAGTCTCTGTGGGTAACTCTGGTTTAGTCAAATAATTTCTGAGTTTCTCAGTTGTCATGTATGTCCTTTGGCAAAGCAGTGTTGTGCAACTTTTCCTCACTCAAGTATTAAAGTCAATGTTCTTTTGAGTTGGTTCATTCTGATGCTTAGGGGCCCTCACATGTTCCTTCTAGTGATGTTCATAACTATTTTACCAGTTTCATTGATGATTTTACTCATTGTACCTAGCTCTACTTATTAAAGTCTCGAGTAGAAGTTGCAAGGGTGATCGAAGTGTTTGGTAAAATGATTGAAAATTAATTTGGGATCAAAATCAAAATTTTCCGATCTGACAATGCTAAGGAATACTTTGAGAAAAATCTGAATTTGCTTCTGGAACATGAGGGAAATGTACATGAATCTTCATAACTCATGTGCTTATACCCCTGAACAGAATGGTGTTTCAGAACGGAAGAATCAGCACCTCTTGGAAACTGCTCGAGCACTTCTTATCCAGAGGCATTTTCCCCACTGTTTTTGGGGAGAGGCCATCTTGACTGCAGCCTATATTATAAATAGGATGCCATCTAGAGTTTTGGGCAATAGGGCCCTATCTTGCTTCTTTATCCTCAATGTCCCTTGTTTTCTCTTCCACCCCGTGTCTTTGGATGTCTCTGCTTTATTCACTATTTGCAGCTTGGTAATACTAAGCTTGATCCTCATGCTGTCAAAGAGATCTTCTTGGGTTACTCACTTTCTCATAAGGGGTACAAGTGCTTTCATCTGAAAATGGGACGAAAATATGTTCTTAAAGATGTTACCTTCATGGAGTCCAAGTCCTCTTTCAGTCTTTCTCAGTGGCTGCTTCTCCGCGGGGGAGAAACCCACTCCTCTTGTTTTGAAGGCTCCACCTCAGGGGGGGATGCCCACTTCTTTTATTCTCCGTACACCTCCTTTACTTGTTGCAGATGGGTTACCTTCATCAGGTCTTGATTGTGATACTGCAGGTTCAATAGAAGAACTGTTTACTTACTCTCGACGCCAGAAAGTAGTGGTAGACCTGCTTGCGAATGTTGCTACCCATGCAGCCGTCTCATCTTAAGGTTGTGATCCTAAGAATTGCTCTGATCTCGATCTTCGTATTTCTGTTCAGAAAGGCAGTCGCCAGTACATGAGACATCCTATCTCCAATTTCCTTACATACTTCCATTTATCTCCTGCCTATTGATCCTTACTTCTGCAAAATCTGTGAAATATGAAAGGTGGCAGCAAGCAATGGAAGTTGAGATGCATGCCCTTATCAAAAATCAAACCTGGGAACTAGTTGCTGCTATTGGAAAATGGCTAGTGGGATGCAAGTGGATGTTGCTGTCAAATATCAGCCTGATGGGTCTGTGGATAGATAAGCACAGCTTGTTGCAAAAGGATTCATGTGGAGTGGACTATGAGGATATGTTTGTTCCTGTTGTAAAATTAAAGTCAATTTGGGTCATTGTAATGTTGATTTACAGGAGGAAGTGTACATGCAACCTCATCCAGGGTTTGACACTTAGAGGAAGGTGTGCAGGCTTTGGAAGGCTTTGTATGGCCTAAGCAGTCTCCTCGAGCTTGGTTTGTTCGTCTCCGACTGGTTGTGTTATGTTTTGATTGTGCAGGGTAATGCTGATCATGCTCTGTTTGTCAAATGGACAGATGGGCGAGTTGCTCTCCTTATTATCTATGCTGATGATATGGTGATTACAAGAGATAATAATGAGGAAATTCGTTTACTCAAGGACAATCTTGCAAAAAAGTTTAAGATCAAGGATTTGGGGTTGCTTCCGTACTTTTTGTGCTTGAAGTTTGCATACTCCAATGGTGAAGTCTATGCGTGTCAGCATAAATATGTGCTGGACTTGCTTACAAAAACTGGCATGTTGCCTGGCTATCACACCCATTGAGGTGAATCTTTAATTGACAAATCACGATGGTGATCTTCTCTCAGAGGATGATAGAGGACATTATCAGAGGCTAGTTGGGAGACTTCTGCACTTGACTCTCACTTGGCCGGATATCACTTATGCTTCAAGTGTGGTGAGCCAGTTTATGCATGCTCCCACGGTTCTACACTTACAGCCAGTGGACCATATTATGATGTATCTTAAAACATCTTTAGGCAAAGGTCTTCGGTTCACCAAATCCAACTCTTTCACTCAGAGTGTTTTACTGATGTTGATTGAGCTGGTTCTAAGCAGGATAGACAATCTACTTTTGGATATTGTGTGTTTCTTGAGAAGAACCTGGTTACGTGGCGTAGTATAAGCAAACTGTGGTTTCCAGACCCAGTGTTGGGACTATCATGCTATGGCTCATGGTTTGACTGAGCTTCTTTGGTTGAAGTTACCTTCGCAAGGATGTTGGTGTTCTGGTTTCACTTCTGATGAAGCTTTATTGTGACAACCAAGCAGCCATAAATATTGTCAACAATCCTGTCCAGTATGATCTGTAACAACCCAGATTTTTTAAATCATAGATAAATGAAATTTCAAAAGAATAAAAAGGGGTTAAATAAATGAAGAGATTAACAAAGAGTTAGACAGAAAGGTTAGAATGTAAATGGGCCAAAGAAAGGCTTAAAATGGGTACATGATCCTTAAAATTCATAATATCTAAAAAACCCATTAATAAGATGAGTCAAATGAGCCAAAACCTAAGCTAAATGGGCCATTAAAAGAGTCTAAACTCTAGCCCAACTAGGGAAATCAATTTTCTGTCATAAGCCTAATCAAATAGAATTTAAAAGAAGGAAATAGGCCTCAATTCAAGTTGGAATCGGATTGGGAATCATACACATAAGTAAGGAATCAAATATGGACTCTTGGAACCCAAACCTGATAGGAGGTCATTTCTCAGTTTAATTCCAATCAAAATATGGCATGGAAGCTTCAATTGGAGTAGGAAACTAAGCCAAATTATAACTTTCCTTTTCCTCTTAGAGTTTGAGTTCTAATAGGAATCCTAAATCCTAATGCCTTTAAATAAGACGCTTAACCCTTCCATGGCCAACTCTAATTGTTGCTGGGAGATTCCTAGACGTGGTTGGTCGGCTGGAGGGAGAAGGATCGCAAACCTCGGAGTTCTTGCTGTTCTTTGGAGTTTTGCCTAGCTTCTTTAATCGCCCAAAAGGTAGGTTATCTCTTGGGCCCAACCTAATTAATTATTTTTATAGGTGTTCTTTACTCTAGGTTCAACTAAATTAAATGTTCTCGTAGGTGTTCTGAGAGGCCAAACCTAAATTGTTCACGTCATCAGGTGGTTCTTCAGGTCTAGATCACGACTATCATGTCCCCCCCCTAATTTCTATTGTGTGGTTTTCATGATTTAAGTGTTTTTAGTTGAAGTATCCAGTCCTAGGGTTCTTAAATCATTCATTAGATGCTAAAGTTTTGATCTCCTTTAGATATTCTTGTTTATTTACATGTTTATTGTGTGGTTTAGTTACATCTTTCAAAGAGTTTCCATGTGTTTCTCTATTTTGAGTGTTTAGGAAATTGAGAATTTAATGTTTTGGATTGAGAATTGCTGTAGAATGATTTTCTTTTTCTGGGTTTCTTTTTGAATCCGGCATAAGTGAAGGAGCAAGTCACAAAACCTTAATCTTAGCTAGTCTTCTCCAGGATTGAGTTTTACTGTTAATAAGCTAAGAACCGATTTCTAGAGCATTAAAAAATTGAGTTCTAGTTATTAATAAGTTGAGTCCCAATTATTAATAAATCAAGTCTCAACTTATTAATAAATCAAGTCCCTGTTTGTTAAAGAATTGAGTCTCGATTGTTATGAGAATTGAGTCTCAGAAGACAAAAGTCGAGTCTTAAACAGAGTCACAAAATCAAGTCTTAAATAGATTCATAGGAATCGAGTCTCAGACTCATAGGAATCGAGTTTCAGAGTCACTTAAAGAATCGAGTCTTAGTGTCACTTAAAGAATTGAGTCTCATACTCGTAAGAATCAAGTTTTAGAATCGAGTCTCAGAGTCACTTAAAGAATCGAGTCTTAGAGTCACTTAAAGAATCCAGTCTCAGACTCATAAGAATTGAGTCTCACAGTCATTTAAAGAATCAACTTCTAGATTGAGAATCGACTCCCTTTAAACTTTAAAGAATCGATTCCCAGATTGAGAATCGACACCCTTAACGAATCGACTGAGACTGTTAAAGAGAATCGACTGTCTTGTCATAAAATTGATAGCCCACGAATGCGTCGTTAAACATGTGACTAACAATCTCAAATAATCGGCCTACACTAAATATTTTAACAGTAGTTAAGTGGTGAGACCAAGTCGAATCCACAGAGAAAAAGATTATTAACTTTGAAAATCTTAAGTTTCTTTGATTGGAAAATATGTGGAGAATTTTAGAATTAAATTCGAAGACTAATTTGATCGAAAATAAATCTAATCTAAGAAGAGAAATTAGAAGAGAGAAGTAGAGATAGAAGGAAAGCGATAGAGAAGAGAGAGATGAGAGAGGAGAGAGAGAGTAAGACTAATTAATAAAAAGTAACTAACATGATCACAATAAAATTTAAGAGTTTCACACAATACAGAAATAAACTAAACTAATTTACAGAGAGAGAGAGAGAGAGAGAGAGAGAGAGAGAGAGAGAGAGAGAGAGAGAGAGAGAGAGAGAGAGAGAGAGAGAGAGCGATAGGAGAGAGGGAGAGAAGGCGAGAGAGAGAGAGAAGGGAGAGCACTGAGAGAGGAGAGAGAGTGCGCTGAGAGGAGAGAGGAGCGAGAGAGAGGGAGGCGCGCCGGCTCTCCTCTACGTGCATGCATGCACGTAGAGAGGAGGGGGGGCGACGTGGGGCTGCTTCTGTTCCTGAGAAAGAGAGACCGGGAGAGGAGAGGACAGAAAAAGGGAAAGAAGAAACCGGGAGAGGAAGAAGAAGAGGAGGAAGGAGAGAAGGGAGGAAGAAGAAAGAGGAGGAAAAGGGATCGGAGGAGAGAGGGAAAGTGGGAAAGAATAGTTGTGTGCGGTGAGAGAGGGGGGGTTTTTAAATAGATGAGAGGAGAGAGATTTTAAAATAGGGAGAGAATTTTGAGGAAAATGGAAGGAAGAGAGAGAAAGAAAAAACAGGCGGCTAGGGTTTTTGCAACAATATGAAAATGTCAGATTTACCCCTGTTGGACTGCTTGGTCCATTGGCCCAATACGAACTTCATTCAATGGCCCATTAACCTGCAAATACAACATGTAATTGAATTTAATCAATTATCGTCTGTGACAATAGAAATCTTATGGATTAATCACATATCAATCAATAAAATGGCATGATTTATTTATGATGAATGTGATATTATCACATCCCCCAACTTACTCATTGCTAGTCCCTTAGCAATGCACCCAGGTGAATAATTAGGACTAACCGGAACTTCAAACATCATTTTTCATGTCAAGAAAGCAGAGATAAGATTGATCAACAATAAGTATTTCCAGTTCTAGTAGCATGTGCCAAAGACAATCATGCAGTTCATGTTATTAGACAGTTCCTCAAGATACATTTAAAATTATCATTTCCTTCATGAATGCACTTATGATCAATAAGCATTACTTAAGACAATGTAGGAGTTTTTGACTCATTACTTAGAGATGATATCAACTCTACACTCCTACAATAAAATCCTCGAATTACAGGTAGCTTTCACTCTGCCTTTTTATTTTCATCCTTCAGCATCATTTTTTTTTTTTGGATATCCGTTCACTGTTTGACGCGAACTTCAACACTTCTTGAGGTGCTGAAGCCCGGTTACTAAGCTAGGGATTTCCTTCTTCATTTTAGCATCATTTTTTTTTTTATAACTTGCAGGCAGGTAGCTTTTTCCCCACGATTAGTTTTCAATAAGAGTGTAGAATATCAATCTTCATCATGAGTATTAGGTAAAACTCTCATCACCCTCTTGAATGACACTTATTCATCATCTAATACATGTGTGAAGGTTTCATCAAATTTCAAATGTAGTTTGAGGAAATGCTAAGAACATAACCGCAAACTTCATCCTTTAGCGTGCCACTAGCACACGTATATACTTAGAGTAAAAATCATTCTAGACTGAGGGTTTTTTTTTTTTCCCATGAGAAATGATATGTGAAGTTAATGAGCACAGAATAATGCATGGGATGTTTCAGCAGGATTTAAAGATTTGAAAGATTTGCCCTCCCCCAACTTAAATGACATTGTCCTCAATGGCATAAAAGTAACAAACATAGAATAAAGCCAATGTAAGTTAAGAAAGGAGAGATGCAACCTGATGATCTCATGAGGGTGGTGGCACACTGACTTCAGCAAAGGTAATAGGTTGCTCACTAGCCTTCCAAAAACCTAGAACACAAAAAGAAAAAATAAGTTAAATGTCCTAAAAATATTGGGTTGCCTCCCAATAAGCGCTAAGTTTAACGTCTTCAGCCAGACACCATAAAGCTCCATAACCAACGAGTTGCATTAAGAATGAGCCACCATGTGATCTTATCCTCCTTTAAGTGCCAGCTCTTGTACCATTGGAGGAAAAGACTGTATCTATACATACGTGAGCCAACCTGTTGCCAAAGAGAGTCAGAAAATGATAGAGGAAGAATCATGTCTTCAATTATAAAATATTCCTCTACATACTTGAGGTCTTCAAATGTATTGAACACTTCAATTCGGACCTTAATTTTTTTCAAATTCTTTTCTTCAACCTCGATTTTAGGATTCATATTCATATTGTTGAGGTGAGAAAGGGTTTGGGTATCATGGATCCTTGGAGATTCCACCATATGCCTAGTGTCAAGGAGACCATAATTGTTGGGAATTGGATGTGGAGGCTCTTTAACACAAAGATTTTCATCAATTCCAAGTGGATTTGACCAGTTGGCTATTTGCATAATGTTCAATTTGACTTTAACTTTGCCAATGTCAAGGATGGGTGTTAGATCCACATCATCCCCTAAATCATGAAAGTCCCCATTAGAGTTACTGCCAGGCAAAATTTTCAACTCTTCCCCTATCCAAGTAGAATGGTTTATGACTTGACTCCATTCCATCTCCAAACTCATCTTTTCTTCCTCCCCTCCTTGGGTTAAGGTCACATCAGACGTAGGAAGGGCAAGAAATAAAGTTTTATCATCATCTAGCTTGTCCACTTCCTCTTGTTCTCCCTCCAACTTGAGTTCAACTAACTCCCTAGAGTATTCTTCACAGGTGACATCATGGCTGGGCTCTTCTTGGCAGTCAAATTCAAGTTGGGTAAAAATCTTAGATTGATTTGTAGTACTACTCATCTCCTCTTAATCTGACTTATTAAAATTACACTCAGTTTGCCAAGTGGACATGTCCATAATCATATTAGGCTGTGAAGTTTCAAGTGAAAGTTGTGGGTCAAATTGCTTATCAAAATCATGATATTGATTTTCATAATTGTCAATTGATTGAGTTGGTAATTGAATATTTTGCTTCTTTCTGATTTCTATCAATTGATCAATTAGAAGGTCGGTTTTGGTAAAAGATTTTTCCAATTCTTGTTGTTGGTTGGCGAATGTTTGCTCAAAGACTTGTTGAGCATCATAGATCTTTTGTATAGATTGCCCAAATTGATCATCAAATAGGCCTGATGGTGGGGGAGAAGTATAAATGGAATGCGGATCTGCATGTTGTCCCCCATCATGGCCTTAATCATGAATATTATTTTGAAATTGGACCCAAGGATGAAAGTTGTTGTTAGGAGGACTTTGGGCTTGGGCCACAATCGGTTGATCGCTCTGTATCAAATGTGGCATTATCTTTCCAAGTGGTTGGAAAGGTGTACCTTTTGGAGCATTTGATAAACATACATGCAGATCAGTACTAAAGAATCCTTCATTGAACCATGAGATGATTTCAGCACCAAGAAAGGGTCCTTGAATTTCCCCTTGTGGATCTTGGTAAAGCAAACTCAATTCTGTAGGAGGGACATATTGTTCATCTTTTGGGTAAGGAGTGGAGGTGGAAGGCCATTGAAAATATTGTGTTTCTGCTTGGGTGAAAGATGGCCCATTATGGAACAAATTAGTATGGTGGGCTTGATCTTGGGTAAAATATGAGAGTTGGGCCACCCCAGGGGATGTACTTTCATAGTGGGCCGACAAGAAATGTGTATTTTCAAAGTAGGCTAGGCCACGTTGAATGAGAGATGAAAATTGGTTTGGGCCATGGCCTATATAATGTGCTGGGTTGGCCCACATATGATTGTGAATGAGAAAGATGAGACTTTTTTTTAAAATATTTTTTTGATTTTTGATTTTTTTTTTTTTTTAGGCAGAGACAAATAAGTTGCAAACAATTAACCTAAATGACCTAGGGATCTGGGATCTAAATGTAAGCTTTCTCACAAAGTGACTTAAACCCAACCTAAGTCCACTACCATGTATGTCCACTGGCCAGGTAAGAGGTGGGGTAGTGGGAGGCTCCCCCTACTTTCGTAGGGACCTAATTAGAGAACCACTTTCCCGCTTAGGCATTTGCCACCTAACCTCTAGTCTTAGACACCAGTTTCCAAAACTTGATAGTGGGCCTAGGTGGACCAAAATCTCAGTGTGAACCCTAGGTTCAATATCTACTGCCTTTTATTAAGAGCTGGGAATGCAAAAAGATGCAGGAAGTTGTGGTTTGTGGGCTAAGGAAGGGTGATCAAATCCCCACCTTATCTTGTTAAGGAAACTGCCCTTACAATATTTTAGAAATGATGTGCACACCACAAAATCAAGCAAGGGTTTCTATGCAAGCATGGCAATGCATGATCATGATTTTAAGAAAGTTAAAATTCTCACCTTGCCTCCCGTAATCTTCGACAAGAAAGGAAACTTTTCAAAAAAGAAATTTACCTAAAGATGAAAGTCTAAATGATGCATGTCCTAAAGATGGAAAGTTTCTAATATTGATATGACATCTTTTATTGGATTCAAGTGATTGATTTTTTTTTATTAATTGTCTAAACATGGCAACTAAGAAAAGGAAACTCAATCAAGAGGGTTTTAATGGTACTTACCTTCAACGCTATCCCTCGTTCTTTTGGAAATGAAAACAAATGGAAAGAGTGAGAGAAGAAAACTCACCTCACTTACCCTTTTTTTTTGATTTTTCATGCAATTTTTTGGATTTTTTCACTTTTTATTTGATACCTACAAAAAGAAAAAAAATGTTAGCCTGAATATATACAAAAAACACCAAAATTATCAAAACTAAAAATCTAATTCCCCGGCAACGGCGCCAAAAATTGATAGCCCACGAATGCGTCGTTAAATATGTGACTAACAATCTCAAATAATCGGCCTACTCTAAATATTTTAACAATAGTTAAGTGGTGAGACTAAGTCGAATCCACGGAGAAAAAGATTATTAACTTTGAAAATCTTAAGTTTCTTTGATTGGAAAAATATGTGGAGAATTTTAGAATTAAATTCGAAGACTAATTTGATCGAAAATAAATCTAATCTAAGAAGAGAAATTAGAAGAGAGAAGTAGAGATAGAAGGAAAGCGATAGAGAAGAGAGAGATGAGAGTGGAGAGAGAGAGCAAGACTAATTAATAAAAAGTAACTAACATGATCACAATAAAATTTAAGAGTTTCACACAATACAGAAATAAACTAAACTAATTTACAGATAGAAAGAGGTAGAGAGAGAGAGAGAGAGAGAGAGAGAGAGAGAGAAGAGGATGAGAAAAGAGAGAGAGAACAAGAGAGATGAGAGAGAGAGAGAGACAAAAGAGACGAGAGAGCGATAGGAGAGAGGGAGAGAAGGCGAGAGAGAGAGAAGGGAGAGCGCTGAGAGAGGAGAGAGAGAGCGCTGAGAGGAGCGAGAGAGAGGGAGGCGCGCCGGCTCTCCTCCTCTACGTGCATGCATGCACGTAGAGAGGAGGGGGGGCGACGTGGGGCTGCTTATGTTCCTGAGAAAGAGAGACCGGGAGAGAGGAGAGGACAGAGAAAGGGAAAGAAGAAACCGGGAGAGGAAGAAGAAGAGGAGGAAGGAGAGAAGGGAGGAAGAAGAAAGAGAAGGAGGAAAGGGATCGGAGGAGAGAGAGAAAGTGGGAAAGAATAGTTGTGTGCAGGTGAGAGAGAGGGGGTTTTTAAATAGATGAGAGGAGAGAGATTTTAAAATAGGGAGAGAATCTTGAGGAAAATGGAAGGAAGAGAGAGAAAGAAAAAGCAGGCGGCTAGGGTTTTTGCAACAATATGAAAATGCTAGATTTGCCCCTGTTGGACTGCTTGGTCCATTGGCCCAATACGAACTTCATTCAATGGCCCATTAACCTGCAAATACAACATGTAATTGAATTTAATCAATTATCGTCCATGACAATAGAAATCTTATGGATTAATCACGTATCAATCAATAAAATGGCATGATTTACTTATGATGAATGTGATATTATCAAAAATCGACTCTCAAATTGAAGAGAATCGACACTTGTGTTTTAGAGAATTGCCTCAGTGTTTTAGAAAATCGACTCGTTATTAAATCAACTGTTTTATTGACTTCTGATTATTAAATTGACTCATTTGTTTATAAATCGAGTCCTTTTGTATAGAATTGACTCAGACCTTAGCCAGTTCAACCCAATATTGCCAGTAGCCTATGTAGGCCATATGGACGTCGTTTCTCATGTGTGTTGTGTACTATTCTATGCATTATTCAATTGTACCATCTCCATTGCTTTTGAAAATCATTGACCATCTTGTATAACTGTACTTTGACTACAGTCACTACATGAACTTATTTCCTTCAAATTTTCTTGACCATTGTATTGTGTGGAATTATTTGGATAATTAATCAGACTGTCGTCCAATTGACTTCAATGCCTGTGCCAATAAGGGCCTAGCCATGTCCTGGGGAGGAACATCCCGAAGTACTCGTAGTGGGAGTACGGAGAGTGTGGTGTGGCATTCCACCATAAGAGTGCTAGATTGTTCTAGATAATCCAAATCGTTCAGTGAATGTTAATGAGTGATTATTTTGCTAGCACCCCGTTAAGTACTCACGGGGTATGGATAGTGCTGTGTGGCGATTATTCTGTCATTAATTGAAATTCAATTTATTAATCCTATGTTATTCTTGATTCATGTTACTGTTCTGTAAAAGTTATCTTGATTCGGGCCATCATTTCCTTGTAAATGAATCTCTTAGCTTACACTTGAATTATTCCATAGTCTTTGTTTACTTTAAAGATTCCTGCTCAACTGTTTCCACTTGCACTTGATTGCTGCTATATCTATCTTGTTTTATTGCGTTAGTTACTCTATTTTGATAAAATGTTAACCACTCAAGCATTGTCTGACATAGAGATATAAATCCTACTGAGCTTTATGCTCATCCTGTATATTTACATGTTTTTTGGGTAATGATATTGATGGAGTGCAGTCTGATGGGGACGGGCAAGAGTGCTAAGTGTCCTGAGTTATCTGGAAGTTGTAGTAGTGTGTTAGTAGAGTCTTTTATTTCCATGCAAGTTATGCAAGAGTCTTGATGGGCCCTTTGTATTGGCTCTGAATTAGTGACATTGGTGACTTAATATCAATAAAATCATTGGTTGGTTAGTGGCAATAATGCTGATTATTGTCGCTTGGAAATTTATTAGTACCATAGTATATGCTCTGATTAGACCACGCACATCGAGATTGACCGTCATTCCATTTGGGAGTGTCTTGACTCGGGTTATTTGTGTCTTCTTTATGTTCAGGCTGCTGATCAAGTAGCAAATGTGTTCATCAAAGGTCTCGCTTGTGACAAGATGTTGTCTTTGTTGGGCAAGACCTTTATGCTCAGCTTGAGGGGGAGTGTAGTGAGGAGAAGAGTTCATCTAGTTCTCGACCAGTTCAGGCCAGCTGAGGGCCAGTTCAGCCTGGCTCTTAAAGCCTGACTGGACAACCTTGGGTGATGGTTCATTACGAGACCTATTTTGGTGAATCCAATTGACTTAAAGGTCTTTGCTTTAATACATGTTTTACCCCTGGTTTAATACATTGTATCGGGGTATTTCAATCATTGTAACCTTGTTTTAACCTTAATAAAATATGGATTTGGGGACTTGCGATGGCAACAGCCGCCAGACCCTTTCTCTGTGTCATCTCTATCTCTCTCCCTCACCTGCGCTCTCTCCTCTCCTCTCTCTTTTCTTTTCACACATCGCACCTCACACTCCTCTCAACCTCATGGAAACCTGAGTTTAGAATAAAATGTTATTTTTTGTTCATAACATTTGAATTTCGACTTGGCATTTCCATACTGCATTAACTACGCTCTGCAATTGTAGAAAAGTAGTTATTAGTGCTTTCTCCATATTTATAATATCATTCTCTTTAGAGCATTGATTGGTGTCTTTCAGATAAAACAATGCCGACCCTATTTTTACTCAGATAAAAAGCATGGCTATGCAGCTCCGTTCCATTATTTATTATAGCGTAGTCCTGTGCACTTTCCGTGATTGCTAGCTTACCTGCGCTCAGTATTGTTGTACCAATTTTATCGCATCATGACTATCAAAATCAAGTTGTCCCCTGTTGTTGCACTGTGATTGATAATTTGATCACTATTTGTTGACATTTTGTGTCTCTTGTATTCATGTTCAATAACTGATAATACTGGTCTGTGTGCCTTGACATTCTGGTAATCTTCTAATGAGTGAGAGAAAGTTGCAATTAACAATAGGGTGCATCTATTGGAGAGAGAGCAGTGCACAGGCTATGTGCCAGCCATCTTCCATTTCCATTGCTTGGGGCTGTAGCTTCTGCTTGTGCTATCTACCATTTCCATTTCTCTCCAACAGATGTGACAGGAGATGCCAATGGCTCATCTGATCCACATATGGTTTACTTAGCTTCTACTTCTGGCAATTTTCAATCTTGTATTTTGTTTAGTTAATCATATACAAATTGTATTGATATTGATGTGGATGTATTTTCATGTCTTTTCTTTCTGGAACTGTCAGGTCAGAGTTTCAGCAATATTTGTATTCATATCGTTTAACTCTTTGCTATCTTTTTCTGGATTACCTGCCCATATAAAAGAAATTAAGGTAATCTCACTGCCTCCCTGGTTATAATTTTGCACGCCTATGCAATTTTACTTCCTTTGACCTTTGACATTAACTCTTCTTCAAGCATGCCTTTGAATTCATTTTTCGACTTGTAGTTCCCTTTGAGAAGATCAATTACCTATACATCAAGCTTTCCTTTCATAGTTAATTAGACTATCCCAAAGGGTAGCAGAACCTTTGGTTTTCTCCCTGGTTGGATGCTCTTAAGTTTGTGATCCGATAATGGTGTTCCTATCTTCAGATGGTCTCATTAGACTTTAAAAAGGAGCCCTCTCCTATGTAATAATTAATCAGGACTAGCACCACCATATCTAGAAGCTGATTTGTGCATGCTGCCACTCCAAAGCTTTAGGCATGCAAGTTTATCTTTATGATAATGATGGTAATTTTCCTTTTGTAAATTGTACTGTCACTTCTTCCACAAGTTTATTGCTTTTTTGGTTGTTATTATGGTCCCTGATTCAGGAAAACCCAAGCTGTCTAGCTTTCCACTTCTCCCCTCTTTTTAGTTTTGATAGGAGATTGAACTGTGATGATCTGGGACAAATACAAGATTTTGTTAGTTAAAAGGAGGATCAGTTGGGAAGGGGAATAACCAAGTTTTTAAAGAACATAATAAAGTGTACACTAAAATAACATCAATCATTTGAAGGGCTAGTTCACTCCCGTGATATACTGACACTAAAATTAATTGCCTTTCTTTTCTGTAATGGTAAATGGACAGGTGGAAGCTGTATGATAACCTCCCTCCTATGTTAGTTTCATAGCATGAAACCTCCATTCATATCATGGCATCTTTAATTCCTTTGCTTGAAGAAACAGTATTTCTTGAGAAACAACACTATAAACCTATATCCGATCCCTATTTGCAACTAATTCAAAAAAGATGAAAAATCTTTCTTTATGTACAGAGTATCATATTTTTCATATCAAGGTAACCTATTTCAGCTTTGTAGGCAAGGTTGGCCTGATCGGAATCGGGAATTTCCTGATTCGATTCGTCCGTATCGGTATCGACCCCCGAATCGGTCTGATTCACATGTATATATATACAAATATATATGTATTATATATATATATATATATATATATATATATATATATAGATAATTATGTGTACATAGGGTGCGACCCTGCCGTACCCCAGCGCTGGCCATCCAACGGCCAGCGCTGGGGTGCGGTGGGGCTGCACTGCCTCAGCCCAGCTTTTCCCATACATGTATATGTATATATGTAAGTATATACACATTTATATTTGTATGTTTATAATTATATATGTATATATATTTGTATGTCATATATATATATATGTTATATTATATATAAAAAGGGAATCGGGCGTATCGGGGATCGTATCTTCCCTGATATGCACTGATTCGCCCCGATTCGGCAAACCATGTTTGTAGGTGATAAAGTTTAATGCAACAAGTCAATACTCCATCTCTTACTTGGTTTCCTATTAATTTTTTCTGCTTATCTTAAAGGGATCCATATATAATCAGATAGAGGCAACTAAATTGGTAAGTTATGCACTTGCATGGTGGACTGCTGGCTATATTTTGTGTCTTTCTGGTCATTGTCCTTTCAAAAGGATTGCTTTCTGTAACATGGAATTTATTGTCATAGACGATGCACATCTCTGGTCTATTTGACCCCCTTCTCATACAAAAAGAAAAAGCCATTACGTCTTATGTGAATTCAAAGATGTAGTAGTGGAATTGTTACTAAGTTTGGACTTCAATCCAAAACTTTGCAATAAGAAGTGGGAATGTGAGTGGTTGGGAGCAAAAGCGGAGAGTGGGACTTGATTCAATGGCAAGATGACCGGTATCAGCTACTAGGATGCAGAAAGGAGGAACCAATGCAGCTTTATTCTTTCCTCAAGGCTGCATTTTTTAATGGTTGCAGTCGGCAAGGATTAGTTTTCCAGATGTTGCATGTTTGCTTTACCAGTTTTGCCATAATAGGGATTTATGGAGCACTCTGTAGTCTGTACCTCATAAGTTGGCTATATTTAATTGTTACTTTCTCAATTCCCATGAGGGAAAAAAGAATCTTGTGTGACATCAATCTGCAGATTGATTTACATGAACTCTTGAAGCTGTTTGACAGGTGGGAAGAAAGGAACCTTATAATTTTGAACTTTTCAAATGAGGGAAAGCTTGGATGCTATACTTTCATCTATCCGGATGTGCATGATTACATTTTATGTGCAAGGAGAAGATAGTCCCATGTTCTGCACAAAATGTCCCAGTAGTCTGATTATTCGATTATTATTTTTATGATATTGATGTTGTCAGAAGATGTTCTTTTCTTGCTCCCATTTATTCTAATATGCTTGAAAGTTTTTTAAGACATACTGGGTATCTTAGACAAAAACTTACGGAGAAACTTCATGAACGAATGAACTGAATTAACTGTTATCTTCCTCTTCTAGTTTAAAAATTCATTATTCTGTCTTATCTTTGTCTGGTAAATGAGAAATGGAAGTCTTTCTTTTGCAGATTTTCAGTCATGAAGAATCAAACCAGCACTCAGAAGCCTTAGTATTTCTACTTGGGCATCTCTTGGCCAGCATCCCATTTCTGTTCCTTATTTCCATTTCGACGAGCCTTGTCTTCTACTTTCTTGCTGCATTGAGAAGTGAGTTCAGCCTGTTGATGTACTTCGTGTTGAATGTCTTCATGTGTCTCTTAGCTAATGAAGGGCTTATGATGGCCGTTGCTTACATCTGGTTGGAACCTTTTCGGTGCATTCTGAGCTTCGTGTTCATACATGTAAGTGCACGTTTCCTGTATTCTGTTGCTTGCACAACCGTCTGAGAACATGATTAATCAACGGAACCTATCAGGTCTTGTTGTGAACATCATTTAAGGAAAAATAAGCAGCCTTTAAAAGTTGGGGTGCTGTGTTAATCTTTATCAGTTCTCTGAGGTTGCTTTCTGTTGATAATAGGTATTGAGGATGCCATAAACTTAGACTGAACTAAACTGAATAACAGGTGGATGGATAGTTCAAAGTAACCTAGAAACATATTATTCTGAATCTGGCCGGATGCTTCTTTTCCAGGTGATCATGATGCTGGTTGCGGGGTATTTCAGAATCAGAAGTAGTTTGCCGCATGCCATATGGAAGTACCCATTGTCATACATTGCTTTCCATACTTACTCCGTCCAGGCAAGCACCTTCTTGTTCTTGAAAATGCATACAAGAATCTACATGTGCAATGATTTGGTCTCATTTTCACCAAACTTTACACACCGTTGCAGGGGCTTCTGGAAAATGAATATGTTGGGACAACATTTGCCGTCGGTCAGGTTAGGACAATATCTGGCATCCAGGCGCTGCATGGTTCTTTCAACATCTCCTCCGTAAGCACTGCGAAGTGGACAAACTTACTGGTCTTGCTCCTAATGGCGGCAGCATATCGCCTCATATTGTTTGTTTTGCTCCAATTCCATGTTCGGAGAACCGTTTCCAGATGTAGATATTACATAATGGACTTGTATGGAGCAAACACAAGGAAATAGCAACATTATGATAGCTTCAGCGAAATATCTGGTTTGCATTGGGCCGAAGATGGAGGAGACCGCAAATAGAAATCCATCATCAAGCAAACTTGGTGGTGGGTTGGTGTGCAAGTCGAGCTTGCAGTCGATTTTGTAGGCCAAAATTTTCGTTTTTTTTTATATTACATTTTGTATCTTTTAACGTAATTGTATAGAGGAAAATTGCTTGTGGTGTTGTACTCATTCATAGTGATCACTACCAGTAGTTATTTAAACGGAAGGTACATCGATCAATTATGTCATGTTCTTTATCTCGTGATCTTTATGGTTGCATATTATGAAAACAATGTTTGTTTTTCGTTATTTTAATGTACAAGATGGGAAGAATAACCATATCCCTCATGTAATTACTTCACCTTTTCCTCTTTTAATTATATATTCCGTCCTGGAAGAGAAACTATATACATCTCAAATAAGAACCCGAGGGCGATCCCCATCCGATAGCCACTCGGGGTTCATTTCTTATGCCATGAAGTGGCTTTAGAACATCACAGTAATCAACATTTCTCTATGTTTGGAGCACTGTACACTACCTTATGATACCTTGCATTGTATTTATCAGATCAATGTTTAGTAAATGTTTTATATATATACCCTTTAGATATCATGGGAGGTGGAGACTTGAAAGTTCCGCACTAATTAAGATTGAAGTAAATATCATATTAATCAACCTTTTATTTATCTACCGAAGGGAGCCAACTCCATCTCATGGAACTTAGTTGGAGAAACTAGTGATACTTTCTACTCTCTTTCCCCAAAGGCCAACCTTGTCATTGTTGTTTGTGTCTGTGGTCCCCCCCCCCCCTTTTGTTCTTGGGTACTATTCTCATCTTCCGTAGTTCACGGTTTCATCCTTCCTCTAGTCTTTCTTTTAACTAATATCTGTAGTAATACTAATATGTAGTATGGTGTGAGAATGATATAGAAACTAGATCTCTATCCGTGCGTTGCACGGTTTTTTTTCTTCTAAATATATATTTAATTATAATAAATTTATAAATTATAAATTAGATTTGATATGATTGTTATTAATAATAATAGAGGAGTATTATATAGAAGAAAAGAAAACTTAATTTTCATGCGGAACACTAAATAGATCAAATATGAGAGATGCATATTATAATGGAGGCGAGTACTTATATTTTTAGATGGGGGGTGGCGGATTAGATAAAAAATATTATTTTTTGTCAAGGGCGGGTCAAATAGAGAAAGGGAGAGGATTTAAATTTCAAATCATTGCTGCTTGCGGTGGCAACACATAAAGAGAGAAAGAAATACAAAAATAGAGAGAAATAAGAAGGGGGATAGTTTAGCGGTATCACATATCTCAATTTGGGCGGAAAAAGAAAAATTCTGGTGCTGCCACGTGTACTTCTAAGACTGAGTTTTATTATAATAGTATAGACGAGGTGATCAATCCAGAGCTGGATCCTTCCAAAAAAAAAAATCTAAAAATGACTGTGCAAACATTAGCAATATTGGTGAATATATATATATATATATATATTACGTGCCCATTAGATGCGTTGGATGTTCCTCCTTTTTTGATGTAGAAATGAAACCTAAGGCACATGAAGGCATACTTTAATCGAAGACCTCAATTTATGAATTTCAAATATAGAAGCAAGGAAAACATCATACATTTGTGGGGTGTAACCATGACTTGGGCGTACAGTCGTAAGACATATATTCTACAGATTTAATATTTATTAAAAACATTCTTTAATAGAAACTAGTTCTGATAAAAAACATTCTTTAATAGAAACTAGTTCTGATATATATACTTACGTAAATGCCTTCTTAATAAGATCACTAATGACTTCCTTCGTTAGACAGTCAACCAGAGTGTTTATATCTTTTAATTTATTTGAACGATGACGTGAAGTTTATTAGTGGAACTGAGGTACTTATAAAATGGAAAAAAGAATAATTATGGCATTTTCTGTCCAGAATATTTATAAATAAGATTGTTAAAATTGTTAATAATATAATAATGTCTCGTCAAGATTCTAGAGGACTTATTTGTACTTGTGCAATCATATGACAGCCCATGTGACATCACACGAGTTGTTACTTGGGTTGGCAGATAGGGCGAGCAATGAGCAGGTAGCAATGACTGACGGCCAGTGGTGGCGCTGACTGACATGCGACAACTATTTCTAATCTAAAGTCACTATTTTTAAGTTCAAAGACACAATTTATGAGCCTAATGCATTGTTTGATAATATTTTTTTAAAAATATTTTTATCTAGAAAATTATGTTATGTCAATTTTTAACTTAAAATTTAAAATTTGACGTTATTTGTGTAACATAAATATTAAAAATTTTAAAATTTATATTAATGTGTTTGGTAGAGAAGATGGGGGCTTCCGACGGGGGGAGGAGGAGGGGGCACGGGGCTTCGCGGCGGCGGCGGCGGCGGGGAGGGGGGGGGGCGTTCCTGCGGAGGGAGGAGGAGGAAGAGGGGGGGGGGGGGTGTTCCGGCTAGAAGGTGGGGGACTTCACAGGGGGGTGGTTCCGAGGGGGGTGCTTCGGAGGGGGAGGGAAGAGGACTGCGACAGGGTGGGGAAGGGGGGGACGCGGGTGGGGGTTTTAACGCATCAAGTCGCCATTATCGACTCCAAAGTTGGCATTTCCCCGCCTGCGCCAGTCTCCCGGTCATGGTGACTATTTTGGAAAATATTTTTTAAATTATAATTATTTAATAATTAAATAATAAAAATATGATTATTTTAATAAAAAACCCAAAAATTTATATTTATAAAGCTTAAGTGATTATTTAAAATCTCCATCTATATTTTTAAACTACAAAGTTAACATTTTAAATTCTAAAATTTATATTTTTATGTCTAAATTTTTAAATTTTAAAACCAACTTGTCACCGACCCATCACCATTGTCTGTCATCTACCATCGTCTATCGTCGCTCACTGTGATTTGTTACCGTCGACCACTGATCACCTAGTCAGTTAATCTACTTAAGTCCTTTGTGTGATATCACTTGACTTGTCACGGTCATTGTATAATTGCGCAATTGCATTAATTATTTCTCCCTAAAAAAAAATCAGGATTTTGTTGTTGTTCATCATGGAATCTAACGGGCAGTCGCACGCTGACCACGGCGTGCGGGATTTCGGTCAAATTTGACGCCTCCCCAGACCGCATCGAATCCAGCCGGAACCATGATTCCTATTTCCTCCACCTGTTTTGCCGCAAACGGATTCGGATTTCGGGGCCGTTACGCTTCTCAGTCACGCTTCACACAAATTTGCTTTTTTTTTTTTTCGTAAGAATTGCGAACGCTACGCCCAATAATTCTGGTTTGGTGAAGGAAACCATGAGAGTTCCGGAAGACCAAATCCGGAGGGAAGTCGAGCGGGTTTGATTCTCCGAAATCTCCCGTTCCGTCCGCCTCCGAATTCCTGGGCTCATCGCCGGTAATCGATTCCTCCTCCTGCGGCAGCACTTCCTCCGTATCCTCTTCCCGTCGGCGCCATGGCGGCGGCCCTCGAGCTCGTCAACGGGGAGAGGTTCGTGGTCCTGGTGTTCATCTCGCGCGTCCTCTTGTCCGCCCCTGTCGCGCTTGTCTACGAGGCGGCCGGCCTCTGCCTCCTCGCGGCGGCCTCTCTCGTGCTCGAGATCTCCTTGGAGAGATCCACTGCCGCACTGGACGGCTTCAGGACTAGGTGGGTTGCTCGAATTCGACGGGTTGGCCCCTCCCGTGGGATCCAGCTGTGACATGCGGATTGAATTCTTTTGCGTAGCCATTGTGATGTGCATATTTTGTTTAGGTGTGTGGATTCTGTGGTTTAGTTATTACTTGAATTTGGAGTTTTTGTAGTTTTGGGGGGTTTTCAAAAGTAGCTTCTCATACGTTAACGTGCACTCTAAGTAGAGATGTGGCTAGAGGCCCGGTGTTGCTTGTTGCAGTGTTCTGAAACATTATCCCAAAATTGTTGGCTATTACGTAATTCTCCAGGGACAAATTCTACTTGACAATGTCGAAATGTTCCTGCTTGAGGATCCTGTTGCAATATGTTGTGCAACTTCTTACTCTTGCTTCCTTGATACCTTTCATAAATTACGGTTCTTAATCATGTTCTTTTAATTAGTGAGATTATATTAACTTATACACTCATTGAATCTAAACTCACATAAATAATGGACCACGATCAATTTCTTATGGTTTTTGCTACAACCCGTATGTTTTCTCTTGCAGGCGTGGTGCGTCATCTGGGATCTTACTTGGTGCAGTTACATTGCCTACTGTTATGCTCTCACGGCTGGTACAGGTTTCGAGATTGATCTCAATATATGATGTTAGGCCTGAAGGTAAACACTACTATTTTGACTCTACTTCTTGTGGAAATATTTACCTCCCTACTGATTCCTGCAGCTGCAGTTGCCGTAAATGTTCACGATATATGAGATGGGGTTATCTAGTGACTTTTTATTCTTTGTATACTAAAAATTAGCCATGAAGAGGGAAAAAAATGGTGTGTATATTGTCGAAGCAAACAACTGGTCATATGGTGAGAAAATAGAACATATAAAATGTTTAGTTGATGAATAAGGGAGAGAATTTTGCACAACGAGTTGGAGAGAAAAGAGAAAACATGACACATGATCTTGTAAACCATTTTTTGGCTTAATGTGACATGCATTCATGTTGTTTTTTTTTTTTTTGAAATGTGGATGATACCACAAAATATATTGATCAAGAGGAAGAATGTACAAGTGTGAGTCTTCATGATCTCGATAAGGAAACAAGGATCCCCAAAATCTCTATACAAGAGTTCCAACACCCCTCCCCCCTCCCCAGGGTGTCAAAAGAAACACCTCACATTCCCCAAGACAACAAAATCTGAGAATTTAACCCATCAGTAGCCCCCAAATGTTTAACCCAAAAAGCTAATCTATTTCTAATAAAAGCAAGGAGGCACTCCACCCGACCTTCCTTTCTGAAGATTCTATTGTTCCTCTCAATCCAAATGGCCTACATAGTGGCACACAAGATGAGCCAGAGCCACCACACAACCCACCACACAACTACGTCTCCCTTAAGTGGCCACATTCTGTAGGAATCTGTACCAACGCAGCATCAAATGGTGCACCCCTTCAAAATTTAGAAAAGTAAGCTGAAGATCCTGACCAACCAAGGACCATAAAGTTTTAGCATAAGTGAATGTGGTAAAAAGATGATCCACATCCTCTTGTTGATCCCCACAAAGGCAGCGCAGGTTCTGAACATGAGGAAGAAATCGGGCTAACTTGTCACATGCTGGCATCCTCCCATGGGCAATCATCCACATAAGGACTTTGACCTTTAACAACTTTTAGGCCCCCAAATCTGATCACAAATCTGCTGATGAACTCCCCCATCAATGAGATGAAGGTAAGCTGATCGAATTGAAGACCTTCCTGTCCTCTCCCATCTCCACCTCCAAGTGTCGCTCTTGCTAACCACTGGCCTCATGGGTAGAAGTGAAAACAGGAGCTGACCCAGCTGAGAGGTCTCCTCATTAGTAAGATTCCTTCTGAATGTTGGAGTCCAAATCCTTCCTGATAGCTGCTCGTCAAAAGTACAAGCCAAAGAACCTGCAGGACACGTTGCAATAGCAAATAAATCAGGATAGTATTCTGCCAATGAAAGCTCCCCACACCATTTATCATTTCAAAATGAACACCTTTGGCTGTCCCCCAAATCAACCCGGACATTGGCTCTAACAACATCCACACACTGGAGAATGCCCTTTCATATGGGTGGAACTCTGTATTGCGGTGGGATATGCAGATCCCAAATCCTAGTAAACCCAAAGTAACACGCCGCTAAAAGCTGCTGACATAGACCCCTTCGTTGGATCCCAACCTCCACCACCATTTATACAAAAGGGCCATATTGAAAATCCTGATATTTCTGATTCCTAGGCCACCTGCTTCCCTTGGCTGCTTACCTATGAAATATTATGGCAACCTCCAGTTCTACTGCCATATCCAATTTCATGCCAGAAAAATCTCACGTGAATAGAATCCAGCCTCCAAGTAATGGATTTTGGGATCCTGAAAATAGACAAGAAGTAGATGGGTAGAGTATCTAAAACGGCTCTGCACAAAACCCATCGGCCCTCGAAAGAGTGTCCTTACCTTCCACCTTGCCAGCCGCTTCTCAAACCTATCAACAATCCCTACTCCTAATCGGACCCGGTGAGAGGGGGAGTCCTAGGTAGGAGAACAAGAAGCTGCCAATCTCGCACTCAAAAAGGGCATCTGCTCTCCTGATAACCGCATCCACCATGTTGATTCCCACCATGAGGCACTTACTGTAATTGACTTTCAGCCTAGTAATATCCTGCACCACCTCTAGCAATAGTCTAATGTCCACTAGCTGCTGCTCACCCTCAGAAACAAAAAGGATAGTATCATCAGCATACTACAGAGTACAGATGAGTGATGAGACAGGGGCTTCCTACATTAAAGCCGCTAATGATACCTGTGGTCTCCGCATGAAGCTGAACATTATTAAGAATCTAAGCTATTAAAACAAACAAGTGGGGCGAAAGAGGATCCCCTTGGTGGAGTCCCTTTCCACTCTGGAAGAAAGAAGAGGGAAGGCCATTGATCAAAATTGCAAAGGAGGCCAAGGTGATGTATTCTTTGATCCACCGAATCCAGATTTGATAGAAGCCTGTTTCTGTCAACACTTGTAATAGGCACCCCCAACAAACTCTATTATATGTCTTTTCAAGTCCAACTTCAACATCATATCTCTCTTCCTCTGTTGCTTCTAAGCAAATATACATTCATGAGCTACCAAAAAGTTGTCTTGAATATGACGTCCTTTTATAAAGGCCGCCTGGTAGACATCGATCATCCCATCCAAAACTTTCTCCTATCTATTGGCTAGCATCTTGGATATGATTTCGTAAACACTGTTTAGAAGGCAGATAGGGCGATAGGCAAACAGCTGAATAACCCCCTGTCTCTTGGGAATTAATACTTGGAATTTTTTATTGATTCCCCTCAAATGAGCTCTTCCCTCCAAAAACTCTCTCATTGCAACATAGAGATCCACTTTGATAATCTCCCAACAGAACTGGAAGAAAAACATGGGGAAATCATGGAGCCTTATCACCTACAAGAGCGAACATTGCCTGTGTAACCTCATCCTCTGAAGTGGGAACCACAATCTTATCACTCTGTGACTAGGATATACGTGGCAATAAATCATACCCAAAGGTCGGCCTAGTGTCTTGTTCTTGAGAGGAAAGGTTGGCAAGATCTGCTTCGCTGCCTTTTTGATATCCTTTTCTTTCTGTAATAAATTGCCCCCTTCCTTGATGGCCGCAATATAATTTGCCCTCCTCCTCCCTGAGACAAAACTTTGGAAATATCTAGTATTGTTATTCTCTTCCTTCACCCATTTTTCTCTAGATCTATGTCTTCAATAAGTCTCCTCTCTCAAGAGAATCTCGTCAAATTATGTTCTGAGTTCAACTCTTTTTGGTCTCTCTGCCTCATCCATCAACCCTGCATCCTCCAGCTGATCCAAAGTCTGCATTTAAAGCAACATGTTGTCCTTTTCTTGTATGCTTGGAAGTCTCTTCTCCAGTCCCCATCCTCTTAAAGTTTGTGTCAGCTACTTCAGTTTAAGTATCAAAGTAACTATAGCGGACCTCTGCTGCCCCATAGAAGATCAAGCTTCCTTTACCGTATTTAAGAAATCTCCCTCCCTCAGCCAAAACCTCTCCAATCTAATTGCTTTCACCTTTGACGCCGTCAATTGGTCCATAATAGAATTAGTTTGTGATCTAAAGTTGCCCTAGGGAGGGGTGTGGCTTGAACAAAAGAAAAGTGCTCCTCCCACTCTACAGATACCAGAAATCTATCCAGCCTAGGACTCTTATTGTGGACCATGTGAAGTGCCCAAATGTCAATCCAATGTCAATGAGTGCCACCTGGTGTATGAAATCATTGAAATCTTCAGTTTCCCCTGAGTGCAACTGTTCCCTCTTCCTCTCCGCTGGAGCTGTGACTACGTTGAAATCACCTGCCACACACTAAGGGCGACTAGAGTTTGCATGGAAATACAGAAGATGCTCCCAGAGTTGCCTTTTAGTTTCCCGACCTTGAGTACCATAGGCATACACCTCCGTGAGGTCTTAAGAGAAACCAACCGACAAACACCGAAAGTGAATGTAAATGGCCTCTCTCCCAAGCCACTTGTCGACCACCACCTCCTCTACCTCATAAGGGTTCCATAAAATTATAATCCCTCCTACCTTTCCCTCCTACTTTCTGACAGCCTGAGAACCACTCCTTGGACAATCTCTCCCCCTCCCTTTCCCATTTAGTCTTCTGCAAATATAAAATATCGGGGTTGCATCTCCTTACTAACTCCTTGACTGACCTTTTTTTCTACCCCACCCCCCCCCCCCCCCCCCCCCCCCCCCCCGCCCAAACCCTACAAGAAATGATCCTTATAAGGAAACAAAAGTGTCTCCTTCATCTTCCTCTGCCCTATCGTCCCGGCTCTCTGCCTCAACCTTGCATCCTCCATCTTTCTTCTCTGGCTGGTTGGGTATTTTATCCTTCTTGGTTGACCTTGCTAGGGCGGCAAGCCATTTCTTCTAAATAAGATTCAAGGAACCCCTGAACCCCTTTTCTACACCTTCATAGGATACTCCTAGCTTGTCCACCAATTCCCTCGGTGCCTTTCGGAAATTCTTTCGATGACCGCGAGCAACTCTCTTCCTTCCTCCTTTCTTGGAACTCCCTTCATCCTTTCTTGGAACTCCCTTCATCCCCTCCTCTATGACTTTATTGCTAACTATTGTAGGGTGTAACACCAGTTCATCTGTCCCTACGACACGCCTGACAAGGTCATCTTGCTCCCAAGCTTCCTGTGTATCCATCTTCGAACTTCGGTCCCGAAGATTACTGGAAAGACGGCGGATCAGCGTGCTCTCCTCTTGTTGATCAACAGGCACCAGTGATGGGGATGTCGGAGATACTAGCTCCTTTATGCCGCCTCCGAAAAGCACAAGGGACCTATGCTAATCATCCTGGGAAGCCGTCGAAGTGAATGTGGAGTCCACTGCGCCCACTGGAGGAAGCGAGGGACTCGGACCGTTAGTTACTTGAGCGGCCAGAACAAGTTAAGGATGCTTGTGTGCGTCTCTTGTTTGCTCCTCTGTCCCCCTGCAAGAAGCCTCTAGACAGACCTCCATATGCTCTGGGGTTAGGGTTTGGTCGCCGCCCTTATTGGACATAGATAGAGTTGGGCGGGTAAGGAAATTAAAGTTGGGCTGTGTAGACCTGATAACTCTAACCGTTCCGGATGTAGGTAAGTTTCGGGCCTCCAAGTCTTGATTGACCCGGAGAATCGGCCAACTGTTGATCTGGAGCCTAGATGGACCGATCTGGTGAAAGTCTGCTGAGAGCCCTTAAAGACTGGTCTGCCACACCGATAGGAGAGCTGCTAAACCGTTGGCTAGGTCGAGGGTCTAGCGGGCATTTAAAATTTGAATATCCGCGCTAGCCTTGGACCACTCATCTTCAACCTCTCACTCCGCTTTAGGATACCCTAGATTTGCCGATGCAATTGGTTGGCCCTCATCTTCACCCACAATTGAATGACCACTTGCTCCCCTCCGACGACTAGGCTGACTATGACGGGGATGGACGCCAAGGAGGGCACCTAGATTTCGACTTCCACTGAGGTCCTGGAGGAGATGGGACAGAACTCTAGCACACCCTTAACCCTCACCCCAGACGCCCTAACAATAAAGTCAATTCCTTCCTCATCACATAAGAGAATTGGCAATTCCCTCTAGAATTGCCCTACAAGATGCTGGCTGTGGATTCGGGAAAATTCCCCTATTTTTTGACCACCTAAGGAGTCAGAGAATAGCTCCCTCCACAGCAAGGACCCCCACCTCGAGCATTTGGGAGACTGACTTCTCATCATATCCTACCACTAGGAAGGATGAGGTGGACACTTTGGAAATCTCCCAATTAACTCTAGAGATGGCAACTAGCTTCCTCCTCACTACCTCTGTCTGGACACATCCTTCAACCACGGACGCACACATACACCTCCTTACCAAAATCTCCTTTGGGAAAGTACCTGCTTTGACACATCTTTTAGTCCCCACTGTCACTGCCTTCTTCACCTGGCCCTCCCTAACCACCTCTGCAAACGACCGAACCCCTCCTTCCCTCATGCGAGATGCACTCTATTGTAGCCGCTCCGAACAAGCTCTACTGAAATGCCCCTCTGACTGCACCGGAAGCAGGCGAGGGTATCTCCGGGCCCTGAGGCAGCCATTGGCTATCGGGGGCACCTCCTCCCAGTGGGACTCGATTCACTCCTGTAGGCCAACCCATAGGGAGATTTCTTCAACTTCTCCAATAACACTGACAATGAAGAAAGAGCACCTACCTCTCTATAACAATTAGGGCTGCAAACGGAACCCGATATTCCGACCCGATTCCGATAAAAATTATCGGTTTTGGAATTGAAAAATGATACTGATAACTTATCGGAATCGGTATCGGATATTTCGATAAGCTATTGGAATTGGAATCGGTATCGGTTATTCCGATAAATTATTCATAAACTCAAAGACAAAACCATGGTAAGCATCTTAGCTTATCAGAATTTCGGTTCCGGTAATATTATCGGAATCGGAACTATATTTCGGTTATCGGAATCGGAATCTGTGTTTCCGGTTCCGAACTTGACCCGGTTGCGGCCCTAATAACAATCGACACTCATCTATAGGTTCTTTTACCAAGGAAATTGTTCATGCTGTTGATAAGAATTTTTCAAAAGGCTGATGATTTACTATCAGATGTGGTGGCTTGATGGGCTGCTTATGATTTCCCACATGACTTCTGCCTTGTGATCGAAGTAATGTACATTTATGTTGTTGGCACTTACAAGGCTTTTCAAATATCATCAAGACTTATCACTTCATCTAAGGTATTCATGGCCCTAATAAACACCTTTGGTGCTGTAAAAAGTAGCCACATACTTCTCCAGTCTCAGTGAATGAAAATTTTGTGAACATTCAGCCTAGGTCTGATGTAAGCAAGTAGCGTTATTGACAGGCATTTGCATTGAAGCAACAGGAGACAAAGACGACCTTATCCAACTAGCTGAAGCGTAAGGTTAGCGGAGGTCTGCCATTCTGGTTGTGGCAACCTTGTTTCACCCTATTGGTTAGATTTGTCTAATGTACAAAGGCTGATGGATGTTTGCCATTGAAAAATGCGGAGTTGTAAGTCCTACAGGTTCTGTATTGCTGGCCTAGTTGGCTTCTTCCCATTTGAATTTTAAATGAGGTGGGCTAGTCAGAAATACATGATTCATCCCATGTCCAGCAACAGGGGAATGCTTAGTGGGGTACCAAGTTGTGGTTGGATTGTTAGGAAGCAATCCAGGTAGGAGTTGGATGTGACATGGTACATCATCCATCCACCCCCCCTAAAATACATCATGCATTACCTATATACCCCTAAAATCTTCTCGAATTACCAATATACCCTTACCTTTATGATTACCGTAATGCGCTTGAAATTGTTAAGAAGGTGCCAGCATACCCCTCCTGTGATCCAATTGTTACCTTGGTAAAATGAAGGTGGGTTAGAGAGGTGAAATCTCTAACCTACCCCTAGGGTAAGTCTGACTCGCGTCGTACTGTCCATGTCACGCCCCGACGCGGAATATTGGAACGTGAAGCAGTTGCAAGTAAACGGGTGCATAGCGTATAATAGACATCAAACCATTAGACAAGAATAAATACTAAAGAAAATGCATTTCCTTAATAACTCCTCAAAATGTCTATTACAACCACTAATATCAGAGCCGATCTATAGGGCCCAATTACATTGAATAAAAGTAAAAGACTAAACTCAGACTCTAACATAATACTAAGATGCCAGGGTACTCTTGACTTCACTCTTGGTCATTCCCGTCTTCTTGAGTGTAAGTATCTTCCTCGGTCTCACCTGAGAACACATGACAAATAACGCAGGGTGAGCGATAACGCCCAGTAGGACTTAAATCTCATAATCAGACATACCTTAAATGATTAATGTATTAACTGACATAGTAACTAAAGATAGAGCGAGAGAGTCAAATAACGTAAGAGATATCACGATAGCATGTGATTGAAATAACACAAGTTTCCGAATATAGCACGAGTGTCGAGCATAGCACAAAGAGCAGGATGGCCATAGCACTAAATAGTTCAAGATAGCACAACGAGTCGAGTATATAGCATAGCACTTTGATTGTCATATAGATAGTCGAGATAGATAGCACTTGAGTGTAATGCCAAACACTCTGGTCAATTAACTCCCGCGGGCAAATAGCACTTTTGGGCACACCTCCCAGGACCAGACCGGGCCCTCTATATATTGCCATACATTAGTTATATTGTTTATCTTTAGACAATCAGTCAATGGCCAACAAAGAGTACCAAGAAATAGATGAGAGTACTAGATGAATAGACGAGATAATAGAGAGAGTGTGAATGGATGAGCGAGTAGAGTATAGACGAGAACTAAAGGTCATTGCATATGAAACGACGATTAAACGAGCGATAGTAACAGTTGCACAACACACGCATTTGGTGTCGGCAGTCAGGTGGAATACACTACCCTTCAACTGGCTATGTTATGCACAGGTCCAGAGGTCTGGCGTGAATCAAGATAAGAGCGAGAGCAATCTAAGGCCGTTTGGATCTTACCGATCCCTAAAGGGTATCATAGGTATTAGGGTATAACCAGCTCGTCGACCATGTGGGAATCCATGGACAGAGGAGTCTTATGGAGGTCTTGAACAATGATTCACTAGTCCGGCAGAAGGATTATCCGACGGAGAGTTTGTCCAAGTCAAGAGAAAAGTGTATATATAGAAACAAGTGCTCGGCGTTCCAGAGGAATTCTAGAACAGTGGAGCGTCGGTAACAGTATTTCCAATCATCGCGAGAAAACGAGGACAAGTCCAAAATAGAGCAAATTAAATTCATTATTGAAATAAATTATCAGATATATTATGAAATATGTTCATGCCAAGTCAAGTCTTATTGGGTGGTTAAAAGCAAGGTTCAAAATCTCGGGGATCGGGATCGGATCGGTCGGCCCAAAACCGATCCGACCCGGCGATCCCGAGCCCGGCTCGGCCGAGCCGGGCCGAGCCCGACCGGGTCTGGCCAAGCAAAAGGGGGGTGGATCGCCCCCCTTAAAAAAATTGAAAAAAAATTAGAAAAAATATGAAAAAATAGGAAATATATGAACATTGTATTTATAACTGAAATACATGAAAAAAATGTATTTATTGGAATCGTACATTATATTGTGTGGACATAAGGTTTACATAATCTGTCCAAGACATATAATGTTGGTAATATGCCTCATATTGAGTCAAATATTGACTATAGGCATCCGTGTTCGCATATATGATAGTGATTGGTGTGTAGCCCGGTATTTCAGGCACTTGATATGAGCCATATGACTCAATGAGTCATGTGAATGTGAATCGGACTCAGTGGATTGTGCATATGCTCCACCTCCGGTGTAATATGATGCATCCGGGTATTGAGGATATCCCAAGTAGCCTCCCTGCCCTTGGTAATATCCTTCAGTGGAAGCATAAGATGATGTATCTGACGCTTGCTCCATGGTCTCAAACTCCATCCGTAGCTTTTCTTGACGCTCCCACTCCTCTTGCATCTTCTTCTTCTTCATTAACCAATTCCGTCTATGCGGAATGAAGTTGGGATTGTATCCCGAATCTTCGGATGCTCCTTGGCCTTGCAATTGAGATGCCACTTTCTTCCCCTTTCGTGCATATTGTTGACTTGAGGTTTGTGCTTCCCTCCCTTCCCTACTCCCATGATGTTGATCTTGAGTAGCATGGGTGAAGTCTTCCTCTCCGATGAATACAATAGGGTCGGGTGGCGGTGCCGGTGGCGGTACACTGCTGACAACTAGGACATCTCCTCCATGATCGGATCCCTCACTAGGAGTACTTGTCTTCGATGTCGAGTCATTAGAAGTTTGGTATTGAACATTATCGCTTGGCTCCGGTGTTTCATCATCTATATCTTCCTCGATCGTGTCCAAGTCTGCAATGCTAATGCCATGTTTCGTGCTCCTTCCTCTTGCACCCACTGTCTTCTTTTGGCGTTTAGGGGCTGGAGGAGTTTCAAACTCCGGAAGCAAAGGCACATCATCAAGCTCACCTAAATGAGACATAAACATGTTAACATGAGAAATAAATAATTTATAAATGATGCATGTACATTGTAAAGTCATTTACCTTCAGCCCATGCACGATCATGCGGGTCGAACTCTGGTTGAACCGAAGTGCTTGCATTTACCCATGCATGTAGTGGATGTTCCTCCTCAAAAACTTCTTCTATATCTATTGTCTCCGATGGAGTTGCTTCAGCTTGTTGTTGCCCCGAGGATCTATATTTCTCTCTATCTTGAACTTGCTTGATTAATTGGAGGTTTTTAAGCTTCAATCTCATGTTGTAGTGGCAAAATACCAACTTCTCAAGACGTGCACACTTCAAGCGGTTTCTTTGTTTTGTGTGGATCAAGCCAAATGTGCTCCAGTTTCTCTCACACCCTGTGGCAGACGTTGTTTGGCTTAAAACCCGAATAGCTACATAGGCCAAGTCTTCATATCCATAAGTTCTTCCATGATCCAACCACCAATCCGCTGTAAATGAAGCATGTATAATGTTTTAGAAAATAGAATTAATAGAACCAACTCATTCTACAGGCAAATAAATATGATGAGTAACTTCTAACCTGGACTCAAAATCTGAGCAGCTCGTTGTGCCGTGCTAGTACCAAAGTGGTAGAGTTGAAGTCTATAATCATGCATTTGTTTGCATGCTATGATTGCCCTATCCTCATTGTCTAGCATCCGTTTGATTACATTTTTGGCCCCAATCAACACTTCGGAGGAATTGTCATAGTTCTCTCTCCTCCCATCAGTCCTATACATGTATTGGGGGTTGAAGAAATGCCCTACATGTAGAAGATAAATGTTAAAACATGAGTTGTAAATAATATGTAATCACAATTCACAAGAGTTGAAGTGTTATGCTTACCTGCAGCATGAAGATCATGATGCAATGTGTGCTCCCATCGTCGATCTACGATTTCCCACCACTTGGCATACGTTGTTTTGTTGTTCATTTGGATAAGCTCCTTTGCTCGATCCATAGCCTCGTACAAGTAACCCATCTCGGATCTCCTCTCCCCATCTACCGCCCTTAACACTCGAACAAGCGGTTCTACTACATTCAACACATTTTGGACCCCCTTCCAAAATGGCTTTGATTGGATAATGTCGGTCACCTTCTTTCCCTTCTCCCTCACCCGTGTAGGAGCATGTCGGGACATATAGTTCTCCCACTCTTCCGATGCTACCATCCTAATAAGGTTGCTACGTTGCCCATTTATGCTATCCAATGCAATATATTGGGATGCAAACCTTGTAGGTGCTGGCCGAAGCAACTCCCGTCCATGTGTATGCGTCCTCATGATGTCCAATATGTTGTTGTGGTTGTAGATGAAAGTGGTTACGAACCTTGCATTGTTGACCACATTTTCCACCATTGGATCTTCACAAATGTCTTCTAGCATTAAGTCAATGCAGTGCGCGGAGCAAGGAACCCAATACAAGTGTTCCATTTTCTCCATTAGTTTTTGGCCCGCCAACTTGAAAGCCGCTGCATTGTCGGTTACCACTTGGACAATTCTTTTCTCTCCAATCTCCTGCACCATCTCATCCATCAACTGAAATAGGTAGTCCGCATTCTTCACCTTGCCAGAAGCGTCTACCGACTTCCAAAAAACAGTCCCTGCTTTGCAGTAGATTAAGAAGTTTATCATACTTCTTCGTGTAATGTCTGCACAATTCCATATGAAAAATTAAAACCTATGTCTTATTAATGAATAACTGAATAACAATTAACTAGCCAAACACTTGTACATACCTGTCCATCCATCGCACATTAACGTGCAACCATATTCATCCCATATTCGTTCAAATGTGGAAACATATGCCTTCATATCTTCAACCTCCATATCCAAGTATTTGTTGTAGATTTCATATGAAGTAGGGCCTTCCACCCTTTTGCCCACTTCACCAATAGTCTCGATCATGGACTCATAATATGGTCCTTTTGCTGCATTAGCCGGTATGCTGTTGAAGAAGAACCATCTTGACGTCGCTCTCCCTATCTTCTCCTTGCATATTTTCAAATTCTTGAATGCTGCAGAAATGGATGGTTGCTTCTCCCTTCGCCTGGTGAGAAATGGGTTTATTGGTCCCACTCTAGGATCTCCGTCTCTAGGGATATCCACTGGAACCTCAGGTATATTTGAACTCATTCCAGCACTTGAACTCCCTTGTCCGCTACCCCCATGGCCACTACCTTGACCTACGTGATGACCGGTACGTCGGAGATAGTCCTCTTCTGCATTAGACCTTCGACTTGCTTCCGATGCCCGACGAAATTGTTCTATAATATGAGATAGAAATAGAATGAGGGTCGAAGGGTGATTAAAGCCTTAAACTAAAATAAATGTTCCAAAAGTAAGTTAACTAATTACTAACCTTCTTCATCTTGATCAAGATCAAAGAATTGTCTCCCTCTCGGTAAATCTACGGACCTTCGAGGAGGGGCAGACAAATCTTTCCGGATTTGTTGCCGTCTTCTACTAGTGTTTGCTTTGGATGTCTCTTTCTCCTTCATATATTGGCAAAATTGCATTCGAACTTCAGCAGAAACTCTCGAGCATGGTGCCACCTCACCTTTAATTCCCGCTAGATGTTGTTTCAAACGAAATATGCCGCCCGATAAGACCCAGTTACAATATTTGCATTGGACCTTCCTTCGAGCCATGTCCACAACGATACCATGAGCCCAAGCGGGATCGGTGCTAGGAGGGTTGTTTGAAGAATGGGGAGCCGGAGCAGCACCATCTTCGGCGGCCATCACTTACAACACAAAAAAAGAAGTTAAATAATAAACCCGAATAGTCGAACAAGAATCCCAAGAGTGTGAAAGATGAGATCGCCTCCCAAATAGTGCAAAATAGCGCCCGAGAGAGAGAGAGAATGCCCAAAATATTGAGAGGAGGGGAGGAGAACTCAAAACTTGAGTTTAGAACATATTGGGGGCCTTTGGGGGTTTATATAGACCCCCAAGGCCTCCAAAGGCTCCAAAAGCCGTTTCTGGCCGTTGGGGAACAGTCCCCAACGGCTAGAAAACGGCTAGTTCTGAACTAGCCGTTGGGGCTCGGATCGCCCCGGTCCGGCCCGATCCGCGGCGGACCGGCCCGGGCTCGGCGATCCCGCCGAGCCCAGCCGAGCCCGAACGATCCGAGCGCAGGGGACCGGACAGGTTACCCCGGCTCGGATCGGAGGGGCCAAAACCGAGCCAACTCGGGCGATCCGATCCCGAGTTGGCCGAGTTTTGATTCCCTGGTTAAAAGCAAGGTTCAACGCATCGGGGAATCGGGGCAAATCGGGTTTTTCTTGATCCGCCACGATTCGCCTGAATCGGGCCGATTCACATGGGAATCGGTCCGATTCGATGGGAATCGGGCGAATCAGGTTTCTTCTGATTCGATCCGATTCTACCAAATCAGACCAATTCGATCCGCCATGCCAAACCATGGTTAAAAGTGTGTGCATGTGACAAGGAAATCATAGATATGAAAAGAACATGTGATTGACTTTTAATTAAAAATTTCATATCCAAGTTTAACAGTTCCGTTTACCGTGTTTAAGACCATTAACAAGGTATGTGGTTACTGTGGATAGTCAAAATTAGCAAAAATACAGGGTTTTCATGCAAAAGTTCAGAACTCGACGTACCCCTGTAAGGATTGCGACAGGGTCTGTACAGAACGCGACAGGGTCAATCAAGGGTCGCGACGGGTTGGTCAGGACAGGTCTCCAGAACGCGACGTCGGGGCCTGTCGTGTTCAGAACGCGACAAGTAGCTATGTCGCGATCAGCCCTGAGAACACGGCCTATCGGGTCGTCGTGTTCTCAGGTCCTGCTCCTGAGTCCGAGCACCCCTTCCATTTCAGACCACCGAAGTGTGCCTATTGGAAGAAGCGGACTGCCTAAAGGCTCTCATGGGGCTAGTGAAGGCCGCCCACGCTCAGCTCCACTGCGAGTGCGGCGTACCAGTGTCTCTGGAGCCTTCTTCGGTAGACTCTGTCGAGATCTTCCCCGTACTGTTTACACTGTCCAGGTTGTCATAGAGTCAGTAGGATACATGGAAGACCATGAGTAGAAGCCACCGAAGGTGCTGCCGCACCTGACCACTCTCTATGGCTGGAGCTCCTGATCTTCTTTCCCTGAAGCTGACCGTTGGTGGTGACTCGCAGCCTTTCCAAGCTTGGCCTCTCTATGCAACTCGACGCAGCGGAACGTGCAGTTGCCGAAACCCCCTATGGATATCCTCTCTAGAAAGTCCCTGGAGAAGCTCTGGTTGCCACACCCCATCGTGCGGGACCTCGCCACTTTCCTCCCAAAGGATGCAGACGCTTGGCTTCTGCTCCTAGGGTTGTCATCTCCCTCTTCCGCTCTCACAGATATTGTTGTTGCTACTGCAGGGGCCATGGCTGGTGGGTACTCTCTCCTCAAGGTCTTAGCGTCTTCATGAGATTTACTGTTGCCTTTGCTGGCTGGGACGGAGGTCAAGGGCCTGGTGCTGATGGCTGGTAGCTGCGATGGCTACGACAACAGCTTGATGTCTCTGATGTATGGGTTTCCGCCCGTTAAGGTTTGAAGAGGCTATGAAGGAGTGAAAGACCAGGGTACTCCATGCACTATGGAGCCCCTGTTTAAGTATATTTATAGACGCCTTTTGCTATTACACATCCAAAAATGTGCAAAGTATGGCAGCGGGTTTGGAGAAGGATCTGCTGGGTCTGCCACAAGAGGAAGCGGGCATGTGTTGGAGCCATCTAGAAGGTCTGTATGATTGTAGGCACTAAAAATGGGATGAAACTGTGCACACCATGTAGCATAGTTGTCAACAGAGAGCTTGGCAGGAAGGCAGTGGGTAATGGGTTAAGGAGTAAGGGTGTGTGGCGTACAAGCAACAGGGGAAGAGGAAACGGGAGAAGAAGAGACCATAGCAGGAGTTGGGGAAGAAGAGGACTGAGGATCAGATGCCATAACCTCTGATACCATGTTAAGGTTTGAAGAGGCTGTGAAGGAGTGAAAGACCAGGGTATTCCACGCACTACGGAGCCTGTTTAAGTATATTTATAGATGCTTTTTGCTGTTACACATCCACAAAATGTGGAGAGATAAGTACAAAGAGGAACAATGTACATACAACAGATAGAATCCCGTGTGAGATGATAAACTCATGTGGTTAGAGCTACAAAGTCGGATCAGAGGAAGACTCTCTGTTACACTGCTGACTTGCTCCTTTTGAAGATTGGGTTTCCACGTTGCTGCCGAATGACGATGAAGCAATGGTGGAGATGGCAGAAAGAGAGGAGGAGCTGGTGGTGGAGGACATGACCTTGACGCTGATGCAACTACTTGTCCTGGCAGCGGCAGCGACAGCGACGGAAGTGCTACTACTCCCGCTGCTGCCAAACACCTTCTTCTTACTGTGGGTGCTGTAGAGGAACAAAATTTTCCTACTTCGGCCACCATTACTAGCCCGATTGCTAAGAGAAGCGCGGTGGGGACCCCACCTTACCGGCATAGGCAAAAGAAGAGGAGTTGGTGCCCCTAGTGCCGCCGCTTGCTCTGGAGCTGTAGTCGGCAGCCTCTCTGATAGTGGGGTGGAGAGAGGATGGGGGAGAGAAAGGGGAGTCAGAGTAGTAGGATGGGGTGGCCAGAGTGGAGGGGTAGAACAGGTGAGGGGAGGAGTTATTCCTGTGGTTGTTGGGGGAGGAGGAGACGAGGCGGACCAGCTTCTCCTGGAGGCAGGGGGAGCTGATCTCCCCTGCGTTGGCCTGCTGATTGTAGTATTGTGGATGCTCCGAGCATTGCATGCCATCGCCAATCCCATCATCGCCCACCACCCCCACCGCCACCGCTGCTGCCGCAGCTGGGAGTATTATTGCTGTTGGCTTGGTAACTGGGAGGGAGGCGACCTCATGTGCTGCTGCTTTTACTGTACGCCAGATGGAGGGGATGAGGGAGCGAGAGTGGAGAGGGAGTGAGGGGTCCCCCCCCTGCCCCCTAAAAAAAACATAAATAGAGGTCGATCGAGGATAAAATGGTCAACATATATGTCCCTGATGCGGTATGTTCTCGGCAGGTCAGCTAAAATCCGAGCCAAGCCGACCACACGGAAGACAAGGCGACGACCTTTCTCAGAACGACAGATATATGCGATCAGAGGAGTATGGTCTGGCGGTTCAAACGTATTGAACACCTCGGACCATCTTTCGAAGCTCGGCCAAGACGATCTCTCAATATGGCTATATCCGACCTGGTGCCTTTGTACACGGCATGCCCCGAAGTGGTACTCGCGAATGACGTTGAATGGCGGCCGAGCTATGCTCGACCCATTTGACCTATAGTCGTCCCAGTGGCAGTTGGTTATGGTAGTTATGGCAAGAGCGCTGTCTGACAGTTCACCCAACTGCGGGATGCTCAGAAGACACGTCCCCCCGAAACCCGCGCGTGCGGTAATCGTGGCCACGAAGGGCGCGACCCTTGAGAGCTCGCCAGCTGGCGTCGGTTAAGCGCCATCAAAGGCAGTACAACTGTCAGTCATCCCCCCAGCGAGATTAGCGGGATCGTCCAACTCATACACAGGTATCCTAGCACTATATAAGAGGCAGACATTCCACAGGCGCAGGTACGCTGTTCCACCCTAGGCGAGGCCATTCTGCGTGGCTAGCAACTGACTAGAGCGTCTAAGTGTCTCCCCGCCGAGGCCTCTCGGCGGGATTTGCAGGTCAGGTCAGGATCTCGGAGCATGCGTCACGTTGGCCAAGCGCGCCTCAAGGAAGATTCATCGCATTGGTCGTCTCGGCTCACCCTTCGGCGAGAAGCATCTCCGTGGTCACCTCGGCTTGAGCGGACCCATGTTGAACTTACAGCAATAGTCCCTTTACCTCCATTTCCTTTATCTTTAACCCCGTGGGCATGAAGGCTTTGGTTAAACAATTTCAGGCATATTACAGTAATTTCCATAAAGGTAGGGGTGTAGCAGTAATTTGATAAGATTTTAGGGGTATGGAGTATTTTTGCCATTATCTGTATATAAGGAAGAGGATCAGGCACAGTGCCTCATGTAGGACATTGATACATTCAATGAAGAAGAGAGACTTAAGAATGGATGAGAGCAACTCAACAAGTAAGAGCGAGGCACAAAATTATGAAGAAATGGGACACGAAAACTAAAACTAACTCAAAATTGAATGAAGAGGTGAGAAGGGATGCCTCCATAACTTGGACCTAGTGATTCAGCTTATAGCGTGTTATAGAACAATAAATGGAGCATTGCATATTGACCTTACTCCATGTGCAACCATTCTTGTGAATCCCCATTTTGCTTGATTGAGTTCAACATTCTCTTGGTCCACTTTTCCTTTTTTCTTACACATTTTGTGCTATGCAATGAATGCACCCAAAACCCCTTTGGACAAAAGATCATCTAGGATCACGCAAACTTAACAGAGGAGGATTTTGTAAACTTAATAGATGGGCTTACTAGTATTTTCTGCACCATTTCATTGCTTGGATATATTTGTTTGAAGTATTATAGAATACTGCCGTCTTCATATCCATTGTCTTGAAATCATGCTTGTTTGCCAAGAATTTTATTTAAACTGTTGAACATCTGGTCTTTTTAAATAATTGGTCACTCAAGTTTTAAGGCTGCATTGGGCTTACTTTTCCCTGCATTGGCTTTGTCTTAAATTTGAACATTAATCTGCTGATTTTTTAGGGGTTGTGCCCAAGCATGTCTACATGTCTATGCAAGTTACATTGTTCCCTTTTTATTTATTTGTTTTAATCTTATTGTAAGGTTATTGCTCATTTTCCTTTTCTCGAAAGTGTTTTTCCTTTTCTCATATTTCTAACATTGTTTATTCTTCTTGGAAAGAAATTCAGCATCTTAGTATGCAATATTGGGCCGTTGGTGGAAGCTGCTTTGGTGTGCTTGTCTTCTTTTTCCTCGTGCTGCTGCATTCATTCAAGACCACTGGTCATTGTTGTCGGGGCACTGTCAAAGCGGAAAATCTTGGCATTTTATACATAATTGTTTATGCAATTACGTGTTATATGTCCCTCACAGTGAAAACAAATGATGGTTAGTTACAATTTACACATCTATGTTTCCATAACTTCATGAAGGGAAAATGTGAACAATTTAGTTTTTTTTGGCATATTTGTCAAGTAATTAGGCAGTTTTCTTTTTAGTAGGCTCCTCAAATCGTAATTTTTGTAAATTTGTTTCCCTTGATCGTTTTACAGGCCCACTGGTGGCAGTGAAGATGTTGTGGCTACTTAGCCATGGTCTTGCCTGTGTGGTACTTATTCAGCATATTCTTTATACTTTTCCTTCATGTGCCTCAGTAGGTATGAATCTCAATCTATTCAGTATTTTTCGTCAAATGAAGCTAACATTTGGTTACAAACAAATGGATCAGATTCTCAGTTTTCAGATTGACATCTAAAATGTGTTTGGAAATTGATTTGCTGGTATTGTCATTTTTAGTTTGATTTAGTAGAACTGAAAGGTGGCAGAGAATGTTGCTTCCAGGACTGATTCCCAGTACTGCATTTATAGCTTTCATTCTTGGATCAACGTATACTATTAATGCTTGTTAAACAATTTTGATGAATTCCATGTCCAACCTCACACTGTGATATAAAATTAATTTGAAGAATGAACGTTCTCCCACAAGCCCATATTTTTATGTATTTTGTATGGTTGTCATCACAATTCCACCCCCTAGAAGGTCCTTTTGTTTCTGTCAAGTGCTACATGAGTTGGGTTTGAGGGTCTCAGCCAGCTCTGGATGTGTGCCGATCGATTGCTTTCTCTCTCTAAAGGGTCCCCTTGTCATGGCAGTAGAGATTGTTGAGCTCCTTGCAGAAGATGGCCAACTCTGTTCTTCTTCTTTCCCATAAGACTTGCAGTTTCCTGTTGCCAGGCCTGGGAGGCCAAATTCTTTGATCAACTGGTGTTGGAAAAGCTGTCCAGGGTGTTGCTATAGTCCCCTGTCCACAAGAACTAAAACTAGGCATACTTATTTTATCTGCTGCATGTCAAGTCATGTGATTAGTTTCTCTAGATTCTCCATGATCCACTGTGTCCTATTGGAGAGGATGCTATGGTTGGGATGCATTGCCCACACAACTGACCACAGCTGTGGCTTTGCCTGGAGGTAGAAGATAGGGGCAGACCTGGATGCAACATGCTCAATGGGGGCAAGGTATGAGGAGGATGCCTAGGGGACCATTGATCACATGGTGGTAGCACTTGGGGGTGGGGGGGTCATCATGGTGGAGGACGATTCAGCAGCCTGGACAGTCTGAGAGTGCCATGGCAGTCGGTCTATCCAGTGTATCATCATAGGTGCATTGGTAGAGCCCTGACTATTTTGAATGAAATCCATGAAAATGTAGATGCACTTGTTATGGATGATAGGTTGCATCTTTGAGTATAAAGCCACCCATGCAGTGAGCAGCAGGGATATGACTCTCCCTCCCCACTTCCAGTGGCTAGACATGACTTTGATTGAGTTGAATGTACAGACATCGACAAGGAGGGTATGCTTAGAATATATGCTGGTCTTACAGATACATAGATTAATATGTTATTTCAGGGATATAAATTAAATATGAAATATTTGAGGGGTATAGGCTATAGCAGCAAAAACCTTGAAACCTTATATATGTATGTATGTATGTATATATATGTGTGTTTCTTTACACATTTATATGTATGTATGCACTCCTCACTCAAATCTGTTTCTTCACATGTCCTGGACGTTGACAGTATATGGATCTAAAGTGTAATGGCTGATAAAATGGCTTGCTGAATTTCTGGTTCTATGAAGTTTATGGTGAAGCTGAATTTCATCCTCACTTGTAATTTGGTGACTGAGTTTAGTTGACTGGTATTGCTGCTATCTGTGTCACCTTGAGTTACTTTAAAGTGGCATGCGAAAGTTGTTCTTCAAGGCAGAGGTGTTTTAGAATCATGGGTTGTACTGTCAGATTATGGTTTCTGTTTGTTTTCCACCAGCTTTGATGCAAAAGATTATAGGGACTTTGCATCTTTCTATGGGTTTCTGATTGTTTCTTGTACTGTTTCACTGGCTTTTCTATTAAACTTTATGTAGTTATAGTTATCTGCAAAAAGTGTTGTGTCCTCTTTTTGACTGTCATACTAGTTTACCTTTATTTTTGATGCAGGAGAAGCCCTTCTTGTCTCTAGTGGTCTTGTTCTTTATTTTGGTGATATATTAACATATACTCTTGCAAAGGTCTGCTCTCTCATGCTGGAAACTCTTTTTCTTTTTCTTGATCAAGACAATGACATATCCATGAATATTTTCTTCATATTCCAGATTGACCCATTCGTTCAACTATCTGAATCAATTTTGGTCTACGAGAGTAAAAGCCATATGAGTATTGTTATTCAGGTAGGAACCAAAAGTGCTGTAAGTGGCATGTGTAAATTCCATCTTTCTAATTGGTACTCATTATCATTTATTATACTTATAGGGATTTTTGCTTGGCCTTCTTCTTTTGCCTATATTCTACAAATTACTTCTCCTTACTTGGGATTACATATCAGTTCGAATCAAGTCCAAAGCTGAAGTAGGCGAAGGAAGCTGTTCAAAAGAATTTGGAAGATATGTCTTGTTTTATGCTTCTTTCATGGTTCTTTTGTTCATAATTGCTCCATTATGGATGGAGTTTGTTCAGGATTTTGATTTGCATCCTCTGCTATGGTATGCATCCTTCAAATTTCTGTTTCCATTATCTGAGCCTTTCTATTAACATTTACTGGATGTTGGAAATTTTCCATTACTGACTTTATTTTGGTGATGCTAAGATTTTATCTTTAAAAAATTGATTAAGTAGCATAGGCATAACCAAGGTCCTAGACATCCCATGCCTTCTTTGTCTTTTCAACCTGGATCTTGAGACCTAAAATTTGAAAAAGACAGGTGCCGACCAATAGTTCTTGGGAATTGGGATAATCATTCCTCTAAGCATTGGAACTCTTGACTCATAATTATCAGTGAAACAGAGTCAATTGATAAATCACAAGCCTTATCCTATCAATCTTGGGCATCTAAAATCAATGACCACTGAAAGGACTTGAGAAGATTACTGATCAACTATCAACCTGATACTGCCCTCACCTAGTAAGCATTTAATACATATTAGTGGTTTCCTTGATATACAAACATTCAAATTCCCAATATAGTTGGTTGTCTAATAAGGTGCAAGAGTAAAGATACAGTCATTCAAAGTGTTAGAATTAGTTATCTAATTAAGGACTTATTTGTAATTATTAATTAGTGGAACACTACAGTTTAGTTAGTACCTAGAATGCTATCTATTGTGTACTCAAGATAAGTACTCTTCTTTTCCTTGTTTAATGGTTAATCTCAATCTTTACCCTTTGAACAAGTGCCACATCACCCGTGTTAGGGCTCTAGGTCTGCCGCCCCCTCCCACCAACAAGAAAATGCTATCGGAAGATGCTCGCCTCCTCTCTCTCTATGGCGGGTACCTTTGCAGTTGTAGGCGCCGGTGGTCATCACCACCGGAGCCATTCCATTGCGGCTGCTGTCACGCTGACAACCGGTGATTGTTGGAACCCCCCTCCCTCAAGGTCTCACTTGTGACCTCTCTCTCCCCTGGCCGGGATTGCCTAGACCCACAAGGACCATCACGACTAGCCGCCATTCTTCTCAGTTGTGGGAATGACAACATATGCCGCAGGCAACTGAGCGGAGGACAACCTCCTAGCCGTGGGCCTCTTTTGGGGATCACCTACTGATCTTATGGGCAGTGCATGAATGATTTCTCCTCTCTCTATCACCCCTTCATGTGCTGACAGGCAGCTCCATATTATTCATTGCTCGTCCGTCGTCCTTGTTGGAGTGAAAGTTCTTGTTGTTTGACATGGAAGGTTCAAGCAAGTCGAACACCTTGGTTTTGACTTAGTCGTTGGAAGGGAAGAACTATATGGTTATTACTTCCACAAAACTGAATGAAACAAACTATCATTAGTTGAGCAGAGCATTTCACTTTCTCTTGTTGTGATCAAGAAGCTTCCTCACATTGAGGAAGTTCCACCAGAGAAGTTTGACAAGCAGAAATATGAAGCTCGAGAGATTGACGACAGAACTGTGATTCTATCCTTTGCAATAGTTGTGAACCACATATCTTCAACAATATCATTTTTCTGGAAACTGCAACGGCTATGAGGGACTCACTCAAGCTCACCTATTCCGAAGAGAAGAATATTTCCCACATCTATAATCTTTATTCTTGTTTGTTCAATCTGAAGTAGAATTGACAGCCTATGGGGGAGTACTTTTCTGAGATACAAGGAATGTGGAATGAACTTCACTTGTATAAGTTCGTGGTCAGTGATGCCACCATCTAGGAGAAGCAACGAGAGAACTTCATTGTAGCAAAGTTCTTGTTTGGGATGGATGATCATTACTGTTATGTTCGGGATACACTCCTTGCTGATACTTTGATTCCAGTTTGGGAGACACATTCTCCTGGGTACTGTGGGTTAGCACAAAATTACAGACTAATGCTGGAATATAGTCCATGGGATTGACTGGTGATTCAGTTGAGTCTGATGCAGGAGCATCTTGGGCCTTCTTTGTGCATTTAGGTCCATGTTATTTTTTGAGTTTTTGGTGTCTTTTGGGCCAGATATGTACAAAAAGCTTTATTTGGGCTGATTAGTAGCGATGGTATCAAGAGTCTTTTATATTTTTCTTATGTAGCCCAGCCCATGGGCCTTAGAGTGGTTTGGGCCCAATTTGGTGGCCTTTAGGGTGTCCCCTTTATAAAGGGTCTGTAATAGTGAGGGAAAGAGATGAATGATGGATTAAATTTTTTTTGGGAAAGTTTGAAGGGTTTTTGGGGCACTGCCCCTCTCTCCTCTCTCCCCTCATTCCCTCTTCTCCATTGGGTTTCCTGCGAGGGGGAGCCCATCCCGAGCTGGGTTGAGGGTGGGAGGCCTCTGCCCAGCTGGTTCAGCCAGCACCACCGTCGCACATCCGCCATTGCACCGCCATTGCGCTGCCGCCTTCTCTGTTCGAGCTGTTCCCACTCCCTTCTTCCTCTCCATTTTACTGCTCATTCCCACTACCGCTGCCACACTGCCTTCTGCACCTCCCCTCGACAGGGAAGCCGGCTACCGAGCTTTAGGAGATCCTCCTCCCTCTGCACACCCAGCTTGAGAACCCTGATGCGCACCCCACGTGGCTAGAGGAGCTCCCTGTTCGTGCATCTGCAGGTGTGCCATCGCAGGCAGCAGCCGGAGCACTCAAGTGCGCTCTCCCCTGTGTAACTCCTCCCAACACTGCAGGACCACTGTCATCCTCCACCTTGCTGCCATCTTCCCGAAGGATGAGGGTGTCGGTTTTGGTTTCGGTTTCGGGTAGGGCCGAAACCGAAACGGTGTCGGTTTCGGTTTCGGACGAAACCGTCCGAAACCTATAAAAGTTGACAAAAAATTGTAAAAAAACTCAAATAAATCTGTAAAAATATAAAAATTCATCACAACACAAAAAGAACTAGTGGACATGCATATAAGATTGAAAAAAATTGGATTAAGTGACAGATATATGTGGCACAAAAATATGTAAGTAGAATGACATAAAAGACTGCTTGGAACCTAAAACAATCAAACATATCACTTATTGTTCAAATGTGGAGCCCGAACTCTCGTGATCGACCTACGCGGATCGACGGCAGTGCCCCTTGCGGGGTCTCTGGGGGCGGAGTCCCCAGAAGAAAAATTTTATAAGGGAAAGGCTAAAGCAAAAAATAATACATACAGCGAAGCGAACACCTACAGCGGCGGCGGGAAGAGCGTCTCCGGCAGTGCGTCCCCCTCCCCCCTTGCGCCCCTGCCTCTCCTCCCACCTCCGGCAGAAAAATCCCCCCCCAAGAAAAGCCGAAACCACCCCCTTGCGGCCCTGCGGCAGTGTCCACCCCCTTCTGCCTCAGATCTCAGATCTGAGGGGGTCACGGGACGCGAACTCCCTTTTCAGGGGAGTTCGCATCGGGTTTCGCCCGGTGTCACCGGTTTCGGGCCGACACCGGGTGGTGTCGGTTTCGCCCGAAACCATTAAGTCTCGGACCGGAACAGTGTTCCGGTCCGGTTTCGTGTCGCCCAAGGCCGAAACCGACACGTTTCGCCGTGTCGGTTTCGGTTTCGGGCGAAACCTACAACCATGATCTTCCCTGAGAAGGGAACGATGACCCTGCGCCGCCTGCTACGCCTGGCCACCTAGCACATCCCAGCCCGACTCGGCACAGCCACCATCTGAGCCCAGCACACCCTTGTTGCACACTGGCCAAGCCTTCCTTCTGGTGCACACCAGCTGCTCGACAGTTTCCCCAGCCTTCAGTGTCGCATTAGCTGGGAAATCTCTGGCTGTTCCCAGCATTCCCGCACCTGCCTAAGCATTGGGTGAGCACTAGCGGCCAGCACAGCACGTCCAAAACATGCGTCGTCCCTTGCTATGCTGCTACTCGCTTGTCCCACCTACTGGTGATGTTTCCTTGACCAGTGACTGTCCGAGCTTTGCCCCCACGTGTCAGTGCCCTCTACCAGCGAGTGTTCGGTGTTTTGCCTAGCCTGAGGGCAGCACGTAGGCTGCATGTCAGGTGCTCGACAGGTTGTCCTGCATTAGTTTGGCAGGGCCTCTTCACTTGCTGCGAGTGGTTGAGAACTTGAGATTGTAGCTGTGGGGGTGCTCGTCCTCCATGCTCTCACTATGGCAGATCGAACCACCATTAGGATTATTGCTGGAAGAAGAATGGGAAAAGAGGAAGCAAGAACAACCCAGCGACAAACCTTGGAGCTTCTACTGATGCAATTTTGACTCTGGCACTACTTAAACTGTATCGACCTCTGCATCTTCGTAGGAAGGAGTTCTGCTCTCTCCGTAGGATTTTGAGATTGTTCAGTGCTTGTTAAACAGTTATACAACATCCTCTTCCTTCCATGCTGCATCCTTTTTCTTCCATGCCGTGTTCATCATCCTTCCTGGACTGTGGACTGTGGACTCTGGCATCTTTTGTTATATGACATGTGATGGATCCTTATTTTTAAGCTTGATCTATCCCACAACCACCTCCCAGTTTTCATTGCAGATGGGTCTCACTTTATAATTGCTAGAAAAGGGGCTGTAAAAGCACCTTTTTTAACCTTACATGATGTCTTATATGTTCCCAAGTTTCCAGCCAGTTTACTCTCTATTAGTACTTTGATTTGATCTATGAACTGCTCTGTGACATTTTATCCTTCACATTGCATCTTCCAAGATCTTCAAACGAAGAGAACAATTGGTTGTGGGAGTGAATCTGGCGGGCTGTATTACCTCACTAATAGAGCTCTCCTGCACTCTTAGGACTGCATTGGAGATTATATCTGTGACATTGTGGACTAGGTCATCCCTATGTTAAAAGTGCTTTAGGTGATCGCCTCGTTGATGAGGTGAGGCGAGGTGCCGTTTTTGCGCCTCGCGTTGGCCAAGAGTGCCAAGGTGAGTTGGTTTTTTCTTTTTTTTTTTGGGTGGCGAGCACCTGCAACCCAATGGGGTTGGACCGTTCTGGCCTTAAACAGGATTTGGACTGGCCCCCTTTAAAACCACTTCTGCACAACATGGAAGGTAGAATCAGCCGATAAAAATAAGATATTACATGTAAATAAGGAAGTACCCCTTATTTGAATCTAATAAAAATATTAAAAAAATTATATCTCTTACTAATAAAAAGTCAAAAAGCTCATGGTCTATCTAAAATTTTTATAATTCAAATAAACCTAATAGAACACTAAAAATGAAAGTTTGATGAAAAGAAGCAAATGTGTATATGACTTCTCCAAGGGAGTCACTCTCTTACTGATAGCAACTAAGTCTTAGTCAGTGGGACTTTGGGAGAGGGACTCCCGTTGAAGTAGTCACACGCACGTTTAACTTTTTTCACCGGACTTCTGATTTCTAGTGTTCCATGGGATTTATTTGAATTATGAAATTTTTAGATAGACCAAATTATGAGGGATTAGAAAGATGCTGTTTTGATGAAATCATCAAAATTGTGATTTTTTTCTTAGATGGGAGATGACTTTTTATTGGTAAGAGATATAATTTTTTTGATATTTTTATTGGATTCAAATGAGGGTTGCTTCCTTATTTACATGTGATATCTTAAGTAAATGAAACTACAAATACTAACATTTACTTAAGTATATATCTGGTTCTGGAATCATAATTGACATTGTTCTGTACTGTAATCTTACTTGCATGTCATTTTTTAAAAAAATGTGAAGTTCTTGAATTGTTGATATTTTTTAATTTCTCATTTTTCTTGAATTTTTCTGATTTTCAACATTTTTAAAAATAAAATTTAATTTTTTAATCTGGCCGATCCAACATTGGCCAGATTCCCTAAGGATCTGCAGATCCGCCGATCCAATCCATCGGCCCAGACCAATTCAGGGGTCCGATCCGATCCTGCCTTCCATGCTGCACAGCCCTAGACCCTTGAGCCAATGCTGCCCCCCTCTCGTCTCCCCTAACCCAGTGATAGCGATCGCAACTCAACCTGGTGGCAACAACTCCGACGAGCGGTGGGACCTTTGGTGAGCCAAGGTACTCCCTCTCTCTCTCTCTACACACACACCACACACACACACAGCCCTCTTGGCCACTCTCTTTCTCTTCTCCCCTTGCTCTCCCTTTGGGCCCCCTTTGCGCCTCCCTCTCGCTTCACACAGGGGGCTCGACCCCCACCTTCTACCTTTCTCAGTCACGTACAAGCGCATATAAGGTGTCTCCCCCCTCTCCCTCTCTCACTATCACTCTCACACACACAAGGGGGCTCGGCCCCCTTCTCTCCTTCTCTCACTTACACACATGGAGGGCTCGGCCTCGTCTCCCTCTCACATAGAGGGGGTTCAACCCCCCCACCCCAACATCTCTTCCCTCTCATTTTCTTTCTCACATAAGGTATTATTTATTATTAAATTATATATATTATTTTAAAAATAAATTGCCTCAAATGCCTAGGCCTTTGAGCCTCACTTGTCTCATGCCTTTGACTACATAGGGTCATCTGTCTGTCTCCAAGCTACGAGATCTTGTTCCTTTGTTATCCTTTGTTAGCTGGTTCCTCGGTGATGCATGTGAACTTGGCAAGCACCACATAGTGTCTTTTCCCTTGAGTCAAAGCTATTGCACTCGAATATATAAGAGGCCTTCTTCTGTTGCCTCCAAATTAGGGTTTAGGTACTATGTCACTTTTGTTAATGTTTTTCACATATGACCTCGCTCTTTCTTCTTAAGTCCTTGTCTGATGTACTTAGAATATTCCAAGATCTCTTTTGCAGAAATAAAGAATCAATATTCAGTGTCTATTAAATTTTGGGTACAGACAATGCCTTGGAATATGCCAAGTTGTCTTTTGCTTCTTTTTAATCCTCTCATGGGATTATCCACCAAACATCTTGTTGTTACATGTCTCAACAAAATGGAGTTGCTGAGTAGAAACATTGTTACTTCTTAAATGTTGCTCATACTCTGATATCTAATGTGAATGTCCTAAAATCATGTTGGGGTGATGCAGTTCTTACCTCATGCTATTTTATTAACCATTTTTCTAGTGGTATGCTTGGTAGGCAATCACCTTTCCATTGTTTGCCCCCAGGTGAAAAATTCTTTCCTCTTGTTCCGCAGGTGTTTGGCTATAAATGTTTTGTTCTCTCTCTTGGATAAGGACATGACAAGTTGTCTCCTCGTTCTGTTCCATGTATCTTCTTGGGCTATTTCAAGACCGAGAAAGGATATCAGTGTCTTGAATCTTGAACCAAGAAATCCTTGTTTCTACGGATGTCAGCTTTTTCGAGTCTGTCGCTTACTTTGGGTCCTCGCCATCTCCTAGAGTTCAAAGTTCTCTATGCCTACAGGATATGTCTGTACCCCATGTAATTCTCTCCCCTAGTTCTACACATGCTCCTGATGCTGAGATTGCTAATAATTCTAGTGAGATACAACACTATGGACGGGTTTATCGTGATGCATTGCAATCCCTCAGGACACGTTGCCCTAGTGCCCACTACAATGGTGGATCCCTCTCGTTTGGGTGAGCTATCTTCCCCATCTTCTTCTTATCTTGATCTTCCTATCTTTCTCCAGAAAGGGGTTCGCTCTGATACACAACATGCCTTAGGGGGTGTTGTTTCCTATGATGACTTGTCGCCTTCCTTTCACTAATTTGCTTTCTCTATCTCTACTATACTGTCTCTGAGGCTTTATCTATGCCAGCATGGAAGGCGGCCATGGATGAGAAAATGAATGCCCTTCTCTTCTGTGGTACATGTACATTTGTTTGACAACTGAGTGGTGTTACTCCTCTTCTCTCTTGCTATTAATCAGGGCTCGTCAATGATTCAAATGGATGTTAAAAATATTTTTTTGTATAGTGATCTTCAAGAAGAAGTTTACATGGAGCAACCTCTTGTGTATATTGCTCAGAAGGAGTTGGTATGTAAACTACATAATGACATGTATGGTTTGAAGCAAAGTCCTTTGGCTTGGTTTCACAGGTTTAGTTAGATTGCATTGGATGTTGGTTTAGAAAGGAGTAAAGTGGATCACTCTATTTTTTGTTCGCCATTCTTCTATTGGTGCGGTTATTCTTATAGTCTATGTGAATGATATATTACTGACTAGGAGTGATGCAGGTGGTGTCGAGGAGGTTAGGAAGTATATGGGAAGTCACCTCATCACAAAAAATTTGGGGAAGCTCTGATACTTCCGTAGGATTGAGATTGCAGAAATATGCACTTGATATGGTTTAGGAGATGGGTTTAGTATGCAAGTCGGTTGATACTCTCACTGTTTCACAAATAGAAATTGATGTAGGAGACTAGGAGTCTTGACTTTGACGATGTTCCAAAATACATGAGGCTTTGTGGGAAGTTAATCTACCTTACTATTACTTACCCTAATATTTTGTTTGCTATAGGAGTTATGAGTCAGTTCACGTAGAAAACAAAATAATGTCACTGGGATGCTCCATTAAGGATTTTGGTTACATTAAGCCGGCACCTAAAAAAGGCCTTTTGCACAAGAAGAGAGGGCATTTACAGATAGAAGCTTTTTTTAATGTTGACTGTGTTAGCTCTTGGGTTTTTAGAAGGTCTCCTTCTGGTTTATGTACTTATATTGGAGGTAACCTAATTGCATGGAGAAGTAAAAAGCAGAGTGTATGTCATACCCCGTACTCTACACTGTCGAGATATTATCTGCTTTGGCCTACCAGTCTCGCCATTTTGTCTCTTTTTGACAATAATCGGCTCCAAAATAGGGACTTCCTGGTAGGTAACCCATCCCATTACTACTCCCCATTAAGCTCGCTTAACCGTTGGAGTAATTTACAAGAGCCGATACTTCAAAAGGCGCCTTGTTGGTATAAAGTACAAGTTAGGTATACTTGAGGGTGTTACAATCTACCCCTCTTGTATAGGCAGCGTCCTCACATAGTACAGTTAGTCAAACACCAAGACAGTTAGGACTTTAGAGGTGCCCCCCACAGGCTTAAGAGGTGGCTCCCATTATGTAGCACTTTGCTCTATTATGGGTTCAAGAGATGGCTCCTATAGCATTGCCTTGCATGACACTTGCTCTCACACTGACTAGGGTATGACTTTGATACCAAATTGTCATGCCCTGTACTCTATACCATCGAGGTATTGTTCGCTTTGGCCTACTGGCCTCACGATCTTGTCTCTTTTTGACAGTAATCGGCTCCAGAAAGTAGGTCATCCATCCCAATACTACTCCCCATTAAGCTCGTTTAACCACAAAGTTCTTTACAAGAACCGAGCCGATACTTCAATAGACTCCTTGTTGATATAGACTATAGAGTACAACTTAGCTACACTTGAGGGTGTTATAAGGTTGCTAGATCTAGTACAGAGGCAGAGTATAGAGCTATGGCTCAGACCGCTTGTGAGCTAATGTGGTTGCAGAATTTGATGTCTGACTTTGGGGTAGAGAGTTCAAGCCCTCTTAAGATGTATTGTGATAATCAAGTGGCATTTCATATTGCGAAGAATCCAGTTTTTCACAAGAGAACAAAGCACATAAAAGTTGACTGTCTCTTTGTTTGAGATGTAGTCTTGGCTTAGCAGATTTGTACTCTATTCGCACCTTCTGATGACCAGATAGCTTTTCTTTTCACTAAGGCATTTGGTACTACTAGATTTGATACTCTTTACAGCAAGCTGGGCATGATATAGTATCTATGCTCCAGTTGAGGGGGAATGTTAGAATTAATTATCTAATTAAGGATTTATTTGTAATTGTAGTTAGTGGAACACTATAGTGTAGTTAGTACCTAGGGTGCAATCTATTGTGTGCTTTGGGATAAATACTCTTATTTTCTTTGTTTAATGATTAATCACAATTTTTACCCTTTGAACACAGAGCATATAAAAGGGAAAAGAATTGTGCTAAATATGCAAAACTTTATGTCATGAACTAGTGTAATTGACAAGTAAACAAAAGCACTAGGTAAAGCCAGAATAAGCCAAAGATTGACTATGAATAACATTAACAGTTCTTCATGTACAATTCTCGGAGCAACTATGATGATTTTACTTGTTCCCACATTTTAAATCTTGGATTACTTTGCTTCAGCTTTATTTAATTAATCTATGCTTTCTTATATCTCTTCTTCTCCCAAAAGACCGATCTGATGAACAATTTTTGGTTTCAATTGTAATATGAAACATGTTGCCAATTTGGTCTTATATGACTTGTATAGATCCATGGATTTCTATCTCTTCGTAACATTACACATTTTGTCCATCACTTTGTCTGTCGATTAGTCAAACGTTTTTATCTGGTGGTCTAGATGCATTTGAAGCCGACATGCTTATGCAGAAATATTCTGATATCCCAAAATTAAACTTTGCTTGCAACTGAAATGAACACCATTATGCTACATTGCAGGGTTGTCCATTTTGTTATCACAGAACCACTTGAACGTCTGCTGCTATGTGTTTACTGGGTAGGCATAATTTGTGCATCTGTTGTACGATTCTACAACATCTCGAAGCATAGTAAGATTGAGAGGATTCTTCTCCGGAAATATTATCATTTGGTGGCAGTTTTAATGTTTCTGCCTGCTGTTCTTCTGCAGGTAGACTTATTACCAAATGATTTATTATCAAACTAGTTCAACTTTAGTTATGTAAAATTTTTTTGCATCTTGCAGCCAAAATTTCTGGATCTAGCATTTGGTGCAGCTTTGGCAGTCTTCTTGACTTTAGAAATGATTAGAGTAAGTAAACCTCCCTGTACCGCTGAATGAAACTTTTGTTGGTTGCCAGATTCATTAGAATATTCATGTTGTTAGTGTAAAATCTCCCGATAAAGTGCATATTAGTGTAAATAAAATAGGCCAAGTAGTTCCAATCAATTGACCTGTGAATGGCTCAGGGCATGTTTATCAACACATGGAATGGGTTTATTCATAGATACCCACACCTGGAATCTGCCTTAGCAAAATACCTGATGTAAATTATTGATTTTTCTTTTTTGGGAAAGTGGATACCACTATACTTTCTTTAAAGAAACGTAAAATAATTTACACTTCTGAGAGAAAATATGCTGCTTCATCAGAAATATACTGCCACAAAAGTACAAGTTGAGAGATGCCCACCACGCACAAAGGCACATGGTTCGTGGAATCAGCAGATCCGGATTGGGATCGGCTGATTCTTGATCGGATCGGCCATGGCTGATCTGGCTGATTCTGGTCCGATTCTTCCCAATTCGGATCTGGAATCGGCCCGATCTGAATCAGGATCAGCCCTGGCCGATTCCAGAGCCGATCTGATTCTGTTTTCCATGCAAAGGCACCCTGCTAGCTGGTGTAGCCAAAGTGATAATGCCAGATGCCAGATCTTAAGTTGAGGTAGGTTTTATTATGAGTGTGCTTCCTATTGAGCAGACTTGTATTGCTCAAGATTTAGACCCAAAAATCCTAAGTAGAGTTGTTTGACCAAGCTTTATGATGATGTAATAAAGGGAAAACTTCTGTGCGGATTTACTTGGTAACTTTATGAAGTACTTAAATATGGTATGCCATACATTTTGTGAAGAATACAGTTTCATCATCAACCACTCTATCAATTGACCACATTAGTAGATCTGTTATAGAATCAGAATTTTGTAAAGGCCTATTAATGCTATTTTCAAAAGCAAGGTGCAGCTTAGAAAACTTCAATGAAAGAGTCCTTGTAAAAACCCATATAATATTGACTCATCTATTAGTGCAATGGTGTCTTTGGCTAGTTTCTGAACTTAGAAGTCTGAATATTCATAATGGTTTTGCAGATTTTGGGACATTTAAAATAAGTTATAGCTCATCCTTGGGGACTTCTAATTATCATATCCTAAGCCAGCTAGACTTAATAATGATGCAAGGATTTGGCAAAGTTTTTCCACCAGTTGTCCTGCCTCATATTAGCCCTATAGGTGATGCTAACTACATGGTCAAGATGACTCTGGACTATGAGAAAGTTCTTCAAGGTACCATGAGATAAATCAACTAGTGGGAAATTAAGTTCTTCATTTATGTTAAGCTCATTCAATCAGGGAGTGATTCTCCAAGTTCCCAGAAGATTATATCAAAAGGAATAGAGATAAGTTTGATATAGGAACATGCAACTTCCTATTAGGCAGAATGGATGAAGATACAATAATCAGTCCTCTAAATAGCTCAACCAGCATATGTCCATGTTTTGTGAGAAAAATCTCACCATGATTTTATTTGTTTTATGGGTTTATATGGTACGTGTGTGTGTGTGTTTTTGGACCAGGCCTAATGACGTGCGCTCATGCCCTTTGCCTCTCCCATCAACATATGTTGATGTTAACTACATCGATTGTACAATCGAATACCCCTAATTAACCACCACATAAATGCCTACAATATGATCAACTCAAGAGAAAAAAATTAAGAGCAAAGAAATTTCTGGAAATTGGATTTGAATTTATTATTATTTTTTATTTGCATGACTGATTTCTTTTGTTGTTCAGATATCTAGGTAGAACTTAAAATCCTATTTCTACATTCATTATTTTTTTAATTTACATTGAGACATTGAGTCGTGATTATGGTTTTCTAAGAAAATTGGTATATGAATGACGCTATGAAGTCATTGCTGTATTTTTAATCTTCATTGCTTTCTATTTTACTCTTTAACAATTTAGTCATGTGTTTAGGTCAGGTTGCACAACCTATGAATTCATAGTTTCATACACAATATGTTTTGGTTGTTCCTCGGTTTATTTAGTTTTTTTATTTGGGATTTATTTATGCATTTAGATCAAGCTTCAGATTTTTATGGATTCATGAGTTCATGTATGCTAAGTTTTGATTATCTTCAATTTTCAGCCTGAAAATTTATTTCTTTGCTTTATTCATATTTCAATTTTTTTCGTGACACATGTACAATCAATTTAGTTGCCTTCAGTTTTAGATCAGACATTTATAGTTTTATACACCTAGAACAACCGTCTAATAGATTCATTGATATGTGTTTTAATTCCCATTGTTTTCATTTTTTATATTAAGGTTTATCCTTCTGTTTAAGTCATGCTACAAATTTTGGAGATATATGTACAATAAGAAAAAAAAGGTTTCTGGGTATGATCGTTAATGATGGTCATGCTTAAAAGGGCTTAACATGATGTAGTCTTTCTGCTAAGGAGTGAAGGACCAACACCCTGTAGAGTTAATAAATCTTTTTTCTTTTTCTTGATTTTATCTTAGAAATCTGTCCATGTTGTTAATCATGACTTTAAAAATAATTCTCAGGTTTATATTTACAACAGAATATTACAATGGGTAAAAATTTCAAACAATGATTATATTCTCAGAGAAAGTTTGGAATTCATATTAGCTCCTAATACATCTCTAGAGATCTGCTTATATGATTATCATACAATTAAATTTTGAAGGCTATATGCACAATTATCTTAAATATAGGATATAATCAAAATCATGTAACGAATTGAGAATTTCTGACATGTAATTTCATGATGTCTCTTTATTTTGTTAGCAGAACATGCATAATATACAACATTGAGCCCCTTCTACAAGAATCAGTAATTAAAACAGGAGTGTTTGAACAATTGTATGGGCAGTAGAGGGTTTTCTTGCAATTTTGCTTTTGTCTTGCCTTCAAAACTCAGGAACTGACCTCCCAAGCTTCCTCTTTGCTCTCCTTGCACCTGAGAGCCTCTTCCTTGCATTGGACTTCCTTGTAGCTTCTTCACCGTGCTTGTTCACTATGCTTCTCTTCTTTTTTTTTTTTGGGGGGGGGGGGGAGGGGCGATGGCAACCCCCATTCTCTCTCTTAAACACCCACCGGACGATGGCCTTGCTCCCTTCCTTTGCCATACTTCTTCTACAAAAAATCAGAGTGATGATCCGGCTTGAACACGGGGAGCCACCCTGACCATGCCTTCGGCCTTTGCCCCTGCAACCAGGGCAGATGTATCACCAGGCTTGCTAACATCTGTTGGGGATCCTGTGTCAATCGAAGGCTTGGTGCTAACCCGCAACATCCTTGAGAAAGCATCCCCCACTCAACCCCCAGACTAGCGATTGTAGTGTCAGCCAGAAGGGTATCTCGGACATGGTGAAGATGATCATCCAATCCTGACAGAAATTGTGACAATAAAATTCTCTTGCTGGCGCTCTAGAATTGCCTTGTCAAGAACAATCAATTGATATAACTGAGCTCATTCTACATCCCTTGTATCTCAGAGAAGTATTGTTTCATGGGTCGACCATTCTGTTTGATATTAAACAGTCGATGATACAGATTGCAGACATGGGATATGTTCTTTTCACCAGAATAAGTGTGAATGAGAGAATCCCACATCTCTTTTGCAGTGTCTATAAAGATGATATTATTAAAAATATGGGTCCGACCACCTATCTCCCATGCTTCATACTTGTTTTTTGTCTGTCCTTTCCACTGGATCCTTCTTGATATGATGAAGTTTCTTGAGAGAGAGCAATAGGAAGTGGAACGCCTTGCTCCACTGATGATAATTCATTCTGTTTAGTTTTAGGGAAGTAGACACCATCTGGTAGTTCTTCCCCTCAGATGACTGAAACACACTCAGAATGTTTGACCCGCCAGAACTGTCCATGTCGAATAATAACAACTCTCACTCCGGATATGCTGCCAGACAACTACGACAACAAATGTCACTGCACTAGTGTAGGTCAGCGCATAAGGATGCGGGAGAGAAAGATACATGCGTCACGCCGTCACCTATGCACTTCCCATCACACAAAAATCAAAGCCTCTATGGAAGCTCCTGCTAGAAGATGACGGCCGCCCCTTGAACCGCGCCTGCTAGTGACTAGGAGATCCACTGTAAAGAGTGAGGGCCAGAAAGAAACATAACTGCTCGAAAAATATGTTGACTGCTGGAACCATCATGATTGCGACAAGGGCTGCGTTGGCCCTTCCTCCCACCACTGCAGCGTGATGCCACCTCAGAAGAAGGCCGGTGGCTCCTGTTGTGGGCCGTGGCAGCCATAGGAGAATGGCTAGCTAGAGTGGCTGCCGTTAGGGGGGCAGCCTTGCTGCAGTTATGGAGGGAGAGGAACCACTGCAGTGAGGTGAGGAAAGGGGAAGAAGAAGCCTTGTTGCCACGGCTGCGAGGGGAGAAGGTCCACCTGTGCCCCACTGGAGCCGCCATGACTAGAAGAGAAGACCGTTGGTGCCGGCATGATGAAAAAAAGAGGTGGAGGGAGAGGTCTCGGTCCTAGAGCCCTAATCAGGCTCTAATACCATGTTTTTTGGCTGGAAAAAATCTATCGTTAATCAGAAAAAAAGAAGTACTTATACCTGGGTACACAATAACTTGTATCCTCGGCACACAATAAGCCTAACCACTACCTAACTAATGATAATAGAAAACTGAGTTATTAACTCTAACTCTAACAACCTGTATTGGAGTTAAATTCTTCTTATGCTGACCATTTCATAACGTGTACACAGGTTTGGAAAATTTGGCCTCTTGGTCACGTTGTACATGAATTCATGAATGCTTTTACTGACCATCGTGACTCAGATGTTCTTATAGTCAGGTACATGTCTCTATTTTTCCCAATTATGCAACACCTCACTATATAATGACTTATCATTGTCTTCCATTTTGGTTTTTTGATGCTATCTTCACTTAATTCAGCCATTTCTCTCTTCTACTGGGATGTGCACTTCCAAAATGGTTGTCTTTGGGTCTCAATGATCGACCGCTTGTGCCATTTGCTGGAATTTTGAGTCTGGGAATTGGAGATACTATGGTAGGCCTTTGTTTCCTGTTGACCAATATTTCAGTATTTGTTGGATTATCATATTTTAAAAAATTATCACCTGGGCTAATTTAAGGCAAGCCATGTTCGACATAGTTACTATATGTTGATGGAAATTTATCCAGCTTGCACTTCTTGGGTCGCTTATGGTCATGGTTGCCACATTTTATTTTAGACGCATTAATCAATTATAGATATATCTTTTTACAGAAATTGTTAGGATTTTTTTTACTACCTAGGTGACCCTTTTATTGTAGGTTCTGCTTGATTATATTTAACTATAAGGCTACAATTCATAACCCTAAAAGTGATCTTGGTTGTAAGAGGTCTCTCACCATGAAGTGTTTATAAATTATAATGACTTTGTCTATGGGGTGATACTATGGGTTATTGATATAGGAGTATGTGCTGGACTTCATTTTTCCTTCTAAACTATGGTCACGTTCGAGGGTGAAAATTAAAATACATTTTCACATTGCACAAACATGCCTGGTCATCATTGTGGCCATTGCCATGCATTCTTAAAATTGCCCAGTCAGTTTTAAAGTAAATTCTTAACATTTGAAGGTGCTTGCTATGGCTATATAGTAGTCTGACTCGTTTCTTTTCAGAATAATTATGAAGTCATGGCCCATGGGTGCATTGAGATTTTAGTTTTTTTCCTCTTCCTAATTCTTGTGGTCCATTTTCTGTCTTTTCTTTTATGAAGTCTTGTTACTTTCCGGTCAAAACTTTTCTCTGCTCAATCAATGGTCACAACTTTGTGATGGTTTGTTTCAGGCATCAGTAGTTGGGCACAAGTATGGTGTCCTCAGATGGAGTAAAAGTGGCAGTAAGTACAAGCATTCAGTTTACCTTCTGACTTTACAAATATAAGGCAGCTATTCCTTTTCCTGTATCTTTTCAACACAGCTAAGATTCTTGTTGCTCTATCATCAGAAAAAACGATCGAGGGTACAGCTGCTGGCATAACATCAGTCCTGGTGATGTGCTCAGTTCTTCTTCCTCTTATGGCATCCACTGGCTATATACTATCCCAGGTACCTCTTCTAGGCAATAATTATTTAATGAAGCATAGTTGGTTAAAAGCAATAGTCAAAGCCACTCACCACCCTGATTTGAAACCAGCTGATATTTCTGGAAAGAAAAGAAGAATGAGATATATTTATTAATCATGTGACCTGTACTGGAATAGAGTAGCTGGGGATGGGGAGGTGGAATATCTGAAAAATCCCTTCACATCTGTCTGAGCTTTCGCAGTTGGTATCCAAGGTCTAGGATTGGGGTGCCCAGGTTTCAGTGTTGAAGGAATCATGGTTTTTGTTGCCCTGAATAGTTCCCTGCCACTTTGACTGGGATCTCCCAGAGAATAAAAAAAATCCCACAGCCAAAAATGATCTTGAAGGGGGAATTTAGGGTGAATGGCTGGTCAACATGTGCTTTTGTGATAATCATGATTTAAGGCATCTTTAATTTTACTTTATTCAATTCTTCTATTGGTAAGACTTTGAAATTTCCTAAACTTTCTTCTGTCATGCAGCATTGGTTATCCCTCCTCTTGGCGGTAACTGTGAGTGGTTTGCTGGAGGCTTACACCACACAACTTGATAATGCCTTCATTCCCCTTGTGTTCTACAGTCTTTTGTGTCTGTGATGTACAAGTTTGTCGACATGCCAATCATTCTTCCTGCTCTAGCAATTATGTCATTCTAGATATACTTACATCTAGCATCAGTGTGTATATTGCCCTCTTGTAAATAGCATATACAGTTTTCTGTAAACAAACATCAACTTGGGGGGGGGGGGGGTAACAGTAGTTCATCAAGGTTAGGTACCATTAGAGTTCTGCAAATTTCTTGTGTACAACACGATAAATTTATCTAAGATCCTCTTTGGACATTGATCACCAATTTTCCAAATGTTAGGTATTTAAGACTCTCTTTGGATATCTAAGATCCTCTTCTTTTAGAACTGTAGCCAATGCTATGTACAGATTAACAGTTGCTGAATGACTTTTGCAGTTTGCATTTTTTATTTCACAATTGTATCGCAGCTGTAAGCCTGCAAGACATTTGGTTGACATGTTCAAATATAATTGCCCTATTGCTCCTTGTGAGTTGATTCTTTTTTGTTGTTACCACTGTGGCATCCATCCAAAGATTATCAGACTTAATTGGGGATTATGCTGACATGGGGAGAGTTCAAAAAGGCGCTAGACAAGTGTCCAGCCACGTTGGCGCCTAGGCGAGCAGTCCAAAAAGGTGCTCGTCTTGGTCGTCTAGGCCTGCCCAGCCTGCCTTGCCCACCATGGCGAGAAAATCCAGCACCTTTTTTAGCATGTGATTTTGTTGTAAAAAGGTTTAAAACATATTTTTAGAGTGCTTATTTGTAAAAGGAGGAAGTTATTATAGAAAGGAAGTCAGGGGATCATTGGACTTCAAGATTTAGATTGTTATTTTTATTTCATCATTTTTTGTTTTTTAGAACTACTTTGATGCAATGACTATGTTTGACAATTGACAAGTGATGGTTTAGTGCAGTGCTATAGTGTGTTTATTATTTGCTTAGTAATATTTCAGGTTAATTAAACATGTTGTTTTCATCCAAGTTGACATGTATGTTCAGTTTGATTGTCTTATTATTATTAATTGTTTTGTTAACATATGTTGTTTTCTTCTGTTATATTGCATTGAATAGTTGAATCCTTGATGCCTTCTTATACAGACACACACACACATACATATCTATATACGAATGTAGAGAGAGAGAGAGAGAGAGAGAGAGAGAGAGAGAGAGAGAGAGAGAAATGCTGTGATATGGCGTGGTCTCTTGGTACGGCCCCATCGTAGCATAGAGTGAGTCTTTGGATTCAAATCCAAGGGTTGTTCTGACAACTAGTATTCGGGTGCTCGGTGCTTGAGTTGTCAAGACAGTCTTTGAGTTTGAATCTAAGGACGCACTATGTTACAGCAGGGCTATATCAAGAGGCCCCGCCACACCATAACACTTCTCTCTCTCTCTCTCTCTCTATATATATATATATATATATATATATATATATTTGCGAGTAGCTCATTTATATACATTGAAAAGAGAAGAATGAATGGATATCATACAAAATAGAGTAGTGAACAATGATAAATTAGGCTTCACCTAGGCACCTTGCCTTAGCGCTTAAGCAGTAAGGCACTATATATATATTTGTGAGTAGCTCATTTATATCCATTGAAAAGAGAAGAATGAAGGGACATCATATAAAATAGAGTAGTGAACAATGATAAATTAGGCTTCACTTAGGCACCTCGCCTTGGCGCCTATGTAGTAAGGCGCTATATATATATATATATGCGAGTAGCTCATTTATATACATTGAAAAGAGAAGAATTATACATTGAAAAGAGAAGAATGAATGAACATCATATAAAATAGAGTAGTGAACAATGAGACATATTTGCGAGTAGCTCATTTATATACATTGAAAAGAGAAGAATGAATGATCATCATATAAAATAGAGTAGTGAACAATGATAAATTAGGTTTCACCTAGGCACCTCGCCTTATATATATATATATATATATATATATATATATATATTTGCGAGTAGCTCATTTATATACATTGAAAAGAGAAGAATGAACGGACATCATATAAAATAGAGTAGTGAATAATGATAAACTAGGTTTCACTTAGGCACGTCATCTTGGCACCTAAGCAGTAAGGCGCTAGGCCACCGCCTTGGGCCCTTGGTCACCTTAACAACCAAGGTCGGGAGTATTGATACCTAAGTTACGGGGATGGATTTTCTTTGGACGCATGTATGCAACTAGGAAGAAAACTTTTTAAAAGATTTGTATTGGTCTGAAATATTTGTTCTGCTACGCTAAATCTGGCTATCAAAGATCTGAACATAGCTAGATTGGATGATAACCATAGTTGCATAAGCTCAAAGCTTCTGTGGATCATATTTATCCAGTGCATTTCTGAGGTTCAACCCAGCCAGAGTACAACCATCAGCAGTTCACATTGTTTGGCGGTTCATTTGAAAGTAGTAGAAAGAATTCTGTAAAATTTTGATCCTGGATTTTTTTTTGACTTTCCCCAGCATGCTTATGGACTGCATTCAAGAAGATTTTGGTAACTTCCATGGGCATTTTCTATCTGAAAGAGACTGAGTAATTACCATGTCCCAGGTAGAACTGCTCACAAGAGTTCTTGGAGAGGACATAACTTGGTTGAACATGAGGCCAATGTAATAGATTGTTGCTGATATAAGAGCAAACTGGTCACCTTACTATTCCCTAACAAAGAAAGATCAACACATGAAGAGAAAAGCACCAAGACAAATAGTGACATGCAAAAAAAAAAAAAAAAAAAATCCAATGGCAAGGAGTGAACGAAGTGCTTATCACAGCCTCCAGGTTTATACAGATAACTTCCTTGACACTGATGATCCTCTTATGTTCCACCACCAAGACTAGTTAAGAGTTAACCCTCAAGGAACTGAGGAAATGTGAAATAGTCATCTCTGGTTATCCATACGTCTCACCATTACAATCTTTTTACTACGAGAAAAATTTAGTGTACTTGAAAATTACACTTTCTCATGTACTTTGAATGGACATAATGTATCTCTAATGTATTGACCAATAAAAAAATTAAAGTATATGAAAAAGTGTAATTATTAAGTGTATTAAACTTTTCTCTTTTACTACATAGGCAAGTGTTAAGTATCAGACTGCAGACACATGTGGACTGTGGGTGTCTGTGGGCGCCACTGGGCGGGTGCTTGCTACCCGTTCGGAGTGTGGGTAATAAACATTTCTCTATTATATCATATAATATTCCTCCTTTTACAAGAAATATTGGCAATTAGAGATGTTCTTTGAGTTAGATAAACAACAAATAAGATTTGCATATAGGTTTGTCTATGAATAATGTGTAAACCAACTAAATCGATTTAGACATATTGGCGATTAGAGATATTCCATTCGTGTTTAACACCAATAGTTTATAAACCAATATAAAAGAGGGCTTGAGATGTTACTCTTCGTTTTCGTATTGGTTAATACCAGCAGTTTAAAAATTGTCTAACTGTTCTCCAAAACCATTCCGTAGCAATTTGGAGAAGTATTATGTCAAAAGTCCAATCCCGATCTGCTCATCAAGTTATAATGTTGACAGTCATTGTTTATGGGTGAAAAGTCTGAGTCATCAAACAGGAAACTACAAACTCGAACATCTATCTAAGGATCAACATACATTAGAGTATCCTCCCCGTCTAAAACTTCTAAAAAAAATATTTGCTGCAAAATTATTGTTTGCAGTTGTACATAATCATCTTGTAAATTTCTGTATTATTAAATCATATATGTAAGATAAGATCGTCATGCAGAAGAATATATATATATTTGACAAGTGCCAATGCAGAAGGATGTGACCATTATGCAGATTCGTGTAACTATTATATACAACAAAAGAAGGATTTGGAATTTCATAGGGGTGGAAGTGGAATGGATACTTTTGAAATGAGAAATAAATACTAGGATTGAAATAAAATTTAAATCTAAATAAATATATTAGAAAAAAATTGTTGCACTTGCGGAGTTATCCGTCTTGTGCTTACCCCAAAGACAAGTGAGGTGGGTCTCATTATTTTAAATAATAGGGAAAATTAATTGGGGGTCCCTGTCAGAGCCTTCTACTTTTTTCCTGGTCCCTGTCAGAATACCGATAGACGTAAAGTCCCTTCTTTTTTCAAGGTTTAATTTTCAGTCCCTGCTTTTCGCACGTCACCATTTACGACCCTCCACGCACGGTTTTCGTCTCCTTCGCTTCCGTCTCTTTTTCCCATTCCCGTCTTATCCTTCCCTCCTTTTTTCCATCGCCTGTTCCCCAAACGACGCTCTGACGCTTCGATCCTTTCCAAGGCCCGTGAACTCTAACTGATGGGAAGTTACTCTTACATAACGTGCCAAGAACTGATACAACAACCATTGACATCACTTACACAGCTCCTTTCGAAGGCCCGTGAACCGTTCTTCACAACTATAAAAGGAACACAGGGCCCCATACTTATCCTTCACAAGCTTCTAACGCTCTTGTTCTTCCTATCTTTCTTGCTCGTCTTCTTCATCTTTATTTGCAGATGTCTTCATCTAACCGTGCTCCCCAGAGGGATGGCAAGGCACCTGCCTCACCGGTGCCACCGTCACCCCCGGCTCCCCCGTTGCGACAGTCCACCTTCAGCGCCGACTACTGGGACAGTTTTTACATGGGCTGGAAGATGGCTTTACAGAAAGCCTCCCGGCATTACGGCGACAAGGGCCTCAATAACATCCTCCCAGACATCGGCCCTAGGGTAGAACACATCCCTTCCTCCCCTTCCTCCCCTGACCGTTCCGGCACCTCCGCTTCCTCCCCTGACCGTTCCGGCACCTCCCCTTCCTCCCATCCCTCCCCTGACCGTTCCGCCTCCTCCCCTCCGTGCTCTACCGAGTGGTCGGTAGAGTAGAGGTAGAGAGTTATTGTAACATGGCTTGTTTATGATAAGCATTTTCGTTTGATGCAGTCTTCTGTGTGCTTATGTATGTGCTCTGTATCATGCAAACTCAACATGTTACCAATAACACACTGTAACATCCCCTCATATATACTATAATCAATATGACCAACGACTGTAAGAGATTATAACATATAATGTAAAACTGTATGTTAGACTGTAGTGCTTGAACTGTAAGAGAGTAGTGCTCAAACTGTAACAGGGCTGTTCTTTAGGTGTAACACTGTAGTGCTCGAACTGTAACAGTCTAGTACTTAAACTGTAACATTTTATTACGTATAATATAACAGAATACGTAAGTGCTAGAACTGTAAGAGTGTAGTGCGCGAACTGTAAGAGTGTAGTGCTGAAAATGTAAGAGTCTAGGGCTTAAACTGCAACATCTTATTACATATACTGTAATAGAAATCGTGAGGAGACAGTGCTCTTCTTCCTCCTATCTTTCTTGCTCGTCTTCTTCCTCTTTATTCGCAGATGTCTTCATCTAACATACGGTACACAGGTCAAACTGTAAGAGTATTAGAGTTAAACTGTAACACTTCATTACGTAAACTGTAATAGTGTAGTAGTGGAATTGTAACAGCGTAGTGCATAGACTGTAATAATGTATTACATACACTGTAATATACAACATTTAAAATCCGTCAGGATTGTGGGGTGGGTTGCTACAAGTTCTTCGGTTGTGACCTATCTGCTTGCACCTAGAACAAATATACGCATGATCTACTTCTCCTCTTGAATGTATTCTCCTCTTTCTCGGTCTTCTTGGCAACCTTTTTGTTGTCGGTGGCTTGATTAGAACTTCTGATGGTTGAGGCGGATCCGACATGTCAAATGTTGGGATAGGTTGAATGTTTCTTTCATATGCAGCCCTATACACATCTGTGCTGTAAAATGCTGAAACATATTGAGTAACGGCCTCCTTGTTACTGCCAATTGCTGCGCATGCATGCTTGCAAGGAATCTTGACAAGTTGCCAGTGTCCACAGGAGCATGTTTGTAGATGGAGGTCTACGGCGTACGTCTTCATACTTTCAACAACCTCAAATTTGATTCCATCTGAATGACGGATTGCTAAGCTTCTCTTTTCTTGAAGGTTTTTTTCGATGATTTTTTGTACTTTAGGACACTATGGTGTATCCCACAAGGCAGCATCAATTTTCCTCTTTGCAGCCATTTCCATCATTTGCACTCTAATTTTGTCAACCATCTGTAGTATTGGTAGACTTCGCGCGTCATGTATCCAATTGTTGAATGACTCTGCCAAATTAGAGTATAACTCCCCAAACCTGTATGGCAATGTGAAGGAAATTAGGTCAACATCAAATATCTGTAACAACTGTCCGCTACATACTGTAACCTTATTTAACACGTTCTGTAATAGATTATCCCTATAACTGTAAGCCCATAAATGGCAGAATGTAATAGAACATATCGCTTGTGTATTTAAAGAGCCGAACCTTTGTCCCGAGAAACGAGCATGGGACCAGTGTTCGACATCATTTCGGAGCACCCATTCTTTGGCATCAGCAGAATTAAGCTCCATTGCCATCATTGCGTCTTCGTACTCTTGTTCAGTAACAGCATAGGCAATGCGCTGGAGAATTTTTCTAAGTAATTTTTTGAAAGGGGCGGCATATTTCCCCGCACATTGGTCATTGAAGTTCTTCATGATGTGCTGGAAACAGTAGCCGTGATCATCATTCGGAAATATGTCAGGAATCGCTTCCTTCAGACCTCTCCCTCTGTCTGATAGGAACGCGATCCTTCTATCTGATAGCAATGCCTTTTTCAAATTTTGTAGAAACCAGACCCAGTTGTCATATGTTTCCGAATCTGCGATGGAGTATGCTACAGTGAATAGCTCATTGTTACTGTTTAAGGCACTTGCAGCAAGTATAACCCCTTGCACTCTATGCTGTTTGATATGAGTTCCGTCCAAAAAGAGCATAGGTCGACAACCAACTTCGAACCCATATGCAGACGCCTCGAAGCATATGAAAAAGCGTTTGAAACGTTGAGTCTCCGGGTCCACTTCTAGAGACAAGATCGATCCCGGGTTTGTCTGTAATGCACGTTTGCTGTACCAGTTCAACATATGATAGCTTGTTCTGAAATCACCGTATAGTGAACTGATAGCAACCTCTTTGCCCCACCATGCCTATTCAAATGATTATACATGTTATGTAAGATTGTTACAGTACTTGTCCTTATACCTTACAATAGCCATGTTAATTTGTTACAGTATACGCTCAAATGATTACAGTTGTTACAATACATATCCTTAACAGTATATGAGTACAATTGCTACAATACAGACCCTTACAATATATGATTACAGTGGTTACAGTGGCCTGCCGGTATTGTTACAGTATTCGTCGAAATGATTACAGTTATTAATTCTTACATATCCTTACAGTATATGATTACAGTTGTTACATGTGGCCAGGAGGTATTGTTACAGTATACGTGGAAATGATTACAGTTATTACAATGATAGTCTTACAGTATATGAGGACAGTTGTTACAATGCATACCTGATGATAAGGGATGCAGATACCGTATTCCTGACGGATGTCACTCATCATTTCACTTGCTCTGTAGGTGGGTTTATCAACTAGTTTCCCCTTCACAACATTTCCTACCCACTTCTTAGATGTCCGTGGATGTCCGTCGCTCATAATGTCACATCCACATGTGTGTTTGTTGTTGAGACTTTTGATTGCAAATTGTGGACCTCCACGAATGACGGATGCATGTAGGCGCCATGGGCAAACAGAGACATTGCAACGTACAGTTAATCGTACAGAGTCGTTCTTCAAATATTTCCAATTAAATCCTCGTGCGATCGCGTAATTTGTCAGTTCCATCTGCAATAGCTCTTTGCTTATGAAGACTTGTCCTACTGAGTGTATTCTGCCTACGGAATATTGCGTCAACACTGGTACTACACTTTCCGCTCCTTGTCCTCGGTCGTACAACTCCAAACTGCTTCTTGGTAATTGAATGGGTTCGGTGGTTTCCAAAGAACCACCTTGCGTGTTTGAAGTACTTCTGCAAGTTATGTACATACATACGTACAAGATGCATGGGATAAGACGAAGGTTTTTTAAGAATGCATGGGATAACATGAAGACTGGTGAAGAATGCATGGAGTACGTACCTATCAAGTGGTTGCCGATCACCTGACTGACGACTAGCATGCGTACTAAGGCAACGAGTTTCCACCGCATGAATTTGTAGATTTATGAATGATGTTCCTTGACACTTGTGAAGATCAAACATAGCTTGGACATCCCCATCGTCAAGCAACACCTGTTCAACGTCGGTATCCATGGGAAGACGATACTTCAGTATGTTCTCCTGCATGTTTACACCCAACCTTTGGGAAACCCTGCTATGAATGGACGCCAAATCCGCGTCCCTTCCTATGAAAAGAACGAAACTTTGATCTTCAAATGAACATCTTCCAAGGAGCTGCTCCATTGGGTCGTAGAGGAAGACGAACGTTTGGCTGGGGGTCAAATTGGCGGGAGTGCGTATAAGGCTAGCATAAATGGCAGGAAACCTCTATACGAACAGCTGTGATATCCTTCACGTCCCATCGTCCGTCGTACCGACTATTTACAGCCGCCCGATGTTCATCATTCCATGGCACCGCCATCCCGTTGGGTCCACCCTTCGGGTCCACCGAATCCATCCCTTCATATATCATGACTTTTCCCCTTCCCTTACTCCTACACCGCCATTCCTGCACCAGACGTCTTCTCTCTTACAGTTTCCCATTCTTCAGTTACATCTCCAGACGAAGCAATCCCTCTCTCCCCTCTAAGATGGAACCACGTCGATCTCCTACGAGCGCTGACATTGAGAGCATCGCGGCGGATGCGGTGCAACAAGCGCTGATGTCCGTGGAAGTTGAGGAAACCAGACTCCAAGTCGTCCGAAATAGTAATTTCTTCTTACCCTAAGACGGATCTTTGTCGAATGCATGTTCTATTTTTTTTTAAGATCCGATCTTCTCTTTGCAGAAAAGAATGAATTTAATACGCGATGCTCGCTTTCGTGGTACTGCTCCGTTATGCAAGATTTGCAATTTAGGAGCGCGCATATGAAGTTCATGAGAAATTCACCATTTCACGCGTATGTGAAATACGAAATGGTCACCTACCCGATTTCACTCCTTGTCGATCTTATGACACGTTTCGATGGAGAGCGTTTTAAGATTGGCCCATGCAGCCTGCCTTTTCGCCCTTCGGACATAGCAACAGTTATGGGTATACCGAATGTTGGTTCACCTATCGACCTGAAGACGGATGGGACAAAAGCTAGTTTGCGCCGCATCCTTGGATCCAAACAAACGATGGACAGGCACAATATCCATCTGAAACTTAGGGAGTACGTTCCACAGAAGGGTGCGCTAGCTGTTGAAATTTCGGTAAAGCTTTGGGTTACGCTCCTATGTTTCTGTTTCTTCTTCCCCACAAGTGGGAGGTCGGGGTTGCTGTCCATTCTGCCATACCTGGACGACCTCCATGAGATGAAGAACGCCAACTGGGCTGTTGCCATCCACGAGTACCTGATATCGGGGGTGAAGGCATTCAGAACAGCAGTTGGTTCCAGCAAAACCATCTTCCTAACCGGCTGCGTTCCCGCTCTCGGTGTAAGTATGCTTTTACATATCTCATAAGTACTGTTACAGTACCCTTAGTTGTCAGTGACAATACCAAACGGTCTTTATTACAGTACACGAAGACTTCTTTTACAGAGGACATATGTATCTGTTACATACGTTTACAGGTGTCCTCTGTTGCAGTACCTGACGGTGTTTATTACAGAAGACATACGTACCTATTACAATACGCGTAGACTCCTTTTACAGAGGACATATGTATCTGTTCCATACGTTTACGATACACTTCTCATACGCATTATCTATTTCTTAATGATGTAGGCATGGTTTTTGATGCACCAATTAAAATGGAAACCAGATCATCACCAAAGAGATCCCCCATTTTTCCGTTGGGATTGCCGGGGTAAGGGACCGGAGTTATCCGCCCTACTACGGGGGTTGCGACGATCTGATGTAAGTGTAACTTACCCATGGAAGTGTGTTATCTTCGTATATCACTTATACCTGTACCTACGTTAATTCAGGTCTATTTGGAGGTTAATGTGAGGGATGAGCAACCTACAGCTTCGCGACGATTGACGGCATCGACGTCAACCACTTCCCGAGCCCCTCCATCAGATAACTCTATACATGGCATTCTTATCCAGTTACAGCGGCAGAATGACCAGTTATTGCGGCAGAATGACCAGTTAAAGCGGCAGAATGACCAGATACACCGGCAGAACAATATCCTCCAGTCAATGGACCGAAGGCTACATAGACTGGAGGAACCATTTGAGCGGCAGCCTCAGTGGCAACATCCCCCCCCCCCCCCCAGAGACAGAATCTGCAATGTTAGCCCTACCGCCACCGGAGCTCCCAACAGCTTCTATACGATCACATGCCGTGGCAGAGAAGAGTTCCCAACGTCAAGGTAAACGTTTTGTGTACTTACAGTGTTTCATTTTCATATTACAGAATATGCTTTCTACGTTTACAACTGTCTTTCATAGATGTTTACAGACTTTCGTATTCTCAGTTACAGGAAGGAGAACCGTCCAAACAAGATCGCGGCGAAAATTTTCGGACTTTCACATCCCGGAGTTGAAGGAGGGGAAAAAGAGGGGGCGAAAGGAGGGGGAGGCGGCGGAGAGCAAGGAGGAGGCGAAGAAGAGGAAGGTGGATGAAGAGCAGAGAAAGAGGAAGGAGGAGGAGGAGGCGGAAAGGAAGAGGGAGGAGGAGGAGGTGGAGAGGAGGAAGGAGGCGGAGGAGGAAGCGAAGAGGAGGAAGGAGGCGGAGAAGAAGAAGGAGGAGGAGGAGGAGGAGGAGAAGAGGAGGAAGGAGGAGGCGCAGAGGAAGAAGCAGGAGGAGGAGGAGGCGGAGAGGAAGAAGAAGGAGGAGGAGGAGGAGAGGAAGAGGGAGGAGGTGTGGCGGATCGCCTCGGTCAAGCCCGTTAAACCGATAACGTACTTGATCCGAGTCCGCCTCCCGCGAACGGGCCGAAGCCTCGCAAGGGATACTAAACCACAGTCCGTGTAAACATAAAGGAATACACCACATTTCATATATATTTCACAAGTTTACATAGCCAAAATTTCACAAAAACTGAAAAGAAGTACAAGAGCCTGGGGCATACCCCGAGGTACAACTGAAGAAAGTAAACAACTACAAAACTACACTGCTGAAGCTACTCTGCTGGAGGTGCTGACCCTGCACCGCTACGACGCGGCCCGGAACTGGACGTCGGACGAGAGACGTCCTCCTCGCTCTCACCTATGGGGGTAGGGGTGAGCCTCTATAGTCACTGGCTCAGTAGGGAACTCCCCCAAAACCGAGCGAAACAAACACCACGAGTATGAATAGTAAATAGCACCAACAATTTATATAACAGCTAAGCAGGTAAGTAAAGCTGTAAAAGTACTCACCGTCTGCCGGCTACGAGAAACAACAGTAATAATTAAACGGCAAACCAGTACAGGTGTACAAGCTAAAGTAGAGACAGCCAACACGAGCCACGTAAACTGGTTCGCGACACCAGAAACTGACTCGGACAACTAACACAGGTCTACCTCTCAGTCTCGCAGCCACGGACGAAAGGTCCAGCTGCCGCTCCACGTAAAAAGGTCAAGCAACTGTGGAGACCAACTAAACACCACAACCTGTAGACCACACGGTCACAGGCCCATGCCTGGCACCTCCAGAGACCCTGGCCTGGGCTCGCTAGAGTGAGGCACTGGAAAGGACTAGCTGGGGACCAGTGTCGACTACTGGTGTCCGTACCCCCAACTACGAGCGCGCTACAAGTGACTAAAAACAAACACAAGTGTCACTGTCCCACTGTCGTCTTTCCCTCAGCCGGACGTACAACTCTAACACAAGAGTGAGGGTGTCCAGGTCAGACGACACAGACCTCGACGGTACACACAAGTACCGGGACAAACCCCGAGCTAACAGCCTGGCTCACAAAGAACCTGGGGCACCCAACTGGAGAGGTAACCACGGTAGGCGTCGTACTACTCGCCACGTACACAGAACCACGTGCACGTCACACACAAACCACGTGAAACCTCACGTAAACCACAAGTAACCACTGGTCCACTACACGTGAACCCAACTGACTCGCGTACACAACGCGCAGTCACCGAAGTAAACAACTAACAGCATACCTGTATGCTAAACACGTAAACCAAGTGCACTCAGTGCACCTCATGCGTTAACACACATGCATTATCGATAATTATTGTACTTAGTCATTTCTGCTCAAATAGAAGTAGGCGGCCACATCGATTGCCGCTTACTGGGAGTCAACGGCAAGGTTCCTGGCCGTTAACCTCCTGGCTGAGAATATTGGCGGCAAGCGATGTTGACGCCAAGTTCTCCGGCCATAAACCCTGCAGAAACCCTAATCCGGCCCTGCGGGTTTTCTAACTGTTCTAACTACCGAAAAACATGCAAATGCAATTCCGTTAGCATGCTAGAACCCAATACAACCCACTAAAACATGCTCTGAACATTAAATAACACAAACCACCCATTATCCCGCTTGGTGCAACTCTATCCAAACATGGATTATCATGCTGGTTCAAGTGGTTATGATGTGTTTTAATGTTCCTACGGAGCTAAACGGGTTCGTCCCCTACCTCAGAACGCGTTAGAATCTCCTGCAATCCCCCGGTTCACGCCGAGCCCTCTGCGAGCTCCCACGCGAATTGCACCACTCCGCGACGTTTCCTCGCGTAATTCAGCGATGCCGCGCGTTCTACGATCGTCCAACTACTCCTCGGTACCTGTTGGAAGCTTCAGAAACTCTGGGGCGCGAAGCTGGGGCAAGAGGGGAAGAGAGTGAGCTGAGAAAGCTACCCTCGGGTGAGCCTTTAACCTGCAGAACTGTCAGGTTGGCGTCAACCCCCATGCCGCTAACAAGCACCGCCAGTCTAAACGTCCACCACTACTGCCGCCAAGTTCAAGAAGTCAACGTCCATGAACCTGACGCCAATAGTCAACGGCCACACCCTAGCCGCCAACTTAGACAGAACAGCAGCAGGTCCTATTCTATTTCCAGACCAACCCTGCGCTGCACCTGCTCAGCCACGCATCCACACCATGCATTCCACACACCCAACTCACACTGGCCTCACAACGGCCGCCACAACCACAACACACACGATCCGCATGGATCGAAAAGCACGCGACGTTACATTACTATCATCTAAAAAGAAAATTTCGACCTCGAAATTCATAACACAACACAGAGTCAAACAACTTAAACATACACAACTTTACAAGCACTATCATCTAAAAAGAAAATACACAAACTTACTCGAACAGATAGGGATACCCTTTAGCCATTTCCGCGGCCAACTCCCAGGTATCCTCACCACCCAACCTATTTTCCCATCTCACTTTAACTAGCTCAATTTCTTTATTCCTCAGCTTCTTTATCTTTCGATCTGTGATCTGCACCGGATATTCTGGCATAGTCATGTCCGGCCTCAGGTCACCTCCTTGATATTTAATTATTTGAGCTGGATCTTCAATACATTTTCTCAACATAGAGACATGGAAAATATCATGCACATCTGCAAAATCAGCTGGCAAATCCAGCCTATAAGCCACTTCCCCAATTCTTTCAATTACCTGGAAAGGTCCCACATACCTTGGACTCAACTTTCCAGACTTGCCAAACCTCATTATACCTTTACTTGGGGAAACTCTCAGAAAAACAAAATCTCCCACCTCAAACTGAAGTGGTCTCCTCCGCACATCTGCATAACTTTTCTGCCTACTTTGAGCTGCCTGCAATTTTTCTTTGATAAGCTTCACTACTTCAGTGGTTTGCTGAATCAATTCAGGACCCACTAATTGCCTTTCTCCCACTTCATGCCAATTCAATGGGGTTCTACATGGCCTTCCATATAAAGCTTCATACGGTGCCATCCCAAGACTAGTATGATAACTATTATTGTAGGCAAACTCAACCATTCCCAAATGATGCTCCCAACTACCTCCCCAAACTAAACAACAAGCTCGCAACATATCTTCAATTGTCTGAATAGTCCTTTCAGTCTGACCATCTGTTGGGGATGATAAGCGGAGCTATACCTCAACTCAGAACCAATCACTTTCTGCAGACTTCTCCAAAAACCAGAAGTAAATCTTGGATCTCTATCAGATACAATAGTCTTCGGAATACCATGCAGTGGAACAATTCTTTCAACATAAATATTTGCCAACCTGTCCACTGTCCAAGACATACTCACTGCCACTAATCTGCATACTTAGTCAATCTGTCAACAAACACCCATATTCCATTATGCCCTGAACTCGACCTTGGTAAACCTGCCACAAAGTCCATCGCAATATCATCCCATTTCCACTGTGGAATAGGCAACGGTTGCAATAGACCTCCAGGCTTCTGATGCTCTGCTTTAATCTGTTGACAGATAGCACATCTTGCCACAAATTCTGCTATTTCTTTCTTCATATGAGGCCACCAAAAATGCTTCCTTAAATCATGGTACATTTTAGTACTACCCGGATGAATAGTGTACCTTGATTTATGAGCCTCTTCCAGAACTCGCTGCTTCACCTCTCTCTCTGCAGGAACAAACAACCTGCCCCGAAGCTTGACCACACAATTATCATCAATAGAAACTCCTTCCATTTTTACAATTTCAGGTAAACCTGCATCTGCTCTCTGAGCTTCAATGATCTGCCAATATAAAGATGGCTCTACTGCACTGGCAGCTAAAATTGCTCGACGCTGACTGCTGGGCACATACAAGGAGTTCTCCGCTACTTCTTCATACAACTTCCATTCTTTAATCATCATCAAATTCATATATGCTTTCTGCTCAAGGCATCAGCTACAACATTGGCCTTACCCGGATGGTAAGCCAAACTGAAATCATAATCCTTCAAATATTCCACCCATCTGCGCTGGCGAAGATTCAAATCTTTCTGCGAGAAGATATACTTCAAGCTTTTATGATCTGTAAAAATTTCAAATCTCTCGCCATACAGATAATGCCTCCACATTTTTAAAGCAAATACAACTGCTGCCAATTCTAAATCATGAGTGGGGTAATTCTCCTCTGCTGGCTTCAATTGCCTGGATGCATACGCTATTACTTTACCATGCTGCATAAGCACTGCACCAAGACCTCTCCTTGAAGCATCAGTATACAGCACAAAACCACCACTCCCTGCCGGCAATGTCAATATAGGTGCTGATGTAAGTCTTTTCTTCAATTCCATAAAACTTCTTGACATTCACCGGACCACACAAAAGGCACTCCTTTCCTGGTCAGTCTAGTCATAGGTGCTGCAATCTTAGAAAAATCTTGAATAAAGCGCCTATAATAACCTGCCAACCCCAGAAAACTTCTAATCTCGGTTATTGTCTTAGGCACTTCCCACCTAGACACAGCTCCACTTTACTTGGGTCTACTGCTACTCCTTTGGCTGAAATAACATGACCCAAAAACTGAATTTCCTTTAACCAGAATTCACACTTACTGAATTTAGCAAACAACTGGTTATCTCTTAACAACTGCAAGGTAAACCTCAAATGAGCTGCATGCTCCTCTTCAGATGCTGAATAAATTAGAATATCATCAATAAAGACCACAATAAATTGATCTAAATATGGATGAAAAATTCTATTCATCAGATCCATAAAACCTGCAGGAGCATTAGTCAACCCAAAAGGCATTACCACAAACTCATAGTGACCATATCTGGTTTGAACGCTGTCTTATCTATATCCTCCTCTTTAATTCTAACTGATGGTACCCGGATCTCAAATCAATCTTAGAAAACACCTTTGCTGATTGCAACTGATCAAATAAATCATCTATCCTCGGCAACGGGTACTTATTCTTAATGGTCACATCATTCAATTTTCTATAATCAATGCACATCCGAAAACTTCCATCTTTCTTTTTCACAAATAAAACCGGCGCTCCCCACGGGGAATGACTCGGTCTAATAAAACCTTTTGCAACAACTCTTCTAATTGCTTTTTCAATTCTTTAAGTTCTGCTGGTGCCATCCGATATGGAGCTTTAGAAATCGGCATGGTACCTGGCAGCAACTCAATAGAAAAGTCCACCTCTCTGTGTGGAGCTAAACCAGGCAATTCTTCCGGAAAAACATCAGCAAATTCCCTAACCACGGGAACTGCTTCCATTGGCTGACTGGCCTCTACCAAACTTACTGAGGCTAAATAAGCCACACACCCATCATTTATCAACTTTCTAGCTTTAATTGCAGAAATTAGAAACTTGGAGGTATAAAAAGGCATACCTTGATATTCAAACACTGCACCATTAGGATGACAAAATCTGATCCTTTTCTTTCTGCAATCTAACATTGCTCCATACATCTCAAGCCAATCCATACCCAGAATGATATCATAATCTGACAACTGCAGGGCATACAACCGACCCGGCATCTGGTTCCCTTCAATCATAACAGGAGCTTCATCTATATAGCTCGAAGTGAGTAAGAACTCACCTGAAGGAACCTCCACCACTAACTCACAAGACTTCTCTTCTAAAGGATGAGCTATGCAATCCAAAATTCTTCGGAAATAAAAGAATGAGAGGCACCCGAATCAAATAAGACTCTTGCTGAATATTCATAAAGAGGTAAAGTACCTTCTATCATATTTGACGCCTCTGCCTGGGCTCGGGTGATAGCCATAACCCGGCCTCTTCCTCGCTGTTGCGGTACTCCTCTGCCACGACCTGCCTGTGGCTGCTGGAACTGCTGAGGCTGCTGCTGCTGCTGCACACCTCTGCCATACCCATACTCTCTTGCATAGGGACAATTGCGAATCAAATGTCCCGGCTGATTACAATTATAACATCTATACCCTGGAGGAACAATAGGCTGCCTGGCAGTACTCTGCTGCGACTCCTCCACCTCAGGCCTACCACGGCCCTGCTGCAACTGCTGACGACCTCCCCATCCTCTTCCTTTGCCTTTAAATGCTTGCTTTAACTTCTGGCCCCATTTCCCAAAACCAGATGAAGAAGGTCCTGCTGGTGCCTTGCCCTTGCTTGCACCTACTGTCTGCTGCGGTAGCCGGAAACTACCTGAACCTGATTCACCTGCCTGACGAGTCCGGATAGACCTCTCCAAAGTAGCTGCCCTCTGCGCTGCCTCTTCCACTGTCCTACACATAAGAGGTACTATCGCATCCTGCAATTCCACTCTCAATCCTCTGATAAAGTACTCAACCATCATATTATTATCTGAAACCACATATGGCGCATAACGGCTAAGTGCCATAAATCTCATCTGGTACTCTAAAACTGAAGAGTTACCTTGCTGAAGAGTTCGGAATTGCTCTCTTTTTACTTGCTGCACTTGGATCGGAAAGAATGTATCATTAAATACATCAAGAAACTCCGGCCAAGTGATAGCTTCTTCCGTCCTGCCTGCAAAAGTGGTTTGCATCTTCAATCGCCACCATTCCAAGGCAAAACCTCTCAACTGATAAGCAGCTAATACCACTCTATCCGCTGCCGGACACCTCATAGTCGCAAAAACTCTCTCAATTTCATGAACCCAATGCTCAGCTGTATCTGGATTCGGCCCTCCTGAATAAGTAGGTGGCTGCAATCTCAGAAACTTTTCAACCTGCAACACTGGTTCTTCTGCTAACAACACTGGTGGTGGCACATGAGCTACAAAAGGCACCTCCACTCTCGGCGGAACTGGAGCAACAGGTACAGCCTCTCCATCCCCAGGTGGCACTGCAACCGGTGGTACTGGCGCCTGCTGATCCATTCTTGCTCGAATATCCGTGAGGCTCTCCCAAATCCTTTCTATCATACGCTGGGTGCTTTCCTCCGGATCATCTCCTCCACCACCCCAATCTCTCCTATCAGCCATTTCAGAAATTTTCTACATACACAAAACACCAACAAAAATCAAAACCACAAATGATCAAAAACCAGGGTCCCTACCAGCAGTGTAAAATGACCAAAATAAGGCTATGTATCCTTTTAATTCCCTTATATTAACACGGACCTTGCTCTGATACCAACTGTGGCGGATCGCCTCGGTCAAGCCCGTTAAACCGATAACGTACTTGATCCGAGTCCGCCTCCCGCGAACGGGCCGAAGCCTCGCAAGGGATACCAAACCACAGTCCGTGTAAACATAAAGGAACACACCACATTTCATATATATTTCACAAGTTTACATAGCCAAATTTTCACAAAAACTGAAAAGAAGTACAAGAGCCTGGGGCATACCCCGAGGTACAACTGAAGAAAGTAAACAACTACAAAACTACACTGCTGAAGCTACTCTGCTGGAGGTGCTGACCCTGCACCGCTACGACGCGGCCCGGAACTGGACGTCGGACGAGAGACGTCCTCCTCGCTCTCACCTGTGGGGGTAGGGGTGAGCCTCTCTAGTCACTGGCTCAGTAGGGAACTCCCCCAAAACCGAGCGAAACAAACACCACGAGTACGAATAGTAAACAACACCAACAATTTATATAACAGCTAAGCAGGTAAGTAAAGCTGTAAAAGTACTCACCGTCTGCCGCTACGAGAAACAACAGTAATAATTAAACGGCAAACCAGTACAGGTGTACAAGTTAAAGTAGAGACAGCCAACACGAGCCACGTAAACTGGTTCGCGACACCAGAAACTGACTCGGACAACTAACACAGGTCTACCTCTCAGTCTCGCAGCCACGGACGAAAGGTCCAGCTGCCGCTCCACGTAAAAAGGTCAAGCAACTGTGGAGACCAACTAAACACCACAACCTGTAGACCACACGGTCACAGGCCGATGCTTGGCACCTCCAGAGACCCTGGCCTGGGCTCGCTAGAGTGAGGCACTGGAAAGGACTAGCTGGGGACCAGTGTCGACTACTGGTGTCCGTACCCCCAACTACGAGCGCGCTACAAGTGACTAAAAACAAACACAAGTGTCACTGTCCCACTGTCGTCTTTCCCTCAGCCGGACGTACAACTCTAACACAAGAGTGAGGGTGTCCAGGTCAGACGACACAGACCTCGACGGTACAACACAAGTACCGGGACAAACCCCGAGCTAACAGCCTGGCTCACAAAGAACCTGGGGCACCCAACTGGAGAGGTAACCACGGTAGGCGTCGTACTACTCGCCACGTACACAGAACCACGTGCACGTCACACACAAACCACGTGAAACCTCACGTAAACCACAAGTAACCACTGGTCCACTACACGTGAACCCAACTGACTCGCGTACACAACGCGCAGTCACCGAAGTAAACAACTAACAGCATACCTGTATGCTAAACACGTAAACCAAGTGCACTCAGTGCACCTCATGCGTTAACACACATGCATTATCGATAATTATTGTACTTAGTCATTTCTGCTCAAATAGAAGTAGGCGGCCACATCGATTGCCGTTTACTGGGAGTCAACGGCAAGGTTCCTGGCCGTTAACCTCCTGGCTGAGAATATTGGCGGCAAGCGATGTTGACGCCAAGTTCTCCGGCCATAAACCCTGCAGAAACCCTAATCCGGCCCTGCGGGTTTTCTAACTGTTCTAACTACCGAAAAACATGCAAATGCAATTCCGTTAGCATGCTAGAACCCAATACAACCCACTAAAACATGCTCTGAACATTAAATAACACAAACCACCCATTATCCCGCTTGGTGCAACTCTATCCAAACATGGATTATCATGCTGGTTCAAGTGGTTATGATGTGTTTTAATGTTCCTACGGAGCTAAACGGGTTCGTCCCCTACCTCAGAACGCGTTAGAATCTCCTGCAATCCCCCGGTTCACGCCGAGCCCTCCGCGAGCTCCCACGCGAATTGCACCACTCCGCGACGTTTCCTCGCGTAATTCAGCGATGCCGCGCGTTCTACGATCGTCCAACTACTCCTCGGTACCTGCTGGAAGCTTCAGAAACTCTGGGGCGCGAAGCTGGGGCAAGAGGGGAAGAGAGTGAGCTGAGAAAGCTACCCTCGGGTGAGCCTTTAACTTGCAGAACTGTCAGGTTGGCGTCAACCCCCATGCCGCTAACAAGCACCGCCAGTCTAAACGTCCACCACTACTGCCGCCAAGTTCAAGAAGTCAACGTCTATGAACCTGGACGCCAATAGTCAACGGCCACACCCTGGCCGCCAACTTAGACAGAACAGCAGCATGTCCTATTCTATTTTCGGACCAACCCTGCGCTGCACCTGCTCAGCCACGCATCCACACCATGCATTCCACACACCCAACTCACACTGGCCTCACAACGGCCGCCACAACCACAACACACACGATCCGCATGGATCCGAAAAGCACGCGACGTTACAGGAGGAGAAGGAAGCGAAGAGGAAGAAGGAGGAGGAGGAGGAGGAGAGGAAGAGGAGGAAGGAGGAGGCGCAGAGGAAGAAGCAGCAGGAGGAGGAGGCGGAGAGGAAGAAGAAGGAGGAGGAGGAGGAGAGGAAGAGGGAGGAGGAGAAGGAAGCGAAGAGGAAGAAGAAGGAGAAGGAGGAGGCGGAGAGGAAGAAGAAGGAGGAGGAGGAGGAGAGGAAGAAGAAGGAGAAGGAGGAGGCGGAGAGGAAGAAGAAGGAGGAGGAGGAGGAGAGGAAGAGGGAGGAGGAGAAGGAAGCGAAGAGGAAGAAGAAGGAGGAGGAGAAAGAAGAAGAAAAGAAGAGGAAGCGGCGTCAGATATCCCCATCATCATTGTCCCGACGTGTTTCAGCTGAGACGAGAATAAGACGACAACCAGAGTGCTATACGGTATGGTTTTCCCTTACAGAATATACATAAGCTGAGCATTCGGTTACAGAACCCTTCATGACACATAACCGTATTATTCAGAGTCCGTTATAATTACATTCTAATCATTTTACAGAACATTCTTTTTTACTTACTCTATCGCAGCCAGACGATTTTCGGGACCACAAAGCGACGAAAGTGAATGTGTCCACTTTCGAACCGATATTTGTTGACTCTCAAGAGAGTACAGGCACACTTCCAAGGGGCAAGAAAGAGGAGAGACGTGATTACGTCGCCCGGGAAGCATTAGGAGTGGCCGAAAAGTCATTGATTGAATGATTTCTAATGAGTGCATCATTAGTGAGTAGGTGTTACAGTATATGTCTACCATGTTTACAGTATATGTCTACCATCTTTACAGTATATGTCTACCAACTTTACAGTTTCGTCTATTACTGATGACAGTCTTAATTCTTGCCAAACATGTTTTCTTACATGTAGAGAGTTCATGTTCAACGGCTCTGAGGAAGGACTCGACAATTTCCTCTCGTTTCATGACATCTGGGAGCTACTGTTCGCGAGGGAAAGCGAATCGGTCGTAATTGACTGCTACGTCAACGCTTACTTGTTTCGCCCCCGTGAAGAGAACCCGGACATTTTTGGAATTTTGGATATTTGGGAGCCGTTTTAAAGGGTTATGTCCAATCTTGCAGAGACGACAAGAGCAAGAATGAACATTTCGAATACGCTTTCAGGACATTGGACCGCGCCCCAAATGAATTCGACCTCATCTTCTCCCCCATGCACGTTGGAACGAACCATTGGGCTCTTTTGGTAATCCACATCAAGGAAAAAGAGTTCCAGTGTACGACTCATTACGAAGCAAACATCGTGCTGACATTCCACAATATGTAAGTGACGCGTGTTACATACAATGCTTACATTCGTTACAGTGCGAGAGCACTTGTGTTACAGACGTAACAGTAACATTAAATCTACATTAAGTTGCGGGAACTTTTGTTCATTCTCTCATGTAGGTGGAGGAACTGAAAAGATACCTGAAGGGCAAGCACATAGATGCAGATAAATGGCCGCTACGCTACCCCGACCCATGCCCACAACAAGGATCGGGAGACGACTGCGGAATTTTTACTTGCAAATACATGGAATGTCTAGCACGTAGGGACATTCAAGATTTGCCCTTCAGTCAGGATGACATGCCTTTAGTGCGAGCAAAAATGGCCCTCCACTTCATCAAAGCGTACTTCAATGGACAAGGGCGTTCATAGCGTCTGATGATCAGTCTGTCCCCATGTAATTTTAATCAATACATTTTGATGATTAACAAAACCAAACAAGAGCTTATCAATTATATTTAATGAATATTTCATAAGTCTTAAAGTACAAGAAAAATACCAAGGTCAAACAAGCCAACAAAAGGTATGCATTACCTCTCTGAAGCTTTAATCTCTTCAACATATTATTTCTCTAAGTCCAGAACGATTTCCTTATAAGCATATCGATTTCAATAGAATCATTATATCGATTTCCCTTCTGGCTGAAAAATCATGTTGTTTCAAACAAGTCGATGCCATAACGACTCTATAAGTGATCACAACGATTCCTTTAGAGCCCGTAACGACTTGGTAGTCATAACGACTCTATAAGTGATCGCAACGATTTCTTTAGAGCCCGTAACGACTTGCTAGTCATAACGACTCTATAAGTGATCGCAACGATTCCTTTAGAGCCCGTAACGACTTGCTCGTCATAACGACTCTATAAGTGATCGCAACGATTCCTTTAGAGCCCGTAACGACTTGCTCGTCATAACGACTCTATAAGTGATCGCAACGATTTGTATCTCATAACAATTTGTTAAGTGTTTCATATCGATTTCTTCAAAAAACACAACGATTTGTATTTCACAACGATTTATTAAGTGTTTCACAACAATTTCTCCTGTGTCATAACGACTTGGTCAACCTGGCTTACTCATAACGATTTCATAAGTCATATAGCCATAGATGTCATATCTTGATATCTTATTCATCTTAAAAGCGTTGAATAGTCAAAGTCCAAGTAGACATCTCTCTGACGCTTTTGCATTTATGAGATCTGATCATATCTCTGCATGCATGCAGACCATATCGTGCCTACTCTGATAACGTCCTTTAGACTTAAGCTATTTGGCATTACTATTTCCATGTCTATTACTAATAACGTTGACTGACATCAGAGACAGCTTAGCTGTCTGCTATTTGAGTTTGACATTTGTGCAGATCTCTGAACCAGCTTCATAGTACAACGTTAAACAAATAGAAACCAACAGATATTTCTGAAGATTTATCTCTTTGCGTGCTCAAGTAATCAAAAGACTGTTGACTGGAAGCTTCCAAGACTCCAGATGTCATTCAGTCTAACGACTACTCAAAAGAGAGACAACGGACACTTCAACGTCTTCATTTCAAATTGAAGATATAAATTCAAGTCAGAAGAACAGAAGACACATCGCGTATTCAAGCATTCAAATTCTTCTGAAGAAAGTCCAGAGCCAAGAACCGTTATTCCACTTAGCTTTTGCTCTTTTGCTCTCCACTAGTTTGTGAAAATCTTGAGAGAGCCTGTATAGTTCTGAGAGTGTGACTTGTTTAAAATCTCTTTGCTCTCAGTTCTAGTTGCTTCAGATCCTTGCTTATCAAAAGCTTGATCTAGGGGCTTGAAAGTCATTCATTCTTCTCTGTGTTATTCCCTTCGGGTGTGAAGGAAGACCTGGTGGTATCCAGGGTGTTGTTCCCTTCGGGTGTGAAGGAAGACCTGGTGGTATCCAGGGTGTTGTTCCCTTCGTGTGTGAAGGAAGACCAGCTGAGCTGGGTGTTGTAGCGTCCTTAGGGGGACTGTTCCCTAGTTAGTGAAATCCTGAGTTGTTGCTCAGGGACTGGACGTAGGACTCCTAAGGAAAGGAGGTCCGAACCAGGATAATCCTTGTGTTGTGTGACTGTCTTCTTTGTGTGATTGTTATTTAAACTAACTGTCACTAACCTATTTCGAAGAACGTTTGTGTGATTGTTTTGAGTTACAGGTATCTTCTAGATTAATTTTTAAAGACCCATTCACCCCCCCTCTGGGCTCGTCAACTGGGCAACAAGTGGTATCAGAGCTAGTCTCTTCGACAAAGAAAGGATCCAACGATCTGAAGAGTAAAGATCCATGGCAGCCCAAGGTAACTTTGAAGGTCAGTCCGTCAACCGACCCCCTCTCTTCGATGGTGAAGATTATCCTTACTGGAAGACCAGAATGGAATACTTTTTACAAGGACACGACTATCAAATTTGGTCCATAGTAGAAGAAGGTGATCTGTTAGTCACAAATGAGAAAGCACAATGGACAGATGATGACAGGAAGAAGATTTCCCTGAATTGCAAAGCAAAGAGCATCCTATGCTGTGCTCTAAGTAAGAAGGAATTCAACAGAGTTTCAGCCTGCAAATCCTCAATGGAAATGTGGGAAAAGCTCAGGATTACTTATGAAGGCACAGACAAAGTGAAGGAAACAAGAATCGATATTCTTGTCACTCAATATGAAAGATTTCAGATGCAATCAAGTGAGTCCATAACTCAAATGTTCAGCCGGTTCACTGACATCACAAATGGACTGGCTAGCCTGGGGAAAGTCTATGAGATGGGAGATATGGTAAGAAAGATACTTAGATCCTTACCGTCCTCATGGACTCCAAAAGTCACAGCAATAGAAGAAGCTAATGACCTGAAGAGAATGTCTGTAGAAAAGCTCATTGGGTCCCTCATGGCCCATGAGATCAATATGGAAAGGCTAGGAGAGTCCTCTAGCAGAAAGAAGCACTCCAACGCCTTAAAAGCTGAAGAAGATTCACCAGATGCAAGCTCAGCTGAAAGCGAAAGTGATGCAGACAGCGAGAATGAGGAAGCTATGTTATCTAGAAAGTTACAGCGAATTTTGGCTAAAAAGAAGAAATCTCAATCTGGTAGAAGGTATTTCAAAAAGAATAAGGAATTCAAGAAGCCAGACGGAAAAGAAATAAAGAAAGGAGAACCCATCTGCTATGAATGTAAGAAGCCAGGACACATTAAGACTGAGTGTCCTAAGTTAAAGAAGCCAGAGTTCAGGAAGAAGGACAGTTCCAAGAAGTTTAGAAAGTACAAAAAGAAAGCAATGGCAGCAGCATGGGAAAACAGTAGCGACTCAGATAGTGAGTCAAGCTCCTGCAGTGATGAAGAAAAAGCCCACTTGGCCTTCATGGCAAATACTGAAGAAAAGGTAACTTCTGACTCCTCTTTTGATTCATGCAATGGTTCAGACTCCGATAGTTTAGAAGAGGCTTTCAACGAACTTTATGAAAAATATAAAGAAGTAACCAAATTATTAAAAGTAAGTAAGAAAAACATAGTCTGTATAGAAAATACAAACTCAGATCTAAAATCAGAAAATGAACAATTAGAAAGTCAAATAACTGAACTTAAACGAAGAAATGAACTGTTATGTGAAGACCTAAAAGCTAAGAATGAACAAATAACTAAACTAGAAAAACAGGAAAGTACAGATGAATTAAGGAAAGAAATTAAAAGCTTAAATGAAGAAAATGATAAACTATCAAGCACACTAGAAAAATTTACTAATGGTAAAAACTCTCTAATATTAAAAGGTGCTAGGAGATCAGGTAAGAAGAAAAATGGGTTAGGATATACACCCCCAGATAATGAAGAAACCATAGTCTATCCTAAAACATATCCAACACCAAAATTTGTACCCGAACAAGATGTAGCATACAAAGCTGATTTCAAATACATAGAAAAAGTGACTAAGTTATCCTGCTGTAGTCACTGCAATAAGTTAGGACATATTATAACTACATGCCCAACAAGACATAAAAAATGGATATTAAAAGGTAAAATTAATGATACTAACCAATCAGGACCCAAAAGAATTTGGGTACCTAAAGCTTGATGTTTTTATTTCAGGTTAACCCTCGAGCATCCAAATGGTATTTGGATAGTGGGTGCTCAAGACACATGACAGGAAACCAGAAGTTGTTCTCTCATCTCCAAGCTGAAGATGGAACAGTTACTTATGGAGATAATGGGAAAGGAACCGTGATAGGCAGTGGCTCTGTGAATAACAAAGGAAAAACAGTCATAGAAGATGTGCTATTAGTCAAGGGATTGAAGCACAATCTCATCAGCATTAGCCAGCTGTGCGACAGAGGCCATCAGATCAAGTTTCAAGAGTCAAAGTGCAGCATACTGAAGGATGGAACAGTCATCTTTGAAGCTAATAGAGAAAAGAATTTGTATGTGCTCTATCTTGAAGAACTCAAGGTTCAAAATGTTTGCCTGGCAGCAAATAAAGATAAATCCACAGAATTATGGCACAGACGACTTGGACATTGCAGCATAGATGGCATGAGAAAATTGCTAAAGAAGAATCTTGTGGAAGGTCTACCTAAGGTTAGTACAAAATTGGAGGGTGTATGTAAACCTTGTGCTAAGGGAAAGCACACCAAAGTCTCCTTCAAGTCAAAGACGATGGTGACCACCTCAAAACCCTTGGAGCTCCTTCATATGGATCTATTTGGGCCAATGAGGACTACCAGTCTTGGAGGAAAGAATTTCGGATTTGTCATAGTTGATGACTACTCAAGATTCACATGGGTATCATTCCTAGAACATAAAGATGACACTTTTGAAAGTTTCGTCAGCTTCAGTAAGAAAGTTCAGAAAGATCAGAAGTTCAGCATTGTGTCTATCAGATCAGATCATGGTGGTGAATTTCAAAATGAAAAATTTGCTAGATTTTGTGATGATCAGGGAATTGAGCATAATTTCTCAGCACCAAGGACACCTCAACAAAATGGCATTGCTGAGAGGAAGAACAGAACCCTATTGGATATGGCAAGAACTATGCTCTCAGAATATGATCTGCCAAGATACTTTTGGGCTGAAGCAGTCAATACAGCAAGCTACATTATCAACCGAGTAATGATCAGGCCAATCCTGAAGAAGACTGCATATGAACTATTCAAAGGGAAGAAGCCAAAGATCAGCCACTTCAGGACTTTTGGGTGCCCTTGCTTCATTCACAACAATGGAAAAAGGGACATTGGTAAGTTGGATGCCAAATCAGATGAAGGCATCTTCATGGGGTACACGTCTAAACCCAAAGGCTATAGAGTATTTAATAAACGTACCTTGTTGATTGAACAATCTGTGCACATTATTTTTGATGAAACTAACCCTTCCTTGAGAAAGGAAGTAGATAGTGACGATGATGATGCAGAAGAACTATCCAAGAAACTAAAAGATGCATCAATTGAGGACAAGGATGATCCACCTCTGGAAGAATTACAACAAGAAGAAGTTACTCATGAAAACCTTCCAAAGGAGTGGAGATACAAGAAAGATCACCCACTTGAGAATATCATTGGTGATCCATCCATAGGGGTAAGAACAAGAGGTAATGTTATTCCTTGTGATTACCTAGCTTTTGTTTCTCAGATAGAGCCTAGGACAGTCAATGAAGCTCTTTCTGATGAATCTTGGATAGTAGCCATGCAAGATGAATTAAATCAATTCAAGAGAAACCAAGTATGGTCACTTGTTCCTAGACCATCAGACCATCCAGTCATTGGCACCAAATGGGTGTTCAGAAATAAACTGGATGAAACTGGTGCAATCTTAAGAAACAAGGCCAGATTGGTAGCTCAAGGCTATTCTCAAGAGGAAGGCATAGATTTCGATGAAACCTATGCACCTGTAGCTAGACTTGAGGCCATTAGAATATTACTTGCATATGCATCTGCTTTGAACTTGACACTATTTCAAATGGATGTTAAATCCGCCTTCTTAAATGGTTTCATAAAAGAGGAAGTTTATGTGGAACAACCTCCGGGCTTTGATGACACAGAATTTCCTAATCATGTTTTCAAACTTCACAAGGCATTATATGGTTTAAAGCAAGCACCTAGAGCCTGGTATGAAAGGCTTAGCTCTTTTCTTCTAAATCATGGTTTCAGTAGAGGTCAGGTAGATAGTACTCTTTTTATAAAGTCAAAAGTCAAACACATCCTATTAGTTCAAATCTATGTAGATGATATCATTTTTGGTTCTACTGATGAGTCTCTTTGCAAGTATTTTGAAAAGTTAATGCAGGGAGAATTTGAAATGAGTATGATGGGAGAACTCAACTATTTCCTTGGACTTCAAATCAAACAAGGAAAGGAAGGAATTCACATCAGTCAAGCAAAGTACACAAAAGAACTCTTGAAGAAATTTGGATTCGAAAATACCAAGCCACTGTCGACACCAATGAGTACATCAACAAGAATGGACAGTGACAAAGATGGTAAGAAAGTAGATCAAAAGATCTACAGAGGTATGATAGGTTCACTCCTTTATTTAACAGCTAGTAGACCTGATATTTTATTTAGTGTATGCATGTGTGCTAGATATCAAGCAGATCCTAAAGAATCACATTTAATTTCTGTGAAAAGAATATTTAGATATTTAGCAAGATCTCATGACTTAGGTCTATGGTATCCAAAACATTGTGAAATTAGCCTAGTAGGTTACTCTGATGCTGACTATGCTGGATGCAAATTAGATAGAAAGAGCACCAGTGGTGGTTGTCAGTTCCTTGCAGGGTGTTTGATATCTTGGTCCTCAAAGAAACAAAATTCAGTAGCACTCTCTACAGCTGAAGCTGAGTACGTGGCTGCTGGAAGTTGCTGCACACAACTCTTATGGATAAAGCAACAGCTTGAGGACTTTGGATTAAATATCAAATCAATCCCGTTGCTGTGTGACAACACCAGTGCCATTAATCTCACCAAGAATCCAGTCAGCACTCAAGGACCAAACATATTGAGGTTAGATATCATTTTATTCGTGATCATGTTGCAAATGGAAATATTGAAATATCCTTTATTGATACAAATGGCCAATTAGCAGACATTTTCACAAAAGCCTTACCTGAAGAGAGATTTACATCTCTTAGAAGGGAATTAGGCATGTGCAATTTGTGATAAAAGTTTGCTTACAAGTGGCACATTAAATTTTAGAATTAAAGTAATTTTTCCCTCCATGGCGATAAGCAAAAGAAATTCAAATTGTATTGTTGTAACCGCTCTCTCATTGAAGTCCGTTTGAATAGTCAAAACCTTTTGTCGTTTTCCACCGCCGTTTGGCGCCTCACTTTCCACGTAGCATTAATTTATTCATAAAATCGATGACAGAACGATTCGTATCTCATCGTCTACCTTTTCCCCTCTTTTATCCTGTCGCTTGAGCCGATGCCCTAACAACTCACATCTCAATCCTCTGCAAATTTGAATCTTCCTCCTACTTCCCGCAAAATTTCTTGAGGATTCCTTCTCCTCACCTTCCGTCTCCACCCTCCGTTGCCTTTCCCACCTGAATCTATGGCCGCACCAGTTATCGCCGGCAGTTTGGGTGGCTACAGCGCCGAGTTCCTCACTCCTGAGCAGCAGGAGAGATTTACTTTTGTGAAGACAAAGCTCTGTGGCAATAAAGAAGTAGATGTCGCTAATCTGAGGAAAAGTGGAATGAGCAGCGTAGTAGATTTGATCAATCAGATGCAGTGGACAGAAATTACCACCTTTTCAGAGGTCAGTTATCCGGACTTGGTAAAAGCCTTCTTCGTGTGTATGAGAACAGAGGAAGATGGGTCTCTAGTTTCTTCAGTAAAGGGAACCATGATTAGGATAGACCCTGAGTTGCTGAAAATGTTGTTCAATGTAAAGACTTCCGGATTTAGTGGGGTTCACACCGTGGACGCCCAAGTGAAAGGTTTGGGAATTATCGGGCCAGGATTCAAGCTGAGGGACGGCAAGATCGATATAAATCAACTATCCGCCTTCAACCGTCTTCTCCATTTTATTGTCTGTCAAATCTTAGTTCCCAGAAGTGCAACTTTTTCATCTTGCACAAAGGCCGATTCGGACATGATGTACTGGGCCATTCAGAATAAGGAGATAAATATGGCCGCAGTGATAATGGAAAGAATGAAGTTTGCAAGAGATCAGATTTGGACACCAAGAGTAAGTTCAATGTGTCCCTGCCTTATGCCCACCTACTTACCAAGATCTTCAAACACTTCGGTGTTGATCTTTCTGGGGCAGTTGTAGAGAAAATGGGCCAAGCAATCAGGTCCAGGAACCTGAAGAAGAGTGGCTTCTCTGTGGAAAGTGGTGTCTGGTTCAAGGCTTCAGTTGCTGAAGGCGAAGCCATCATTAACGACACCTCAGTTGTTCATCAGGAGATGGGATCAGCGGATATGATTCCAGAATTGCCAGTGGAGTCAATTTCAGCTCCAGCAGTTGGAGCAGCAGAATCTTCAGCCCCTCCATTGCAGAAGTTCAGTCTGAAAGTGCAGTAGAAGAAGAAAGAGCGTCTGTAGAAGCTTCAGGATTTCCAGAAGAATCAGTTCAAATTTTTGCAGAAAGGAGAATTGAGGATCTTCTCCCAGAGGACATTATTCCAGTTGAGGACCCACTCCCTCAACTGTAGTTGCATCTATTCTGGCAGACATCATTGATTCGATTCCTTTTATCTCAAGTGCTCCAGAAACAAGTGGCAGAGTTGCAGAAGAGACTGTGGCATCAGGCCACATTGATGAACCAATGGAAGATGTTCAAGTAGAGGTAGAGCACCCAGCTGCCCAAGGTGACTCTGTGATGGAATCTGCTCCCATTCAGGGGGAGCAAGTATCAGATGAAGAAGATGCTCCTATTGAGGGGGAGCTATCAAAAGAAGGTTCAGTAGACGCAACTCCAGATGTTGATCAGGATGAAAAGCATGGAGATTCTCCAAATTTGGATGACAGAGAAGGGGAGACTGCAAGCTCTTCGAGCTCAGATGATGATCAACTTCCTCCAGCAAAGGAAGGCAAGAAGAAAGGAAAAGAAGTTGCCTCTGGAGTTCCTCTCCTAGCTGATTCTCCGTTTGAGAGGCAGGTCAAGCAGAAAATTGTCATAAACTTGAAGCCAATGATTGAAAGGCTGAATGTTCAAGGTGAGCTGTTATGTACTCTCCAGTCAGATGTAAACTCTATATTTCTGAGCCAAGCTTCAGCCAACAAAGAATTGGGGCAAATCAGAAATGCTATGAAATGGTTTAACAAGGAAATGAGCAGCATGAAAGGCATGCTCTCAGATATTATCAAGGCAGTTGGAGCTCAAGCTCCTCCTCCTCCAGAAGCAGCATCAACACCAGAAGCAGCACCAGAAGTAGCAGCAACACCAGAAGCAGCACCAAAAGCAGCACCAGCACCAAAAGAGGTAGAGCCAACAGGACCAGCTGATCAGGTTGAAGGGCCAACAGGGCCATCTGAGCAAGGATCAGGGCCATCAGGGCCATTAGAGAGTGAGTCTGTGCAGATAGAGGCAGAAGAGTTCTTGGCACCCAAGCCCCCAGCTCCCTCTTCCCCCTCTCACACACCTATTCCTCCAACTCCACCATCAGCTCCTACAGCACCTCCTGCTCCTCAAACATTCAAGAAGCCTCAATCTAGACAATTTCTTCTCCTACACCATTTCAGTCCACCATTCCTTCTCCTTCTCCTATACTTGAGGCCCCTCCAGCATCCTCAGCTGGAGCATCCTCCTCCTCCTCTGGTCCCTCCCTTGGACCAGCTGATGATCTCCAAACTACTTCACACTCTTTTCTTCATCCTACTCCTCCACCATCTTTCATCACTATCATACCTGAACAAGCTCAACTCAACTCTCCCTTTATTGAAAAGATAAAGGATGAATTTGAGGAAGGGATCCTCAGGTCTGTGTTGAAAGTGGGAGAACATATTCACAGGGCAGATCCTTCTAGTCCTGCCCCCAAGAAGAGGAAACTTACTTCTACTTCTTCCTCTTCCTCTGAACCCAAATACCCACCTTTGTGGTTTTCTCTCACAGTGGACAACAAACATAACCCACTGTATAGGGAATACCTTTCCAAAGTTGTTTTTGCCACCATCATCAACCTTCCCTTTCAAAACCTTACAGATCATTTGAACACCATTCTACCCTATACTTCTCTTTCAAAATCCGAAAAGTCCAAAATCTTCTCTCTTGCTCACTCCAAATCTGAAGAGCAGTGGGGCAAAGGTCACAAGGATCTTCTCAAGAAGTTCACTCTTGCCAAATCTGCCAGATTTCCTCCAAGGGACCACTCCTTGACCCTATCTGAGTGGTTCAGGATGTATCACCAAGAACTCTGGGCACCCTACATTCAATCGGAAATAAAAATGATCAGGCATTTCATGCTATTCAACAACTACAGATATATTCATAGACTTCCAGAAGTTCAGCTCTGTCAGTTCAGGAAGGCCATTTCAGCTTTGACTCCAGATATCTCTCAATCTTCAGATATTCAGGTAGATTTTGCTACCCTTCAAATACTGAGGAGATAGCCCTTCCTCAAATTCACTTTCTAGTTATGGAATCCTCTGTAGGATCCATCATCTTTGAGCGTTTTGCCAGAGTCTTGGGCAGAATTAAAGTGCAGAAAGGCTACCTGGTTTCCTTTACTAGATTCCTATTTAGGGAATATCACCAGGGCCATGTAAGTGCTGAAGTTCTCTCCCCTATTCTGTCTGAATGTGAAAGGCTCACATCTTCTGAATGGTCCAAGTTCTACCCCCTGTCAGCTCAGCAGCTGTTTGAACTCAATGAAGCTCAGGCCAGGGAAGGCAAACCAGCTATTTCTCCAGCCACTTTCCTAGATATGAACTCCATTAATCTTGTTGATGACCCCTTCAAGGTCTGGGAGGAAAGATACAAAGTGTATGTGGCTATGCACAAAGCTCTCAGAGATAACCACAACCACTACCCTGTCACCATGGACCAATTCCTCACCTGTGCCAGCTTTGGCACTCGTCGTTTTCTCAAGATGAACATGGACAAGAATGCATATGCTGATCTTCTCTATCAGCACCTAGATCTTCATCTCAAACGGATGGCTTCCACCATGGGACCATCTTACTCTGTGTCTTTTGGAGTTTTTAAAAATCTTTTTGAAGAGCAGGAAGTTCAGGCATGGGAAACCATCTCCCATTTTGCCTCTCTGTTGTCTCCTGCCTTCTATTTACCTGTACCTCCACAGTCAATGACATGACCTTCTGTGTATTCTCTATTTCTCTTTCTCTCTTCTTTCTTTGTCGAAGTTTATCTTTTTGCTTAATGACAAAAAGGGGGAGAAAATACTTACATGTCTGAAATTTTAAATTTTACTTAGAAACTTAGCATATCATCTCTTTACAACAAATTTCAGATACTTTTATCCATGCTTATTGTTTAGTTTTGTCATCACCAAAAAGGGTGAGATTGATGATCAGTCTGTCCCCATGTAATTTTAATCAATACATTTTGATGATTAACAAAACCAAACAAGAGCTTATCAATTATATTTAATGAATATTTCATAAGTCTTAAAGTACAAGAAAAATACCAAGGTCAAACAAGCCAACAAAAGGTATGCATTACCTCTCTGAAGCTTTAATCTCTTCAACATATTATTTCTCTAAGTCCAGAATGATTTCCTTATAAGCATATCGATTTCAATAGAATCATTATATCGATTTCCCTTCTAGCTGAAAAATCATGTTGTTTCAAACAAGTCGATGCCATAACGACTCTAACGACTTACGACGATCATTCCTTTAGAGCCCGTAACGACTTGCTAGTCATAACGACTCTATAAGTGATCGCAACGATTTCTTTAGAGCCCGTAACGACTTGCTAGTCATAACGACTCTATAAGTGATCACAACGATTCCTTTAGAGCCCGTAACGACTTGCTCGTCATAACGACTCTATAAGTGATCGCAACGATTCCTTTAGAGCCCGTAACGACTTGCTAGTCATAACGACTCTATAAGTGATCGCAACGATTCCTTTAGAGCCCGTAACGACTTGCTCGTCATAACGACTCTATAAGTGATCGCAACAATTTGTATCTCATAACAATTTGTTAAGTGTTTCATATCGATTTCTTCAAAAAACACAACGATTTGTATTTCACAACGATTTATTAAGTGTTTCACAACAATTTCTCCTGTGTCATAACGACTTGGTCAACCTGGCTTACTCATAACGATTTCATAAGTCATATAGCCATAGATGTCATATCTTGATATCTTATTCATCTTAAAAGCGTTGAATAGTCAAAGTCCACGTAGACATCTCTCTGACGCTTTTGCATTTATGAGATCTGATCATATCTCTGCATGCATGCAGACCATATCGTGCCTACTCTGATAACGTTCTTTAGACTTAAGCTATTTGGCATTACTATTTCCATGTCTATTACTAATAACGTTGACTGACATCAGAGACAGCTTAGCTGTCTGCTATTTGAGTTTGACATTTGTGCAGATCTCTGAACCAGCTTCATAGTACAACGTTAAACAAATAGAAACCAACGGATATTTCTGAAGATTTATCTCTTTGCGTGCTCAAGTAATCAAAAGACTGTTGATTGGAAGCTTCCAAAACTCCAGATGTCATTCAGTCTAACGACTACTCAAAAGAGAGACAACGGACACTTCAACGTCTTCATTTCAAATTGAAGATATAAATTCAAGTCAGAAGAACATAAGACACATCGCGTATTCAAGCATTCAAATTCTTCTGAAGAAAGTCCAGAGCCAAGAACCGTTATTCCACTTAGCTTTTGCTCTTATGCTCTCCACTAGTTTGTGAAAATCTTGAGAGAGCCTGTATAGTTCTAAGAGTGTGACTTGTTTAAAATCTCTTTGCTCTCAGTTCTAGTTGCTTCAGATCCTTGCTTATCAAAAGCTTGATCTAGGGGCTTGAAAGTCATTCATTCTTCTCTGTGTTATTCCCTTCGGGTGTGAAGGAAGACCTGGTGGTATCCAGGGTGTTGTTCCCTTCGGGTGTGAAGGAAGACCTGGTGGTATCCAGGGTGTTGTTCCCTTCGTGTGTGAAGGAAGACCAGCTGAGCTGGGTGTTGTAGTGTCCTTAGGGGGACTGTTCCCTAGTTAGTGAAATTCTGAGCTGTTGCTCAGGGACTGGACGTAGGACTCCTAAGGAAAGGAGGTCCGAACCAGGATAATCCTTGTGTTGTGTGACTGTCTTCTTTGTGTGATTGTTATTTAAACTAACTGTCACTAACCTATTTCGAAGAACGTTTGTGTGATTGTTTTGAGTTACAGGTATCTTCTAGATTAATTTTTAAAGACCCATTCACCCCCCCTCTGGGCTCGTCAACTGGGCAACAACGTCTACAACTGAGGGAGAACTGCCGCACGTACTAATTGCTAACCATTGTAATGATACTTGTTGTACAATCTTTACCTATTGTTGTTATAGTATAAATGATACTATGTTACAGTTGAAGAAGTACAGTCTTACTGCTTGAGGGCGCAGCTACGCGTACCTCATTACAGTGTATGTAGAATCCTGTTACAGTCTTTACCTATACTTTTATAGTATATATGATAGGCGGTTACAGTTCCAGAACACATTATTACAGTATAAGTTGAAATCTGTTACAGTACTTACATATTGTCATTATAGTATACATGCTATGAGGTTACAGTTCGAGCAGTACATCGTTCCTTTAGCTTTGACCGCACACCTACAACTACATTATTACAGTATACGTACAAACCTGTTACAATAGCTGCATATTATCATTACAGTATGCATGATAGGAGGTTACAGTTCGAGAACTAAACCTACAACTACATTATTACATTAATAGTTTCCTGTGTTACAGTATGTGCCCTTCTTCATTACAGTGTCCATGCTATGGGGTTACAGTTCCAGCAGTACAGCTTGACCGCTTCGGAGGAACCTGTTAGTATTACAGTACACGCATCATAGAGAGCACATACAAGCCCACAAAAGATTGCATAAAAGGAAAATATATGTATATTCCATAAACAAGCACTGTTACATGTAGAGAGTTCATGTTCAACAGCTTGACCGCTTCGGAAGAACCTGTTAGTATTACAGTACACGCATCATAGAGAGCACATACAAGCCCACAGAAGACTGCATAAAAGGAAAATATATGTATATTCCATAAACAACCACTGTTACAATCTAAACTCCGTATCCCGATAGCATGGACACTGGAATGAAATGGAGGGGAGGGGACAAATAAGGACAGCAGAGATAGGAGGGGAGGGGAGGAATAAGAAGGACATCAGAGAGGGAGGGGAGGGGAGGGGAGGGGAGGGGAGGAATAAGGACAGCTACAGAGAAGGGAGGGGAGGAATAAGGACAGCAGAGAAGGGAGGGGAGGGGAGGAGGAGGAACGGGCCGGGATGGGAGGGGAGGGGAGGGGAGGAGAAGGAAGTGACCGGGATGGGAGGGGAGGTGAGGTGAGGAGAAGGAAGGGATGGGAGGGGAGGGGAGGAGGAGGAACGAGTCGGGGAGACAGACATTCTAAACTCCCTAACCCGATTACTCGGTGGACGAGGGAGGGGAGGAATAGGCCGGGGAAGGACGAGAGGAAGGTGAGGAATAGATGTGTTCTACCCTAGGGCCGATGTCAGGGAGGATGTTGGTGAGGCCCTTGTGGTGGTACAGCCGAGAGGCTTTCTCTAAAGCCATCGTCCACCCAACGTAAACACCGTTCCAGTAGTCGGGACTGTACGTCTACGGGAAAGGTAGAGCCGGGGGAGCCGGGGGCGACGGTGGCACCGGTGAGGCATGTGCCTTGCCATACCTCTGGGGAGCACGGTTAGATGAAGACATCTGCGAATAAAGAGGAAGAAGACGAGCAAGAAAGATAGGAAGAACAAGAGCGTTAGAAGCTTGTGATGAAGGATAGGTATGACCCTGGGTTCCTTTTATAGTGTAAAGAACGGTCCTCCGAACGCTCTTTGTAAGTGCTGTTATTGATTGCTGTAACACTTATCCGCACACTATGTAACTTCCCATCGGTCAGAGTTCACGGGCCATCGAAGCGTCAACGTCGTTTGGGGAACAGGCGATGGAAAAAAAGGAGGGAAGGGTAAGACGGGAATGGGAAAAAGAGACGGAAGCGAAGGAGACGGAAACCGTGCGTGGAGGGTCATAAATGGTGACGTGCGAAAAGCAGGGACTGAAAATTAAACCTTGAGAAAAGGATGGACTTTACGTCTACCGATATTCTGACAGGGACCAAGAAAAAAGTAGAAGGCTCTGACAGGGATCCCCAATTAATTTTCCCTAAATAATATTATGAGACTTATCCCCTTATATTTGTGATGGATAACCCCGTAAATGCGGCAACAAATATATTTCATTTTTGACAAGTATATTATACCATAGTCTTTTTTTTCCCTCTTTGTTCGATGTTCCACGTGTCTCCGTGCACAGAGCTACGTTGGACCAAAACAAATGGCTCATGACATCTCCAAAAGGCTCTTCGATATCTCTTGATATAACATTTTTGTAATGGCCTTGGGCCCTCGAGAGATTCCACGTTCATCTTCTTCAAACCGAGAGAAACTCTACAGTCTTTCATGCTTGAGATTTAATCGTCATAAATTAAAAATCATTATTTTTTTAACATGCAATTCATATAATACACCCGGAGTCCTTTTAACAGCAATCCTAAGAAAAAGGGCTCTTTTTTTATTACTTCCATCCATTCCTAACATGGCATTTTTGATTATTTTCTCACAGATATAATCCAAGACAATATCCCTATCCACTTAAAGCAAAAAATCTCACAGATAGCTCATATATATATATGTATATATGTATGTATGTATGTACGAAGGAAAAAAATTCTCTTGAAACTATATATATATATATATATATATATATATAATTCCAGAGTTTGGGGATTGGTAAAGCCATTTTTATACACAGGAATTAAAGACTGTACATACATCAGTAATTTTCCGATTGTACTTAAATATAGTCAAATGTACGCTAAGATCTCATATTCAAGTTTTATTGGGAGCAAGTTTATGAGATTTTTTTTTAAATAATGCAATAGACTGATTTTTTTCAAAAAGAAAGAGATAATTTTCCACCAAACTAGTTTTCCAAAAAAGAGAGAGAGATAATTTTCCACCTCATATGATCTCAACCATGTTTTTCGAACATGAATTGTTCTCAATCATATGCAAATTGCGCCTGTAAACCTCTAAAACAGATACCTATTAACCAAGAGAAAAGTTTTATTCTCAGAATTACCTGATCAGCCATCCCATTAGTTAGGGGTGTGAATCCCGCGTCCAAAAAATAACTATATAGGTATGTATGAGACCCACACCCTCAGCCAATGAGGCAATTGGCTGGACAATAATTTTATCCGGCTAGTCGTGAATAAAGATTTACTCATTAACCAATTGAATCACAAGGGCACCACCTCTAGCAACTTGAATTTTTAAGAAAAATAAAAATTTAAATAAAAAATTTAAAACCTAGTTAAATAGATATTTAAATGAAAAGAGCATTAAATAAAACTCATTAAATAGAAAAGAGTAATGGGCTTTGCTTAATGGATCCTCTAAAATTTATTGGCTCAAAAATATGAATTTACAAAGGGAGAATAATAGGAAAATACCCTAAATTCGTAACTAAATTATTACCTAAATAGAAAAAGAGATATTTAATACATTAAATAGAAAGTTAGAGTTGGAATTGGATTCCTAAACCTACCCCATATGGTTTAACACGAATTTGGATCTCTTCCTAGCCTAAATAGAGATTGGAAAGTAAGGAAGGAAGGTTGGAGTTAGGAAATCTCGTAATTAAGAGCAATTAGAGTAGAAATAGGAATAGGAATTCATGCATGCATAAATACACCTCATCAACCCTCTTGGCCGACCCTAGCTCGTTGCCAAAGGTTGCTGGACGTGGGGAAGAGGTTAAGGAGGAGAGGATCTCGTGAGAAGAAGGTGTTCTTGAAACTTCTTCCTCGTTTTTAGGAGTTTCAACCCAATAAGACAAATAAATCTAAAGGTAGGCATTCTCACAAGCTAAAATTCTGAAATTTCGTCTGTAGGTTCTTCCTACCCTCTTGAACGAAACCCCCAAGTTTCATATTTTTCCATCCATCCTATCTTTTGTTCTTAATTTTTGAAGTTCTGCAAACATGATAACCCCGAGACATCATGTTAAATCTATATCTCCTCGTATGCTTGATCCCATGCTATGAAATTTTTATTGTAAATACTTGATCTTGTTCGAGATCTTTTGACCCCGAAAGCCCTAATTTTTGTTGAGCTTGTTACTCGAATTAAATCCATCTTGCTCTCTGTGTCATGTTCTATGTTACTCGTCCTTGTTCGTTCTCAAACCATGTTCAAACCCTGTTCTCTCTTGAATCCCTATTTACTGGAAGTACTCTCGTATGTCTAGTTTCGTTTGCCACTGGTTTCATGATTTTTCATCGCATATATAATTAGTTATGATTTTCTGAACAACCCTATATCAAGAATTGATATCCCTGGTCCGCAATCCAATGTCTGCTCTGACTCCTGTCAGAGTCAGGCGCAGAAAACCAGAAGGTGACGCCTCGACATGTCGCTTTCTGGGCTCCGATTGCGACAGCCTACCTGTCGCAATCAAGAAGGCGACAGGTGTACCGTCGCGTTCCCAGTACCCGATCTGTAAGCCCTGTCGCGACCCGTACAGGACCCTGTCGCGTTCCATCATACCCCTGTCGCGATCCTCATTGGCCTATGTCGCCTTCACAGGAATTTTGGTGAAAAACCCATAAAAATATTTCTGTCACTTTCTAAATAATCCTTACGCCTTTTTACAGTTATACCCCCGGTCAAAACCTTGCCTAAAAATAGAGCAATATTGAATAATTTTAAATACATCTTCACGACTTATTTCCATCTATGATTCCTCTTGCACTTGCACACACATAAACCATCCATTTATGGCTGAAATCTTGCAGAAAATATCTCATAATGTACCTGGTAATTTAGTGAAATAAAGTACATTAATTGCCCTATTTTAAAGGACTTGTAATCGTTTCTTGCGTTCTTTATATTCCGATATCGACACTCCACTGTCCTAGAATTCCTCTAGAACGTCGAGCACCTGTTTTATAAACACACTTTACTTGGCTTGTGGTGAACTCTCCGTCGGATATTCCTTTCGTCGGACTAGTGAACCCTTGCACAAGGCCTCCGTAAGTCTCCTCTGATCATAGATTCCCACATGGTCGACGAGCCGGTTGTACCCTAACACCCATTACACTTTTAGGGATCGATAAGATCCAAACGGCTATTAGAAGTTCGCTCTTACCTTGAATCACGTCGGACCTCTGGACTTGTGCATAACATGGCCGGCGGGAAGATCGTGAATTCCACCTGACTGCCAATACAACGTGCGCGTGTTGTGCCACTGTTACTATCGCCTGTTTACTCGTCGCTTTACGTGCAATGTCCACTAGCTCTCATCTATACTCGACTCGCTCATCTATTCACGTTCACTCTACTATCTCGTCTATTCATCTAGCGATCTTATCTATTTCTTGGTACTCTCTATTTGGCCAATTAAATGATTGATTGTCTACGATAAAAACATGACTATGCTAGGCAACATTATAAGGGCCCGGTCTGGTCCTTGGGAGGAGCACCTGAAAGGCTATAACTCGCGGGGGTCTAATGATCTGGGTGATGACATACACCTAACGCATGAACACGCAAGATTTGATCTATAGCAATCAATTAATCAAACAGTTAATTACTGGTTTACTTGAATCTCGTGGTTGAAAGAATATCGACCAACACTTGCTATCGTGACTTGTGCACTGTTGTGCAACTTTACTTGTTATCTTGTTATACGGCCAATCCGATATCAACACTTGTCGTGCTATACACTCGTGCATTGTGCTATTGTTTCTCATTATCGTGTACCAGTACTTTCTATATGTTTCTCGTTACTCTATCTAGATATCCTGCTTTACAAGACATTAAACACTTAAAGCATGCTTGATTCTGAGATTTAAGTCCTACTGGGCGTTATCGCTCATCCTGCGTTATTTGTCGTTGTGTTCTCAGGTGAGACCGAGGATGAACCATACACTCAAGAGGACGGGAACGACCTGGAGTGATGTCTTGAGTACCCTAGCGTCCTATTGCTATATTTAGCATTGTAGTGGTTAGGTTTGTTGCCCAGCTAGCTAGCCCAGAGGGGGGGTGAATGGGTTATCAAAATTTCGATCTCTGATTAAAACCTGTTTACTGAAAGGATTGCACAACTTAATAACAAGGTTAGAGTTAGAGCAATTAAGACAACAATCACACAAAAACACATCCACAAGACACAAGGATTTTTATCCTGGTTGGAACTCCTCCCACAGGAGACCTACGTCCAGTCCCTGAGCAATACCTCAGGATTTCACTACCAAGGGTACAATCCCCCTTAAAGATCCTTACACCCAGCCTCAACTGGTCTTCCTTCAACCTGAAGGGAAAAACAACCACCCTGGATACCACCAGGTCTTCCTTCGTCCAGAAGGGAACACAACCAAAGAAGAAAAGGTGTGGAAACAGGCTTCAGACTCTAGCTTGACCAGCTACACACTGAAGCTACCAAGGCCCGAGAGAGAAAGAGATTTAACAAGGTTTTCTCTCCAAGGACTACACACGCTCTCACAAATAAAAACTCTTTTTGATCACAGAGAGCTAAGAGCTAAGAACAAGGTTGGAGTGGAAGCTTTGGTCTTGTTTCAATCTTCTAAAGACTCGAAGAGATGGATTTCTTCCTTTTTTTAAATTGCAAGCGTTGTTCCCTTTCTGCTTTTTTCTTCTTCTCCGTCTTGAGTCTTCTATTTAAACTTCTGACTTGAATTTGAACGTTGAAGTGTCCGTTGTCTCTTATCCTGGTGTACGTTAGACTGGTCACTAAGGAAGCTTCTGATCGTCAGTCTTTTATCCTTTTGTACACGCCAGAGAAATGTTTTAGAATCTTGTATCTTGTATCCAACGTTGTACAGATGAGTCTTGTCAGATATCTGCAAGCATATCAACAATAAATAGAGGACAGCTAGGACTGTCGTTGATTGTTAGTTACAGATGGAACATATATTGCAATATATAGCAAAGCTCCTTTCTGTCTAAAAAGTACGTAGACAGAGTAGCATGGAAATAGAAGATATTGTCTGCATGCATGGGAGATACGATCAGAGAGCATTTAATGCGTAGCAGTCAACAGACAAGATATGACTTTGACTTTTCAACGCTATTAAAAAGCATTATACTGATACAACAAGAAATTCAATATAAATAATCCTGATGCTTTCATGACTTATGAAATCGTTATGAGTTATAGCAAGTCGTTATGAACACTTATCAAGTCGTTATGAACTGTAAAGAAATCGTTATGAACTCTAAAGAAATCGTTACAGCAATCAAGTCGTTACGAGTTTCAAAGAAATCGTTACAAGAAATCGTTACACAAAGCAAGGCGTTATGAACTTGTAAAGAAATCGTTATGAACTCTAAAGAAATCGTTACAACAATCAAATCGTTATGAATTTCAAAGAAATCGTTACAAGAAATCGTTACACAAAGCAAGGTGTTATGAACTTGTAAAGAAATCGTTATGAACTCTAAAGAAATCGTTACAGCAATCAAGTCGTTATGAATTTCAAAGAAATCGTTACAAGAAATCGTTACACAAAGCAAGGCGTTATGAACTTGTAAAGAAATCGTTATGAACTCTAAAGAAATCGTTACAGCAATCAAGTCGTTATGAATGATAAGGAAATCGTTACAACAAACAAGTCGTTACGAGTTTCAAAGAAATCGTTACGAGGTCTAAAGAAATCGTTATGAAGTCTAAAGAAATCGTTACGGCTAGAGAGTCGTTGCGAGTTCTAAAGAAATCGTTACGAGGTCTAAAGAAATCGTTACGGCTAGAGAGTCGTTGCGAGTTCTAAAGAAATCGTTACGAGGTCTAAAGAAATCGTTACGGCTAAAGAGTCGTTGCGAGTTCTAAAGAAATCGTTACGAGGTCTAAAGAAATCGTTATGAAGTCTAAAGAAATCGTTACGATGTCTTAAGGAATCGTTGCGATATCGATTTGTTTTGAGTTTTCCGGTCAAAGAGGAAATCGTTCTGCTTATCAAAGAAGTCGATACAAAGACTTGGATAGAATGAGAGATGAGACTTACCTGATTGTCTTGAACTTTCATTTTTCTTTTATTTCCTGTTCTCAAGGCTCAAGTAATCCATTAGTACTATTTTGTTAATCATCAAAATTAATATATAAATAAATGAATTATTTATTATGGGGACAGTTTGGTCATCAATCTCCCCCTTTTTGATGATGACAAAATATACTAAACATCATACAAAAAATTAAACATTCATGTTTTTCAGATTGACTTTAGTTTTCTCCCCCATTTTGTCAATAAGCAAAAAGATAGGCTGAGAGACAAAGAAGAGAGATATCATTGGATTAAGTATGAGAAAGGTAGTACAAGGGAGATAACAAGGAGGCATGCTGTGAGATGACAGCCCATGCCTTGATCTCAAGGTCTTCAAACGTCTGTTGGAAAACCCCAGAAGCAACAGAGAAGTTAGGACCCATGGATTGGGTGGCCCTTTGAATGTACAAAACCCTTTGCTGATCCAAGAATTCTGCATACTGATCTGGGTCCAGAATGAATCTGAAGTAAGTGCTTTTTCCGAAACTGGCACGATGGAGAAATCTATCCAAAGAGATTGGATAGAAGAGCTTCTGATCTATCAGATCCTTCTTCAGAGCGAAGAAAGCTGTATATCTAGCTGCCCACTGAACATAAATCTCTTGAATAGGATTTATGGAGTTGAGATCCATGAAGGCTTCAGCTGAGAGAGAGGGCTTATTTTGATGAACCAAGGAACTGTTGATGGCCTCTAACTGAAGGTGGGTTTCCCTGTAGATGATTGCCCACACGGAGGGTGTAAGCCTTTCACACTCAGAAATGAGTGGAGCCAAAACCTGAGAGGAGATGCGGCCAGAGTGGTATTCTCTGAAGATAAACCGCAGGAAGGAGGGCAGTCTGCTCTGCTTGGCTGACATTCTACCCATCTGCTTGGCAAACATGTCAAATGCATGGGATCCTGCATCTGAATCAAATACTAGGGAATGCAGCTTTGGCAAAAGGACTAGAGAGTCAATCCGGATATCAGCAAAATTCACTGTTAGGGGAATATTCACTGGACGTTCGGATCTTAACATTACTATAGCTGAATGGAATTGAGAGAACTGGACTTCTGGCAGTTTGTTCAGGAAGCAGAAGTCACTGTACTGCTGGAAGCTTTTGGCAATGCGGATCTCTTTCAAGATGAAAGGACCCCACAAATTCTTATGCTTGAGAAAGAACCACTCAGAGAGAGTGAGAGAATGAGCTCCATGCGAAATGGATTCGGCCCTGGCAGTCAAGAACTTGTTGTATTGAGCTTTGTTGCCCTTGACATTTGCCCACTGATCTTCAGTCTTGAACTCAGTCCCCTCAAAGATTTTGGATTTATGAAAGTGGGATAACTGGGTAAGAGGAAGAACAATATTTAGGTGCTCAGTAAGGTTGAGGAAGGGAATACCATAAATGGTGGAGAGGATGCACTTTTGAAGATATTCCTTATAAAGGAATCTTTTCTGAGGTTCAAGGGTAAGAGAGTACCAAAGAGGTGGAAATAAGGAGGAGGAGATGGAAGCAGAGGATGATTGTTTCCTCTTTTTCTTGGCAGGACTGGGAGGATCAGTCCTGTGGATATGAGTGGCAGTGTAGAGAATGGTGGAAAGGGTATTTCTCTCAAAGTCATCCGGCAAGTTTGTGTCAAAGACACCAAGTAGAGGAGGATTTTCTGGAATAAAAGTAACAGAGGAAGGAGGAGTAGGAGGATAGAAAAGGTGTTTGGATTGAAGGATGAAGTGGGTTGAATTGGAGTGGTTTGAGTTTGAGGTGATGAGGGTGAGAAGGATGATGGGGCTGAGGTGTGAGAAGGAGTAGGAGAGAAGGTAGGTTGAGATGAAATGATAGAGGATGATGGTTGGGTGCGAGGTACTGGGTGTTTTATAGTTGGTGGAGCAGGAGGGGCTGTGAGAGGAGAGGTAGGTGAGGACAAAATTGGAGTTGCAAGATTTGAAGTGTCAGGGGCCGAAGTAGCTGACATGGGCTCTTTCCCTTTGGCTTCTCTGACAACTGAAGAGGGTCCTGATGACCCTGAAGCTTGCCCTGATGGCCCTGGTGGCCCTGATGCTTGAACTGGTAGCCCTGATGGCCGAGAGACTTCTGCTGGAGGCCCTGGTGGCCTAGGAACTTCAGCTGGACTGCTCTGAGTGGGTGCAGGAGGGACACCACTAGACCTTGAAAGATTAGCCAGCAAATTCTTCATATCGGACATCTCTTTATTGAACCACCTCATTGCATTTCGAATTGAGGATAGATCAGAGGAGGTTGAAGCTTGATTAGAGATAATGCCCTGAACACTTGTCTGAACGGATGACAAGACTTCTCCTTGAGCTTTCAACAATGCCATAATAGGCTTCAGATTGACTTTTCTGTGACTCTTTCTTGGCCTTTTGTGAGCCACTCTCTTTTGCTTCCCTTGCTGAATGACAGGCTCCTCAAGATTGATATTGCTTGCACCTGGGCCTTCACTAACAGGAACACTGGCAGGAGGTGGAATTTCCTCAATGCCTACTTGCTCCCCCTGACTAGGAGCGGGGAGTTCAACACTTTCTTGCTCCCCCTTAGCAGGAGCTTCTTCCAACACAACTTTCTCCAAGTGGCCTTCTGCCACGGATTCAGGCACTTCAGGTTCAAAGAGACTTTGCTCCCCTTGGCTAGGAGCTTCATCCATGACCACATCTTGTTGAGTACCTGCTTGTACCTCAACATTAGCAATTGTTTCTGACAGAATTTCTGTATGGCCTGGTGCCATAGCTTCTTCTTCAACACATCCACCTTCTTTAGAAGTAGCTGAGGTGGAGGGAATGGAATCCAATACTTCTTTTAAGATTGAGGCGACTAAGGTGGTGGGCAAAGAGTCTGCCACACCAGCTGCACCTTCTTCCAACTGAACTTCTGGAGAATGAGAGATAATCTCCACAACAGGTGAGACTGAACCTTCTGCCTGGCTGGACACAACTGGTACTGCTGCTTCTTGAACAACTGCTGCTGCTGCTTGCTCTGCTGCTGCTGCTTCTTCTTCTGCTACTGCTGCTTGCTCTGCTGCTGCTACTTCTTCTTCTGCTACTGCTTCTTCTTGAACTTCTAAAATATCCCCAATAATTGCTTCTCCTTCAGCCACAGAAGACTTTGACCACATTCCATCTACCACTGAGAATCCACTTTTCTTCAGATTTCTGGATCTTATTGACTGGCCCATCTTTTCAGCTACTGCACCTGACATATCTACTCCAAAGTGCTTGAAAATCTTGGTCAGTAGATGAGCATACGGTAGGGAAACATTCAACTTGCTCTTTGTTTCCCATATCTGAGCATGTGCAAACATCATTCGCTCAATCATCACTGCGGCCAGGTTTATCTCTTTGTTCTGGATTGCCCAGAACATTATGTCCGAATCTGCCCTAGTGCATGAAGAAAAGGTAGCACTACGAGGTACTATGATTTGGCAGACTATAAAGTGAAGCAATCTATTAAATGCGGACATCTGATTAATATCAAGCTTCCCGTCCTTCAGCTTAAACCCTGGACCAATAATCCCGAGACCTTTGACTTCATCATTCACAGAGTGAATGCCACTAAATCCAGAGGTCTTCACTCCAAACAAATCACGCAAAAGCTCATGGGTTATTCTGATTTGGATGCCCTTGACAGAGGAAACAAGGGACCCATCTGCTTCCGATTTCAGACAAATGTAGAAGGCTTTCACCAAGTCCGGGTAGCTTACCTCATTGAAAGTGACTACATCCATCCACTGCAATCTTCTCAGGGCGTCGACTAGCCTGGCCAAGCCACTCTTCTCAAGATTCTGAACATCCACTGCCTTATTTCCGCAAATCTTCGTCTTCACAAACGTAAACCTCTCTTGCTCCTTTGGGGACAAATACTCAGCACTGTAGCCCCCTACGCTTCCGGAGATCATCGGAGCGGCCATGGGTGCAGAGAAGAAGGAGATTCTGGTGAAGGGAAATGACGGAAGAGGTGGAAGCTCTCGAAGGGATTCTTCGCGGGAAGAGGAGAAAGCTTCGAAAGTTGCAGAGAGTCGATCCCAAAATCGTTAGGGCATCGGCTTTGGGTGAACGGATAGAGGATAAAAGGGTAAAGGTAGAAGACAAGTCGTTCTCAGAACGATTTGAATAAATTATTACTATTTTATCGAAAAGTGAAGCGCCAGAGGCAGTAAAGCCAGAAAACGACAAAATCGTTTGACGGGTCAAACAGCTTTTAATACGATAGCGGTCAAGGAATGTAGACAAACTGAATTTTGCTCATTGTTAAAGAGGGAAAATTTCATTTCTATCTGAAAATTTTTATGCCAATAAAATTACAGAGATCTTTTCACACATTGCACATCCCTAATTCCCTTCTAAGAGATGTAAATCTCTCTTCAGGTAGGGCTTTTGTGAAGATGTCTGCTAATTGACCATTTGTATCTATAAAAGAAATTTCTAAATTACCACTAGCTACGTGGTCTCGAATAAAATGATATCTTACCTCAATGTGCTTAGTCCTTGAGTGCTGAACTGGATTTTTGGTGAGGTTGATGGCACTTGTATTATCACACAATAGTGGAATTGATTTGATGTGAATTCCGAAATCCTCAAGTTGTTGCTTTATCCAAAGAAGTTGTGTACAGCAACTTCCAGCAGCAACATATTCTGCCTCAGCTGTTGATAAAGCTACTGAATTTTGTTTCTTGGATGACCATGATATTAAACATCCTGCAAGAAACTGACAACAACCACTGGTGCTTTTTCTATCTACTTTGCATCCAGCATAATCAGCATCTGAATATCCTACTAATTCTATTTCACAAGATCTAGGATACCAGAGACCTAAATCATGAGTTCTAGCCAGATATCTAAATATTCTTTTTACTGAAATTAAATGAGACTCTCTAGGGTCTGCCTGATATCTAGCACACATGCACACACTAAACAAAATATCTGGTCTACTTGCAGTTAAGTAAAGTAATGATCCTATCATACCTCGATAATTCTTTTGATCTACCTTTTTACCTTTTTGATCACTGTCCATTCTGATTGATGTGCTCATTGGGGTTGATAAAGGCTTTGCATCTTCAAATCCAAATTTCTTTAACAGCTCTTTGGTGTACTTGGCTTGACAGATATGAGTGCCATCCTTCCCTTGCTTGATTTGCAATCCAAGGAAGTAGCTTAGCTCCCCCATCAAGCTCATTTCGAATTCTCCCTGCATAAGCTTTTCAAAGTACTTGCAAAGAGATTCATCAGTAGATCCAAAAATAATATCATCTACATATATTTGCACAAGAAGTATATGTTTATCCTTAGACTTTATAAATAATGTACTATCTACTTTACCTCTAGTGAAACCATGATCTAATAAGAAAGTACTGAGCCTTTCATACCAGGCTCTAGGTGCTTGCTTCAAACCATATAAAGCCTTATGTAGTTTAAATACATGATTTGGAAATTCGAGATCATCAAAACCTGGAGGTTGTTCAACATAAACTTCCTCCTTGATAAAGCCATTTAAAAAGGCTGATTTGACATCCATTTGAAATAGTTTTAAATCAAATGCAGATGCATAAGCAAGTAAAATCCTAATAGCCTCAAGTCTAGCTACAGGTGCATAGGTTTCATCGAAATCTATGCCTTCCTCTTGGGAGTAGCCTTGAGCTACCAGTCTGGCCTTGTTCCTTAAGATTATTCCAGACTCATCCAGTTTATTTCTGAACACCCACTTGGTGCCAATAACTGAATGATTGGATGGTCTAGGAACAAGTGACCATACTTGGTTTCTCTTGAACTGATTTAGTTCATCTTGCATGGCTAATATCCAAGATTCATCAGATAAAGCTTCATTGACTGTCTTAGGCTCTATTTGAGAAACAAAGGCTAAGTAATCACAAGGAATTACATTACCTCTTGTTCTTACCCCTACAGATGGATCACCAATAATATTTTCAGGAGGGTGATCTTTCTGATGTCTCCATTCTTTTGGAAGATTTTCATGTTGAATTTCAGTTTGCTGCAGTTCTTCCAGAGGAGGATCATCCTTGTCCTTAATTGAGGTATTCTTTAACTTTTCAGACAAGTCATCTGCATCATCAATGTCACTAATTTCTTCCTTTTTCAAGGAAGGGTTAGATTCATCAAAAATAACATGTACAGATTGTTCAATTAATAAGGAACGTTTATTGAAAACTCTATAACCTTTGGGTTTAGAAGAGTACCCCATAAAGATGCCTTCATCTGATTTGGCATCCAACTTACCAATGTCCCTTTTTCCATTGTTATGGATGAAGCAAGGACATCCAAATATTCTGAAATGGCTGATCTTTGGCTTCTTTCCTTTGTAGAGTTCATAAGCAGTCTTCTTCAGAATTGGCCTGATCATCACTCTATTAATGATATAACATGCAGTGTTGATAGCTTCGGCCCAGAAGTATCTTGGCAAATCATATTCTGACAACATGGTTCTTGCCATATCCAAGAGAGTTCTGTTTTTCCTCTCAGCAATTCCATTCTGTTGAGGTGTCCTTGGAGCTGAGAAGTTGTGCTCAATTCCTTGATCATCACAGAACTTTGTAAACTTTTCATTCTGAAACTCACCACCATGATCTGATCGGATAGAGACAATTGTGAATTTCTGATCTTTCTGAACTTTCTTACTGAAGCTGACAAAATTTTCAAATGTGTCATCTTTGTGCTCTAGAAAGGATACCCAAGTGAATCTCGAATAATCATCAACTATTACAAATCCAAAAATCTTTCCTCCTAAACTGGTAGTCCTCATTGGCCCAAATAGATCCATGTGAAGTAGTTCTAAGGGCTTTGAGGTGGTTACTACAGTCTTTGATTTGAAGGAGCTCTTGGTGTGCTTTCCTCTTGCACAAGGTCTGCAAATGCTGTCCAATCTGAAATTTACCTTTGGCAGTCCTTCCACTAGCTTTCTCTTTCTGAGCCTGTTCAACCCGTCCAAGCTACAGTGGCCCAATCTTCTGTGCCACAACTCAGTTGATTGATCTTTACTAGCTGCCAAACACACATCTTGATCCTTGAGTTCCTCGAGATATAGAACATACAAATTTCTTTCTCTGTAGGCTTCAAATATGACTGCACCATCCTTTAAGATACTGCATTTTGATTCTTGAAACTGAATTTGATGGCCTTTGTCACACAACTGGCTGATACTGATAAGATTGTGCTTTAACCCTTTGACCAGCATAACATCTTCAATTACTGATTTTCCTTTGATATTCACGGATCCACTTCCTATTACAACTCCTTTTCCATTATCTCCATATGTGACTGTACCTTCTTCAGCTTGGAGATCAACGAAAAACTTCTTGTTGCCTGACATGTGCCTCGAGCATCCACTGTCCAAATACCATTTGGATGCTCTTGACTTTCCCTGAAATTAAAACACTAAATTTTAGGTACCCAAGTTCTTTTGGGTCCTGATGGGTTAGTATCATTGTCTTTTCCTTTAATTATCCATTTTTTGTTCTTGTTAGGACAGGTTTCTTTGTTATGTCCAAGTCTATTACAGTGAGTACAGCAGGTTGTTCTAGTTACTCTTTCAACTGGTGTGTGTTTAAATTTTTTATGTTCTTTATTCTTTTCAGATATAAATTTAGGAGTTGGATAAGTTTTCGGAAAGACTTTTGTTTCTTCATTTTCTGAGGGAGTATATCCAAAACCATATTTCTTTTTAGTTGATCTTTTAGCTCCATTTATCATTAGGAGTGGTTTATTATTTGTGAACTTATTTATAGTGTTTGTCAGGTGTTCCTTTTCTTTATTTAGTCTTTCTATTTCTGTTTTGAGTTCACTTAAGTCTTCCTGTTTTTCTAGGTTAGTTATTTTTCTGTTTTTCTCTTTTAAATCTTCACACAATAATTCATTTCTCCTTTTCTGTTCAGTTAATTGTTTTTCAAGTTCTTCGTTTTCTGTTTTTAGGTCTGAGTTTGTATTTTCTAAACAGACTAAATTTTTCTTACTATTTTTAAGTAATTTAGATACTTCTTTATATTTTTCATAAAGTTCATTAAAAGCACTTTCTAAGTTATCAGAATCTGAATCATTGCATGAATCAAAAGAAGAGTCAGAAGTTACCTTGTCTTCGGTGTTGGCCATGAAAGCCAAGTTGACTTCTTCACCTTCACTGCTTGAGCTTGACTCACTGTCTGAGTCACTGCTATTCTCCCAAGCAGCTGCCATTGCCTTCTTTTTGTACTTCTTGAATCTTCTAAAGTTGTCCCTCTTTTTGTGATCATTTTTCTTAAGCGTTGGACAGTCTGCCTTGATGTGTCCAGGCTTCTTGCATTCATAACAGATCACTTCTCCTTTCTTTTGATCCTTTACTTCTGGTTTTCTGAAGTCTTTGTTTTTCTTGAAAAATTTTCTTCCGGACTGATACTTCTTTTTCTTTGCTAGAATCCTTTGAAGTCTTCGAGACAGCATGGCTTCTTCATCATCACTGTCTTTACTACTTTCACTATTATCCAAAGATTCTTCTGAATTATCTTCACTTGCTTTGAGAGCATTTGATTGTTTCCTTCTGCTGGAGGATTCTCCTAATCTCTCCATGTTTATCTCGTGAGCCATGAGAGATCCTATTAGCTTTTCCAATGACATTAACTTTAAATCATTGGCTTCTTCAATGGCTGTTACCTTTGGAGTCCATGAAGATGGTAGAGATCTGAGGACTTTTCTAACCATATCTGGTACATCATAAACCTTTCCCAAACCAGCTAATCCATTTGTAATGTCTGTGAATCTGCTGAACATCTGAGTTATTGATTCACCTGTCTGCATCTGAAATCTTTCATATTGAGCTACTAGAATATCTATTCTTGTCTCCTTTACCTTGTCTGTCCCTTCATAGGTAATTCTGAGCTTTTCCCACATCTCCATTGCGGATTTGCAGGCTGAGACTCTATTGAATTCTTTCTTGCTTAGGGCACAGCATAATATGCTCTTGGCTTTGCAGTTTAAGGATATTTTTTTCTTATCATCATCTGTCCACTGAGCCTTAGCGTTTGTGACCAAAAGATCACCTTCTTCTACAATGGACCAGATTGTGTAATCATGACCTTGTAGAAAATATTCCATTCTAGTCTTCCAGTAGGTGTAGTCTTCTCCATCGAACAAGGGAGGCCTGTTGACTGACTGACCTTCGAAGTTGCTTTGGGCTGCCATAGATCTTTGCTCTTCAGATCGTTGGATCTTCTTCTTTGTCGAAGAGACGGGCTCTGATACCACTTGTTGCCCAGCTAGCTAGCCCAGAGGGGGGGTGAATGGGTTATCAAAATTTCGATCTCTGATTAAAACCTGTTTACTGAAAGGATTGCACAACTTAATAACAAGGTTAGAGTTAGAGCAAATAAGACAACAATCACACAAAAACACATCCACAAGACACAAGGATTTTTATCCTGGTTCGGAACTCCTCTCCACAGGAGACCTACGTCCAGTCCCTGAGCAATACCTCAGGATTTCACTACCAAGGGTACAATCCCCCTTAAGATCCTTACACCCAGCCTCAACTGGTCTTCCTTCAACCTGAAGGGAAAAACAACCACCCTGGATACCACCAGGTCTTCCTTCGTCCAGAAGGGAACACAACCAAAGAAGAAAAGGTGTGGAAACAGGCTTCAGACTCTAGCTTGACCAGCTACACACTGAAGCTACCAAGGCCCGAGAGAGAAAGAGATTTAACAAGGTTTTCTCTCCAAGGACTACACAAGCTCTCACAAATAAAAACTCTTTTTGATCACAGAGAGCTAAGAGCTAAGAACAAGGTTGGAGTGGAAGCTTCGCTCTTGTTTCAATCTTCTGAAGACTCGAAGAGATGGATTTCTTCCTTTTTTCAAATTGCAAGCGTTGTTCCCTTTCTGCTTTTTCTTCTTCTCCGTCTTGAGTCTTCTATTTAAACTTCTGATTGAATTTGAACGTTGAAGTGTCCGTTGTCTCTTATCCTGGTGTACGTTAGACTGGTCACTAAGGAAGCTTCTGATCGTCAGTCTTTTATCCTTTTGTACACGCCAGAGAAATGTTTTAGAATCTTGTATCTTGTATCCAACGTTGTACAGATGAGTCTTGTCAGATATCTGCAAGCATATCAACAATAAATAGAGGACAGCTAGGACTGTCGTTGATTGTTAGTTACAGATGGAACATATATTGCAATATATAGCAAAGCTCCTTTCTGTCTAAAAAGTACGTAGACAGAGTAGCATGGAAATAGAAGATATTGTCTGCATGCATGGGAGATACGATCAGAGAGCATTTAATGCGTAGCAGTCAACAGACAAGATATGACTTTGACTTTTCAACGCTATTAAAAAGCATTATACTGATACAACAAGAAATTCAATATAAATAATCCTGATGCTTTCATGACTTATGAAATCGTTATGAGTTATAGCAAGTCGTTATGAACACTTATCAAGTCGTTATGAACTGTAAAGAAATCGTTATGAACTCTAAAGAAATCGTTACAGCAATCAAGTCGTTACGAGTTTCAAAGAAATCGTTACAAGAAATCGTTACACAAGCAAGGCGTTATGAACTTGTAAAGAAATCGTTATGAACTCTAAAGAAATCGTTACAGCAATCAAGTCGTTATGATTTCAAAGAAATCGTTACAAGAAATCGTTACACAAAGCAAGGCGTTATGAACTTGTAAAGAAATCGTTATGAACTCTAAAGAAATCGTTACAGCAATCAAGTCGTTATGAATTTCAAAGAAATCGTTACAAGAAATCGTTACACAAAGCAAGGCGTTATGAACTTGTAAAGAAATCGTTATGAACTCTAAAGAAATCGTTACAGCAATCAAGTCGTTATGAATGATAAGGAAATCGTTACAACAAAAAGTCGTTACGAGTTTCAAAGAAATCGTTACGAGGTCTAAAGAAATCGTTATGAAGTCTAAAGAAATCGTTACGGCTAGAGAGTCGTTGCGAGTTCTAAAGAAATCGTTACGAGGTCTAAAGAAATCGTTACGGCTAGAGAGTCGTTGCGAGTTCTAAAGAAATCGTTACGAGGTCTAAAGAAATCGTTACGGCTAGAGAGTCGTTGCGAGTTCTAAAGAAATCGTTACGAGGTCTAAAGAAATCGTTATGAAGTCTAAAAAAATCGTTACGATGTCTTAAGGAATCGTTGCGATATCGATTTGTTTTGAGTTTTCCGGTCAAAGAGGAAATCGTTCTGCTTATCAAAGAAGTCGATACAAAGACTTGAATAGAATGAGAGATGAGACTTACCTGATTGTCTTGAACTTTCATTTTTCTTTTATTTCCTGTTCTCAAGGCTCAAGTAATCCATTAGTACTATTTTGTTAATCATCAAAATTAATATATAAATAAATGAATTATTTATTATGGGGACAGTTTGGTCATCAAGGTTTGAAGTTTAGTCTTTTACTTTCTTTCAATGTAATTGGGCCTCATAGATTGGCTCTGATATTAGTGGTTGTAACTAGGCATCGGAATGTATTAATGAAAAGAATTTGCTTTAGTATTATTCATTGTGCAATGGTTTGATGTCTAGTGCTCGCTCTATACCCGTTCACTTGCAACTGCCTTCGTGCTTCGATATTCCGCGTCGGAACGTGACACCACCACTCGACTCGGCTCTAATGACCAAAACACCCCTCCCTAAGGATGTCAACGGGTTGGATACAGTGCGGATAATAGACAACTCGTTTCCGTATCTATTAAGAAAGGGCCATATCCATTTGTTGTTCGCTAAGAATTTAGATAAGAGTATATTCAAAATCTATTTTGAGTATTTGAAAAAATACGAATAATGGACGGTTAGCGAATAATTACATATTCTAAGATTATATACACAACTAAAATTTATGGTACAAATTAACTTAATTAGAATAAAGTTTAAATTGAAACGAAACATCCATACAATTAACAAATTATATATTTCAACATAGTTTCATCATCATCATTCATGAGTCAAAATAGAACGAAATTAACAGGGCACCATCCTCCGTCGCATTGTCAAAAGAAAGAGAGGAAAGAGCAGACTCCGTTTAACTTTCGAAAAGGCCCAAAGGAGAGAAAGGAGAGAGGAGTTCGAGAAACAGAATAGAGGAAGCCAAGAGCGAGGAGAGAGAAGATTATGGTGAGAACTTGGCACCTGCTCCACCATCCATTGTGTTGCCATGCCACCATCAGCATGCATTGCCACCATCCACACGGTATATTGCAGGGAGGAGAGAGAAAAGAGAGGAGACCTAAATGAGAGAGAGAGAAGAGAGAAGAGGTCACGTGTTGAAGGCTCAAATGAGGGAGAGGAGATTGAGAAAAGTCGTTGGGATGACGAGCAAATTAGAAGTTTAAGCTGTAGAGAGGCCCAAAAGAGAGGAAAGAGGAGGTCGAGAGAAATCAAAGAAGTCGAGAGAGAAGAGGCGTGGTGTGGTGGGAAATGAAATTTGAGAAAGACCAACTGCACTGGGCTGTTGACGCCTAGAGAAGCTCATGTTAAATTGAAAATGTGTGAACTATACAAAATATAATAAGATTTTTTTACAGGAACTCTCATATCGGATGGGGGAAATATGTATTAGATATTAAGGGCGCTGCAATAAATTGTCATGGGTTAAGACAATATTTTACTATCTACCATTTGATCTAAATCAAAGAGATAATTATATAGCTTACATAACAATAATAAACATATATAAATTTGGCATGGAATGTATTTATTTTTATATTCTTTATATATTTGATATTAAAATAGATCGAAGATAAAGTGAAGATATCATAAATATTCTCAATTTATCCTAATACCAAATATGCCATGTGTCAAGTTGCTGCTGCTTCTGGGGGGGTTGGTAATTTGGAGCTGGCAGGCTGCTGACCGGCTGAACAGAAGATTCTGCTCCACGCTCGCCCTGATGCGGCGATGATGACCGTCCACCCTCCAAATTTGAAAGCCGCCACCTCCCATCCCACTCTCTAACAAACTACTTCACTGTGAAGCATTTGTTTCTTCTAAAAAATATTTTTTTTTTTTTTAAAAGCGGAGATCATGATTTGATCTCACTGAATAATATTTTTCTTCATTTATAATGGGTGTACAGAAAATAAACTTTTGTAAATTTATAAGTTAAATGAATCCCTCCTCTTTATAATATTCGCAAAACAAGTCCTAAAATTTATCATTAGATAAATTAATTAAATTTTTATATCAAATATTTAATTTATTTTCTAATTTTTCATAAAATTATAATTTATTATAATAAATATTATTTTTTTATTATTTTATAGTGCACGCAATGTTTGGCAGTAGAAATTCTTTTTTACAATAATTAATTAATCCAAGTGTATGGTCGCGTACCAACAAACTCGTGCGTTTTTTAAAAGAAAAGGAAGGTCGTAATCCATCTGGACTTTTTTAATTCTGGGAGATATCACATTTGATGGTGAGTCAGAGTCACATTGCTATGTAGATCACGGGCAGATCTAGCATGTATCTAGTGGAATCTTGTGACTCTATTAGATAAAAAAATTTATATTAAAAGTACAAGTTTTTATCATTAGTGATTCTACTAAATTTATATGGGTGCACCATTAAAACTTCATTAAAAAAAAATTTAGATCCGCCGTTAATATAGACGCGTCATGCATGATGCAGCCTTTCCCATCATGTCATGGGCATATCATATCCTCATGCCATGATGCGCATCTTCAGATGGCCATCATGCATCTGGACTCGATGGTGACGCCGCCTTCCGAGTCGAGCATATGCCCCGCGGTCGTCGCGTCCCGGTTTAATTTCCTCTGATAAGATCGGACGTGGGGGTTGTTATATATATATATTTTGATGGGGTTACTCATAATAAAGTGGGCTCCACGCAGATGTTTCTAGGCCACCGCGTTAGACCAGGACCTCCCTCTCATGTTCTGGCTCGGGGGATGTGGACGCCCCCACAACTTCCTCTGAAATATTTAATAATGTCAAATAAAAACTCTTCTTTGTTATATATTTTATAAAAAAATGGTTTTTTTTAAATCATAAGATCATGAATTGAATGCCTTTTTACAGGAAAAAAAGACTAAGGCTTTTGCGTCAAAACATGGAGATGCCGTTCTTTTTCTTTAACCTTTTTCTCTGCATTTACATGAACCAACAAAGACCTAGGTCAAAATACATCTGCAAACTAAATTTTTTTGACAGTGTGATATTACTGAAATAATTCTTCTTTTAATTTTCCCCCTTGTTTTTGAAAGAAGATACCCGCAATCTCTATTCCACTCGGCATAAACTCAAATACCGTCGTGTTAGATTTTTCGTCTATTAAAATTAACAAGATGCCGACAGTCTTAATAAGATTTTGGTGAATGATAAATTTTACATAAATAAGACGAAAAAAGAGAGAGAGAGTCATTTTTACCTCCGAGAGGCGACGGCATACAAAACTAGATAACGTCAATATTTTTGTGAGAATCCTCAATCAAATAATGAAAACTAAATAAAAGTACCATGGAGTTTATATATTAATCATGTCCTATCCAGTGTGACAATTAAGTAATTAAAACTGATGCATCTGCTGGTGCAACATTATTATCAGGTGAGCACTAAGCAAGCTCTCAATGCATGAAGGAACGGTTTCTTAAAAAAAAAGAAACTTATAAAAAAGGGAGAGAGTGGAGAGTTCTAGTCGTTTCTTCCTGTTTCCTTTGCCTCTCCTTCTAGCAGCTTCTTGTGTCTCACCTTAAGGAAGCATATATATATATTGGAGAGTGGGGTTGGAAGGAGGACGTACGGGTTTTAATTCCTCCTCAAGTATCTCTGATATTTATATCGACAGATATATTCCAAATCGATCGGCGGATGGAGATTTCAATTGTCCATTTTGTCAGCCTTTCACACCGCAGCTATACTTACTTGTTTCAAGTCTTGGTTTTGTACAATACTTATTGGACTTGAACACGCCCGACCTGTAACGGGCGTTTGAAAGTTTAAAACTTTTTGATTCGTATTTGTACGTAACATGGTGGGTGGTTCAATGCGTAGATTAATCAACTCTTTTTCTTTTTCTTTTTCCGCCGTTGCGTTTGTTCCTCGCACGTGGTAAGACGCGCGCGTAATTAACAACTTGTTTTGAGCATGTTAAAAAATTTCTTTCCTTTTTTGTAATACTTTATAATTAATCCTACTTTAGATGGATAATAATCTCCGTACATCCATCATTAGTCCACCTTTATTTGGATTTGGATGACACAATAGTGATGATATATATTAGAGAGTGGTACGACGACAGTGAAAAAATGATGGTGATAATGGGACGTGTTAGTATTATTAGACGAGTAACAAATATCATATTATTATTATTATTATTATTTTTCTGTTGTGATTGTATGTTCTCTATTATAATGGTAGAGCATGTAAATCTTTTATTGATGTATAGATTGAAAATTCCTAGATAATGTGAAACGAAGAATTAATATTTGAAAACAAAAAAGAAGAAGACTGCTTGGCCCCGTAAGTAATACTTTGCAAAGAAGAAGACAGAAACGTCCCACTCGTGTGTTGGACCTCCTTCCTTCGTGATGGCTCCAAACGATGGCGAGACTTTGGGTTTAGCTCATGATATTAACTTTGACATATATGCTAATATACGAAAAAAAAGAAGACAAAGTGAAGTGAGATATACCCAAAATGTCTTTTTCTTTCTAGCTCAGAATCTTAGGAGTAATGTTAGGGAAAGCATATATACATATATATATATATATATTTATTAATCATACTTGAAACATTATAACATCCATCTCATATATATATATAGCTATCCGATAAACCAGTCAGCTTAGAAACTGATGTATCACATGCGTTTCCCCTGGTCTACTGAAAACATCGATCAACAACGCGCGTGTTAACTAAACTCAGATTAACGCTGGCCGACCAATGGTCAAAATTGTCAATAATAGCGACGTTTAGAGAACACAGTCTCTCACTCTCTTGCGTATGTACTCAAAAGTCAAAACATAGGCTGCCTTCTCGTGCGGTCAAATTCCATCAAGAAACACCGAGCCCATTTATCAAAGTTCCACTTGCCTTCCAGTGGACGCTGCAACGAAAGTTTTCATGGTTTCAGACGCTAAATCCACTGCGCTTGGGTTTCTGGCCCCCACCCTCACTTGAAATTTAGTATTATCAGCGACATATATTTATATATCTTTTTTTTTTTAAATTCTAGATATATATATATATTTATATCTCTCTTATGGATACAAATGACTTCAGAGAGTCAAACGTGTATTTATTCTTTCATTGTCATTTTTAGTATATATATATAATGAAAAAAAAATTAAAAATATATTCTTGACTTCCATAACAGTAGGCCTGAGGCATTTTAGAGAGAGAGAGAGGGATGAATGCAAATACACACTTAGGAAAGATTCTTGCAGAATTATTTTTTTAACAAGAGTATATATGAAAAAAAACATTTTTTATAAAAAATTTACATGTGGGAAAAGGCGGCAGAGTTAAAACTTTTATTATGAAAAAAATGTACACGTGGGAGAAGGGGACAGAGTGGCCATATATAAATAACCTTATCTTTGAAACCTTAATGGTTCCAAAAGGCGAATTATTTGGGGGGCCCCTCCCGGCAACTAGGCTAATAAAATGTCGTCACTGATGAGGTCAGCCAAACCGTTCCACTCTAACCTGGACAGATGCGGCTGCCGCCAGCTGGGTGGGATTTTGATGAGTGGGGAATTTTTATTTTTATTTTAGCAGCCTCAATCTAGATGTTTTATTTATATTTATAAACTCCAACAGCTACATATTTATTTGAAAAATACTTCACATTGTTAATGACTGATCCCTGCATCTCTCTCTAAGAAAAGCCCTTGAAAAAAGGATGTTTTTGAAAAATACAAGTATAATCATATAAGATCAATAAGCAAACGTGAAGATTCTAGGGTTTAATCCCTAAACATGATGCATTAGAGAGGTTAGAAGCTGAAATCCCTTCAGGTTAGTAAGCCCAGCAGGTCCACAACCTTGTCAAGCCTTTAAATTTTAAATCTTGACCCACATAGATTTTTGATATTGATGTGGATTATTGAAAAGATAAATTAATTAGGAGTCCCTTGACTTATTTTCTAATTTCTGACAGAGTTGTAATTTATTATAGTAAGTGTTATCATCTATTACAGTATACGTTAAACTCTGTTACAGTAAAAACTTCTATGTTACAGTCAGAGACTCCTAATTAATTTACTATTATTGAAATCTTAAATTTGGATCAGATGTTTCACGGCAGAGTCTGTATGGATTTTAATAAAAAGAGGCCACAATAATAGAAGAAAGTCGAAATAAGTTTGGACAATAGTGTTAGACTAAGTGTCTCTCTTGCATGTGAGAGAGGATTTATCATCTAGAAACCCTAGTTGTTGTAGGGTTTTTGCACTACTTCATCTCCTATGTCCTACATTGGAAGTCCCATTGCTAACAAACAACTAGCCCTCCCTATCATTGTCGAAATTTTGTCATCTTGTGCAACTGTTCAATGGGTGGGGGAACTAGTATAAGATGATTGTTCCTGTCTGGAGGCAACTCTCCTCCTCTTCCCCTTCTTTCTCCTCTCACCCCATGATTGTTCCTATGTGTGTGAAGCTCTTTACTATTTCCCTTCTTTGGATTCCCTCTTCCTCTTCTCCTTCTTTTTTGCATCGGCCCCTTGCCCTCTTTTGCTTTTTCTTTCTCATCCCAGTCCATTGTGATCCCTTGTGTGTGTCCCCCTCCACCATCATTGTCCACTTTTCTTCTTCTCCATTGTAACCCATACTAGCCATGCTTCCTCCCCTAGTGCCAATTCTCACTTGTTCTTTCTTGCCGCATCGCCCTCCCTCTTGTTGCCCCTCTACATTGTATCCCTTCCTCATAGGCCCATCCCTTGTCTTGTCACCTTCTCTCTATCTCCCCTCTCCCAAGATCCTTTTCTTCCCCCCATAAGCCTCTTGTGAAGCAGAGCCCTCCTGTAACGTCGCGCATTTTCTGGATCCCCGTGGATCCAGGTTTAGCGGGTTTGGTGGCCAATGTGAGGCCCATTAGTATTGTGTGTTTCTTATTAGATCCTTACCGGGCTTGGTTATGGGTCTGTGTTGGTGTTCAGCTCGCTGGACATCATGTGTGACGTCGACTGTGTGTTGGCGGCAATGGTGTGCCGTTAACATGATTTTAGCGTCCATCGATGTGGACGTCTACCGATGGTTCTAGTGTGTTCCGTAGTATGAACTTGGCGGCCAAAGATGTGGACACCAGTGGGGTGGCTGTTTGGTTAACGACACAGAGGTTGACGTTAACCTGACGCACCTGTGTTTTTAGGGCTGACCCGAGCCTTGTTCTTTCCCCTCTCTCTCCCTTCCTCTTTGCCCACCTTCACCCTTGAGCTTCTTCGCGAGTTCTGACGGTCGGCGGGAGCTCGTGGGAAGGCTGTGGTGCGTGTGGTAGCAGCAGATCGGGCGGGAATGGCGAATTGGAGCGCGGTGTTTGTGGGGCGTTCCTCGGGTTTCGGCGTGATTCAAGGTTTTTCTGGGGTTTAATTGCGTTTCCGAGGTAGGGACTGGACCCCTGGATTCCTCATGGTTGATTGGTTATGGTTTGTTTGTATAGATTGCATGTTAATTGAGTTTTTGGGAAAAAGGGTTACCATGCCGGAAAATTGGGTGGTTTGATCAATCCAAATATTGGATCTTACTTTTCTGGTTTAATTATAGGTGTAAGGGGAAGAGTTTTCCCATGTTTTTCTATTGTATTTATGGCTACATTGCCTGTGCAATCGGTTTAGGGCCATTTTGTGTGTTCTGGCGGGTTCTGCAGTGAAGATCTTGGCGTCAACATCGGTTGACGCATAGTTCTTCGTTGGGAGATTAACGGCTAGATATCTAGCCGTTGATTGTGGGTAAACGGCCAAGTGGTGGTCGCTTACTTGGTGTTGACGGCAAGGGACATTGTCGTCTATATTCTTTGGACGGCAATCGATGTCACCGCCAACCTGTGTTTGTGCATGCGTCAACGCTGTTTGTTTTACGTGTTTGTGTGTGCATGGCAATGACCGGTGTGAGCCAGTGCACTTGTTATGCTCTTGGAGCATACTACTCATGTAATGGGCATGTTTTACGTAAAAGATGTATGATGTGCGTAATTGGCTTACGCAGTTTGTGTGGTGCGTTGGCATCTGTAGCACTTTTGGAGTGCATTGTCCATGTGTTGGACATGTGATTGACGTGTGGTGCACCTGGTTGGTGTATTATACACGTGCTGTCTACGTGGTTTGAATGTGTGCATACTACACACATTGTCGTAATGTAATTCTTATGATTTGTCGTAGTAACTGGGCAATGAGGTTCCTGTGTGAGCCTAGCCATGACTTTGTGGTGTTTGGGCAGTGAAGGTCATGTGTGGACCTAGCCCTGGTTCGTTGTTGTCTTTCGAATAATATTATATTGATTTATGTATTAAGTGGTGTGTGTGTTGCCACGGAGGTCATGAGGTGACCAATGATAGGCAAGTTTGTGGTTCAGGTATGTGTTGGTGTAGGATAGCTTTGGGGTCATATGGTGACCGACGTTAAGCTAATCCTAACACATGTATATTGAGAATTATAAGTAAAGGCTATATGTGTAAGTATCGTGGTTTTAGCTAGCCGAGTGTGGTGGTCCGGCGCCTATTCCGGAATGCCTCTCTAGTCAGGTACCCCAGGTTCTTTGTGAGCCAGGCACATGCGTTTGTTGTGCTCGGGGTTTTGTCCCGGTACAGTGTGGTACCGTCGAGGTCTGTGTCGTCTTCCTGGACACCCTCACTCCTGTGATTGAGTTGTACGTCCGGATGTGGGAAAGACGACAGTAGGGCAGCGGCTTGTGTTTGTGGGTGTGTAGTCGCTTGTAGCGCGCTCGTAGTTGGGGGTACGGAGACCAGTAGTCGACACTGGTCCCCAGCTAGTCCTGTTTTCCAGTGCCTCACTTTAGGGTGCTCCGGACAGAGACTCTAGAGGTGCCAGGCATGGGCCTGCAGTTGTGTGTCTGCAGGTGTGGTGTTGGTTGGTCTCCACAGTTGTTTGACTTGTTCTCGTGGAGCGGCAATTGGACCTTTCGTCCGTGACTGCGAGGCTGAGAGGTTATTCTTGTGTTGTGTTGTCCGGGTTGGATACTGGCCTGATCAGCTAGTAGTCTGTTCAAGTGTGGTGGCGTCGTTCCCTTCCGACTCGTGCTTTGCTACTTGACATGTTTCGTGAGTTTGTGACTCGTAGTCGAGGTTTGACCTTTTCGAGGTGTGCCTGGTGTTGGCACAGTTGTGACTGAGTAGTGGTTTGTGTAACTTACCGATTGAGGTTTTACCTGTAATGTTGTCCCTAAATGATAGCACAATATAATTGTGGTTCAGTATGGTGTTTACCACCTTCCTGTACCCTTTGTTCGGGTGTTTGTGTTGTGGTACCTCAGAGTAGCAGGTACATGTTCCCTTCGTGGGTTACTTTGTAGTTTTGTGGTGGTACATTGTGTACCAACCTTTCTGGGTACTTGTGTGTTGTGGAGGTCTTGTGGTTTGACCTACCACTTGTTGCATCTTATCCGTTTTAAGTAGATCTTTGTTTATAATTTATTGTGGATTAGTTTGTGATTATTAATCATGTTACCTTTGTGGGTAATTTGCCGATGAGGCTTGTGGCCTAGGCATATTGTGGTTTAGTAGAGCTATGTTCCCTGGAGGCCGTGTGAGACCTTCCACTTGTTGAGTTTTACTCTTCTGGGGTATAATTTCGATTAGGGTTTCGGTATGTGATGGATTGGCTTCGTGGTAGCCAGTCCTGTTACCTTGTGTATAGTTTCCGACGTAGTGAGGTTTGGAGTATAATGGACCAGCTCTTTGTTAGCAGTCCTGTTACTCAAGTGATTGAGGTTCGCCTGTGAAGCTTGCAGCTTAGGCAGTGACTTGCCTATGTGGCTTATAGCTTAGGCAACCAATTGTTGTAGTAGTGTGCCAGTGAGACTGTGGTTTAGGCACTTTAGTAGTTGGGTTGTCTAATAATATTATATTAGTCCTGTAGTCCCACTTTCCTTCCAAGGACTTTATGTTTATTATTATGATTATGTTTAATTGTTATTTATTGTTATGATGTGAGCATGAAATAGTTTGGCTATTGGTGTTGTCAGTGAAACCCTTTGGGGTTGAGGTGTTTGTGGTTTCGGTGTTGTTTTGGGTGGCCCCTGCTGAGCCGGTGACTCGTTGAGGCTCACTCCCCTACAGTTCTTTTCAGGGCTTGCCGAGTGTTTGGCTTGTAGCAGCGTTGTGTCAGACTTGTACCACCAGCAGTAGTGTAGTAGTTAGTGTTGTGTGAGCTTGTGCTCCCTTGGGGTATGCCCCAGGTAGTTGTACTTTTTAATTGGACATGTATTAATGTAATGGGACAGTTGTACAAATTTGTGAGCAGATATGAGCACATGTACTTTCTTGTGTCTTATATTGGTTGTGGTTTGTCTTTTATACTCTTCCTGGACACGTGTGTGAGATATCCCTTGCGAGACTTCGGTCCGTTCGCGGGAGGCGGATCTGGATATGGAGCCTTATTGGGCATAAGTACCCCGGTCCGTCACAGTTGGTATCAGAGCAATGTCCAGTTAGAATATGAAAAGACATTGAAAGTACAATGTCCCAATACATGGATTAATGTCCACTGCTGATAGTAAGTCTGCGGTTTTATGTTGGTTAAAATGGTCTTTGTTTGAGTTTTTGTTTGTAGAACATGTTTGTGTTGAGAATTTGGCAGTTGTTAGCAGTTGTTGAAAGTTGATGTGATTATAGGTGGTATAATCTATGTGATTATACCAGTGTGCTGGTTGTGATAGAATAGTTTGGTTGTTAAAGATTCGCAATTGAAGGAATTGAGGAGATTAATAAGTTTGCATATGGAGAGTTGGCAGAGATAGGTGTATGGTAACAAGGTGATAAGGATCAGGTCAGTGTGTGTGTGATAAGTTGCAGTTGAGAACCTCAGCAAATGTATTGTAGCATTAGAGATCTGAGTCAGATGATATTAAAAAATAATGTGGATGAGAATGTGATTAGTGTTATGAAGAGTTTGATATGATTAAGAAGGGTAGATCAGCTTTAAAAGAGGTATTAGTACATAAAAGACTAGTGATTTATGGCATATAGATTTAATACACCTGAGATCAAAATTTGAGAAAAGTGTTGTTATGAATAATGATAGTAACAGGAAGTGTGATATAAAGATTTGTATAAATATGTATAGAAAGGATTAGTTGAGTAAAGAAAGAGAGAAAAGAAGAATTAGTGTGCAATAAAATTTGTGAGAATTGCACAAGAGGAATATTTAGTTGATGAATGACAGATTATGAGAAATTTTTCAGAAAGAACATTTAATGAAATAAGAAATGTATTTTGCAGAAAAGATATGAATTAGAGAAATGAAGAATTTAGCAAATGATGAAGTGAATAAGGTCAGATGAGTCAGGAAATGTCAGTTAGAGTTTGTATATCAACGCAAAGAAATGATTCAATTGAGCAGAAAGGAATTGTTATTAAGATATTTCAGAGTTTCATGCAGAGCAGGAATAGACTAATTAAAGAGTATTTGGAAAGGTTATGTAACAAAAGTATGAGATTAGCCAGAGAATGTCAGTAAAGCAGGAATGATATATGAAGAGCACAATATGTCAATAGTGGTTTGGCAAATCAGAAATTGCAGTAATTTCTTCAGCATGAATTAATTGAATAAGATGATTTGAGAAGCAGTTGAAGCCAGAAGAAAGTAATTGAAAGCAATACTGTGAGCAAAAATTGTGGAATATTTTGCAAAAGTGTTTAGTGTGATCAGAGTAGTGCAGCGGAAGCGGAAGCAAAGAAAGATTTAATATTCACAGATTGTTCAAATTTGCTTGAATAAGGAGAAAGTGTAAAGTTTTGCGCAGCGGAAAAAAAAGAACAAAGTTTATTATGGTCTTTGATCAGAGATTGACTTTAAGCAGTATGAGCAGAATAATATGAAAAGAGCAGAAAATTCAAAGATGGTGATTGGTTTTCTTTGAAGAAGTGTCAGTTATGAATGTAAATGCAGATGAGGCAGGATAACAGCAAACATTGATAAATGGAAAAAGAAAATGGTGGCATGAAAGAATATTACAGTGTAAGATATTTGAGAAAGGTAAAGTGGTCTCGAAAGAAATGTTGCAAACACAGCCCAGAAATTGTGGAAGCAGGTTCAGTCCAAGGAGATAAAGCACCATTGGCAAGGTAGGATCGCCTACAATTGAAAAGTAAAGAAAGAAAATGGAATCGACAGAATGAAGTAATCGTAAAATGAATTGAAAGAAAAGAAAGGAGCAAAGCAAGGATGGAAATGGGCAGATAAATTGAAAGGCTGATGCAGAGAAAGAGTATCCTTCTTGTTCTGTATATGGTTTCATTTCTTTTTAGGTGATAATCCGATTGTTGTGATTTGTTTTGAATATCGAGGACGATATTTCTTCTTAGGTGATAATAATGTAACGTCGCGCGTTTTTCGGATCCCCATGGATCCAGGTTTAGCGGGTTTGGTGGCCAATGTGAGGCCCATTAGTGTTGTGTGTTTCTTATTAGATCCTTACCGGGCTTGGTTATGGGTCTGTGTTGGTGTTCAGCTCGCTGGACATCAACAGTGGGTTGGCGTCCAGGTGTGTGACGTCGACTGTGTGTTGGCGGCAATGGTGTGCCGTTAACATGGTTTTAGCGTCCATCAATGTGGACGTCTACCGATGGTTCTAGTGTGTTCCGTAGTATGAACTTGGCGGCCAAAGATGTGGACGCTTGTGGGGTGGCGGTTTGGTTAACGACACAGAGGTTGACGTTAACCTGACGCACCTGTGTTTTTAGGGCTGACCCGAGCCTTGTTCTTTCCCCTCTCTCTCCCTTCCTCTTCGCCCACCTTCACCCTTGAGCTTCTTCGCGAGTTCTGACGGTCGGCGGGAGCTCGTGGGAAGGTTGTGGTGCGCGTGGTAGCAGCAGATCGGGCGGGGAATGGCGAATTGGAGCTCGGTGTTTGTGGGGCGTTCCTCGGGTTTCGGCGTGATTCAAGGTTCTTCGGAGGTTTAATTGCATTTCTGAGGTAGGGATTGGACCCCTGGATTCCTCATGGTTGATTGGTTATGGTTTGTTTGTATAGATTGCATGTTAATTGAGTTTTTGGGAAAAAGGGTTACCATGCCGGGAAATTGGGTGGTTTGATCGATCCAAGTATTGGATCTTACTTTTCTGGTTTAATTATGGTATATAGATGTAAGGGGAAGAGTTTTCCCATATTTTTCTATTGTATTTTTGGCTAGATTGCCTGTGCAATCGGTTTAGGGCCATTTTGTGTGTTCTGGCGGGTTCTGCATTGAAGATCTTGGCGTCAACATCGGTTGACACATAGTTCTTCGTTGGGAGATTAACGGCTAGGTATCTAGCCGTTGATTGTGGGTAAACGACCAAGTGGTGGTCGCTTACTTGGTGTTGACGGCAAGGGACATTGTCGTCTATATTCTTTGGACGGCAATCGATGTTGCCGCCAACCTGTGTTTGTGCATGCGTCAACACTGTTTGTTTTACGTGTTTGTGTGTGCATGGCAATGACCGGTGTGAGCCAGTGCACTTGTTATGCTCTTGGAGCATACTACTCATGTAATGGGCATGTTTTACGTAAAAGATGTATGATGTGCGTAATTGGCTTACGCAGTTTGTGTGGTGCGTTGGCATCTGTAGCACTTTTGGAGTGCATTGTCCATGTGTTGGACATGTGATTTACGTGATTGACGTATGGTGCATCTGGTTGGTGTATTATACACGTGCAGTCTACGTGGTTTGAATGTGTGCATACTACACACATTGTCGTAATGTAATTCTTATGATTTGTCGTAGTAACTGGGCAGTGAGGTTCCTGTGTGAGCCTAGCCATGACTTTGTGGTGTTTGAGCAGTGAAGGTCGTGTGTGGACCTAGCCCTGGTTCGTTGTTGTCTTTCAAATAATATTATATTGATTTATGTATTAAGTGGTGTGTGTGTTGCCACGGAGGTCATGAGGTGACCAATGATAGGCAAGTTTATGGTTCAGGTATGTGTTAGTGTAGGATAGCTTTGGGGTCATATGGTGACCGACGTTAAGCTAATCCTAACACATGTATATTGTGAATTAAAAGTAAAGGCTATATGTGTAAGTATCGTGGTTTGAGCTAGCCGAGTGTGGTGGTCCGGCGCCTATTCCGAAATGCCTCTCTAGTCGGGTACCCCAGGTTCTTTGTGAGCCAGGCACATGTGTTTGTTGTGCTCGGGGTTTTGTCCCGGTACAGTGTGGTACCGTCGAGGTCTGTGTCGTCTTCCTGGACACCCTCACTCCTGTGCTTGAGTTGTACGTCCGGATGAGGGAAAGACGACAGTAGGGCAGCGGCTTGTGTTTGTGGGTGTGTAGTCGCTTGTAGCGCGCTCGTAGTTGGGGGTACGGACACCAGTAGTCGACACTGGTCCCCAGCTAGTCCTGTTTTCCAGTGCCTCACTTTAGGGTGCTCCGGCCAGAGACTCTAGAGGTGCCAGGCATGGGCTTGCAGTTGTGTGTCTGCAGGTGTGGTGTTGGTTGGTCTCCACAGTTGTTTGACTTGTTCTCGTGGAGAGGCAGTTGGACCTTTCGTCCGTGACTGCGAGGCTGAGAGGTTGTTCTTGTGTTGTGTTGTCCGGGTTGGATACTGGCCTGATCAGCTAGTAGTCCATTCCCGTGTGGTGGCGTCGTTCCCTTCCGACTCGTGCTTTGCTACTTGACATGGTTCGTGAGTTTGTGACTCGTAGTCGAGGTTTGACCTTTTCGAAGTGTGCCTGGTGTTGGCACAGTTGTGACTGAGTTGTGGTTTGCGTAACTTACCGATTGAGGTTTTACCTGTAATGTTGTGCCTAAATGATAACACAATATAATTGTGGTTCAGTATGGTGTTTACCACCTTCCTGTACCCTTTGTTCGAGTGTTTGTGTTGTGGTACCTTAGAGTAGCAGGTACATGTTCCCTTAGTGGGTTACTTTGTAGTTTTGTGGTGGTACATTGTGTACCAACCTTTCCGGGTACTTGTGTGTTGTGGAGGTCTTGTGGTTTGACCTGCCACTTGTTGCATCTTATCCGTTTTAAGTAGATCTTTGTTTATAATTTATTGTGGATTAGTTTGTGATTATTAATCATGTTACCTTTGTGGGTAATTTGCCGATGAGGCTTGTGGCCTAGGCATATTGTGGTTTAGTAGAGCTATGTTCCGTGGAGGCCGTGTGAGACCTTCCACTTGTTGAGTTTTACTCTTCTGGGGTATAATTTTGATTATGGTTTTGGTATGTGATGGATTGGCTTCGTGGTAGCCAGTCCTGTTACCTTGTGTATAGTTTCCGACGTAGTGAGGTTTGGAGTATAATGGACCAGCTCTTTGTTAGCAGTCCTGTTACTCAAGTGATTGAGGTTCGCCTGTGAAGCTTGCAGCTTAGGCAGTGACTTGCCTATGTGGCTTATAGCTTAGGCAACCAATTGTTGTAGCAGTGTGACAGTGAGACTGTGGTTTAGGCACTTTAGTAGTTGGGTTGTCTAATAATATTATATTAGTCCTGTAGTCCCACTTCCTTCCAAGGACTTTATGTTTATTATTATGATTATGTTTAATTGTTATTTATTGTTATGATGTGAGCATGAAATGGTTTGGCTATTGGTGTTGTCAGTGAAACCCTTTGGGGTTGAGGTGTTTGTGGTTTCGGTGTTGTTTTGGGTGGCCCCTGCTGAGCCGGTGACTCGTTGAGGCTCACTCCCCTACAGTTCTTTTCAGGGCTTGCCGAGTGTTTGGCTTGTAGCAGCGTTGTGTCAGACTTGTACCACCAGCAGTAGTGTAGTAGTTAGTGCTGTGTGAGCTTGTGCTCTCTCGGGGTATGCCCCAGGTAGTTGTATTTTTTAATTGGACATGTATTAATGTAATAGGACAGTTGTACAAATTTGTGAACAGATATGAGCACATGTACTTTCTTGTGTCTTATATTGGTTGTGGTTTGTCTTTTATACTCTTCCTGGACATGTGTGTGAGATATCCCTTGCGAGACTTCGGTCCGTTCGCGGGAGGCGGATTTGGATATGGAGCCTTATTGGGCATAAGTACCCCGGTCCGTCACACCTCCCCTACTCTTCCCTACTATCCCGACTATTTCCTTTTCCCGTCATTCCCCCTCCCCTCCCCTTTTTGCTCAGGCAATGGTGATCTAGAGGAGGGTGAATAGATCTAAATTGGATCAGAGAGAAGTAATAAAGGCGTAGAAATACAAAACACACAAGCAGACAAGCCATTTTTTTTTTATTTTGATTTGAAGCTGAACCACTCAACCCCTATATCTAGTCCTCTAAGGAAGACACCTTGAGCTTTCACTAACTAGTTAAACTAGTTACAACATATTTTGATGCACTCAACCCCTATATCTAGTCCTCTAAGGAAGACACCTTGAGCTTTCACTAACTAGTTAAACTAGTTACAACATCTTCTGATGCACAACCTGCAACTAGCTACAACATCTTCTGAGGCACAACCACTACAATAAATTGTAGATTTAGAGACTGAATTTGAGACTGAAAATGTCAGTCACTATTCGGTCTCAAATCTGAGACCGAATAGTGGCCGAAAATATTCAGTTACTAACCTTTGTATTTGTTGGCCAGCAGATGATATGGTAGTAAACTTTCTAGAGGGGGGGGGGGGGGTGAATAGAATAGCTGCAGTAATATTGAAACTAAAACACAAAAATCACCACTTGAAAGCTTCGGTTAGTGAATGTAGTTGTGTGCGAAGATAGAGTAGCAGTGCAGAAGTAAATTTAAACAATCACACAAGAACACACAAATTTTATCCTTGTTCTGTACTTCTCAAATGGAAGACCTACGTCCAATCTCCAAGTAAATCTTGAGATTTAACTAATCAGGGTACAATCCCCCCAAGGATATACAAACCCCTAGCTCTTTGCTGGTCCTCTTCCTTTCCGAGTAAGAAGGAAACTCACTTCTGTTACAGGTCAAGAAGCCACCCTCCTAGAACAAATCCCAGTGCGGTTGTGCTAGACTTAAACCCCCAGCTAGGTTCTGCTGACACCAACCCCAGCTAGGTTCTTCCCTTAACTCAAGGGGAACACTGTGTACAGTCCCACAGCTGGACAAAAACCACTAGCACCCCGTTGGCCTTCTCTTCACACAGAAAGAGGAACACTGTATACAATCCTACAGTTGGACCAAGTCTTTCTTAAAAAAAAGAAGGAACGGACTAAGAGCTATACAAGATGAACACTAAAGGAACTTAAACTCTTATCCACAGACGCTCCCCCAGCTTTACAATGATGCACAGAGAGAGTGAAAAAAAGAAAATAATTTTGAATGCTTGAAGACTTCAGATGGCTGTGTGCACACTTCTTCTTGGGCTCGAGCTCTTTCTCTTGTTTTGAGTGTGTATGGCGTTGAGGCTTCTCACTAGATGTACACTCTTTCAGAAATTTCCAGGAAGGCTCATATCTTGTTCTTCAACCTTGCTTCATCCTTTTATGGAGCAACATGAACAGATCCGTTGAAGAGATCCGTTGGAACTTTTCTAGCCATTGCTCATCTTCTTCTTCATCTACTCTTTCTTTTGTCTAACAGACACTTGGTGTAGAGGGAAGTCTAGATATCTGTAGGCACGGAAGATAGAGTTAGACTAAAAAAGATCTTCTGACAAAAAAGGCCCATACCTTGCCTTACTTCCATATTTTCTGCTGACATCCAAACATGTTAGATATGACCCTTTTTGTCTAGCAGGAAGGAAGGAGTCTTTATTTTCTGCTGACAACATCTCACCTACCTTGAAGGATAGACAACAAAAAGATCTTCACACAGGAAAATAATAAGATAATATGTGAAGTACTTACTTCAGCCCTTCTTTGCTCAAATCCCTCCTTCCCTCTATCTTCCTAGTTCGTCTTCTACTTCTTGAATGTAAATTGTTCTTTACAAATATCAATATAAATATGTTTCTACAAATCTTTGTGTATCTATCCTTCTATCTCTCTCTATGTGTATCCTTTATCCTTTCTGTTATGTCACAAAGGGGGAGAGAAAAAAAAAACAAAAAAATTAAAGGTTTTGTTCTACACTTGTACACTGGAAATAAGAGAGAACAGAAACAATTCAAATTTTTGGTTTTCACTGTTTATTTAAAAAGTTTTTGTCTTTAACAAAAAGGGGGAGAATTGTTGAGCATCTATCCTTAAAAATATTTCTAAATATTTAATCATTATATTTTTGCTATGACAAAATCTTTTAATATCTCCCAAATTATTTTATTGATTTATACCACAATTTATGAAAATTAATATGACAATATAAAGGCACACATATATAATACTGAATAATATTTTTAGCCAAAATTTATGCACACACAAAATTCAAGTATCAACACTTTCACACGAAATTTCTCTAAGTCCACAGCGTATACTGTATATCATACTGACTCCGACTTTAGAAAAGTTGAAGTATTGTATCAATTGATGAACAAATGGGTCGTACTCCGACTTGGGAGAAGTCGAAGTCTTGTATAACTTCGACTCTCAAAAAGTCGAAGTCCTTATACCGATTGCTTATCAACTGAACCTTACTCCGACTCTTTAACAGTCGAAGTCAGACCTTACTCCGACTTTAGAAAAGTCTAAGTCTTGTTGATTGTATCTTACTCCGACTCTTTAACAGTTGAAGTTGGACCTTTCTCCGACTTCTGAAAAGTCGAAGTCTTTTCTATTGCATTTCACTTCGACTCTTTAAAAGTCGAAGTATGATATCGATTGATGAACAAACTTGTTTTACTCCGACTCCCCAGAAGTCGAAGTCTAACATCTATCAATATCTCATTGTGACTTCTATATAGTTGAAGTATTATTAAATCTCACTCTGACTCTTTGAAAGTCGAAGTATCATATATCAACTTCTGTGTACTTGTACTTCAATAATTTTTTATGTATCTGTCATTTCTTACATAACCCAATAAATTATAATCTTGATCATTTCAATGATTTTCTTTATTCCTTTGGGTTCTCTTATGAATATAAGTTTCTTGTATGATCCTTGTGATTATTCCTCTGCTATCATATTTCAAATATCTTTTTAGCGAGAAAATATCTTATTTAAATATTACTCTCATTCTAAATGTCCTATTTAAATTTGTAAGCTTTGCATACTTGTTGTCTCTCTCACTGTCAGAAAGACAGTTCTATCTCTGTTCGACAGATGGTCAAGAGTTTAATGCAATGGTAGGTATAAGCAGCATGGATTGTCTATCAGACCTCACTTACCACTGTCAGAACTCCATGACTTTCAAGGAAAGTCATTGTATTCCCCATACAACTGTTTGTCTATCTTTAAATGTTCTGAACATCTCTGTCAGAACTCTTTTGTGCTGTATATATTTTTTATGTCACCTACCTCCAAAAGATTGGAGGTATCTATGTCTTTCTTGTCCTCCCAGGCTTGCAGAACATTAATGAAGTTCGCTTAGCTTTCAATCTTGAGCATGGAGTTTACAAAACATTAATGAAGCTGTCTATCAAGCCATGAAGCTACCTACATAGCCTGAAGATGTTGAGACTTCAAGAATTGAAGAACTGATGGTTATAACAGAAGTCTCAAGGTGTCAATATCTAAGGATCAACGACTATCCTTCAAACAGCTAATTTTTAACGGTTAGTTTCAAACTGGAAGTTCAAGCCTCTGAAGCTCATATATAGAAGCTGAAGTTTGAACCAGAAGAACACACAGAACTCCAATCATAAATTTCAAGCAACAAGAGTCACCACAAGCTTACCTACTGAAAAGAGAAAGAGAGCTGCTACTTCAATCCTCGACTTCCAAGCTCTCTTGTTTTAGAAGTCTTTTCTTCTTGGGTGGCATTATGTAATTGTAGATCTTCTCAATCCACCCTCTTAGATTCAGAAAGAGTTAGAGCTCTAATTCTTACTTGTATCTCTTTCCGATTCTCTGTGTTTGCTCATTCTTCTGAGTAGACATACAAGTGTTTTCATTTATGTGTTAGATAACCCGCAAGGGGTTTGTTTCCTATAGTGCCCCTCTTGTTAAGGGAAGACCTATTGGTGTAGGTGGTCTTTGTACCCCTTTGTAAATGGAAGACTTGTTTGGGAGCAAGTGGGTTGTAATACCTCTCAGGTTGAGAGAAGACCAAGTATTCTTGGTAGTTAGTAAAATCCCAAGAGGTTACTTGGGGACTGGATGTAGGGCTTCCAAGTGGGAAGGGCCGAACCAAGATAAAATCTCTTGTGCAATTGTGAGATTGTTTCCGCCAAGTTCTCACTTGTTTCACACATACCACACTAAGTACTAACAACTCTATTTAGTGTTATCTATTTTCAGATAGATTTTGAAAGCCAAGAAGTCCTATTCACCCCCCTCTAGGACATCTAAAGAGCCATCCCGATCCAACACTTAAATTTCTCTCTTACCTTGAGATCACGCCGGACCTCTGGATTGTGTTTTTAGCACGGCCAGTGGGCGGTTAGTGACTTCCACCACACTGCTAGCACCAATTATGCGTGTTGAGCAACCGTTACTATCGTCGTTTTATCGTTGTTTTACAATTCTGACCCTCGCTCTCATCTACTATCTCTATCATCTCATTTGTTCACATTTTCTCTACGCTCTCGTCTATTCTTCAATTACTCTCATCTATTCTTGGTATTCTAATTGGCCATCTATTGATTGTCTAAGATACAAAACATAACCAATGCCAAACAACATTAAAAGGCCCGATCTGGTCTTGGGAGAAGCACCCGAAAATACTATTTTTCCATAGGAGTGTCATGATCAGGGTGTATGACATAACATCCAAGTACTATACTATCAAGATTTAATCGAAGGTAGTCAATCCAAGTTCTATATTCTCTCGGTTGAAAATAAGATCAACCAAAGTACTATCTTGACTAGCATGCTATCGTGCAATTTTACATGCTACCTCGTTATGTGGCCAATCCTTTATCGTGCTAGTTGTGCTATATTCTTTTGAAAAGTACTATTGTTCTCTTGCTATCATGTGTCATTACTCTCTCGACTATACTTGATCATTCTGTCTAGTTATCCTGCTATACAAGACATTAATCACTAAAAGCATGTCTGTTTTCGAGATATTAAGTCCTACTAAGCATTATTGCTCACCTGCGTTATTTGTGACATGTGTCTCACGTAAGTCAGATGATGACGTTTCACACACAAATGGGAAGGGACCAGAGTGATGAGCGACTTGACGTCATAGCGATGGAATTACCCTAGTATAATAGAGTCTAGTTAGATATTTACTTAAATTTCATTTCCAATGTAATGATATCTTTGAGCCCTATGTATTGGGTCCGAATTAGTGGTTGTATTAGTCTTGATGATTTATCAATAAAATGAAGAGTTTATTCTAAGTATTGACCATTAGTTGCTTTGAATTATGTGACTGTACGTGCAATTTACATTACTATATACTTTGCTCACGTCCCCCCAATTTATTCTGCTGCTAAATTGACGGGGCGTGACACTATTAGGGATTGTACTAGACCTCTTCTGTATGATCCAAACAACCTTAGAAGTTTCTTTGTTATCGCGTCGGGCGTCGGGCATCGGACACCGCTCGCTGACCGCTGGGTTGCTTGCTGTCGGCCGTTGAGGTTCAAACATCAGACACTAAGAATTAGAGTGGAGATTGTAGTCATACTCATGAAAATCCTACACGAAATAAAAATCTAGAAAAATAATTTACGGAGTCTCATAAGGATGCCAAAATCCATAGTTTTAGGAAATTTTTTTTCATGGATTAACTTTTCAGTGGTACCAAATATGTTTTTGCATAAAATTTTTCTCGAAAACATTTTCTAACATGAGATTTTATGTTGAAACAAATGGTCCTAACTAAAAGTAAAATAATGAAAGTTTAATTAGATCTTTGGAGTGGTTTGAGAACATTTCAGAATGCTCTGGGTCTTCCATTTATAGATAAGATGAATAGTAGGTGGGCTGAGGAGGAGGGAGGATCGAAGGTTTGAGTTCAACTAAAAATATTTGCATGTTACTTGAATCAAAATTTTTTTAAAAGAAAAAAGAATGCTCCCGAGGACGGCATCATCGTAAAACTTCAAGACTTTAAGGTAAGGTGTAAATGGTTTTTCAAGTTTTTTTACACACCTCAAGATCCACATCTAAATATGCAGCATGCCTGTGATATGCAACGTAATTTATAAGATGAATTATATTATTATTATTTTAAATTTGTAATAGAGAGAAATATTATCATGTCACATTCTTTTAGGAAAAAGATTTACTGCACTTACACAAGTGCAGTAAATGTACTAAGGGACGACAACTCATGTGACATTTAATATAACACCATGTAAGCTGTCATGTAAATAAGTAGGGAGCAATAAACAACAACAGTAGATAGCAATGACGACGGTTGACGACAGTGACTGATGGTGGTGATTGACGGCAACGACCAGCGGTGGCAATGGCACATGGCAGCGACATCTGGTGGGAGCAACGATCGTTGGTCGTCGGTGATAGAGGACTGAACTTTAAAATATAAATCTTATAATCTAAAACATAAACTTTGGCTCTAAAATTTAAATTTGGACTCCAAAATATTACTCTTAGGATTCGAAAATATTGACGGGGAGTAATTTAGACTCCAAAATATGGACCTTGAGCTCCAAAATAAAAATTTGAGCTCCAAAATACTACTAGTCTTAGGGTTAAAAATATTGATTAAACCTTTGATAATAATTTGGCTCCAAAATTCCGACCTTAGGTTCTGAAATACAGACTTTGACACTAAAATATAAATTTAGACTCCAAAATAGTGATTTTAAATTTCACAATTAGTTGTTGATCGCCACCGACCGTTAGTGTTGTTATTTGTGTTGTTGATTGTCACTATTGACTGTCGCCGTCAATCATCGCCATCGCCGACCACCACTGACTGTTGCTCCTTGCTTTCTCATATAACAATTCATGTGATATCATATTAGACGTCACATAAATTATCTTAATTTTAATATATTTATCACATTTGTACAAGTTTAGTAAATCTTTCACTTCGTTTCGTCCAATTCTTCTCTACTTTCGCTTAATTTAGATGGTCTTGAGGTACGGACCAACCTTCTTGAAGGAGCCTAGCCAACCATTAATCCCATATCAGGACAGGCGGGGGCCTCTTTCCTTTCTTTCCCTATGCATGTAAGCAACAAGGGTAAAGTATAAAAGGTAATTATTTTATCTATTCCACTGCTAACTTAACTATCATAGTGCCTTAAGCCACACGTTTGTGTGTTTGATTGAGTTCAGGGTCTTTGCTAGCTGCTTGAGGTGGAGAGGTCGATCGAGGTGTGCCCACAGCCTCCATCTTTCAGTAGTCATGGCAGCTGCCGATGGGTCTCGCGTGCTCGTGGCCGCCGCGGTGATCATGTGTCTCCTGGTCGCCGCCGCTCCCGGCGCAGCGGGGATCACCTGCGGGCAGGTGGTGGGTTTCCTCGGCTCCTGCATACCCTATATCCGTGGCAGTGGCTTTGGCCCGCCGCCCGCCTGCTGCGCGGGCTTTAGAAGCCTTAACGCGCAAGCGAATACCCCCGCGGCCCGCCAGACCGTGTGCAACTGTCTGAAGAGCATCGGCGGCACCATTCCTGGCCTCGACCCCGGTCGTGCCGCCGGCGTCCCGGGCAAGTGCGGCGTCAAAGTGCCCTTCCCCATCAGCTTCTCCACCGACTGCTCCAAGATTCACTGATGAGGGCTTCTCCTCGTCTACCCACGAGTAGCAGACATATCTATGAGATATCTTGTGAGAATAAAACGATGGAGGACGCCAGCTGCTGCTCTGCACGGTGTTCCTCCCGCCGTACGAGCATCCCTCTCCGGCGTCCTCACCGGTCCTGATTAGTTTGGCTTTTAGTACTGTTGTTATGACTAGCTACGGCACTGTTGTTGCATTGTCCTCTCCATCTTTTATACGTCAACACTTATCCAATCCTCCCTCCACTCTTCGTGATCACGTTCCTACTGTAATGCCGACAAATAAAGAGTTTTGTTTGTTTTATTATGATCACTAGTGATGCATTATGCAAGTATATATATATGCTTTCTTTAAGTTTTTTTTTAAACGAGTAATTGTTAAAATGGAAAATATCAAAAAATAAGATACAATTCTTAATGAGTCTAAAGTGGTAAAAGTGACAATTTCGTGTATATATTGTTTATGTACCATTCGATTGATGAATTGGTTTGAAGGACACAGCTCATGATTGGATCATTATTCAAAAATATTATTTTTTCAAAAGGAAAAAAATAGATGCACCGTGCAGCTGCAAAGTGAAACTCGAAAACAAATGCCTTTATCATATGCTACTTGTACACTTCTGAAATCAATTTGTCGTTTTAAATGCTCCTCCCTTTTACAAAATTTTATTGTTTGTCTTCTTCCAGTCAAAACATTTAGGATACGAATAGAGAATAGCAAATAGGACCCAAGAAATCACCTTAAATTATATAAATTACAGTTTTTTTCGTAAAGTGCAGGAAAGATAATAGGATTAGTGTAAAAGGGGTGCTAGGATATGTCTCTAGTGTAAATATTGTTATTTATTTAAATTTTTACTATTTTCTGCCATCGTACTTATTGCGTTCATCTCATCCATTCAACCTTATTATCAGACAAATGAAATGACATCGGCCTCAAATTTTAATTGCGCAGTGTTGTTGAAGATATTCTAATTAATTTTAGTTGTTTTCTTTATTTTTTCAAAGAGACTACAAACAGTGTCGTAAAATAGGGTAGCAAAAATCATAATAGCCTAATATTTATGTACAAAACCTTTTTTTTTAAGTCCGATGATCTCACGCGCCGGGACCAGAATAAAGGAACCACTGAAAAGTGTGTCGGAAACCGTCTGATCAGCTTTAGACGGACCGGCTGCCTTTATTTTACGTACCTGGGGAGCCAGATGACGACGTCTCCGGAACTGAAAAGGTGAAAAGGTCGCCCCCATCATCAGAGCTCTCCCAAAAAGGACAAAGAGCAGCTGCCATTTTAGCCGTCCGATGGGAGATCAGATGATCCCGTGCCTATCACCATCTTTCGCACCCCGCGAGCCCATTTGCCGCAGCCGCAATTGGGATGGGCGCCACATGAGATCACGGGGCAGCTCAGACCTGAGAAATGAGTTCCCACCCAAATTTGAAAATTCTTGTTGGGTGGCATTTTTAGATTGTTGCGACCTTCACTCACATATATGTGGGGAATTTTTTGTTGTGTCTATTTATCTCAGACATAAATAAGGTGGATCTCATAGTCATCAATATATTACAATATCTATTTTATTTATGTTTGAGATGGGCACAAGACAAGCACCTCACGACGGATAACAAATCAAAACTCATACGTGTGTGGTTGGGTGGAGTTTTTATAATTAAGGTGCGAACTTTCATTAATGTGGTGGATTAGTGGATGCATTGTAGTGATAAACCGCACTAGCAATCATCTTAACTATGGTGCTTTATATAAACATTGGATACCAACTGCATAATCATGATAGTGTAGTGTTACTCTCTATTATTTGAGTGTGGTATATGTCACATTCCATTGTCGATTTACGATGAATTTAGTACTTTTTTTTGAATGATTAACATGATAGGGGATGGGACTCAAATAGACATCCGAAAATTATTAATTTTGTATACGTAAATATGAGATTTGAATCATGATTGCTTGAGTATAAGTGGAGGGCGGCCTTAGAACTATTTCTTAATATTGGTATCTGAAAATTAGAATTACTGCGCTAAACTTCAACCCACCTCTTGAATCATTCAATTGTAGATATTATAAAATTAGATAAGAACTTTTAAGTAGATAAAATCTTGAAGGATCGATGGCACGGTACCACTCTTCCTAATGTAATAATATATATATATACTCTTATGTAGTGCTGCTGATTTGAGCTCCACGTAATTGAACTCCACTGCAAAACGTAGAAAAGTAGCAAAGACCAATTCCATTTCACATCCTGTATACTAATATAATAATATCCATGGACGCAAATTAATATATAATAATATAGATGATGGAAGAAGCTTGCAATCCCTCTACCTCACTTCAATTCGTGGATGATTTTATAAGTTTCAACCAACCCAAAGAAAACTACCCATGAATTGTGGTGAGATTTGTGTGCCTACATCCGTACACAAATTTGGAGATGACGAATCTTTGGAAAAAAAATTTCTGTGTGTAAATTAGTGGCATGATAGATCATCTTACTTCATGTAAATTATTCTTGAAAACTGCTGTATCCTTATAGATTCTCCTAGAATATTATTGATCTCATCAGCCACAATGTCGCATATTAATGTTTGAGGAAAATTTATGAGTTATGCCTTTTGAATCAGCAAGCCATCAACATTCACGTAATATTTTATGAAGATATACATAGAACTATCAAATGAGACTTAAGAGGCGCAATTATCTTTATGCAGTCTTCAAGGGAGAGAATCAACATGTAATGTGTTATGGCGAGACGTGTAGCTAGGTTGTAAGTAATGATCTCGCTATTAATCCAACCAGGGTTGGTGGGTTTGAGGGATGAAACAAGATAAACATATGATTAAGATTTGGAGGTCATATATTAGAATTCGTTGTATTTCAGGATATATATTAGGGGTGTCAATTGGGCCGGGTCGGCTCGAAGGCCCGGTGGTTCGGTCCGATTTTTTTATGAGTTTGGGCTGGATATTTTAGTCTCATTTAAATTTTGAGTCCGGCCCGGCGTAAGATTGGGCCGGGCTCGGACTTGGCTCGGCCCGGCCCGGGCGGCCCGATGGCCCGGTATTTAAAAAAAAAAGTGACGCGGAGATAATTTTAATATTTTGGATTGAAAATTATGTGGTGGAGTTATATTTAATGACTTAATATTTATTTTATATTTGTAATAACTAAAAATAAGTTTATCTAGATTAGTCTAATATTTATTTTATGTTGTTTTCATTTAATGAACATAAATTTTATTGTAAAATAAATGAATATTAATAAGAATATCTTTAACAAATAAAATTGGGCCGGGACCGGGCTTTACATAATTGTCCGAGCCGGGCCGGACCGGGCCCCGGGCCGTCAATTAGAGACCGGGCTGGACCCAGGCCAAACTCAGGCCCGGTCCAGACCCGGCCCATTGCCATGCCTAATGTATATATATATATATATATATATATATATATATAGTATTTTCCCCCTAAAATTAATAACTGTCAAGATAATTTTACCGGGGCCATAAGTATATGAGGAGCCAATATACTGAAATTTCAAGGGTTTCTCTAGTATTCTTATTGTCCATCCTCGATCCTTTGTTTCACTTCGTGTAAATTAGCGGCATGACATATCATCTTATAACTTCATGTGAGTTATTCACATGAAAGGTGATAGATAGGACCAGGGTAGCTTGAGATGACATATTGAATATTCAGCCACTATATATGTCACTTATTGGAATTAAACTAATCAATGATGATATGATATAATATATTATATCTTTCATATATAAATTCTAGCTATGTTGTATTGATACAATTTAATGACTTTATGAGATGGGAGAAGTAGGGAAGTCAGACTTCCCCAGTTGGTATGATTTTACCGACAAACTTGTTTGATCCTTCTAAACTTATCTCTTCTTTGCCATTCCTTGATTTCGTCCAACAAAAATACCTTATTAGAAACATATCTTTCCATCAACATAACGAACACTTATCTTTAATATGGTTCGTTTGATAGCAACAAGACAAGTAGTCATGCAAGGCATGCAACAAATAAGACATCGAGCTAACTCAATCCATTTAACTAGGTAGAACGGTTTAACTCTACACTTAAACCTCAAAAGTCAAACTCAAGTTTGATCTAAACATAAACGAATCCACTTATTTCCAAATTGTACTTCTAAACGAGAATATTGACTTTAAACTGAAATAATGTTTATTTTCATTGCACATATACTAATTAAACAAGGTTAAAGGATAAACTATATCCAACTCTCCTTATCAACAATGCCTTAGGTTTCAAATATGAAAAGATACCCCTGGCCACACAGTTGGGTACCAATCAACATCGACGTACGTAAACGACAAGGTATAAACAAGTCAGACATTTTGTTGATCTTTAATTAAAGACGTTGAGAGCTGAATAGACCTCTGAACAAACACCCCCCCTATTAAATAATTGCTTGTTTGGAGGTTAGCTAGAGAATGTGCATACAAACTATATAGAAGCCACGACAAGGTTCCAGCAATGATGATGGTGAGGAGATGAAGGCCGGGGCATCTACTCCCACCTGCTTCAGTAGGAAGAAGACACAAGATTAGCAAAATGATCTGTCTGCAGAGCTGTACAATTGAGCACAGCATCGGACGGTGCACGCATGCTTGCAGGGGCCCAATTAAAATGGACTTTTCAACATGACGATCTTCTGGTAACACAACTAATTCGCGTTTGGAATAAGAACAAATGACTTCGCGTTTGGAAGCACAAAAGATTGAAAAAAAAAAGATTCGTAACAAGGGTTTGGAAGAAGAATCTATGCATGGTGAGAGAAGATGAGATCATGAGAGGACTAAGCTATTGAACTGGTGGATGCTACGCTGTGCGTTCTTTGGGACGTGGTCATGACAGTGAATGATGGAGTTTTGAGTTAGAGTTTGGCTTGTGGAGGAGGGAGAGGAGACATTTACTCCCCCTCCCATGCTTGTCTGTCCACTTAGACAAACTCTTTGAGTTATTCCAACTATAAACAAATCAATTTTACTCATTCAAATAAAAGGAGGAGGGTTTTACTTGATGTGATTGCATATTAATTAGGTCGTTAGACAAAATGCTGAATTAGTAAATGAATTAATTTTTAGCAGCCAAAAAGTGATCACGTGAGTTGGACCATTCTATCTCTACGATTTTTTGAATTTGTTGAGGGACACATCCCCAACACCTACAACTACAAAGGATTGGGGGGGGGGGTGCAGCTTAGGTGTCATGTCCCAAGGTAAATTTCGGGGAGTGAATATATACAGAACTGACCAGTAGAGCAAAACTAATTTATAACATCATAATCAAAATTTGGAGCCATAACAGTTAGCTAAGACTTTTTATTAAACTCAATCCAATGTCTATTACATCATCTAATCAGAGCTAATACTTTTTTTTTTGGTTAAAACGGTATTCAGGGACTTATTCTAAGAGAGTGCACCATCTTCCAGAGGGGAAAAATATTCTCACTCCACCAGAGTAGCTCCTGGGCCTGGAATATCTATGAAAGAAAGGATAATATAGTAGGAACACAAGGCAAGCCTTGGTCACAATAATCTAACATGCAAAAGACCAGTTTTATCTAAAACTATAGGGCCTTTACACTTGTGAGGGACACTAGTAGACCCCCAAAACACCTTGTTCTCCTTGGACTGACAACCATAATTCGCTAAAGAGTCAACCACCTAGTTAGTCTCCCTGTATACATGACTAATCAAGTAAGAATTCTTGTTAATCATTGCCCTAGCATCCTGCCACCAACGATAAGCATTCCAGGAGGGGCATTTGCCAGCCTTGAAGGAATTGACCAGTGCTAAAGAATCAGAGTTAACAATAGATATCCGAATCCCAAGGAAATCTGCCAAGCGAAGACCATCACAAAGACCTCTGATTTCAGCTATCATACTGTTAGTGGGCAAAAGCCACCCGAACTGATACCTGCCTATCATGAATATAGCCGCCACCACCACAATCTCTGGAGTTTCCTTTGCTAGCGCCATCCACATTCAAACAGAAATCTATAATCGGAGGAATCCATCGAATAAGCTTGAACTGTTTTGTAGAACAAATAGGAAGGAAACCAAACTATTGGAGAACCTGCATCTCATGAGACAAAGGAGCCACATTAAACTGCATTTTAGCAAGAGAGTGGGAGATCATGAATTTGATATTGTTGATCGCCTCCCCAACAGAAGGCCTCTTGCATTCGAACCTGGCCGAACATCTCCCCTTCCATATTTCCCACAGCATTAGAATAAGACAATGAAGTGAAACAAAACCAAAAGGTGAGCTAGTTTTTGTGAGCATCAGAAAACTCCAAACTCTAGTTGTGATATGACTGTGAAGGTGGATCTTGGGATTAATAAGTGGATGGAACCAATTCCAAAGAGAAGCTGCCAGGTCGCCATGGATAAAAAGATGATTATAATCTTCATATTTAGGGGACCTACAGCAAGAGCAACAAGAAGCCATTTGAATACCACTTTTAGCAATTCTCTGATCCACAGGGACCGCTCTATTCAGAATTTTCTAGCAAAACAAAGAAGCTCTCCGGTAATAGGAACTGTGCCAAATTTTTTTAAGAGCAGGCTGCTTAACTCCCACTGATCTAACCAGGTTGTATACTGATTTGGAAGAAAAGCTGTCATCCTGAGAAGCCCCCCAAACACACTTATCTTCCTCATTAAGCACAACCCCCCTGAAGAACCCCACTAGGGAGAAGAGATCTTATAGGGTGCTTAGATTTAGAGATGACCTCCTATAAAGAAATCCTTCCACCCTTAAAGTAGCATTGCAACTCCGATAGTGGCTTTTCGCCAAGCCAAATATCTGTTAAAATATCATGTTATTACCTTTCCCATGAATCCATCTAGTGTTACTATGAACAATGTTATGAGCAACTGCTCCGATTTTAGAAGACATGCCCGGGAAGTTGGTGTGACTTCCAAGTAGATACCGTCTTCTTGCATAAGATGCCCAGAAGGAGGAACCATGGTGAACATTCCAAAGGGACTTGACTGCCAAAGCGATATGCACCTATTTGATATTACGAACTCCCAACCACCTTCTACAATAAGACGTTGGATGGTAGACCAGGCCACCCAGTGACGCCGTCGAGTTCCATCCGAGCCATCCCAGAAAAATGCAACAGAAATTTTATCAATATAATTCATAATACTATTAGGGATGGAAGAAGAACTGATGATCAGTTCATCCCCATATAATTTTATGAGTTATATATCTATTTTGGTGATTAACAAAACTTCAATAAGTGTCATCTAACAAGTTTTCATGAAGCTTAGGCACAAGAAGTAAATCAGGCGAAATCAAGAAAATATCTAAGTATTTCTTACTTTGTAGCATTTAAAATTACAGAGTAGGAACTTTTCTAACACACATCGACTCTCTATATGCTACAACGATTTCATTAGAATCATATTGATTTCATAAGGATTTGTAGTGTCATACCGATTCCGGTCTCATACGATTTCTTACTTCTATCTATCGATTTAATTTTCATAAGGATTTGGTAAGTGGGCATATCGATTTCGACCTCACAACAATTCGCTTAGTGGGCGTAACGATTTCAACCTCACAACGATTCGTTTAGTGGGTGTAACGATTTCGATCTCACAACGATTCGCTTAGTGGGCATATCGATTTCGACCTCACAACGATTTGCTTAGTGGACATAACGATTTCGACCTCACAACGATTCGCTTAGTAGGCATAACAATTTCAACTTCACATCGATTTGATAAGTGAGAACAACGATTTTCTCGCACAATGATTCAGTTTCTACAACGATTTGATAAGTGAGAACAACGATTTTCTCTCACAAGGATTCAGTTTCTACAACGATTTGATAAGTGAGAACAATGATTTGCTCTCACAACGATTTGGTTTTTATAACGATTCGATAAGTTCCACATCGATTTGGTCTTCATAATGATTCAACAAGTTACAACAACGACTTGGTCATTATAACGACTCGATAAGTTACACAACGATTTGCTTGCTGTAACGATTCGATAAATCACAACAACGACTTGGTCTGTGTAACGATTCGATAAAACAAAACATCGATTTGATCACTACATCGACTCGATAAGTGAGACAACGATTTGGTTATAACGACTTGTTCATAACGATTTGCTTATACTCTCATAACGATTTGTCTCTACAATGATTTGGTTATGATTGTATAACGATTTATGTTCACATCGATTTACTTATACACGTGCAACGATTTACATAAACAACGACTCATTCACTCAACGATTTCATAAGTCATACTCATAACGATTTCATGAGCTATAACGACTTGATATTTAAACATATTTCAAATATTTTGAATGTCAAAGTCTTCCCTCGTGCTTCTCAATATCTATGCATTTAATGTGTCTGAACATCTCTCTGCACGATGCATATTTGGATATCTTCCATTCCTTTGCTTCTATAGAAAACATCTTTTTAGAGTAGCAGAAAGGTACTTCCATTCTGGTGCATATTCCTACTGCTTGGTTTCCAACGATGACTGACAAGTCTAGAGACAGTCTAGCTGTCCATTATTTGGTATTTATTGCAGATCCTTGACAGCACCATTCTCTACAACATTGGACAACAAGAAGCTGTAGAATATCTGGAAGGATCCTTTCCTTGCGTGCATGGATCAGAAAAACCTTAAATGACTGGAAGCACCGGTCATACACGTCAAACAATGCAGTCTAACAAACATCCAATACAGAGACAATGGATACTTCAACGACTACATTTTTCAAAGAAGATATAAATAGAAGATAGGTGTCTACGTGAAGAAAAGGATCGATCCATCGATCTATCTATCTCTCTCTTTGACAATTCGACATCTGCAAACACCATAGAAGAGCTCAAGTCTCTCTCCTAAGCTTTGCTGTAGCTCTTAGCTCTCTGCGTCCATTGCGTAGCTTTGAGAGAGCTCTAGTGTACTGAGAGACTCCTTCATTGTAGATCTTTCTCTCTCAGTCTTGCTCCAGATCAAGCATTGTTCTATGAGCTTGGTCTAAGGGCTTGTCTTCTCTCTAACACTTTGTTGTGTTGTTCCTCTTCTGGGTTGAAGAGAAGACCTGTGGTTGACAGGTGTTTGCGTTCCCTTTGTATAGAAGGAAGACTTGAGGTTCAGGGTGTATTGTACCTCTTCCAGTTGAGAAGAGAAGGCCAGCTGTGGCTGGATGTGTAAGTGTCCTTGAGGGGGACTATACCCTTGGGTAGTGATATCTTGAGTTGTTGCTCGGGGACTGGACGTAGGACTCCTGTGGAGAGGAGGTCCGAACCAGGATAAAAATCCTTGTGCAGTGTGTTTGCTTTCTGTGTGTTCGTTATTGTTTCTACGACTAACACTAACCACCAATCGCAGTGTATTGTTTAACATTTTTTGTTGACAAGTTTAGATAATCGAATTTTAAAGAATCCCATTCACCCCCCCTCTGGGCTTGCTAGCTGGGCAACAAGTGGTATCAGAGCAAGTCTCTTCGACAAAGAAGATCCAACGATCTGAAGAGAAAAGATCAAATGACAGCCCAAGGTCACTTCGAAGGTTAGTCAGTCAACAGGCCACCATTGTTCGATGGTGAAGACTACACTTACTGGAAAACAAGAATGGAGTTCTTCCTATAAGGGCTTGATTATCAGATTTGGTCGATTGTAGAAGAAGGAGACCTTCTAGTTACAAATGACAAAGGCACATGGACTGAAGATGATAAGAAGAAAATTTCTCTCAACTTCAAGGCCAAGAGTATACTATGTTATGCTCTTAGCAAGAAGAATTCAACAGGATCTCCGCCTGCAAATCCGCCATGGAAATGTGGTAGAAGCTAAGAACACTTATGAAGGCACTGACAAAGTGAAAGAGACCAGAATAGATATTCTGGTAACACAGTATGAAAGCTTCCAGATGCAGCCAGGAGAGTCAATAAACTAGATGTACAGTAATTTACAGACATCACTAACGAGTTAGCTGGTCTTGGAAAGACATATGAAATGAGAGATATGGTCAGAAAATCCTAATCCCTACCAGCTTCATGGACCCCCAAAGTAACAGCGATAGAAGGCCAATGACTTGAAGAGAATGTCATTGGAGAACTCATTGGGTCCCTAATGGCCCTGAGATCAACATGGAGAGATTGAGAGAGTCATCAAGCAGAAGGAAAAACTCCAACGCTCTCAAGGCAGAAGTTACAACTGAAGAATCTTCATGATATGTAAGCAATGAAGGCAGTGATGATGAAGAAGCACTTCTATCCAGAAGACTACAACGCATTCTAGCCAAGAAAAAGAAATATCAGTCTGGAAGGAGGTATTTTAAGAAAGAAAAAGGCTTCAAGAAGCCTGAAGTCAGAGATGTAAAGAAGAATGAACCTATCTGCTACGAATGCAAGAAGCCCGGCATATCAAAGCTGAATGTCCGAAACTAAAGAAACCGAGCTAAAAAAGAAGGATTTTCCAAGAAATTCAGAAGATATAAGAAGAAGGCTATGGCAGCAGCATGGGATAACAACAGCGACTCTGACAGTGAGTCGAGCTCAAGTGAAGAAGAAGAGGAAAAGGCGAACTTGGCCTTCATGGCTAACATTGAAGAAAAGGTATCATATGACTCATCTTTTTCTTCAGTAATGAATCTGAATCCGATAGTTTAGAAGATGCCTTTATGAACTTTATAGTAAATATAACATGTGGTGTAAATTATTAAAGTTAGTAAGAAAGTCATGCTTGCTTGGAAAATACAAACTCAGATTTGAAATCTGAAAATGAGCACTTGAAAATAAATTACTAAGCTAAAAAGAAGAAACGATTTATTATCTGAGGATCTGAAAATAAAAATGAAAAAATAGCAAGATTGGAAAACCAAGAAATAGTAAATAAATTAAACAGGAAACACACATTAACAATAGAAAATGAAAAATTATCAAGCACATTAGAAAAATTTACAAATGGTAAAAAACATTGATACTGAAAGGTGTTAGAAGGTCAGGTAAAGGAAACATGGATTAGGTTATACTCCACCTGATAATGAAGAAATAATAGTATACCCTAAAATATATCCAACACTTAAGTTCATAGCCGAACAAGATACTGCATATAGTCAAACTTTAAATATATTCCAAATAAAAAGGTAAGTAAAATATCGTGTTGTAGCCACTGCAACAACTAGGTCATAGTAAATAACTTGCCCAACTAAACTAAAGATGGATAATTAAGAGGAAAATTGATGATACTAACCCATTAGGACCTAAAAGAACTTGGGTACCTAATGATGTTCAGTCTGTCCCCATGTAATTTTAATTAATTACATATTCATTTTGGTGATTAAAAAAACCAAACAAAACCCTATCAAAAAGTTCTAACACATATTTCATAAGTCTTAAGTACAACAAATATACCAAGGTCAAACAAGCCAATATTGGTAAGTATTACCCTTCTGAAGCTTTCATCATTTCAAGATCATATTTCTCTTAGTCCACATCGACTCCTGTTGAAAGCCACAACGATTTCCTTATGTGTATATCGATTTCAATAGAGCTATAACAATTTGATATCATAACGATTTCTTTATAAGACTGAAATATCATGTGGTTTCAAACAAGTCGTTCCCATACGATTCCTTAAGTTATCGCAACGATTTCTTTAGAACTCGTAACGACTTGCTCGTCGCAACGACTCTTTAAGTCATCGTAACTATTTCTTTAGAACTCGTAACGACTTGCCCGTCGTAACGATTCCTTAAGTTATCGCAACAATTTCTTTAGAACTCGTAACGACTTGCTCGTTGCAACGACTCTTTAAGTCATCGTAACGATTTCTTTAGAACTCGTAACGACTTGCCCGTCGTAACGATTCCTTAAGTTATCGCAACGATTTCTTTAGAACTCGTAACGACTTGCCCGTCGCAACGACTCTTTAAGTAATCGTAACGATTTCTTTAGAACTCGTAACAACTTGTCCGTCGTAACGATTCCTTAAGTTATCGCAACGATTTCTTTAGAGCTCATAACGATTTGCTTCGCGCAACGATTTCTTTTGATTTCATAACGATTTGCTTCGCGCAACGATTTCTTTAGCGACTACAACGATGGCTTTCCATAACGATTTGTTAAGTGTTCATAACGATTTCTTCGTTGAACACATCGTCTTGCCTTTCATAACGATTTGTTAAGTGTTCATAACGATTTCTTCGTTGAACACATCGACTTGCTTTTCATAACAATTTGTTAAGTGTTCATAACGATTTCTTCGTTGAACACCTCGACTTGCTTTCCATAACGATTTTTTAAATGTCCATAACGATTTCTTCGTTGAACACATCGACTTGCTTTCCATAACGATTTGTTAAGTGTCCATAACGATTTCTTCGTTGAACACAACGATTTGCTCTCTATAATGATTTCTTCAGTATTCATAACAATTCCTTTAATGAATACAACGACTTGCTTTCTATAACGATTTCTTCAGTATTCATAATGATTTCTTTAATGAATACAATGATTTGCTCTCTATAACGATTTCTTCAGTATTCATAACGATTCCTTTAATGAATACAACAAATTGCTCTCTATAATGACTTGTTGGTATTCATAACGATTTCATAAGTCATATAGACATGACTTTATGGTTTATATCGACTTGATATTTATCTTATCTCTTAAAGTGTTGAATAGTCAAGTCTTCTCTTATCTGTCTGACTGCTGTGCATTTAATGAAGACAGAATGTATCTCTGCTGCATGCAGATGATATCTTTTCATTATTGTGCACACTCTGTCAAATCTTTTAGAACAAGCTATTTGGCATTGCTATTTTGGTGAATATTCACGTCAACGTTTTCTCACATCAAGAGACGTCTAGCTATCTATTGTTCTAGAAATTAATGTATGCATGGCCCCTGAGACATTCTGTCATACAACGTTGGACCATATAGACGCTAGAAGACCTTATCTCTTTCGTGCTCAAATGGTTAAAAGATTGCTGACTAGAATTGCTGACTAGAAGCTTCCAAGTGTCAAGCAGTCTAACGTCTACCAATACTCTCAGTCCTGCTTGCTTCAGATTTTAGCTTGTTTGAAGCTTGATCTAGGGGCTTATTTTTACTGCTTACCTTTGCTGTGTTGTTCCCTTCTGTTGTGAAGGAAGACCTGGTGGGGTATCCAGGGTGTTGTTGTTCCCTTCTGTTGTGAAGGAAGACCTGGGGGGTATCCAGGGTGGTGTAATTCTCTTCGTGTGAAGGAAGACCAGCTGAGCTGGGTGTTGTAGTGTCCATAGGGGAACTGTACCCTAGTTAGTGGAATCTGAGTTGTTGCTCAGGGACTGGACGTAGGACTTCTAAGGAGAGGAGGTCCGAACCAGGATAATTTCTTGTGTTGTGTGGTTGTCTTCTCTTGTGTGATTGCTCTTTGAACTAACTGTTACTAACCTTCATCGAAGAACGTCTTTCTGTGAATGTTTTAAGTACAAGTACTAATCAAATATTTTTAAAAGACCCATTCACCCCCCCTCTGGGCTTGTCAACTGGGCAACACCTAAAGCTTAGTGTTTTCATTGCAGGGAAGCCTTCGAGCATCTAAATGGTACCTGGATAGTGGGTGCTCAAGGCATATGTATGGTAACTGGAAGCTGTTCTCTCACCTTGAAGCTGAAGAAGGTACAATGACATATGGAGATAATGGAAAAGGGATAGTCATAGGTTGCGGATCAGTGGGAGTAAAGGAAAAATACTCATTGAAGAAGTACTTTGTGTAAAAGACTCAAACACAATCTTATCAGCATCAGCCAGCTTTGTGACAAAGGCAACACCTAAAGCTTAGTGTTTTCATTGCAGGAAGCCTTCGAGCATCTAAATGGTACCTGGATAGTGGGTGCTCAAGGCATATGTATGGTAACTGGAAGCTGTTCTCTCACCTTGAAGCTGAAGAAGGTACAATGACATATGGAGATAAGGAAAAGGGATAGTCATGGTTGCGGATCAGTTGGGAGTAAAGGAAAAATACTCATTGAAGAAGTACTTTGTGTAAAAAGACTCAAACACAATCTTATCAGCATCAGCCAGCTTTGTGACAAAGGACATCAGATAAGTTTCAAGAATCAAAGTGTATGGTATCGTGTTTGAATGAAAAAGAACTTATATGTACTTCATCTGAAGACTTAAGATCAAGATGTCTGTCTGGCAGCAAACAAAGAGCAGTCAACTGAACTTTGGCACCGAAGATTGGGTCATTGTAGCTTGGATGGCATAAGAAAGTTAATCAAGAAAAACTTGGTGGAAGGCCTACCAAGTAAGCACAAGAATGGATAGTGTATGTAGGCCGTGTGCAAAAGGAAAACACACTAAGTCATCCTTCAAGTCAAAGACAGTGGTAACAACTTCAAACCTTTGGAATTATTACACATGGATTTGTTTGGACCAATGAGGACCACAAGTCTTGGAGGAAAGAACTTTGGATTTGTCATAGTGGATGATTACTCCAGATTCACTTGGGTATCCTTCCTGGAGCAGAAGGACGACACGTTTGACAGTTTTGTAAGTTTTAGTAGGAAGGTTCAAAAGGACAAAAAGTATAGCATCATCAGCATCCGATCAGATCATGGAGGAGAGTTTCAAAATAAAAGATTTGCTAACTTCTGTGATGATCAAGGGATAGAGCACAACTTCTCAGCACCAAGGACACCACAACAAAATGGAGTTGCTGAGAGAAAGAATCGAACTTTATTGGACATGGCTAGAACAATGCTGTCAGAGTATGATTTACTAAGATATTTTTGGGCCGAAGCCATCAACACAGCGTGCTATATTATTAACAGAGTAATGATCAGGCCAATCCTGAAAAAGACTGCATAAGAGCTCTACAAGTAGAAGAAGCCAAAGATCAGCCACTTCAGAATCTTTGGATGTCCATGTTTCATCCACAACAACAGAAAAAGGGACATTGGTAAGCTAGATTCAAAATCAGATGAAGGTATATTCATGGGGTATGCTTCTAAACCCAAAGGATATAAAGTATTTAATAAGCATAGTTTATTAATTGAACAAACAATGTATGTTATTTTTGATGAAACTAACCCTTCCTTGAGAAAGGAAGCAGACAGTGATGTTGATGATGCAGATGAACTGTCCAAGAAGTTAAAGAATACATCCATTGAGGACAAGGAAGATCCACCCTTGGAAGATCTACAACAAAAAGATATATCACATGATAATCTTCCAAAGGAATGGAGATACAAGAAAGATCATCTGTTGGATAACATTATTGGAGATCCATCGGTTGGGGTAAGAACTAGAGATAACGTAATCCCATGTGATTATTTAGCCTTTGTATCTCAAATAGAGTCTAAGACAGTCATTGAAGCACTGTCTGATGAATCTTGGATATTAGCCATGCAAGATGAACTTAATCAGTTCAAGAGAAACCAAGTATGGTCCCTTGTTCCGAGACCATCAAATCATCTAGTGATTGGTGTTTAGGAACAAATGGATGAAGCTGGTGTGATCACTAGAAACAAGGCCAGATTGGTAGCTCAAGGCTATTCTCAAGAGGAAGGCATAGATTTCGATGAAATCTATGCACCAGTAGCTAGACTTGAGGCAATTAGAATTTTACTTGCTTATGCATCTGCATTGGATTTAAAACTTTTTCAAATGGATGTAAAATCGACTTTTCTAAATGGTTACATAAATGAGGAAGTTTATGTAGAACAACCTCCCGGTTTTGATGATATTGATTTTCCAAATCATGTATTTAAATTGCACAAGGCTTTATATGGTTTGAAACAAGCACCTAGAGCATGGTATGAACGATTAAGTGCATTTTTGTTAAACCATGGATTTATTAGAGGAAAAGTAGATAGCACATTATTCATTAAGTCTAAAGTTAAAAATATGTTACTTGTTCAAATCTATGTTGATGATATAATATTTGGTTCTACTGATGAATCTCTTTGCAAGTACTTTGAAAAGCTTATGCAGGGAGAATTTGAAATGAGCATGATGGGGGAACTTAATTATTTCCTCGGATTGCAAATCAAGCAAGGAAAAGAAAGCTCCCACATTTGTCAAGCCAAGTACACCAAAGAGCTACTAAAGAAATTTGGTTTTGAAAATGCCAAGCCACTGTCAACACCAATGAGCACATCTACAAGGCTAGACAGTGACAAGGATGGTAAGAAAGTAGACCAAAAACTCTACAGAGGTATGATAGGTTCATTACTTTATTTGACAGCAAGTAGACCTGATATATTGTTTAGTGTATGCATGTGTACTAGGTATCAGGCAGACCCTAGAGAGTCTCATTTAATTAGTGTCAAACGTATCTTTAGATACTTAGCAAGAACTCATGATATAGGATTGTTGTATCCAAAATCGTGTAAAATAAATTTAGTAGGATACTCTGATGCTAATTACGCTGGATGCAAGATAGATAGGAAAAGCACTAGTGGATGTTGTCAATTTCTTGCAGGTTGTTTGATTTCATGGTGCTCAAAGAAGCAAAATTCAGTAGCACTATCAACAGCTGAAGCTAAGTACGTGGCTGCTGGAAGCTGCTGTACACAACTCCTATGGATCAAGCAGCAACTTGAGGATTATGGGCTACACATCAAGACAATTCCCTTACTGTGCGACAACACCAGTGCGATAAATCTTACCAAGAATCCAGTTCAGCACTCAAGGACAAAGCATATAGAGGTTAGATATCATTTTATTCGTGATCATGTAACCAATGGTAATATAGATATTTCCTTTATAGATACGCAAAATCAGTTAGTAGATATATTCACAAAAGCCTTACCTAAAGAGAGATTTACGTCTCCTAGAAGGGAATTAGGCATGTGTAATTTGTGATAGAGTTGTCTGCAAATAACTGAAATAATAATTATTTCAGAATTTCAATTACTCTCTCTCCTAAAATTAAGCTAAATCCTTAAAAACCGCTTGCGTCATAAAAATCTTTGACGGTTCATTATTTTAACGGTATTTATTCATCTCGAACCTGTCTCTATTTTGTTGTTTTCCGCATTTATGGCGCCATCCTCTCAAAAGTCACCTTATCTTTATCTGATAAAACCAGAAATCTGTGTCACAACGATTCACCTCCCGCTCTCATCTCTTTCAACTTGCCTGAGACGATAAACCCCATCGACTCCGGCATCGACTTCGTGCGATTTCAAAGCTTCCACTCTTTCCCGCGAGAAATTTCTTGGGGGCTTTTGCTCCAATCTTCCTTTCAACCATCCAGAACCTTTTCCCACTCAAAACCATGGCCGCTTCTAAAGTTTTTGGCATCGTCGGGGGCTATGGAGCTGCGTTCCTCACTGTCGAGCAGTAGGAAAGGTTTACAATAGTGAAGACCAAGTTGTGCGGGAACAAAGTAGTAGACATTGAATATTTGGAGAAGAATGGAATGCACATCATTGTAGCAGCTATGGAAAGAATGAAATGGACGAAGATGACAACTCTATCAGAGGTGAGTTATCCAGACTTGGTCAAAGCGTTCTATGTATGTTTGAAGTCTGAAGAGGATGGGTCTTTGACATCTGCTGTCAAGGGAACCCAGATTAGGATCACATATGATCTATTGGCATCATTGTTTGGTGTTTGTACCACTGGTCACACTGGAGTACACACTGTCGACATTCAGGCGAAAGGCTTGGGGATTGTCGGTTCTGAGTTCAAACTGAAGGACATGAAAATAGATATTAATCAGTTGAATACTTTCAACCACATACTGCATTTTATAGTTTGTCAAATATTGGTTCCTAGGAGTGCCACCTTTTCTACATGTACCAAGGCGGACTCTGATATGATGTTCTAGGCTATCCAGAACCAGAGCATAAACATGGCAGAGCTGATTTAGGAAAGGATGAAGTTTGCATCTACTCAGGTTTGGGACAAGAAGAGTAAGTTGAATGTGTCCCTTCCCTATGCCCACTTGTTAACCAAGATTTTCCAGCACTTCGGGATAAATCTAAGTGGGGCAATTTCAGAGAAGATGGGCCAAGCTATCCGGTCCAGGAATCTTAAGAAAAGTGGATTCTCTCTTGTTGGTGGTTTGTGGACCAAGACCTCAGCAGCAGAGGGCGAGGCCATTATTGGTGAAGTCCCTGAGGTCCAAGAAGAGGCAGCAGCAACAACAGTTCAAGTTGAGTAAGAGATTGTCAGACCAGAAGTGCCAATGGTCCAAGTGCAGCAGGAAGAAATCAGGGCTGAAACTTCAGTGGTCCAAGAAGACCAAGCAGCAGCAACAACAGTTGATCAAGCAAATGTAGAAGAAGTTAGTCTTCAAGAGCCAGTGGTCTCTGAAAGCATAATTGAGGACATTCCTTCAGAGGAAATTGAGCCCGTAGGGCAAATTGTAGAGGATGTGCCTCCTTCATCCCGTATAGCTTCAATACTCAGAGATGTACTGGACTCCATTCCCAGCACTCAGGGGGAGCCAATTATCAGTGGTGATCAAGAAGCTGAAGTTGTGGCACCAGGCCACATTCAAAATGTTGTTATGGAGGATGCTCCTATTAAGGGGGAGCAGTCAATTGCGAAGGAAGCTGCACCTCAGGGGGAGCACACTGTCAGTGTCCCCATTGATGATCTCTTTAGAGAAGGCGTTGTGGAAAGCGCCTCAGATGAAGAGGCTAATGTTGATAGTGTGGAGCCCGTTGCTAGGGCCAGTGACAAGGGAAAAGAAGTGGCTCTTGAAATTTCCCTCCTTACTAGGAAGCCACATCAGAAGCTGAAGAAGAAGAAGAAGTTGAAGATCATCATGAAGCCTATTATTTAAAGATTGAATGAACAAGGGAAGATCTTATGCTCTGTGCAATCTGATATTGCATCTATCTTTATAAGCTAGAGTACTTCAGCTAAGGAGATGGGCATGGTCAGAAATGCAGTTAGATGGGTGAGAAGTGAGCTAATAAGCATTAAGGAGTCTGTAGCTGCACTTATAGATTTGGTGAGGGTGCAGTCCACAAATGCCCCTCCTGCTCTTCCTCCTGCAGCACCTGTTAGCAGCTCAGGGCCATCTGGGCCAAGTCAAGATAATGTTGGGACTTCAGGGCCATCTGTATCATCAGGGCAAATGCCTGAAGAACTAGCAGAGCCATCAGGGCCAAGATCTGTTGAAGAAGTTGCAGTAGCAGGGTCAGCTGAGGTTGTGGAGTCCGGGCCATCAGGGCAAGTTGGGGATATCCCTGGGTCATCAGGGCAAATGGATTCAGTGGCTGAGCCTGTCAGAGCGGAAGAGCAAGCTGTAGCTCCAGAGCCCCTTGCTCCTTCTCCTCTTCCAACTCCAGCCCCTCCTTCTCCACCATCATCTTCCACAGCACCACCAGCACCTCCCACCTTCAAACAACCCATTTCCAGAACCATTTCCTCTCCTACACCCTTTCCTTCCCAGTCCTCCTCATCTCCTATTTCTTCCACTCACATTCCTCCACCTCCTCCTTCTTTTGAGGTTCTTTCAACCTCCTCTTCAGCTGGGGCTTCCTCTTCTGGTCCTTCCTCCGGTGGACCAACTGATGTTCCTCCCACTACCACTCACTCCTTCCTTCATCCTCCTACTCCTCCCTCCTTTATCTCTATTATTCCGGAGAGTGCTCAAATTGATGCCCCCTTCCTCAGGGCCATCAAAGATGAATTTGAAGAAGCTATCTTTTGTTCAGTCTTGAAGGTTAGTACTCATGTTCATAGGACATGCTCTTCTAGCTCTGTCCCCAAGAAAAGAAGACTAACCTCCACTCATTCTGTTTCTTCTGAACCTTGTTATCCACCCCTTTGGTTTTCTCTTACAGTTTATAAAAAAAAACCGCTGTATAGAGAATTTCTTCAAAAGGTCACTTTTGCCACCATTATTGGTCTTCCACATCTCAACCTTTCGGATCATCTCACTCTCATTCTTCCTCTCACCTCTCTATCTAAGGCTGAACAGTAAAAAATCTTCTCCATGACTGAAGACAAATCTGAAGAGCAGTGGGCTCGGGGTAACAAGACCTTGTACAATAAATTTCTTCTCGCCAAGTCAGCCAGGTTCCCTCCCCGGGATCACCCCTTGTCACTATCTGAGTGGTTCCAGATTCTTCACAAGGACACCTGGGCTCCATTTGTTCAGAAAGAGATAAAAATGATCAGACATTTTCAGATGTTCAACAACTATCGCTATCTCAATCATCTCCCTGAAGTTCAGCTTGATCAATTTCGGCAAGCTATTCGTGCTCTTGGGTCCAATAATGCTCATACCAACTCCATTCAAGTGGACTTTGTCACTTTGCAGATACCTGATGTAGTACTCCTCCCTCCTCTTCATTCTCTGATCATGGACTCCGATGTTGGCTCCATCATCTTTAAGCATTTTGCCAGAGTCATGGGGAGAATTCATGTGCAGAAAGGAAATCTAGTTGCTTTCAATAGATTTTTGATCAGAGAATACATTCAGGGCCATATTAGTTCAGACGTTCTTGCCCCTCTCTTGTCTGAATGTGAGAGGTTATCTCCAACAAAATGGGCCAGATTTTACCCTCTGTCAGCTCAGCAATTTGATGATCTGAATGTCTCTCAAGCCAGAGAGCATAACCCTCTATTTCCGCAGCTGAATTTCTTGACATGAACTCTATTCACCTTGTTCGATATCCATTTGCAACATGGGTTGAGAGATACAAGGTTTATGTTGCCATGAGACTTGAACTGAAGCAGAAGCAGCTCTTCTATCCTATTTCAATTGATCAGTTCCTTCAGCATGCCAGTTTTGGCACCATTTGCCTACTCAAAATGTCGCTTGGTCAGAATGCATATGGTCCCTTCCTTTCAAATCAGAGGCAACTGCACATCTAGAGGATGGTTCCTGTCATGGGCCCTTCCTATTCAATTGAGTTTGGAGCCTTTCAAGCTCACTTTGAAGAGCAGGAACACCAAGCTTGGCCAATTATAACCCGCCATGCCTCTCTTTTGTCTCCTGCTTACTATCTCCCTGTACCCCCTCAAGCTTAATGCAAATCCTCTTCTTTGCTCTCTTATTTATCTTTTCTCTCTTTCTTTGTCTCATTATGGTCTCTTTTTGTTTAATGACAAAAAGGGGGAGAAAAATCTGTGTTTCTAAAATACATTTCTAACTTCATTTCAGATAATTCACTTAGATTTATTTGAAATCATCTATGCTTTTGTGTTATGATTCAATAAAGTGCCATCTAACAAGTTTCCATGAAGCTTAGGCATAAGAAGTAAATCAGGCAAAATCAAGAAAATATGTAAGTATTTCTTACTTTATAGCATTTAAAAATTACAGAGCAGGAAACTTCTCTAAGTATACATCGACTCTCTATATGCTACAACGATTTCATTAGAATCATATTGATTTTATAAGGATTTGTAGTGTCATACCGATTTTGGTCTCATAACGATTTCCTTACTTCTATCGATTTAATTTTCATAAGGATTTGATAAGTGGGCATATCGATTTCGACCTCACAACGATTCGCTTAGTGGGCGTAACGATTTCGACCTCACAACGATTCGCTTAGTGGGCGTAACGATTTTGATCTCACAACGATTTGCTTAGTGGGCATATCGATTTCGACCTCACAACGATTCGCTTAGTGGGCATAACGATTTCGACCTCACAACGATTCGCTTAGTAGGCATAATGATTTCGACTTCACATCGATTTGATAAGTGAGAACAACGATTTGCTCTCACAACGATTCAGTTTCTACAACAATTTGATAAGTGAGAACAATGATTTGCTCTCACAACAATTCAGTTTCTACAACGATTTGATAAGTGAGAACAATGATTTGCTCTCACAACGATTTGGTTTTTATAACGATTCGATAAGTTCCACATCGATTTGGTCTTCATAACGATTTGGCAAGTTACAACAACGACTTGGTCATTATAAAGACTCGATAAGTTACACAACGATTTGCTTGCTGTAATGATTCTATAAGTCATAACAACGACTTGGTCTGTGTAACAATTCGATAAAACAAAACATCGATTTGATCACTACATTGACTCGATAAGTGAGACAACGATTTAGTTATAACGACTTGTTCATAACGATTTGCTTATACTCTTATAACAATTTGTCTCTACAATGATTTGGTTATGATTGTATAACGATTTATGTTCACATCAATTTACTTATACACGTGCAACGATTTACATAAACAACGACTCATTCACTCAACGATTTCATAAGTCATACTCATAACGATTTCATGAGCTATAACGACTTGATATTTAAACATATTTCAAATTTTTTGAATGTAAAAGTCTTCCCTCGTGCTTCTCAATATCTATGCATTTAATGTGTCTGAACATCTCTCTGCACGATGCATATTTGTATATCTTCCATTCCTTTGCTTCTATAGAAAACATCTGTTTAGAGTAGCAGAAAGGTACTTCCATTCTGGTGTATATTCCTACTGCTTGGTTTCCAACAATGACTGACAAGTCTAGAGACAGTCTAGCTGTCCATTGTTTGGTATTTATTGCAGATCCTTGACAGCACCATTCTCTACAACGTTGGACAACAAGAAGCCACATAATATTTAGAAGGATCCTTTCCTTGCGTGCATGGATCAGAAAAACATTAAATGACTGGAAGCACCTGTCGTACACGTTAAACCATGTAGTCTAATGATCATCCAACACAGAGACAACAGATACTTCAACGACTACATTTTTCAAAGAAGATATAAATAGAAGACATGTGTCTACATGAAGAAAAAGATCGATCCATCAATCTATCTATCTCTCTCTTTAACAATTCAACATTTGCAAGCACCATAGAAGAGCTCAAGTCTCTCTCCTAAGCTTTGCTGTAGCTCTTAGCTCTCTGCGTCCATTGCTTAGCTTTGAGAGAGCTCTAGTGTACTGAGAGACTCCTTCATTGTTGATCTTTCTCTCTCAGTCTTTCTCCAGATCAAGCATTGTTCTATGAGCTTGGTCTAAGGACTTGTCTTCTCTTTAACACTTTGTTGTGTTGTTCCTCTTCTGGGTTGAAGAGAAGACCTGTGGTTGATAGGTGTTTGCGTTCCCTTCGTATAGAAGGAAGACCTGAGGTTTAGGGTGTATTGTACCTCTTCCGGTTGAGAAGAGAAGGCCAGCTGTGGCTGGATGTGTAAGTGTCCTTGAGGGGGACTGTACCCCTGGGTAGTGATATCCTCAGTTGTTGCTCGGGGACTGGACATAGGACTCCTATGGAGAGGAGGTCCAAACCAGGATAAAAATCCTTGTACAGTGTGTTTACTTTCTGTGGGTTTGTTATTGTTGCTACGACTAACACTAACTGCCAATCGCAGTGTATTGTTTAAACATTTTTTGTTGACAGGTTTAGATAATCGAATTTTAAAGAATCTCATTCACCCCTCCTCTGGGCTTGCTAGCTTGGCAATAGAAGCTGCCAGGTACATCGGAAGGGAAGCTATCACAGAATTAATGAGAGTCACTCTACCAGCTTGGGATATGAGTCTAGGCTTCCAGGTAGCCAACTTACTATTAACCTTATCAATAAGCGGTTTGATGTCAGAAGCAAGAACCCTACCTGGTCTCAAAGGAACACCCAGGTTTGAAGTCGGAGCTAATACATAGTACTCATCATGCCACTTACATAATATGCATAAAACGTAAGACCCTACAATCAACTTCTATCGCTAGATAATTTGGGATGTTGATCACTCGTGCCTACCTCTATCAATGTGTTTATGATTATCAACTTTATTTGAAAAATATGAAATATCTGAATGAACGAGACACTCTGTACGATTTATATATATCCCTTAGTCATGAAGCTTTAAGTGATTAACTAGTTAACATGTTGAACATTCTAATGACAAGAGAGCAATTTAAATAGGTGCTGGTAACTAGTATCAAGAGTATATGAACATGTCAAGAAAGTACTGAACAAGTAGAGAGTGATCCAAGCAAGAATTGTCATTACATGACATAACACCCACCAGGGCTACATGTACTAGCCAAACAAATAACAAGTCAAGCAAATATTCATTTTTTGACCGTCATTTTCAATTAAACATGTCAACTACTTGGGTGTAGTGGCAAATGCCTTGGTCCATTTAACTTTTACAAGCACATGCACTTTTTAGGTGCTCCAATCAGGACCAGACCACACCCTTATATTGTCAAATATTAGTTGTGGATCCAAGATCCTATGTATTATTTATACAATCATTGATAGCCAAGAATTTCAAGAATATAGTTTAGAGTGTTTCAGTAAGAGTTTCAAGCATAGTATGGCTCCAAGTATGCCGAGGAGAGAACAAAGATTACAGAAAGTGGAGTTTCTATAGTGAATAGGGAGTCGGTGACCAAACAGTCTATTCATGTCGACCATTAAGTTTCACAGAAACATTTTAGTACTAGAAAGATAGACAAGTCGACCTAACAATCGGTTCAAGTCAATCGAATAGTCGATTCAAGTCGACCTAGTTGTATGTTGATGAGTGAGTCGACTCCTATATTTTAGCTAGTCGATTCTTAACTTATATATAGTCGATTCTTTACTCAAGAAATTGATTCATAACCTCTACAGAGTCAATTTTTTTAACACTGGGAGTCAGTTCTTTATTTGAGAGTTGATTCTTTTAAGAGTTGATTCATTAAGGAGGTCAATTTATTATGACTCATTTCATTAAGGAAGTCAATTTATTAAGCCTTGTTTCATTAAGGGAGCCAATTTATTGAGACTTGTTTCATCATGGGAGTTGATTTTAATTGAGACTCGATTCTCACTGAGACTTAATTTGAGACTCAATTTTGAATGGGACTCAATTATCATTGAGACTCGATTCTAGTTTGAGACTTGATTTTCATTGAGATTAGATTGTCACCGAGACTCGATTCTGAGACACGTTTTTTGATGAGACTTGATTATTATTGAAACTCAATCTAAGACTCGATTTTTGGCTTATTCTTTAGACTTAATTTTATCTTATTTCTAAGACTCGTTTTTGACTTGTTTTTAAGACTCGATTTTGTCTTATTTCTGAGACTCAATTGGGTTTTTATCTTTATCCTGGAACTCTCTATTCTAGGACATTTAAGACTCGATTTTTGGGACTTGATTTTAGGTCTTTAATCTGTCCGACATATTTATTAACAATTGGGACTTGATTATTTATTATTTTTGAACTCAATTAATTTAACAAGCAGGGATATGATTATTTAATAACCTGGAACTCAATAAATCATTCATTAGGAACTAGGAAGAATAATCTAGAACTCTATTAAGTTAATAATCAAGGAATTAATTCCTTAATATTCAAGAACTCATTTATTTAATAAGTAAGAACTTAATTTATCTCCTACAAATGAAACTTTGTTTTTAAAAGAAGCCAACATACAATGAATTTATGATTTTTACAAATTGACTTTTAGAATAGGAACTTGGGTTTCAGGAATAGGTTCAAGAAGGGAATTAACTCATGATACAAGGGTAAAAATCAAGATACTCTAAACCACGCACAAGAAGGATATGAGCATGATCTCTAAGACCCTCAGGAACATGTCAAAAGATATTTCAAGCTGGACGACAATAATCGGGAATGAAGGACGATAATCACATATTTTTCCCATGTGTATGTAAGTGACTATAGGGTCTGGTATTCGTGGGTGTGCTATAAGATTCAACTACAACAAAGTTTAGTCTTGTTTAGCTTAAGAGAACTCCTACAGGAGCAATTATTTAAGTTTGACCTGAGAGATCACCTATCTCTTTGACGATTCAAGATAAATAGGTTGAAAGTTGATGAAGAACAAGAAGCCCCAAGCTTATTGTGCTCCCTCTTTCTCCAAATTTCTCTGTGTTTTCTAGAAGGAAGGAAGAAAAATGATGGTGGTAGTAGATCTCTAAGCTTGCTGCAACTCTTTTCTTCATCTAGTTGGCTCCTTCCAATGTCTAGAATCTCCAAACAGTAATGAGAGATAGCTAGGCAAGGTTTTCAATTGCATTTAAAGGGGTATGGCATTAGGATTCCTAATAGGAATCAAACTCCAAGCCCTATGCAATTTCTTGGGTTTTCTTCCCATAATATGACTTATTTTTACTAGTTTGAAAATGTTTAGTATAGCAAGCAACCTTTCTTGATGGATCATAGTTTTAAGTGTCCTTTGACTCTTTCCATGCATATATACATCCCAGTCCAATTCTCATTTAGATTGAAACCAATTTCCCTTTTTTAATTCCTATTTTGTTTAGGAGTTGTACAATGATTCAAATTTACTTATTGGGTTATATTTTTAGGCACAAATTAATGGCCAATTAGATTAGAGTTTATCTTGAAGTGAATGTGTGCAACGTACAACCAAGAGGGGAGGGGTGCTTTGGTTGACTACCAAATAAAATTTTAACTAATTGATATGCTAAACAAATTAATATTGAACGAGACAAGTTACCCCAAACCAATAGCGCACATAGAAGGAGGTAGACGAAAAGGAAACAAACCATAGTGCATAGTTGTTTAGATTGTTCGACCACACAAGGATGTGTGCCTACGTCCACCCCCCACTTTCGTGAGGCGGCAACACACTACTCTGGAATTTGGCCCCAGGGATAGAGTACAACCTCCCCCCCACACAGCATGACACACACACACACACGTCTCAATAGTGACAAGGACTCACTGTCAAAACCTCTCACACACACTCGTACAACACGAGAACAAACTCTCACACACAAGAAATATGTATGAAAAGATTTGAAGTAAAATTCCTCAACCCAAAAACAACAGAGAAAAGATGAAACTCATAGTTCAGAAATCCCATGTTTTGAAGCGGTTGAGAAACGATGGAGACGAGTGTAGACTCTTGCACAAGCCTTCCTGGGCGTGGTACTATGGCTGCACGAATTTTTGAGTGTCCAAGGTCTTCAATCCATGTAGAAAACCCAGAGAAATCTTCTGGATGAAGCACTGGTTCATAGGTTCGCAAGTTTTCCCTAGCCGGTGCAAGAACTCATTCTCCTTTTTTGCATCTATGGTGCCAATAGCATAGAAAGGGTTCTCTTTATATACCTACATGCTAAAGACTCCAACTTGGCCATGGATCTCCAAGAAATCTAGCCAGAGTCCAAAGAAGGAAAGAGTCCTCTCCAAATAAAAAAACCGTGTTTCCTATAATTGGTCAACCAGAACATCCAGATTGGTCATCCAATTTTTAATGTCTTCAAACATATGTCCCTGGGAAAAGCGATCAGCCATTTTTCTCAAATCGGTCGTCCGATTTCACTTCGACTAGCACTGCATACCACTTCAATTGGCCCTTTGTAGAACTTCAACTGACACAATTTTGGTCGTTTGATTTTCTAAAATTGATCATGTAGCGACCCTGGATACTTATACCCGATAAGGTTCCATATCCAGACCCGCCACCCACGAATATACTGAAGTCTCGCAAGGGATAGCTCGCACATATATCCAGTAAGAATATAAAAGACAACCACAAGAGTATAAGATATAAGAAAGTACATGTACTCACACTCATTTACATTGTCCTAATACATTATTGCATGTCCAAGAGAATAGTACAACTAGTACAGAAACACCAGTCCACCACGATAGCTGAAACCAACTAACAACAAGTCATACAAACAAACCACCAACGAGAAGCAACAGGACTGGTAACCAAGGACCAGTCCACCACACACCCTGGAATGCCAAAACATATCGGTGGACTACCTCCAGAAGGGTAAAACACGGTAAGTGGAAGGTCACACAAAACGACCTCCACGAAGCATGGCTCCACAACAATGCTTGAAAATAATGGCACACAACGTGCCACCATAATCAACTACCCACACAGAGTACAAGTACCTGAAACTACAAGGTACCACAACTGAACAACAACTAGAAAGCCACCACTCTCAACCACAACCACTAGAAAGCTCGAGTCGGAAGGAACGACGGCACCACGTGAGTAAAGACTACTGGTTCATGATGCCAGTATCCAACTCGGACAACACAACACAAGAACTACCTCTCAGCCTCGTAGCCATGGACATAAGGTCCAGCTGTTGCTCCACAACCACAACATAAAGCCAAAGAACAGTTGAGACCAACCAACATCACACCTGTAGACCACACAACTGCGGGCCCATGCCTGGCACCTTTAGAGACTCTGGCCTGAGCTCCCTAAAGTGAGGCATTGGAAAATAGGACTAGCTGGGGCCCAGTATGTCTACTGGTGTGTGTACCCCCAACCACGAGCGCGCTACAAGCAATTGAACACAAACACTCACACAAGTCGCTACCCCATTGCCGTCCTTCCCTTAGCCAGACGTACAACTCAAACTCAGGATTGAGGGTGCCCAAGAAGATGACACAGACCTCTACGGTACACACAGTACCGGGACAAACCCCGAGCAACCTCATGCTTGGCTCACAATGAACCTGGCATATCCGACTGGAGAGACATTCCGAAATAGGCGCTGGACCACCAAACTCAGAAAACACACAAGCCATGACGATAATTCACATTCTAACTTGCTTATCATTGGTCATCAATGACCTCCACAACAATTACATAACACTAGGTACATTATCCACTGGTCATCAATGACCTCCACAACAATTACATAACACTAGGTACATTATCCACTTAACCATAATACAATAACATGCTTAACACGATTAACGTAATCACCATAATGTACATAACACACTAACTAATCATAAACCAAACCATTAACCCTATATCATGTTTTACTAACAATTAAGCAACTTAAACTACATAAAACAACATCACAACCCAAGGCTAGGCCCATGCAGGACCATCATTGCACAACCATCACAAGTCACACTTCGGAAGCTGAAGCGCGATGGACACAAACGTTGCCATTCAACATGCGACGGCCACACCGATTGTGATTACAAACAAACGTGACAGGGCCCAGTGTCGTGATAGGAACGTGACGGCCCGACATGTCGGCACCAATCAACTGACTCAGTCGAAGCCAAATTGTGACGAACCAAAGCATGGCCACCAAACCAGCCAATATGAACACTACGGGGCAATCTATCGCCTTCAAGCCCACATGACAATCCGAAATCATAAACGCGATGTACCTAAGTAACACGTTTATGCCAATCAGTCCAAACACACCAATCGAAGCATGAATGCAACGGATCACAACGTAGCGTTCACAGTCAAACCACAACGGGGTAAACGGTCGCGTTCAAAATGCGACGGCCCGACCTGTCGCCTTCTCAGGAAGACGGTCAAGCCCTCCTTCTACCCCCAGCAAACCATGCACACACCATTTCATTGACCTTTAAAACTCTAAAACAACAAGTAAACTACAATACTCTATCATAGCATGCTGTTGAAAGCTCCAAACCATTCGAATCAAATGAAAACACAGGGAAAGTCTTCCTACCAAATAGAAGAACTCGCAGAATTCGAAGAATGCCACCCCGCCGGTGTGTCCACACTCTGGACGCCTTCCTCGCATGGAACCGCGCCAAATGAGCTCCAAGAAAGCCGAAACTGCCAAAATCACCGCAAAGCCTCCTCCCCTCGGCCGGATAGAGCCACCTCTGCTTTGTGTGGCCCAAAACATAGCATTAAATGCACAGTCAAAATTGTGACGTAGTCAGTCGTCGCATTTAAAAGACATTAAATGTGACAGACCTGGAGGTCGCTAATCATGTGTTAGAGTGTGGAGTCAGAACTTTAACAATGTGGATCAATACAGGGGGTCAGTATTCGACTGCAGCAGTCGACTTCAGCAGTGGGAGTCAGTAGTCAAATTTGGCATTCGACTTTAGCAGTCAGATTTCTCAAGGCAGTCGACTTCTCAACCCCAGGACAGGCGACTTGCGTGAATCTGAGTGAGGGATAGTTTTGTCCTTGTAAATCTCGATTATGGCGCCCTAATCTCCCAGTATATATAGTAGGGCGGTCTCTCCTTGTACAAGTTGGATGATTGTTCCTGACGTATAGTATTGGAACTGCTGCTGTGGCCGTGGACGTTGGAAGTCTTTGCCTTCGAACCACGTAAAAATCTGGTGTTCTTGTGTTCTTCTTCTCCCTTCTTCAATCTCTTCTCCAAACTCTACGTGTGAGTTGTGCGAGAGAGGGTTGTCGATCGGGGGGGGGGGGGATTCCCCAACAACTGGTATCAGAGCCCTGGTTCGAGGGAAACAGTGGGAGCAATGGTAGTAGATGAAGGAAAGGTGAGGATCGAGAAGTTTGATGGCAAGGACTTCGGATTCTGGAAGATGCAGATCGAAGACTACTTGTATCAAAAGAAGTTGCACCAGCCGCTTCTTGGAACGATGCCAGATAGTATGAAGAAAGAAGACTAAGATCTTCTGGATAGACAAGCTCTCGGAGTTGTTCGTTTGACGTTGGCCAGAAACGTCACGTTCAACATCGTGAACGAGAAGACCACAGCAGGTCTGATGAAGGCGTTATCAAACATGTACGAGAAACCATCTGCTTCCAACAAGGTACATTTGATGCGTCGTTTGTTTAATCTGAAGATGGCCGAAGGTTCCTCGGTCACAAATCATATAAATGAATTCAACATGATTACAACCCAGTTGAGTTCTGTGGAAATAGATTTTGATGATGAGATTAAAGCCCTGATTCTTTTGTCCTCCTTACCTGAAAGTTGGGGCGCTACTGTGATAGTTGTTAGCAGTTCTTCAGGTTCAAGCAAACTGAAACTTACAGAGATTCGAGACTTAATTCTGAGTGAGGATGTTCGCAGAAGGGAATCTGGTGAAGTTTCAGGTTCTGCCTTAAACACTGAAGGCAGGGGAAGAACAAATCAGTGTGGACAAAACCGAAATAGATCCAAGTCTAAGAAAAGAAGTCAGTCCAAACCCCATGGTGATGGTTGCTGGAATTGTGGTAAGAAGGGTCACTTTAAGAAGGATTGCAGACTTCCAAAGAAAAAGGATAAGGGCCAGAAACAGGAAGAAGACTCTGCCAATGTCATGACAGAGCAAGTCCAAGATGCTCTAATCTTGAGTGTTAATAGTCCCATCGAATCTTGGATTCTAGATTCTGGAGCATCTTTTCACTCTACCTCACACAAAGAAACTTTACAAAATTATGTTGCTGGCAATTTTGGGAAGGTTTATCTTGCTGATGATGGGCCCCTAGATATTGTGGGGAAGGGTGATGTTCAGTTGAAAACAACAAACGGGACTGTATGGAAGCTGAGGAATGTTAGACATGTTCCTGGCTTGAAGAGAAATCTGATCTCTATTGGTCAACTTGATGATGAAGGATATGTCACTACCTTTGTTAATGGGTGCTGGAAGATAACCAAGGGTGCCATGGTTATAGCATGAGGCAGCAAGATGGGAACTCTTTATATGACTGCAAATGACAAAGACTTAGTGGCAGTGGCAAATTCAGAAGAGGACTCCAAGATCTGGCACTGCAGACTTGGGCACATAAGTGAGAAGGGAATGAAGATGATGGCTGCAAAAGGGAAGTTAGGTGATCTAAAGTCCATTGATATTGGACTGTGTGAAGATTGCATTCTGGGAAAGAAGAGTAAGGTCACCTTCTCTAAAGCTGGAAGAAGTTCTAAGCTAGAAAAGTTAGAACTTGTGCACACTGATGTGTGGAGACCAGCCCCTGTTCGATCCCTTGGAGGCTCACTCTATTATGTCACTTTATTGATGACTCCACTCGGAAGGTATGGGTTTATTTTCTTAAAAATAAATCTGATGTATTTTCTACTTTTGTGAAGTGGAAGGCTGAAGTGGAAAATCAAACTGGTGCAAAGATCAAGTGTTTGAGGTCAGACAATGGAGGAGAATATAGCAACAAGGAATTCAAAGATTTCTGTGCAGTACATGGTATTCGTATGGAGAAAACAATTCCAAATACTCCACAACAAAATGGGGTTGCTGAATGCATGAACAGAACCCTGAATGAGAGAGCTAGAAGCATGAGGCTACATGCTGGCCTACCGAAGACCTTTTGGGCAGATGCAATTAACACTGCATCTTATCTGATTAATAGAGGACCCAATGTTCCTCTAAATGGTGAGCTACTAGAAGAGGTTGGACCGGTAAGGAGGTAACTCTCTCACACCTCAGAGTATTTGGTTGTGTTTCATATGTGCATGTTGATTCCAATGACAGAGACAAGTTAGATCCCAAGTCAAGGAGATGTTTTTTCATTGGATATGGTTCTGATGATTTTGGATACCACTTCTGGGATGATGAAAGCAGGAAAATCATTAGACAAAGGAATGTTATATTCAATGAAAAATTGCTTTATAAGCATAGATCTGATGTGGAATCTGAAGATGCAGGTCAAGAAAGTCAGAAAAGTGCATAGGTTGAGCTGGAGAAAATTTTAGAAGAGGATGTGTTGAGAAGATCTCAAGGAGATCCTCAGAACAGTACAGTGCAACCAGAGGTTCAACTGAGAAGATCAAGCAGATTGCACAAGCCAGTTGAACGGTTTTCTTCTGCAATGTACTACTTGTTGTTGACTGATGCAGATGAACCTGAGAGCTTTGATGAAGCTATGCAGGTGGAAGATTCAGTCAAGTGGGAGTTGGTAATGAAAGATGAAATGAATTCCCTATATAAAAATGAAACTTGGGTGCTGACTGAACTACCACCCGGCAAGAGGGCACTGCAAAATAAATGGGTTTTTTTGGTTAAAGGAAGAACATGTTGGCAGCAAGAGGTACAAAGCAAGGCTGGTTGTGAAAGGTTTCCCATAGAAGGAAGGTGTTGACTACACTGAAATTTTCTCTCCAATTGTCAAGTTAACCACTTTTAGATTAGTGCTAAGTATTGTTGCTGCTGAAAACTTGCACCTAGAACAACTTGACGTAAAAACAGCTTTTCTCCATGGTGATCTGGAGGAGGACATTTATATGGTGCAACCAGAAGGTTTTTATGAACATCGTAAAGAAAACCTTGTTTGCAAATTGAACAAAAGCGTGTATGGTCTAAAACAAGCCCCCAGGCAGTGGTACAAGAAGTTTGATGGATTCATATGTAGCAATGGGTTCATTAAATGCAACATGGACCATTGTTGTTACTTTAAGAAGTTTGACAATTGTTATATCATATTGCTGTTGTATGTGGATGATATGCTCATTGCAGGATCAAGTATGACAGAGATCAACAAGTTGAAGAAGCAACTGTCAAAGGAATTTGCTATGAAGGACTTGGGAGCAGCAAAACAAATTCTTGGAATGAGAATTGTGAGGGATAGTACAGATGGTATTCTGAAGCCATCTCAGGAAGGCTACATTTAGAAAGTGTTGGGTAGGTTTAACATGCAAGATGCAAAACCAGTCAACACTCCTCTAGCAAGTCACTTCAAGCTATCTAAAGAGCAGTCACCAAAGATCGATGAAGAGTGTGAGTCCATGAAGAAAATTCCTTATGCATCAGCTGTGGGAAGCCTGATGTATGCAATGGTTTGTACCAGACAAGATATAGCATATGCAGTGGGAGTTGTGTGCAAGTATATGGCAGATCCGGGTAAACAACACTGGGAGGCAGTAAAATGGATTTTGAAATACCTGAAAGACACTTTAGGTAAATGTCTTTGTTTCAGAAAAAGTGATGTTGTTTTACAAGGCTTTGTTGATGCAGATCTTGGTTGTGATCTGGACACAAGAAGAAGTACCACTGGTTATGTGTACACCTTAGGTGGGACTGTAGTGAGCTGGGTTTCACAACTTCAAAAGGTTGTTGCTCTTTCAACCACAGAAGCAGAGTATGTTGCTGTCTCCGAAGCTAGCAAGGAGATGGTGTGGCTGAAAATTTTTCTGAAGGAATTGGGCAAGAAACAAAACAACAGTGTGCTATTTTGTGACAGTCAAAGTGCAATTCACCTTGCCAAGAACCCTGTCTTCCATGCAAGGATGAAACACATACAGCTGAAGTATCACTTTATCCGTGGGTTGATTGAAGATGGTACTCTACTGCTTGAGAAGATACGAGGGACAGAAAATCCTGCAGACATGTTGACAAAGGTGGTCACAAGAGAGAAACGGAAGCTATGCCAAGCTTCAGTTGGTCTTCATGAATGATTGATGGAGGGGATGCCACAGCCAATTTTTTATTTTTTTTTTCTATATTGAGGAGGATCAAGACTTTAAGATGCCTGTTATTTGTTTGGAGTTCAGACTCCAAGTGGGAGATTGTTAGAGTGTGGAGTCAGAACTTTAATAATGTGGATCAATACAGGGGGGGTCAGGGTCATGGATCGGGTCTGGGGGCAGCGCCCCCTGCGGGGGGTCAAGGGGGGCAACGCCCCCAAAAGCTAAATTCGGCCTACAGAAGTGAATGAGTCGAAGTCTTCAAGGATTCGACTTCAGCATTCGACTTCAGTAGTGGGAGTCAGCAGTCGAATTTGGCATTCGACTTTAGTAGTCAGATTTCTCAAGGCAGTCGACTTCTCAACCCCAGGATAGGCGACTTGCGTGAATCTGAGTGAGGGGCAGTTTTGTCCTTGTAAATCTCGATTATGGCGCCCTAACCTCCCAGTATATATAGTAGGGCGGTCTCTCCTTGTACAAGTTGGATGATTGTTCCTGACGTATAGTATTGGAACTGCTGCTGTGGCCGTGGACGTAGGAAGGCTTTGCCTCCGAACCACGTAAAAATCTGGTGTTCTTGTGTTCTTCTTCTCCCTTCTTCAATCTCTTTTCCAAACTCTACATGTGAGTTGTGCGAGAGAGGGCTGTCGATCAGGGGGGGCGTTTCCCCAACATCATGTCGCGCCATGGAAAGGCGGTTCAAAGAATGCAACGTATGTAGCCGTCGCGTTCAAAATGTAACGACATACTATGCCACCTTCTTCACCAGAAAACCTGTGGGCTATTTGGGCTAAAACATCTAGCCCAAAACACCCACACCAGGCATGGGAATGATAACTAAGGCTCTATGACCCCACATTGGTCATGAGCACAACACCAGAACCATTAAAGTCGGATCCTAACGGCCACGGTGTTACACTACTACAACCTAAAAGGAATGTCATCCTCGACATTCAGAAAGAAACCACGGTGTTGAACCACTCCTATATTTTATCCTTTTATTTGGTGATAACAAAACCCATGTTTAAGTTAAAATATCATTAATATATTTTATTTCATGTTTCTCCCATGAATACAATATATTCTTGCATGATCATTATAGAGTTACATTGAGTTTCAACTTTGTCATGCATGTTTTGATCATGTTCAGTCGAAGCTTACTTCGTCATATACGAAGCTAGCTTTGTCATATCCGAAGCTGACACTTCGTCATGCATGTTTTGGTCGTGATCAGTCAAAGTCCAACTTCGTCATATATGAAGCTAACTTCATCATATCCGAAGCTATATACGAAGTTCATTTCGACCCACAACATTATTTTCTGTACATTCGAAGTTCCACTTCATCATATACGAAGTTATATTTCGTCATATTCGAAGTTTCACTTCGACCGATTGCGTTGTATTTTGATTCCAGTCGAAGCTCAGCATCGATTACCTTTTGAACATCAATTGTCTAAAACATCGATTGTCTTAGACATAGATTGTTTGAAACATCAATTGCCTTAAACATCGTTTGTCTTAAACATTGATTGTTTTTTACTTGAACATCAATTGTCTGAAACATTGATTGTCTTCAAACATTGATTGCCTTCAAACATCGATTGTCTTTTATATCGATTACCCTTATTAAACATCGATTACCTTTATGAAACATTGATTGCCTTTGAAACATTGATTACTATTATACTTAAACATCGATTGTCTCTATATTTCAAATGTTTCAAAATGTTTGTGGAAGCAAATGAAAGTTCATATGTACTTCACATGTTATCTTATTATTTTTTTGTCTGACTAAAAATATTTTTGATGTCTATCCTTTAGGGTAGATGTCAGCAAGAAACATGGAAGTAGGGCCTCACCTAACATATATGGTTGTCAGCGAAAATCATGGACCTCTGCACATAACAAGGTATGGGCCTTCTGTCAAACGACCTTTTAATCTAATTGTCTTTTGTACTTACAGATATCTAGACTTCCCTCTACACCAAGTGTCTGTTAGACAGAAGCAGAAGAAGAGCAGATGATGATGAGTCTCAACGGATCCAAGAACCCCAACGACTAGACTTCAATGGATTTGTTCAAGCTGTTCTTTAAAAGAATGAAGCAAGGCTAAAGATTAAGAAGAGAGCATCCCTGAAAATCATTCAAAGAGTGGTACACACTCAAAGCAAGAGATAGAGAGCTCAAGCCTAGGAAGAAGTGTGCTCGAGAGCAACCATCTGAATTCTTCAAGCATTCAAGCTTCTTTTCTCTCTTCACTCTTTTTGTGCATCGTTGTACATCTAGGGAGAGTCTGTGGGCTGAGGGTTTAAGTTTCATTGTATTTATCTTGTAATCCTCTTAGCTCTCAGGTTGATGTTGGAGATCAAGCAAGCTAAGTTCTTTTCTTTAGAACTTGATCTCCACAGTCCGTTCATTCTTCCTTAAAGAAGATCAAGGGTTTTTCCTCTTCAAGGGTGAAGAGAAGACCAACAGAAGTACTGGGTGTCTGTTCAGCTGAGGGACTGTACTCAGTGTTCCTCTTGTGTTAAGGGAAGAGCCTAACTAGGGTTGGTGTCAGCAGAACCTAGCTGAGAGTTTAAGTCTAGCAGAACCGCACTGAAGTTTGTTCCAGGAGGGTGGCTTCTTGACCTATAACAGAAGTGAGTTTTCTTCCTATTGGGAAAGGAAGAGGACCAACGAGGAGCTAAGGTTTGTATATCCTTGGGGGGATTGTACCTTGGTTAGTGAAATCTCAAGATTTGCTTGGGGACTAGACGTGAGTCTTTCATTTGAGAAGTATCGAACTAGGATAAAATTTTCTGTGTTCATTTGTGTGATTGTTTGTTTAAATTGCTTCTGCACTGCTACTCTATCTACTACACACAACCACATTCACTAACCAAAGTTTTAAAGTGGTGATTTTTAATTGTACTTTCAGATTATCCTACTCACTACCCCCCGTCTAGGCTATCCTTGCTGCCATCCATGGGCCAATGAGTGGTATCAGAGCCAAGCTCTTCACATCTTTTGATATCTACAAACTATGTCAGAATATTCAAAGTAGATCTAATGATCTAAAGAGCGAAGATCAAATGGCAGCTCAAGGTTTTACAGAAGACCAATCCATCTTCCTGCCTCCACTCTTTGATGGCGATTACACCAACTGGAGGATAAGGATGGAATTCTTCCTAAAAGGCGGTGACTATCTACTCTGGAGCATCATTGAAGATGGTGACTTTGTAATATCAAAGATGAAGGAAGAATGGTCAGAAAATGACGAGGATGACATCATTAAATAGCATGGCTAAGAGATTCATGTCATATGCACTATCTAAGTAAAAATTCAACTGGATTTTAGTGTGCAAAACAACCAAAGATATGGGGGACAAATTAACGCTCACATATGAAGGAGAACCCATTGTGGTCGAAGTTCAAGATAAGGAGGACACTAGTGCTTAAATTTCTGAAGAAGCTCAGAAAAACATCCTTCCACATGAAGAAGAAGATATACGGAGGAACCTCAGATTGAAGGATAGCCTCAGATTTTTCTCAAAGATGATATCCCTGAAGAGGTTAGTGTTAGAGAAGCTTCTGATAAAAAAGAAGCTGAGATAAGGCACATAAGTTCCAAGCAACACCTTCAGAAAAGAACTCCTCACTTAGCTCTAGCACTGAAGAAGAAGAAGAAGAAGAAGAAAATGTCTATCTACTCTTGATAAGATGACATTCAAATGGGTATGGTTAGAGAATGCTCAAGAGCATTCGAGTGGTGACTACCAATGTGATGGACTGCATTGCTCAAACCCGTTAAACCAATAACGAGCTTGACCCGAGTCCGCCTCCCGCAATCGAGCCGTAGCCTCACAAGAGGTAACACACACATGTCCGTGGAAACACAAAGGAACACATTGATTCACATATATGATTTACAAATTCACATATATTCATACTGAATTTACATAGCCACATTTCAACAAAAGCCAAGAAAAGTACAAGAGCCTGGGGCATACCCCGAGGTACAACTGAAACAGAACTACACTGCTGGAGGTGCTGGCCCAATGCTGCCACGATGCGGCTCCGAACGGGAAGATGGTAGTGAAACCTCCTCCTCTCCTTCACCTATTGAGAGTTGGGGTGAGCCTCGCAAGTCACTGGCTCAGTAGGGAAACTCCCCCAAAAACCGAGCAAACTAACACAAGTGTGTAAACAGAAGGCTACACTAGCAATTTGTATAGCACAAGCTAACAGACTATTAAAGCTGTAAACACCACTTACCGTTCGCTGACAACGTAAAATAACATTAATAAATAAACGGAAAACCACAACCATGTGTACATGCTAAAGTAGAGACTGCCACACTCGAGCCACGTAGACTGGTTCGTGACACCAACTACTGACTCGGACAAAACTACACAGGTCTACCACTTAGCCTCACTATGGACAGAAGGTCCAGCTGCCACTCCATAAGAACAAAACAAACAACTGTGGAGACAAACCAACACCACAACCTATGGACCATACAGCCACAGGCCCATGCTTGGCACCTCTAGGGACTATGGCTGAAGCTCCCTATAGTGACGTCTACTGGTGTCCGTACCCCCAACTAAGAGTGTGCTACAAGCGACAAACACAAACTCAAGTCGCTGTCCTACTGTCGTCTTTCCCTCAGCCGGACGTACAACTCAAACAACGGAGTGAGAGTGTTTATGACAGACGACACAGACCTCGACAGTACAACACAAGTACCGGGACAAGCCCCGAGCTAACAGCCTGACTCACACAGAACCTGGGGCACCCAACTGAGGAGGTAACCACGGTAGGCGTCGTACTACTCGCCACGCACATAGAAACCACGTGCACACTGCACAAACCACGTGAAATCTCACGTCAACCTCATGTACAGCCTGCCCACAACACGTGAACTCAACACACACCGCGTGCACAGCACGCCAACGCATAAGCCACTTGCTAGCTACATAAACAGTACGCTAGCCTCAGAAACAACACGCTCCCAGAGCATCACAAGTGCCAACGCACCACTCGCCATTACTATACACATCGAATAACGACAATCGGATATTCACACCGCTGAAACCATGCACAAACTGACCTCTCGGCTGAGTTCGCGACATAGGGCTCTGTCGCCTTTAGAATGCGACGCCCCGATGTGTCGTGTTCATAAACTGAAAGTGACGGGTCGGCCTGTCGTGTTCTAAATGCGACAGGGGGTTCCGACGCCTTCACAGGCAGGAACCCTAATCCGGGGAACACCCTCCGAATTACCACCCCACTCCTTGCAAACCACCCTTAATTCACGTATTTCATGCTTTAATGAGGTTCCTTGTATGATATCTATTGTTATTTAAGCAAATAACACTTTACACGATTGCTACATGCAATCCACAACCCAAAAATGAGAGGAATCACCCTACCTTCTCGAAGAACACGAAGAACATCAATCATCCGGCGTTTACCCCGCTCTACGCACGGTCCTCGCGGCGAGAAGACGCCCAAAACCTCGTTCCAAGGCCAAGTCGCCCCCAGAAGCCCGCACAGCCTCTCCCCCTGGCCAAACAGAGCATACCCAGATCTGTCTGGCCAGCAAGGGTTTAAGAGCTTGCTGCGGTTAAGAACGCGACCGACCCCTCCGTCGCGACTAGATCGCGACGGACCTCGGTGTCGCCTTCTTAGGACTGACGTCTGCAGGTCGTCCGGCGTGCGACACGCAGCGCACATGTAGACGATCAGTGCTGCTGGGTGGCAACTGGAACGCAACATGTAGGACCCTCACGTTCAGAACGCGACGTCCCTCCTTGTCGCGTTCACAGACATTGAACTGAGGGGTACTGTGGGCCCAAACAGCCGGCCCAGTAAGCCCCAAAACCTGTGTAGATACCTGGAACACACCACATTGGCCACACACTAGCCACCACAAACACTAAACACAGGATCCACATGGATCCGAAAAATTCGCGATGTTACAACCAACTCTTCACTTCATTCCAATCTGAAGAGGAAGTAGTCATCCTTAATTTTTAGTTTTTGTTTAAACTTACATTTTCTTTTTGCTATTATATTCTTTAAACAACAATGTTACTAACATCCTTGCAAGTATTTATGTCTCCTTTATAGACCAATGTAGGGAATCTTCGTGAAGACTCACAAGCCTCACATTAAGGAAGAATATTACATTCATGGGGAGCATACACTAAGGGGGAGTACCATTTCATGATAAGTATTGCTGAACCCCTCTCCTTTAAACTCCTCAAGGACATGATATGGTAAGAAATCTCCACAAACAATAAGGAGAATGCAAATGGTAAGATCCTTCCTTTTTGGTTATTGAGAAAAAGGAGGAGAGTATTTTACTCATGAATTTTCTGTTTAATGCTTGACTTTTTATTTATGTCAGAAAATTCACATGAGTTTTGTCATCATTAATAAGGGGGAGATTGTTGAACCACTCCTATATTTTATCCTTTTATTTTGGTGATAATGAAATCCATATTTAACTTAAAATATAATTAATATATTTTATATCATGTTTCTTCCATGAGTACAATATATTCTTGCATTATCATTATAGATTTACAACGAGTTTCAACTTCGTCATGTATGTTTTGATCATGTTCAATCAAAACTTACTTCGTCATATACGAAGCTAGCTTCGACATATTCGAAGTCCACTTCGTCATATCCGAAGCTGACACTTCGTCATGCATGTTTTGGTCGTGATCAGTCGAAGTCCAACTTTGTCATATACGCAGCTAACTTTGTCATATCTGAAGCTATATACGAAGTTCACTTCGACCGACGACATTATTTTCTGTACATTCGAAGTTCCACTTTGTCATATACGAAGTTATACTTTGTCATATTCGAAGTTTCACTTCGACTGATCGTGTTGTATTTTGATTCCAGTCGAAGCTCAACATCGATTACCTTTTGAACATCAATTGTTAGAAACAACGATTGTCTTAGACATCGATTGCCTTAGAACATCGATTGTTTGAAACATCGATTGTCTTACTTTTTACTTGAACATCGATTATCTGAAACATCGATTGTCTTAAATATCAATTGCTTTTTACTTGAACATCAATTGTCTTCAAACATTGATTGCTTTCAAACATCGATTACTATTATATTTAAACATCGATTGTCTTTTATATCGATTACCCTTATTAAACATCGATTACCATTATGAAACATTAATTGCCTCTGAAACATTGATTACTATTATACTTAAACATTGATTGCTTCTATATTTCAAATGTTTCAAAATGTTTGTGGCGGCAAATGAAAGTTCATATGTACTTCACATGTTATCTTATTATTTCTCTGTCTGATCGAAGATCTTTTTTATGTCTATCCTTTAGGGTAGTTGTCAGCCGAAAACATGAAAGTAAAGCCTCACCTTACATATCTAGATGTCAGCGGAAATCATGGACCTCTGCACATAACAAGGTATGGGCCTTCTGTCAAAAGACCTTTTAATCTAACTATCTTCTATACCTACATATATTTAGACTTCCCTCTACACCAAGTGTCTGTTAGACAGAAGTAGAAGAAGAGCAAATGATGATGAGCCCCAGCGAATCCAAGAACCCCAACCTCTATACTTTAATGGATCTGTTCAAACTGCTCTTTAAAAGAATGAAGCAAGGCTGAAGAACAAGAAGAGAGCATACCTGCAAATCATTCAAAGAGTGTACATCCTGTGAGAAGCCTCAATGCTATACACACTTAAAGCAAGAGAGAAAGAGCTCAAGCCCAAGAAGAAGTGTGCGCGCAAGCAATCATCTGAAGTCTTCAAGCATTCAAGCTTCTTTTCTCTCTTCACTCTCTCTGTGCATCATTGTACATTTGGGGAGAGTCTGTGGACTGAGGGTTTAAGTTTCATTGTATTTATCTTGTAATCCTCTTAGTTCTCGGGTTGTTGTTAGTGATCAAGCAAGCTAAGTTCTTTTCTTCAGAACTTGATCTCCATAGCTTACTCATTCTTCCTTAAAGAAGAGCAAGGGTTTTTCCTCTTCAAGGGTGAAGAGAAGACCAGCCGAAGTGCTGGGTGTCTATCCAGTTAAGGGACTATACTGAGTGTTCCCCTTGTGTTAAGGGAAGAACCTAACTGGGGTTGGTGTCAGCAAAACCTAGCTGGCATGTCTAGTAGAACTGCACTGGGGTTTGTTCCAGGAGGGTGGCTTCTTGACCTATAATAGAAGTAAGTTTTCTTCCTACTCGAAAAGGAAGAGAACTAGCGAGGAGTTGGGGGTATGTATATCCTTGGGGGGATTGTACCTTGGTTAGTAAAATCTCAAGATTTGCTTGGGGACTGGACATAGGTCTTCCATTTGAGAAGTTCCAAATCAGGATAAAATTTTATGTGCTCATTTGTGTGATTGTTTGTTTAAATTACTTCTGCACTGCTACTCTATCTACTGCACACAACTACATTCACTAACCAAAGTTTTCAAGTGGTGATTTTTATCTGTACTTTCAGATTATCCTATTCACCCCCCCCCCCCCCAACACACGGCAAGCTGGACTACCACCTAAAAGAAATATAGTTATTCACAAACAAGTAGTATACATTTCTTCCGCACATGCTTTTCAAACCATTATGTTCTAACTGATCTGCTCTGCTCATTCTGATTTCTTTCCTCTTTAATTCATTCCACAGCTTTTCTGCCCTTCTTTCACGTTACAACTGAAACCATTCTATCTTGCCATTAGCGCTTTATCTCCTTGGACTCAACCTACTGCCACATTTTCCTGGCTGTGTCTACAACATTTCTTTCTATGCTATCCTGCTGGCTGTAAACCTTTTATCATAAGCTGCTGTCGGTGACTGTTCTGCTACCCTAAACCATCTTCAAATCCATTATCTCTCGCTACTAACTTGTCATTGTTGTTCTTTCATCTGTTTATGCCACTTTAAACTTATACATTCTCAAGAACTACTGCCTCCTTAATTAATTCTGAAAAAATCTTGAACTCTTCGTCAGTGAGTCAAACCTCTATTATTATAATCTTGGAAGAATGTCAGAACATGTAGGCTAGAAATCTTCCATGCTTTCGCTGCGCCACTCTGATTACATCGGATATCTGTCAAAACACTTTACAATTCTATTTTTATTTTCAAAACCATATAATAAGAACATGAAACACATTCAATTACCACTGGAGAGAAATTGCCTGAATTTCTAAACGGCTTTCTGTAACACTTCAATTCTGCTTCATTTCTATCTATACTACATATTTGAATTCTGAAATCGGCCATACTGCCACTATCATACTTTGCTCTTTTCTGTTCACTGAAAATTACAATCTAACTAACTAGTCAAATTGAATCTAAAACTTCTCAAAATAACTCATTTGTACAGCTGTTACACATTACTCTCTTAGTATGGAATGAAACTACTCAACTAACTCTGTACGTGCTCTACCATTAACTTTGCCCAACTTTTCAATTATTTGCGGACCAACCCACAATTCTTCTTTACCCAACTAATTAGCCATTTATGTTTACATTCCACAATCCATTGGCTACAAAAATTTTCAGATTATACACAATACTTACTCTTTCTACTCCATCCCGCCATAATCTTATTTGTCCTCTATTCCTTAACCAACCTGTCTCTACTCTCACATCAAATTCTGAAAATTCTCTATTGAAAGAATACCTCTGTGTTGGCCCTCTTGATATGGAAGCAAGACTAACCTAGAGGAGGGGTGAATAGGAAATCTAAAAACTGAAACAAAAATCACCACTTGAAAATGGTTGCTTAGTATAAATAAACGTGTGTAAGGAAGTTAAGAGCACGGAAGCAAGCACACAAGGGACACAAAGATTTATCCTGGTTCGGCCCTTCCAAATGGAAGTCCTACGTCCAATCCCTAAGTAAACTCTTGGGATTTCACTAACCACCAAGTAACATTGGTGTTCCCTTAAACAAGGGGCATACAGCACCCAGCACGCTAGCTGGTCTTCTTCTCTTTTCCGGGAAAGAAGGCAGCCCACTATTTCACCTCAACTAGGTGCTTCTTTTACAAGCGTAGAAGCAACTCACTGGTACACACCCCAGTAGGTCTTCTCTTCAAACAAGGGGAACACTAGTACAGACCCCAGATGGTCACCACCAGGCGCAAGCTGGTCTTCCCTTCTAATCAAGGGGAATGCTTGCACAATAAGACTTCTCTTCTAACCGAAGAGATACACTTATGAACTCAGAAGCAATGACCCAAAACCCCTAGATCAAGCTCAAGATACACAATGAAATGCTTGATCTGAGACTGAGCCTAAGAAAGAAAGAGTTTGCAATAACATAGTCTTCTTAGGCTAAAAACCCAGCTCTCTCTCTCTCAAATACATAGAGACACACAGAGAGAGAATGAGGAAGAAGGAGGACGGCTTGAATGCTTCAGCTTGAATAGGCTCGAGCTCTCTTCCTTTCTTGCTTGAGTGTGCATGGAGTTGGATGCTCGCTGAATGTACACTCCTTGAATGATCTTCAGGTTCGCTCTGTGTTCTTTTCTTAAGTCATTACTCCATCTTTATATAGAGCAGATGCAAAGGATCTATTGAAGAATAGTCGTTGCTCTTTTTCTTCTCCTTCTTTTTTTTCTACTTTCTCTTGCATCTAACGGTTCTTTCTTGTGCCTACTAGCTCCTTTGAATAAAAGATTTTTCTGGCTGGTGTGTATTTCCAAGGGCACAAATAGTAGGTCCCAATTTATTGGCTATGATCAGAAAAGGGCCTGCAGATATGTGAACGTAATCGATGTTTAAGACAATCGATGTTAAAAAAGGTAATCGATGTAAACGCAATCGATGTTTAAGTATAATCGATGTTTTGATTGTTTATGCAATCAATTTCTAAGGTAATCAATGTTTAAGACAATCAATGTTCATGTAATCTATGTTCATATAATCGATGTTTAAGTATAATCGATGCTAGAATGCAATCGATGTTTAAGTGAACAGTAATCAATGTGAGTTTGTATAGCAATCGATGTGATTTTAAAACAGTAATCGATGTGCCACTTCGACTGTCTAGGAGTCGGAGTAGGACACTCAAACAAAGACTTAAAATAGTAATCGATGGAACCTTTGTTCTCTAATTGATGTGGTACTTAGTCAATAATCGATATGCATTGAACAACAATCAATTTAGCTTTCCAGTGCAAATCATGAAACGATAGTGCCATAGTATGTTGTATTTATTAGGAAAACATGATATTAAATATATTCATGATATTTAAGTTAATCATGAGTTTTGTTATCACCAAAATAAAGGATAAAATATAAGAGTGGTTCAACACTCTGTTCCACTTAATTACTGATCCTGTACTACCACATAAACTCTTACTACACATTACCTTAACTTTCTGACTGTAACCACTTTATAACTTACTATACTCATCCTTTCTTCTGATCAATAACGCCCAACTTTAAATTTACTGCCAATTGCATCAAACACAACATGATCTCTGCGAGGTGCTCTCCAAAAATATTCTGTCATCTTACTAATCTCACTGTACCATTCAAACTTTCCAATTCATACTATAACTCTTCTTAATATACATTTATCTTTTACTGGAACATTGCCAAATCTGGATTCTGAATACCTGTTTCCCTAAATATAATAACCTATTCTTCCTGATCCTTTTGGTCCACACTGTTGTCTTACAATCTCAATATCTGCCTTTGAAATTATCTTACAATAACTGCTTCATTCTTAATTACTGCCAACCCCACTGCTGTGATATGTTCATTAAAATCAATTCTACTCAAACTCTCTGATCATCTCAACAAAAATTCTTATTCTTTTACCCTCTATTTCTTTATTTTGCGAAACCTAACATTTCTTATATGTTTTCCCAATTGACTTACCTTCTCTGTCTGATCCTTTCCACTGAGAAATCCTAATTCCAAATTCCTAAAATCACAACACTGCTCATCACTTATTACCTTATCTATATCTTGGCTTCAATCCTTTTCTAGTACATACATTACCTTACCTTAACTGTTACCATATACTAAACACCTCTGCAAAACACCACAAACTCTTTCTGTAACATTGCAACACATAACAAATGTTTCTGCTAACAACAACAAACCATCATTCAAAACTACCCTCTACTTACTCATTACTGATCCTTAAATGTTGCACTATACTGAATACCTCAAAATATCACAAAATCTTCTTTACCACTACCACATCCAACAAATGCTTCTACTAACGGCCACAAACTGCCATTCAAAACTACTATATACTTACTTATTACTAATCGTCAATTGATCACAGAAATCCTTTTAATACTGACAAATCTTTCTAATCACAAAACACATTTAGTCCCACTGCCACAAGTGATTGCTCTTCTGCTTACTAATACCTCATTTGAAACTGATATGAACCACTTAATCATCTGCAATCTTTCATATCACTAACCACATTATCATCTAAACTACTTCTCAATACTTACTGACATAAATTTGAGACATATCAATTATCTCTACCAAATTTCTCAATCACAGTCCCTTATATCAAGTAATCTCTAACACAACAATGTCCCACATTACAACACTGTTCCCGCTATAACTCTATCACATTGTTATCTCCATAGCAAATTCTGCCTACACATATACACAACCATTTCCATATACTTGTCGCTACTGATTCTCTACTTCACTAAAGAACACCTTCATTACACTAAATCATATCCTTCTTAGAAAACAATTCTACCTTTGCAGAATATCACAATTGACTTACCAATTCCTTTAATTTCCCACAGTTGAGAACCTCTACACAATCATACCTTTCTATCACAAACTAGCATACTAATATAACCACATGAACTGTACAATTACTAACCACACCAATTCACAACTTCTCACTAGCAACTGCCAATCTCGCAAACATATGCACACAATTTACACATACAAAATTCACATGAAAACCACACTAAACCACAATGTAACCTTAATGTCTTTTCATATTCAAACTGGACCATGCTCTGATACCAACTGTAGCGACTCTGCATACGTATACCCGATAAGGTTCCATATCCAGACCCGCCTCCCATGAACAGACCGAAGTCTCGCAAGGGATAGCTCACACATGTATCTAGTAAGAATATAAAAGACAACCACAAGAGTATAAGATACAAGAAAGTACATGTACTCACACTCATTTACATTGTCCTAATATATTATTACATGTTCAAGAGAAAAGTACAACTATCTGGGGCATACCCTGAGGGAGGAAAGCTCACACAACAACAACTACAACTCAACTGCTGGTGGTACAAGTCTTCCACGACGCCGCTGCAAGCCAATGACATTGCTAACACCTGAAAGGAATTGTAAGGGAGTGAGCTTCAACAAGTCACAGGCTCTGTAGAGATCTCTCTAAAATAGTTACAAACCCACAACAATAAGAAGTAACCGAGACCTCAACCCTCTGTTAGCCCACTAGTACAGTTGGCAGCATGCTATCTAGGGGGGGGGGGGGGTGAATAGATTGGCTGTAAAAATAGAAACTTAAACATAGAGAGTAGCAGTGTGGAAGCAAATAAACAATCACACAAAGACCACAAGGAATTTTATCCTGGTTCGGTACTTCACAGAAGGAAGACCTACGTTCAGTCCCCAAGCAAATCTTGGGATTTCACTAACCAGGGTACAATCCCCCCAAGGATATACAAACCCCCAGCTCCCCACTGGTCCACTTCCTTTCTGAGTAGGAAGGAAACTCACTTCTATTACAGGTCAAGAAGCTAACCTCCTGGAACAAACCCCAGTGCGGTTCTGCTAGACTTAAACCCCTAGCTAGGTTCTACACTGAGTACAGTCCCTCAACTGGACAGAAACTGCCAGCAACCTTACTGGCCAACTCTTCACGTAGGAAGAGACTCACTGCATACAGTCCTATAGCTGGACAGGGATCTTTCTTAGAAAAGAAAGAACAGGGTGAGAGTTTTTACAAGAATGGCTTCAAACCCAGAAACTCTCAGCGAAAGACTCTCCCCAAGAAATACAATGAGCACGGAGAGAGTGAAGAGAGGAAGGCTTGAAAGCAATGAAGACTTCTGCTTTGAAAGCTTCTCATGAATAAGGCTCGAGCTCTTTCTCTCTTTCTTTGAGTGTATATGGCGTTGAGGCTTCTCACTGGATGTACACTCATAAAAGGGTCTTCAGGAAAGCTCTCGCTAGTTCTTCAGCCTTGCTTCATCTTTTATATGGAGCAACTTTGAACAGATCTGTTGAAGAGGTCCGTTGGAACTCTTCTAGTTGTTGCTGATCTTTCCATTCTTCTTCTTCTGACTGACAGCCACTTGGTGGTCTTCGAGGTCTAAAAACATAGAAGAAAGTATTTAGATCAAAGAGTGTTTATGTCAGAAGGCTCATACCTCTGTGTTTTCTACTGACACCCAGAACTGGTAGGTAATCCCTTTTTGTCTGACAGGAAGGAAGAGATCCTATGAGATAAGCAAAAAGATTTTTTGTCAGAGAGATATTAGGTTACGCATATGAAATGTATCTGAGTTTTCATTAGGCGCCAAAGACAATTTGAAATGTTTGAAATACAGAGGAAATCGATGTTTAAGTGAAATAGAGTCGATGTGAAAGACAATCGATGTTGCACTGTAATCGTTGTTTCTATGTAGTCCATGTTTCGAAGTCGATATTTAAGTGAAGTTGATGTTAAACATAATCGATGTACACAGAGAGTCGATGTAAACATAATCCATGTTGAGAGTGAATCAATGTTTCACTGAAGTCGATGTTTGATTGAAATCAATGTTTACATGGAGTCGATGTTTTAATGAAATCGATGTTTACATGGAGTCGATGTTTTAATGAAATCAATGTTTGATCGAAATCAATGTTTAAACAAAATCGATGTTCTAATGAAATCGGTGTTCAATAGAGTCGATGTTTAAGTGAAGTCGATGTTGAACAAAATCGATGTTTAAATAAAATCGATGTTCTAATGAAATCGGTGTTCAACAGAGTCGATGTTTAAGTGAAATCGATGTTGAACAAAATTGATGTTTACATGAGATGAACCATAATTGATGTATTTGTATGGAGATCGTTGTGGCACTTAGTTAGTAATCGATGTGTATTAAACAGCCATCAATTTGCCTTTTCAGTGCAGATCACAAAGCTATAGTGCCATAAATTTATATTTATTAGGAAAAGATGATATTAAATATATTTATAATATTTAATTAATCATGAGCTTTGTTATCACTAAAATATAAGGGTAAAAAATAAGAGTGGTTCAACACCCTCAAGGGTGTTATTGGCAACACTGATCGTAGAAGTACAACATGCTTGCATTATACACAATTAAACTACATTAAAAAGTAAACATGCTAGCTAACTCAACTCACAAAAAATAAAGAGAACAACAGGACTAGTACAGAAACACCAGTCCACCACGACAACTGAAACCGACCAACAGCAAGTCATACAAACAAACCACCAATGAGAAGCAACAGGACTGGTAACGGAGGACCAGTCCACCACACACCCTGGAATGCCAAAACACATCGGTGGACTACCTCCAGAAGGGTAAAACACGGTAAGTGGAAGGTCACACAACACGACCTCCACGAAGCACGGCTCCACAACAATGCTTGAAAACAACGACACACAATGTGCCACCATAATCAACTACCCACACAGAGTACAAGTATCTAAAAACACAAGGTACCACAACTGAACCACAATCGGAAAGCCACCAATCTCAACCACAACCACTAGAAAGCTCGAGTCGGAAGGAACGATGCCACCACGTGGGTAAAGACTACTGGTTCATGACGCCAGTATCCAACTCGGACAACACAACAAGGGAACTACCACTCAGTCTCACAGCCACAGACGTAACGTCCAGGTGCCGCTCCACAACCACAACGTAAAGTTAAAGAACAGTGGAGACCAACCAACACCACACCTGCAGACCACACAACTGTAGGCCCATGCTTGACACCTTTAGGGACTCTGGCCTGAGTTCCCTAAAGTAAGGCACTAAAAAATAGGACTAGCTGGGGCCCAGTACGTCTACTGGTGCCCATACCCTCAACCATGAGCGCACTACAAGTGACCGAACACAAACACTCACACAAGTCATTGCCCCATTGTCGTCTTTTCCTCAACCAGACGTACAACTCAAACTCAAGAGTGAGGGTGTCCAAGAAGACGACACATAGCTCTATAGTACACACAGTACCGGACAAACTCTGAGCAACCTCGTGCTTGGCTCACAACGAACTTGGGGTATCTGACTAGAGAGGCATTATGAAATAGGCGCCGGACCACTAAACTCGGCAAGCACACAAGCCATGATGAGTATTTATTATAATCATACAACTTGAATTCTTATACCACGATAATTCACATTCTAGCATGCTTGTCATTGGTCATCACATGACCTCCACAACAATTACATAACACTACGTACATTAACCACTTAACCATAATTTAATAACATACTTAACATGATTAACGTAATCACCATAAATGTACATAACACACTAACTAATCATAAATCAAACCATTAACCCTATATCATGCTTTACTAATAATTAACCAACTTAAACTACATAAAACAACATCACAACCCAAGGCTAGGCCCATGCGGGACCATCACTGCCCAACCTTCACAAGTCACACTTCGGAAGCTGAAGCGCGACGAACATAGACGTCGCCATTCAAAACGTGACAGCCACACCGGTCGCGATTACAAACCAACGTGATAGGGTCCAATGTCGCGACAGGAATGCAACAGCTTGACACATCGCCACCAAGTCAACTGACTCAGTGAAAACCAAATCGAGATGGACCAAAGCGTCACCACCAAACCAGCCAATATGAACGCAATTGGGCAATATGTTGCCTTCAAGCCCACACGACAATTTCAAACCATAAATGCAACAGACCTAAGCAACGCATTTATGCCAATCGGTCCAAACACACCAATCGAAGCATGAATGCGATGAACCACTGTGTCACGTTCACAGTCAAACTGTGATAGGGTAAACAGTCGCAATCAAAATGCGATGGCCTGACTTGTCACCTTCTCAGGCAGACGGTCAAGCCCTCCTTCTACCCCAACAAACCATGCACACATCATTTCACTAACCTTTAAAACTCTAAAACAATAATGCCTTCCTCGCGTGGAACTGCACCGAACGAGCTCCCAGAAGAATGAAACTGCCAAAATCACCCCAAAGTCTCCTCCCCTCACAGAGCCACCTTTGCTCTGTCTGGCTCGAAACACAACATTAAATGCACAATCAAAAGAGCGACATAGTCAGTCGTCGCATTTAAAAGACATTTAACGCGACAGACCTGACCGTCGCCAATCGCCCCGTGCCACATAATGAGCTGTTTAGGCTAAAACCTCCAGCCCACAACACCCACACCACCCATGGGAACCATAACCAAGGCTCTATGACCCCACATTGGTCATGAGCACCATGCCAGAACCATTAAAGTCGGATCCGAATGGCCTCGGTGTTACAAATTGTCTGATTTTCGATTTCTTCATTAATCAGAAGCTTCTTCATCAATCGATTGGCCTTCTCTTCATCAATGGTCTTCTCCTCAACAATCGATTGGCCTTCAATAGAAATCGATTGGTCTTAAACAATAATTTATTGGTCTTCATAATCGGTCGAACGATTCTTAGAATTCGGTAGTCTGATATCTGACTGTTCCCATACAAGTGGTCCTGGGAAAAATGGTCGTGACTGATTCCCCCTGATTGGTCGACCGATTTCCTACAAGTGTAGAAACAAGAGTCAGTCCGAAATCTAAAGCACCAAACACTTAACCACTCACCTTTGCCTGTTGTTTGTGGACTCTATACTCTATGTAAACCCTGTATAACTTATTTGCACATGAAATTTGTACCAAGGTTATTTTTTCATGAAAAAATTCAATAAATCCACATAAATTGCATAAACTACAAATGACCACATGTTTCAGCTCAAATTCATTTTTTCAACTTCAAAACATCATAAATGCATATGGAGATAACATAGCTCATTCAAACAAACATATTAATGGACTTTCAAGCACTACAAATTTCTTTAGATTTACTCAAAATTTTAAAATTTTGGGTTGTTAGACCCTTCCCCATTTAAAAAGAATTGGGTTTCCAATTTTTTATGATGGAATTTTAGAATCTAAAGATAGGTTCATGAAGTAGCATGTGAATAGCTCTAAGTATTTTTTCTTAGTGGCTTCTTCTAGTTCCCATGTGGCTTCTCTTGTCCTTACCTACTCGATGGAACCTTCACCATTGCAATGGCTCTATTCCTCAGTTGATGATGCTTGCGATCTAAGATCCTGATTACCTTCTCTTCATATATTAACTCCTTTTCAGCACCAAGGTATCATGCCGAACTACATGAGTAGCATTATAGACGTACTTCCTCAGCTGAATACATAGAAGACATTTTATACACCTTCCAACTGTGGGGGTAATGCTAGTCTAGCTATATGCCACTTCACCAACCTTTTCCAATATTTCAAAAGGACCAATGAACTTAGGACTCAACTTTCCCTTGACTCTAAACCTTTGAATCCTACAGGTAGGAGACACTTTCAGGAAGACATGATCTCCTACTTGGAATTTCATATCTCTTCTCATTTTGTCTGCGCTCTTTTGTCAATATTGAGCAACCTTTAATGTATCTTTAATGATTTGAATAATTCTGGTTGTGTTTTGTACTGGATCTGGGCCTAATCATTGCCTTTCACTAATTTCCTCTTAGCATATAGGTGACTTACAACTTCTACTATACAATGCTTCAAATGGAGCCATCTATATACTAGCTTGATAACTGTTGTTATATGTAAATTTAATGAACGACAAGTGCTCATTCTAGTACACTTGAAAGCCAATAATTCAGGCCCTTAACATGTCTTCTAAGATATGATTGTTCCTATTAGTATAACCATCAGTCTAAGGGTGAAATGTAGAGCTAAAGTTCAGAACTAAGAGGTGAAAGTGGGATCTCTATCTATGACTATGAACGATGGAATTCCATGCAGTCTCACCACCTCCTTCATGTATAGGGCTGCTACTACATTTACTATCCACTTGCTCTTAATGGGTAGAAGTGGGTAGACTTTGCCAATTGATCTATTATCGCCCATATAACATCAAGTCCACATCAGGTCTTAGGCAAACGTATGATGAAGTTCATGTCAATGTTTTCCCACTTCCACTCTGGTATTTCTAGTGGTTTTAACACTCCTGTAGGTTTGAGATGTTCTACCTTGATTGACTTGTTGGCAAGTCAAACAGTGAACTACAAATTTTACTACTTCACTTTTCATGTTCGACTATCAATATGATCTTTTCACGTCTTGATATATCTTAGTAGCTCCTACATGAATGATGTACCTAATTTTGTGTTCCTCTTCTGTTTGGTACGCAGATTCTTTCTTAAAACAATAGCTTTCCATCTTCAATCCTTGAATAATCTAGCCTTTATTCTAAAGCTTCCATTATTCCTACTAAGAATGGGTCATTACCCTATTGTTCCTTGATCTTAGTGAATAGATAAGATTGAATTCTAATGTTAGCAACCACGACATACTCATCCTTCTCACCTATGTTCAAAGTCCAATCTTGCAAATTGTTCTAACGATCTCCATTCACCAAGTATTGGGCTAGCCAATGATTCTCTTGGCTTTCTACTGAGTGCATTAACTATGACTTTACGTTTCCTAGGGTGATATTATACGAAAAAATCAAAGTCCTTTCAATACTCTAGCCATCTTCTTTGCCTCATGTTAAGTTCATTCTGTAAGAACAAGTACTTCAAACTCTTATGATTTGAGTACATAGTGAATTGTTCACCATATAAGTAATGTCCCCAAATTTTAAGTGCAATGACCATAGCGGCCAACTCTAGATCATGCTCCGGATAGTTGACCTCATGAGTCTTTAACTGTCTAGACACATAAACAATCATTTTGCCTTGTTGCATTAACACACAGTCCAAATTGATTCTAGAAGCATCAACATACAATGTAAATCCTCCCCCTTCAGTGGTTAAGGCAAGTACAGAGTAATGGTTAAGTACTCCTTTAATGTCTAGAAGCTCTTCTTACACTCTTCAATCCATACATAAGTATTTTCCTTTCTAGTCAACTTGGTTAGAAGAACAACAATTTTGGAGAAGTTCTTAATGAAATTTTTGTAATATGTGGCAAGTCTTAAGGAACTGTAGATCTCATTCACATTGATAGGTCTTTCCCACATCAGAACAACTTCTACTTTAGAAGGATCGACTGCTATACCCTCAAAAATCACATGAACCAGAAAAGATACTTTTTCTAGCCAAAATTCACATTTACTGAGGTTGGCATGCATCCTGTTGTCTCTCAGAATCTGCAAGGCTATTCTAAGATATTCCTCATGCTCATCCTTGGTCTTGGAATATAGTAATATGTCATCAATGAAACTACTACAAAGTTGTCAAGGTACGGTCTGTATACACTATTCATTAATTGCATGAAGGTTGTAGGAACATTGGTTAGTTCAAAAGGTATGACAACAAATTCATAGTGTTCGTACCTACTCCTGAAAGCTATTTTGTGCATGTCATCTTCTTTGAACCTCAACTGATGATAACCCAATCAAAGATAATCTTAGAGAAGTATTAGGCTCCAATACACTGGTCGAACAACTCATCAGTTCTTGGTAATGGATATTTGTTCTTGATCGTCAACTAGTTCAATTGTCTATAGTCAATGCATAACCTCATTGACCCATCCCTCTTCTTGATAAAGAGAACAGGTGCACCCGAAGGCAATATGCTTGGTCTGATAAAACCTTTATCCAATAGTTCTATTAGTTGCTCTTTCAACTCCTTTAGTATAGTAGGAGACATTCTATAGGGAGATTTTGACATCGGTCAGCTCTGGAAATTAGATCAATAAAGAAATTGACTTCTCTTTCTGGTGGAATTCCTGGCAACTCTTCAGAGAACACATCAGGGTATTCTCTTACAACATGTATCTCTTTTACATTAGACCCTTTCTTCTCTATCACTACATAAGCAAGGAAAGCTATACAACATCATAATATAGGCTCGAAGGGTGTAAATAAAGGATATATGTTTATGATGTTTACCCCTTGAGAAGATAATTTTAGGGTACTCACTAAAGGTTACCTTCCTTTTTTTGCAATTTACATTAGCACCATGTTTAGACAACTAATCAACTCCTAGTATTACATCAGATAACATTATAGACATTCTTAAAAATAAATAAACATGTGAACTTTAATTCTAATTTTAAAGCTCCCACTAAATTTTGAAAAAATTGAATAACCCCCTTTATGCAATAATAGGCACTCCGATGGTATCATAGTGGGGACCAAAACCTCATTGACCTTATGGTAGTGGCCTTGTGACAGCACAACAAACCGCCTTATATTTGATGGGTAGACAACTCTTGCCACTTGCAACCTTTGTAATTTTTTTTTGTCTTTTCAGCCTCCAAAATACTTGTGACCTTTCAGCAACATAATAAACCACAAAGTCTGGTTAGGTTAAACTCACTTATTATGTTAGAAAAGTGGGTTTTTAACATAACTCTTGTGCTAGTACAATATAACCATTTCAGTCACCCATCCCAAAGTTCGACGTAAGTGTCAATCTAAGTCATTGTCCCTTTACTGTGAAGGCATTGTGACAGCACAACAAACTTACACAATCTAAGGACAACTCACTTACCATAACAACGAAGGCTATGTAGATCATTCTTAATGCCTTACATTTAACAATCTAATATTAGACCGAGAGGGGGTTTTGAATTAAGTTTGGTCTCATCAATAATAGTGCTTACATGAATGTATGTATGTATACTCAAATAAAAAGATATGTACTTAGCAACATATTGCATATCAATCATATATGTGTGATAATAATGATGGATGATCATGAACTTTTCACCTAAAATGTGATTATCAATACTAGTTGGTAATCTACAAATTTATGGCAAACATATAGCAACTTAAGCATCAAGTGATCCTACTTGATATGAACCTCTTGATGGCCCCACTTGATGGTCTCCTCCTTCTCCTGATCCGCTTCATAATATTCCATGCAATATTTGAAATTGGACTTGCAGACTCACAGATATATATCATATAATAATAAGAAATCTTGAACTTGTCAAGGGAGCGAAATGCTGGAGAGATAGAATACACAATCTAGATTTAATAAGAGACAGAGGGAGTTCAGCAAGCCTCATAAATCACATGATGTAAAAATACCATTTACCATAACCATCATTATCACATGACAACTAAATCCATGATCATCCAACCACACACAAGCACATCACATATATCTAATGGTAATTATCATATAATTACACCTGAAATATATTTTATTTTAAAATAAAATTATATTTTAAATAATTAAGAAAATCACTTAACTAAACTATTTAGTTAACATAAACCTTATCTAAATAAATTTAACAAACATCATTTAAAGTTACTACATGAACCCATAAAATTACTGTTAATTATTTCCACAATAATCTTAAACTAATTAACTTATCATGATTAGAAGAAATATCTAAAATAATTTTAGAATTCCTCTTAACTAATTAACTAGGGCTCAAAATAATGAAAATCCCATTATAAAGGACTAAAACAATTTTAGAGCTTGAAAAAATGATTTTCATGATTCTTTTATTATTATTTTTTAGATTTTAAATCTTAGCCTTGACGGTAGTGCAGGCTCGAGAAGGGGGAGAAGTTTTCAAAATATCAGTAGCCTAACTTTAATACCATTGTAAGATATTGGACAAGAAGCAGCGGAAGCAAGATCCTTGACTTTAATACTCAATTTTTTCAAAACTCTATTATGTGTAACCCTCCAAGCCCAAATGTCTGTTTGGTTTTCAACTATTTAAGTTAATTAAGAACATTTTCATAGCCTATTATCTAATAATAGATCTAATGGACTTTTTGTTACAAAAAGTACCAAGAAAAACCACTTTACTGATCCCAAATGAGAGATAATCAACCCACTTTACTACCTTTTTGTCTACAGGTTTTGTATAGTTATAAACTCTGATTCATACAATGCCCAAGTCGGACTAAGACATGGTCCTACTGTTAGGTGCCCGGGCAACACTTGCTACCTGTTCTACTCCTTGGAATAAGGCTGACCAGAAAACTCATTTTTATAGTGAACTCTCGTACCTTGACCTAAGGTTTCTGACTGCAGATCTATCAAGAATTCTGTTTCTAGCCTTATATTAAGAGTGATTGATCGCATATTGTTAACATAGTTACCTTCACAAGATTGTTGTTTAGTCTGAATTACTAACTATATAGAATCACATATTTGAGATTTTTAAATCAGTAATCAAATACCCAATAATCTTCAAGCAAGACATTTTTAGTGACTTATGTCTAAGATCAAACTGCGCTACTGTGACTGTAGAACACCTTGATTGACAACTAGTATGATAATCATTTAGAGATTCTAGGTCAAGTTAGTTCATTGCATCGAAGGTAGAATCGGTCAATGCGAGAATCGGGATCGGCTAATGATCAGATTAGCCATGGGAGAAACCCATTTTTCAAAATCCTAGCCGAATCGGTCGGAATCGGCTCAGATCATTCCAGATCGGCCGATTCTAGTAAACAATTTTTGTAATTATATATATTAATTAATACTTGTATTAAATATACATTAACTTTGCATATTTATATATACATACAAGCATTTACTATATGCACATAGCATTAACTATATACATGCGCTTGTTATATGTACATTAAAACACACAAACACATTAATATATGATTGATATACATATTAAATATGTTTATACATTAATATATATATATATATATATATATTAACTATATATATGTGCATGTTGTTATTATATTTACACTAATATATGATTATATGTACATTATTATGCACATACATTAATAAATGATTGATATAGATGTTAATTATATTATACATTAATATATGATTATATGATTGATATACATATTAATTATGTTTATACATTAATATGATATAGATATGTGCATATTGTTATTATAGTTATAGTGATTCTTTGTACATTAACACACACAAACTGGAAGACCCTAAAATTTAATACCAGATTAATAATATGATATAAAAAATTAGAGAAGATTTTAATTTTCATAAAAGACATAAATACTTACCAGAAACCTGATTATCTTTACTATAGAGATATTTCAACATTAGTAACGTGATCCGATACTGTTTTCAGATGTGCACACTCTGACAGGACGCCACTAGAATTCAGTAACAAAATTGAAATTTGACACCACCATAATTCTCAGAAAAAATATATTGATTTTAAAGACACAACATCATGAATTATTGATGCACAAATATCGAGATTAAGTCGACCCAATAATTTTTTAGGCAAATTTTACTTGACAAAAAAATTAAGCTAAAATCACTAAAATTTGTAAAATATTTTAATTAGCATCAGTATGAAATTTCACTTTAATTAGACATCATTTAGATATAAAATTAAGATCCTAAAGAAGCTTAAACAAATTAATTTGATTTTTTTCCATACACGTATATGGGTTTCACGAAGGCGGCTACTGCGTATTGGCTTTTGGTGAAGCCTTATCCCAAATAGGAAGCGTGGCAAGTGAAGACGGCTTTGGAGGTGTTGAGGATTTTCTTCATCTACGTGGTAACCATGCAGAAGGGTAGCCAAGTCCATAAAAGGGCCTTCCGAACTTCTTCTACATCTTTTCTCATTGCCTTTTTCTCTGTTTGCATACCATCTTCTTCACGCCACCAGGTCTTATCCTCTTTTCTCTTCACACCCCACCATCACTTCTTCTTGTACTCTCTCAACTCCTATATCCTCCTTTCCCCACCATCGCTACCATACTCCGGGAGTACTCTCTTCAGGAAGAAAGAAAGAAAGGAAAAGAGAGAAGGAAGAGAAAAGTAAGTAAGAGAGAGTAAATGGAAATAAGTATGCAGAAATGGGAAGCTTAGAAGCCATCTTGACCAGACAGTATTGTCCAGCTATGGTAGGTTCCTCCCTACGATTCCTCTCTAGTTGCTTATTTTCATGCTTGTAGGTCTCTCTATCCTTATAAACCCTTATTTTCTATTTGTTCCATGCTATGTAGGTGCCACCTATTAGTTCTCGATTCTACAATTGTAGGTATCTTCCTATAATTTTTCTCCTTATTTGCTATTTCCATACTAGTAGGATTATTCACTCTCTTTCCCTCCTTTGTTCTATAGTAATACCATTGTTGGCCATGTACTTCTGTCATAAACTGATTTCAATCCCTTGTTAGTATATTTTGAACATAAGACTACATCTTGAAACTAGAAACCTCAATTTGTTTCCTACATGACAAGAGAAATCTACTTAGTTTGATTTGTGCCACTAAATGTAGTCAATCATTATACAAAGAATGACTACTTGATCTACAGATTAAGGGCTAGATGAAATCTGAACCTTGAAACTAGGTTGATTATTCTATTTATTGACTACTTAGCAAGCCAATTTTGGTATAAATTAGATTTTTTCTGCTACCTGAGTAGAAAGAAAAGGGTGTTGGTTTACTGACATTAAGATTCTCACCCTTTCCTTCTCTCTCTCGTCTTGAATCCCACTTGATTATTACTCTTGTAGACCATAGAAAACCTTCTTTATTTCTCAAATACCAAGTCTCCAATGTTAGAGTATAATCGAAGCTTGAATCCCCTGTTTGTAGCCTTAACCAGAACCCAAAAATCAAGTACTGTCAACAACTAACCAGTAGTTGTCGACAACCAGCCAGTGTCTGTCGACAACCAAGCAGTAGCTGTCGACAACCACCAGTCTTTATCAACAAATAGACCCGTTTCTTCACCAGATACACTCCTAAACTATCCAAACAAGTTACCTTTCCTATTTTCTTGAATTCTAAACTTCTATACCACTAGGATGAGTTATTTAACCATCAACCAAATCCATCTTTGGATTATTCTTGGACATCATAAATTATGTTGTTTCTCATACCTTCTGAATATCTTTAAACATTAACTCAAAGAACCTTGCTTCCTGTGATATTGTTTTACTTCTGATGAGTGCCCAAGTACCATGTATGTATGTTTATCAGAAATGGAAATGGGATGACGAACTTTTGGGTCTTCGGACTCTCATGGACTAATGCATGTGCAAATGGGGCAGATCTAATCTTGGGAGGAGCATCCGAATTCGTTTAATCTATGCAGAGATATGGATCCACGGGGTGTTTGACATGACACCACTATATTCTAAATTGGTCGACATTTCCATGATTTATATTGAGACATGAATATTTATTACTTGCTTGAGGAGTGAACAGGGCATCTCTACACATACACTTTCTCTATTTTCTTCTGAACTATTGTCCATATGCACATGCTCAGCTATTTCACTGATGGTCACTATATGTCAGTTCATTGGCATATTATTTTATTCTTGTTACTTTTTGATAATCTTGGTTCACATCATCTACGATCTGATTTGTACCATTCTCTGTTACTTGTACTCAGTACTTATTACATTCTTGTACCACAATTATCTTTGACTCATGTAAACTTTTATATTCCTTGATTTTGTAGAATAAATCCTACTAGGCAAGATTGCTCATACCTACTTTTTCCGAGGTAATCTACAGCTCTAGAAGGCGGGACATCGGGATTTGTGTGTTGAGAGATCAAACTTTGCGGCGTCTACCTTTGAGTTGTAATTTGAGAATCGTGTAATACCTAAAGAATGACAGTTAATTAATTTTATTTAGTCTAGCCCCCGAGCAATTTCTGCTCAAAAAGTTCAAAATTTACTCTTGATTTTCTATTCACTCACGTTACGACATTATAGATATATTCAATGTCGGGACGTGACACAAACAGATTAATATATAATTGATATTCATACTAATTATGTTTATGCATTAGTGTATGTACATTAATATATGCAAATATTGAAGACATTTCCCCTTATTTTATTTTTCTGATTTTCTTCTATTTTTTGTTTTTTTTCAAATAAAATTAATTTTTTAATTTGGTCGATCCAGTATCGGCCAGACCTCCTGAGGATTGGCCGATCTACCGATCCGATCTCAATTCGGATCAGGATAGGTTTGGACCGATTGAGACCTCTGATCCAATCCTGCATTCCTTAGTTCATTGAACTCATTCATTTAAGATAAATGTTTACGCTTGATGGAAGTATTTGGTCGCAAGTACCCATAGACATAAGTGGGTGTAGGCCCCACTACCATGTTGGCAGCAGGTGCCACCCGCTTATGTCTGCGGACCTGAGTACTTCTGCGGCTGGACGCAAAGTAATTCTCTTCATTTAATGAGCACTTGCACATGTAGTGTCACCACATGGATGACTATGAGATCAATCACCCTCACCATATGAGTAGGCATCATGTGTTGGCTACACTATGGATATCTAGAGGGGGTGAATGGGTTACAATCACAGAGATATAAAATTATAGCATATAAATGTGTAAGCACAATGAAAAGAGCTAAACCCATGTAAGGACAGAAAGTGAGGAAATCACAGCATGCAAGTATGAGATGTAGAGATTTATCCTGGTTCCATTCTGACCACGTCATACACCCACATTCAGTCCATGAGGCAAACTCATCCTTGAGCTTTCCACTAACTGCCCTAACAAGGCAACCACTTGTTGCATAACCAGCAGCCAAATCTTCCTCCCATGTAGGGAACAATCGCCAAGCCTCTCTAGTCCTCCTCTCAATAGAGAGCATCACTACTGTGATGGAACGCCTCGGCCAAGCCCGTTAAACCGATAACGTACTTGATCCGAGTCCGCCTCCCACGAACGGGCCGAAGCCTCGCAAGGGATACCAAACCACAGTCCGTGTAAACATAAAGGAACACACCACATTTCATATATATTTCACAGTTTTACATAGCCAAATTTTCACAAAAACTGAAAAGAGGTACAAAAGCCTGGGGCATACCCCGAGGTACAACTAAAGAAAGTAAGCAACTACAAAGCTACACTGCTGGAGAACTACACAGCTAGAACTACTCCGCTGGAGGTACTGACCCAGCACCGCTACGGCGCGGCCCAAAACTGGACGTGGGACGAGAAACGTCCTCCTCGCCCTCACCTGTGGGGGTAGGGTTGAGCCTCTCTAGTCACTGGCTCAGTAGAGAACTCCCCCAAAATCGAGCAAACCAACACACAAGTACGAATAGTAAACAGCACCAACAATTTATATAACAGCTAAGCAGATAAGTAAAGCTGTAAAAGTACTCACCGTCTGCCGACTACGAGAAACAACAGTAATAATTAAACGGAAAACCAGAACAGGTGTACAAGCTAAAGTAGAGACAGCCAACACGAGCCACGTAAACTGGTTCGCGACACCAGAAACTGACTCGGACAACTAACACAGATCTACCTCTCAGTCTCGCAGCCACGGACGAAAGGTCCAACTGCCACTCCACGTAAAAAGGTCAAGCAACTGTGGAGACCAACTAAACACCACCACCTGCAGACCACACGGTCACAGGCCCATGCCTGGCACCTCCAGAGACCCTGGCCTGGGCTCGCTAGAGTGAGGCACTGGAAAAGGACTAGCTGGGGTCCAGTACGTCTACTGGTGTCCGTACCCCCAACTACGAGCGCGCTACAAGTGACTAAAAACAAACACAAGTGTCACTGTCCCACTGTCGTCTTTTCCTCAACCTGACGTGCAACTCAACACAGGAGTGAGGGTGTCCAGGTCAGACGACACAGACCTCGACGGCACAACACAAGTACCGGGACAAAGCCCCGAGCTAACAGCCTGGCTCACAAAGAACCTGGGGCACCCAACTGGAGAGGTAACCACGGTAGGCGTCGTACTACTCGCCACGTACACAGAACCACGTGCACGTCACACACAAACCACGTGAAACCTCACGTAAACCACAAGTAACCTTGGTCCACTATACGTGAACCCAACTAACTCGCGTAAACAACGCGCAGTCACTGAAGTAAGCAACTAACTGCATACCTTGTATGCTAAACACGAAAACCAAGTGCACTCAGTGCACCTCATGTGTCAACACACATGCATTATCGGTAAATATTGTTGGTTAACTGCCATCGACTCCCTTAGGGAATCGCTGCCACTATGCTGTTATGGGGCAGCATAGTGACATCGGGGCCGGCAACCCAACCCGCCGCAGGGGTAAAACCCTGTGCGAAGCCCCTCATGCCGACCACAGCGTTGACGTGGTGCTTTGCGCTTCCGCCTTAAAGATTTGGCTACCGCCTTCACTACCAGCTCGAGCTTTTGGTGCAACGGTAAGGGGCTTGGTCCAACAAGTGGTATCAGAGCGAGGTTGCGGGTTCGATTCCCCGGGTGCCGCTGGGGGGGAGTTTGTTGGTTAACTGCCATCGACTCCCTTAGGGAATCGCTGCCACTATGCTGTTATGGGGCAGCATAGTGACATCGGGGCCGGCAACCCAACCCGCCGCAGGGGTAAAACCCTGTGCGAAGCCCCTCATGCCGACCACAGCGTTGACGTGGTGCTTTGCGCTTCCGCCTTAAAGATTTGGCTACCGCCTTCACTACCAGCTCGAGCTTTTGGTGCAACGGTAAGGGGCTTGGTCCAACAAATATCATAATTCAGTCATTTCTGTTCATAATCAGTCGGCGGCAACATTGACTGCCGCTTACACCAAGTCAACGGCAAGGGACCTGGCCGTTAACATCTTGGCTGAGAAGCTTGGTGACAAACGATGTTGACGCCAAGTTCTCTAGCCATAAACCCTGCAGAAACCCTAATTCGGCTCTGCGGGATTTCTGACCGTTCTAACTACAGAAAAACATATAAATGTAGTTCCTACAGCATGCCAGAACCCAATACAACCCATTACAACATGCTTCATACATTAAACTACTCAAACCACCCATTATCCCTATATGGTGCAACTTTATCCAAACATGCATTATCATGCTGGTTCAGGTGGTTATGATGTGTTTTAATGTTTCTACGGAGTTAAGCGGATTCGTCCCCTACCTCAGAACACGCTAGAACTTCCCGCAATCTCCCGATTCACGCCGAGCCCTCTACGAGCTCCCACGGGAATTGCACCACGCCGCGACGTTTCCTCGCGCAATTCGGCAACGTCACACGTTCTACGATCGTCCAACCACTCCTCGGAACCTGTTAGAAGCTTCAGAGACACCGGGGCGCGAAGTTGGGGCAAGAGGGGAAGAGAGTGAGCTGAGAGAGCTGCCCTCGGGTGAGCCTATAACCTGCAGAATTCTCAGGTTGGCGTCAACCCCTATGCCGCCAACAGCAACCGCCACCCTTAGCGTCCACATCAAATGTCGCCAAGTTCAAGAAGTCAACATCCACTAAGCTGGACGCCAACAAGTCAACGGCCACCCCTGGCCGCCAACTCCAACTGAACAGCAGTAGGTCCTGTTTCATTTCAGGACCAACCCTGCTCTTCACCTGCTCATGCCACACATTCACATCACACATTCCACACAACTAGCTCACATTGGCCTCACAACGGCCTACACAACCAACACACACACATGATCCGCATGGATCCGAAAGGCACGCGACGTTACATTACTATCATCTAAAAAGAAAATTTCGACCTCGAAATTCATAACGCAATTCAAAGTTAAACCACTCATATATACATACTTTTACAAGTACTATCATCTAAAAAGAAAATACACAAGCTTACTCAAACAGATAGGGATACCCTTTAGCCATTTTCGCAGCCAACTCCCAGGTATCCTCACCACCTAATCTATTTTCCCATCTCACTTTAACTAGCTCAATTTCTTTATTTCTCAGCTTCTTCATCTTTCGATCTGTGATCTGCACCGGATACTCTGGCATAGTCATGTCCGGCCTCAGGTCACCACCTTGATATTTAATTATTTGAGCTGGATCTTCAATACACTTTCTCAACATGGAGACATGGAAAATATCATGCACATCTGCAAAATCTGCTGGCAAATCCAGCCTATAAGCTGCTTCTCCAATTCTTTCAATCACCTGGGTAGGTCCTACATATCTTGGACTCAACTTCCCAGATTTGCCAAACCTCATAATTCCCTTACTTGGAGAAACTCTCAGGAAAATAAAATCTCCCACCTCAAACTGAAGTGGTCTTCTTCGAACATCTGCATAACTTTTCTGTCTGCTTTGAGCTGCCTACAATTTTTCTTTAATAAGCTTCACTATTTCAGTGGTTTGCTGAATCAATTCAGGACCCACCAATTGCCTTTCTCCCACTTCATGCCAGTTCAATGGGGTTCTACATGGCCTTCCATATAAAGCTTCATACGGTGCCATCCCAAGACTGGTATGATAACTATTATTGTAGGCAAACTCAACCATTCCCAAATGATGCTCCCAGCTACCTCCCCAAACTAAACAACAAGCCCGTAACATATCTTCAATTGTCTGAATAGTCCTCTCTGTCTGACCATCTGTCTGGGGATGATAAGCGGAGCTATACCTCAACTCAGAACCAATTACTTTCTGCAGACTTCTCCAAAAACCAGATGTAAATCTTGGATCTCTATCTGATACAATAGTCTTCGGAATACCATGCAGTGGAACAATTCTTTCAACATAAATATTTGCCAACCTGTCCACTGTCCAAGACATACTTACTGCCACTAATCTGCATACTTTAGTCAATCTGTCAACAAACACCCATATTCCATTATTCCCTGAACTCGTCCTTGGTAAACCTACCACAAAGTCCATCGCAATATCATCCCATTTCCACTGTGGAATAGGCAACGGTTGCAATAGACCTCCAGGCTTCTGATGCTCTGCTTTAATCTGCTGACAGATAGCACACCTTGCTACAAATTCTGCTATTTCTTTCTTCATATGAGGCCACCAAAAATGCCTTCTTAAATCATGGTACATTTTAGTACTACCCGGATGAATAGTGTACCTAGATTTATGAGCCTCTTCCAGAACTTGTTGCTTCACCTCTCTTTCTGCAGGAACAAACAACATGCCCCTGAGTCTGACCACACAATTATCATCAATAGAAACTCCTTCCATTTTTACAATTTCAGCTAAACCTGCATCTGCTCTCTGGGCTTCAATAATCTTCCAATATAAAGACGGTTCTACTGCACTAGCAGCTAAAATTGCCCGTCGCTGACTGCTGGGCACATACAAGGAATTCTCTGCTACCTCTTCATATAACTTTCATTCTTTAATCATCATCAAATTCATATATGCCTTTCTGCTCAAGGCATCTGCTACAACATTGGCCTTACCCGGATGGTAAGCCAAACTGAAATCATAATCCTTCAGATATTCAACCCATCTGCGTTGGCGAAGATTCAAATCTTTCTGCGAGAAGATATACTTTAAGCTTTTATGATCTGTAAAAATCTCAAATCTCTCGCCATACAGATAATGCCTCCACATTTTTAAAGCAAACACAACTACTGCCAATTCTAAATCATGAGTGGGGTAATTTTCTTCTGCTGGCTTCAATTGCCTGGATGCACAAGCTATCACTTTACCATGCTGCATAAGCACTGCACCAAGTCCTCTCCTTGAAGCATCAGTATACAACACAAAACCACCACTCCCAGCCGGTAATGTCAAAATAGGTGCTGATATGAGTCTTTTCTTCAATTCCATGAAACTTCTTTGACATTCACCAGACCACACAAAAGGCACTCCTTTCCTGGTCAATCTAGTCACAGGTGCTGCAATCTTAGAAAAATCTTGAATAAAGCGCCTATAATAACCTGCCAACCCCCGAAAACTTCTAATCTCGGTTATTGACTTAGGCACTCCCCACCTAGACACGGCTTCCACTTTACTCGGGTCCACTGCTACTCCTTTGGCTGAGATAACATGACCCAAAAACTGAATTTCTCTCAACCAGAATTCACACTTACTGAATTTAGCAAACAGCTGGTTATCTCTTAACAACTGTAAGGTAAACCTCAAATGAGCTGCATACTCCTCTTCAGATGCTGAATAAATTAGAATATCATCAATAAAGACCACAATGAATTGATCTAAATATGGATGAAAAATTATATTCATCAGATCCATAAAACCTGCAGGAGCATTAGTCAACCCAAAAGGCATTACCACAAACTCATAGTGACCATATCTGGTTCTGAACGCTGTCTTATCTATATCTTCCTCTTTAATTCTCAACTGATGGTACCCGGACCTCAAATCAATCTTATAAAACACCTTTGCTGATTGCAACTGATCAAATAAATCATCTATCCTCGGCAACGGGTACTTATTCTTGATGGTCACATCATTCAATTTCCTATAATCAATGCACATCTGAAAACTTCCATCTTTCTTTTTCACAAATAAAACCGGCGCTCCCCACGGGGAATGACTCGGTCTAATAAAACCTTTTTGCAACAATTCCTCTAACTGCTTTTTCAATTCTTTAAGTTCTGCTAGTGCCATCCGATATGGAGCTTTAGAAATCGGCATGGTACCTGGCAGCAACTCAATAGAAAAGTCCACCTCTCTATGTGGAGCTAAACCAGGCAAATCTTCCGGAAAAACATCAGCAAATTCCCTAACCACGGGAACTGCTTCTACTGGCTGACTGGCTTCTACCAAACTTACCGAGGCTAAATAAGCCACACACCCATCATTTATCAACTTTCTAGCTTTAATTGCAGAAATTAGAAACTTGGAGGTATAAAAAGGCATACCTTGATATTCAAACACTGCACCATTAGGATGACAAAATCTGATCATTTTCTTTCTGCAATCTAACATTGCTCCATACATCTCAAGCCAATCCATACCCAGAATGATATCATAATCTGACAACTGCAGGGCATACAACCGACCCGGCATCTGGTTCCCTTCAATCATAACAGGAGCTTCATCTATATAGCTCGAAGTGAGTAAGAACTCACCTGAAGGAACCTCCACCACTAACTCACAAGACTTCTCCTCTAAAGGATGAGCTATACAATCCAGAAATTCTTCGGAAATAAAAGAATGAGAGGCACCCGAATCAAATAAGACTTGCTGAATATTCATAAAGAGGTAAAGTACCTTCTATCATATTTGACGCCTCTGCCTGGGCTCGGGTGATAGCCATAACCCGGCCTCTCCCTCGCTGCTGTGGTGCTCTCTGCCACGACCTGCCTGTGGCTGCTGGAACTGCTGAGGCTGCTGCTGCTGCACACCTCTGCCATACCCATATTCTCTTGCATAGGGACAATTGCGGATCAAATGTCCCGGCTGATTACAATTATAACATCTATACCCTGGAGGAACCATAGGCTGCCTAGCAGTGCTCTGCTGCGACTCCTCCACCTCAGGCCTACCACGGCCTTGCTGGAACTGCGGACGACCTCCCCATCCTCTTCCTTTTCCTTTAAGTGCTTGCTTTAATTTCTGGCCCCATTTACCAAAGCTTGATGTAGAGGGTCCTGCTGGTGCCTTGCCCTTGCTTGCACCTACTGTCTGCTGCAGTAGCCGAAAACTACCTGAACCTGACTCACCCGCCTGGCGAGTACGAATAGACCTCTCCAAGGTAGCTGCCCTCTGCGCTGCCTCTTCCACTGTCTTGCACATAAGAGGTACTATCGCATCCTGCAATTCCACTCTCAATCCTCTGATAAAGTACTCAACCATCATGTTATTATCTGAAACCACATATGACGCATAACGGCTAAGTGCCATAAATCTCATCTGGTACTCTAGAACTGAAGAGTTACCTTGCTGGAGAGTTCGGAATTGCTCTCTTTTTACTTGCTGCACTTGGATCGGAAAGAATGTATCATTAAATACATCAAGAAACTTCGGCCAAGTGATAGCTTCTTCCGTCCTGCCTGCAAAAGTGGTTTGCATCTTCAATCGCCACCATTCCAAGGCAAAACCTCTCAACTGATAAGCAGCTAATACCACTCTATCCGCTGCCGGACACCTCATGGTTGCAAAAACTCTTTCTATTTCATGAACCCAGTGCTCAGCTGTATCTGGATTCGGCCCTCCTAAATAAGTAGGCGGCTGCAATCTCAGAAATTTCTCCACCTGCATCACTGGTTCTTATGCTATCAACACTGGTGGTGGTGGTGGCACAGGTGCTACAAAAGGTACCTCCACTCTCGGCGGAACTGGAGCAACAGGTATTGCCTCTCCATCCCCAGGTGGCACTGTAACCGGTGGTACTGGCGCCTGCTGATCCATTCTCGCCCGAATATCCGTGAGTCTCTCCCAAATTCTTTCTATCATTCGCTGGGTGCTTTCCTCCGGATCATCTCCTCCACCACCCCAATCTCTCCTATCAGCCATTTCAGAAATTTCTACATACACAAAACACCAGGCAAAAATCAAAACCACCAATTATAAAAAACCAGGGTCCCTACCAGCAGTGTATAATGACCGAAATAAGGCTATGTATCTTTCTAATTCCCTTATATTAACACGAACCTTGCTCTGATACCAACTGTGACGGAACGCCTCGGCCAAGTCCGTTAAACCGATAACGTACTTGATCCGAGTCCGCCTCCCGCGAACGGGCCGAAGCCTCGCAAGGGATACCAAACCACAGTCCGTGTAAACATAAAGGAACACACCACATTTCATATATATTTCACAGTTTTACATAGCCAAATTTTCACAAAAATTGAAAAGAGGTACAAAAGCCTGGGGCATACCCCGAGGTACAACTAAAGAAAGTAAGCAACTACAAAGCTACACTGTTGGAGAACTACACAGCTGGAACTACTCCGCTGGAGGTACTGACCCTGCATCGCTACGGCGCGGCCCGGAACTGGACGTCGGACGAGAAACGTCCTCCTCGCCCTCACCTGTGGGGGTAGGGGTGAGCCTCTCTAATCACTGGCTCAGTAGGGAACTCCCTCAAAACCGAGCAAACCAACACACAAGTACGAATAGTAAACAACACCAACAATTTATATAACAGCTAAGCAGATAAGTAAAGCTGTAAAAGTACTCACCGTCTGCCGACTACGAGAAACAACAGTAATAATTAAACAGCAAACCAGAACAAGTGTACAAGCTAAAGTAGAGACAGCCAACACGAGCCACGTAAACTGGTTCGCGACACCAGAAACTGACTCGGACAACTAACACAGGTCTACCTCTCAGTCTCGCAGCCACGGACGAAAGGTCCAGCTGCCGCTCCACGTAAAAAGGTCAAGCAACTGTGGAGACCAACTAAACACCACCACCTGCAGACCACACGGTCACAGGCCCATGCCTGGCACCTCCAGAGACCCTGGCCTGGGCTCGCTAGAGTGAGGCACTGGAAAAGGACTAGCTGGGGTCCAGTACCAACTGGTGTCCGTACAACTACGAGCGCGCTACAAGTGACTAAAAAAACACAAGTGTCACTGTCCCACTGTCGTCTTTCCCTCAGCCGGACGTGCAATTCAACACAGGAGTGAGGGTGTCCAGGTCAGACGACACAGACCTCGACGGCACAACACAAGTACCGGGACAAAGCCCCGAGCTAACAGCCTGGCTCACAAAGAACCTGGGGCACCCAACTGGAGAGGTAACCATGGTAGGCGTCGTACTACTCGCCACGTACACAGAACCACGTGCACGTCACACACAAACCATGTGAAACCTCACGTAAACCACAAGTAACCTTGGTCCACTACACGTGAACCCAACTAACTCGCGTAAACAACGCGCAGTCACTGAAGTAAGCAACTAACTGCATACCTTGTATGCTAAACACGAAAACCAAGTGCACTCAGTGCACCTCATGTGTCAACACACATGCATTATCGGTAAATATCATAATTCAGTCATTTCTGTTCATAATCAGTCGGCGGCAACATCGACTGCCGCTTACACCAAGTCAACGGCAAGGGACCTGGCCGTTAACATCTTGGCTGAGGAGCTTGGCGACAAACGATGTTGACGCCAAGTTCTCCAGCCATAAACCCTGCAGAAACCCTAATCCGGCTCTGCGGGCTTTCTGACCGTTCTAACTACAGAAAAACATATAAATGTAGTTCCTACAGCATGCCAGAACCCAATACAACCCATTACAACATACTTCATACATTAAACTACTCAAACCACCCATTATCCCTATATGGTGCAACTTTATCCAAACATGCATTATCATGCTGGTTCAGGTGGTTATGATGTGTTTTAATGTTTCTACGGAGTTAAGCGGGTTCGTCCCCTACCTCAGAACACGCTAGAACTTCCCGCAATCTCCCAATTCACGCCGAGCCCTCCGCGAGCTCCCACGGGAATTGCACCACGCCGCGATGTTTCCTCGCGCAATTCGGCAACGCCACGCGTTCTACGATCGTCCAACCACTCCTCGGAACCTGTTAGAAGCTTCAGAGACACCGGGGCGCGAAGCTGGGGCAAGAGGGGAAGAGAGTGAGCTGAGAGAGCTGCCCTCGGGTGAGCCTATAACCTGCAGAATTCTCAGGTTGGCGTCAACCCCTATGCCGCCAACAGCAACTGCCACCCTTAGCGTCCACATCAACTGTTGTCAAGTTCAAGAAGTCAACGTCCACTAAGCTGGACGCCAACAAGTCAACGGCCACCCCTGGCCGCCAACTCCAACTGAACAGCAGCAGGTCCTGTTTCATTTCAGGACCAACCCTGCTCTTCACCTGCTCAAGCCACACATTCACATCACACATTCCACACAACTAGCTCACATTGGCCTCACAACGGCCTACACAACCAACACACACACATGATCCGCATGGATCCGAAAGGCACGCGACGTTACAACTACCTAGTGCCGCATATGCAAACCTTCCCTCCCAATAAAGGGCAAAACCTTGGCCACGCCGGTCCTCCTCTCAATAGAGGGCAACACTACCTGGTGCTAAACACACAAACCTTCCTCTCAATAGAGGGAAAACTCTCAACTCCTCTCAACAAATGGCATCTACTTAGTGCCATAACACCCAAGTCTTCCTCTCGATAGATGGTACAATGCCAAACTAAAATGTCTTCGTTATAAGAGTGATGTTGGCGTCATTGAAGCTTTGGAACTATGACCAACTTCAATAAATATGAAGCTTTTTGGCACTTGGATGTTGATGCAGTGAATTGCTATATGCAGATCGTTGATGTCAAGCGATCACCTCCTTGAATAAATATATTCCCAATATGCAGCTTGTACCTTGAGGTTGAAGACATTTGATGGTGAATATAAATAGTAGCTCGTCTCCTCACATGGATTGATACTTTTCATTTCTTCTCTCATTATAGCATCATCCATTCACATTTTGTTATTTGTAGGATAGATAGGAGTGGAGGATGTGGTGCAAGCTTGTGCTTAGTAGCACAGGGTCAAGCTCGAAGGCAAGCCCAGAGGCTGGGCCTCATCTTCTTCATTGCTTGTTGTATTGAACTTATAGGCACTTGAGTCTTCAGTCGACTGTTGAAGCTTCTTCCTTTGCTAGATTCCTTCAGTACTAGCCATTGTGTCTTGAACATATCAAGCTTCTATCCATTGGGTTCATTCAACTAGTAGTCTTCAGAAACATACGCATATGTTTGAGTTAATTTGAATTGCAGCTCTGGTTGAGGTCTTTAGTAGCCTTCAAATCCATTGAAACTTGTTTGGTAGTACTTCTATTGGTTGGTCCTCATCATGCAAGTGTGTAGGCTTTTTACCATGAATCTAGTCTTTTGCGTATGCATTCTTCTTTTTACATTTCCCAGATCAATCTCAGTTCGTTGTATGTTTAGATCTTTGGCTCTGAGGTCTTCAGCTCATGTAGATAAATCTCTAGACCATTGTGACAGATAAGAGTTGTGGCTTGATGGTCTTCATAATCTTCTTTCTGATACGACCTTCACGTCTTGTCTTCTTTCTGTTTTAGTCTTCAATGACTTAGAGTACAATGATCCTCAGGTTTTCATTTCTCTAGGCATTATGACATATTAAGATTTTCGAGACCTCTGGGTTCTACACCTTTTTCAAAAGCTCTTAGAGTAGTTTTGTTGTTTGTACCTTGGAACTTTTCTTCCTTCGTTCTCTAATACACAAGTAAGCAACCATGTAAAATGAATTTTCTAACAAAAAGGGCTATCTTCCTTTACAGAACATTAGTTTCTAAGGTAATGACTTTCAGATGAGGAGATATGGTTCTGACTTTACTCAGATGGTACCAGCCAATCTAATTTGGCCTTAAAGGTACAACCTTGACAAGGATGATATAGCTCAGATAAAGTCACAGTACTTTTGAAACATATGCATTCAATTAGATATATTTTTCAAAGCAATTGTCTCATTAAAGCATATGAGCAAATATGCATGCATTTCAACATTTTTATCTTGACAGAAAATATAATCATTTAAGCTAGTCAAGATTAAGATCGATATATTTTATCTTGACCAAAAATAAAGTCATTCTAAGTGAGGTCAGGATCATTAATAACACTAATCAAGTAAATTTATCATTAATTATATTGCTCAAGTTGACATTAACAATGTAGTTTTGTAATCACACCACTATAGACATGTTCACTAGATATACAATATTTATAAGAAAGACATGGCATTGGGCGTATTGTATAGTGAGTACAACATTCAATAAAGAACCATAGAATGTTGTCGATTATTTAAAAATAATAATTATGCATAGTCAAAGTACTTAAACATTTAATGACTTTGTCATCATTCATATATTCATTGTGATCAATTTAATATTCCAAGTACAAGATATTCATTTGTTTTCCAAGAATATAATTGTTCTCAGTTGGAGATTGACTTGATTAATGGTTCAAGTAGATTGACTGTAACGTACAATATATTAAGACACATAGTTGATCATGCAATAAGCATTATGTGAAACTAGTCAATTAGGTGTGTCTAGATAATTAAAAATCTGCAAGAAAATGTATTGACACTGAATCAATTATCGTGATAATTGAACTGACTATTTCAATAGGATATGCAATATAGGCTTATTGACTTAGTCGGTTATCAAGATATTGTAATCAATTGTTTCAATAGGAGTTTGCTTTTCCCCTTACTGACTTAGTCAATTGTCACGATGGGATAATATATTACTTTAATGTAGTCTCGATTACTTTCATTACCAATTTAGTTGACTATTTAGAATTACTATGAGAATCTAGTCAATTAGATCAGAAGGTATCCTACTATTGATGACAAGAATTTTTCTTAGTCCTTGCATAGTGGTACAATCATTGATTTCCATGGATCATACAAGCGATACTATGATTATGTTTGGATATTTGGAAAATCCCAATCTTCAGTATGGTGCATGGTAGCAGGAAAACATGATACTAAATATTCTGAACAATTAAATTTACACAAAATGTTCACTGATTCTGCAAAGTTTATGAACAATAGAAATATTGTTCAGGAACCATGTAATATTGTCATTAGAAAACTGTGGTACCATGAATATGTCTATCTTATATATTACTATGCTTAGTTGTGAAACTTTTGCATGCATCAAGTGACTAGAATACTACATATATCAGGCAGTATTTTAGATAGATAAGTTATATGCAGACTCCCCTTGAATGATGACAGTTAATTATTTTATCAAAAGTGAGTTTCTGAGGAAGCTTTAGTGCTATATTTTTCAGTGGTTTAAAGATTTAACGACTCATTTTTTGAGCAATCAGAAATTTACCTCTAAATGTTTTGTTAATAGCACGAAACACAAGGTATGAGGGATGTTGCAGAACAACAATCTCCCCCTTTTTGTGACATTGACAAAATATTTAGTTATATAAAAATTTATCTTATTTTCATTTTTTAGAATTATACCATTATATCACTTCCTCTTAAATGAACACTTTCTCTTGATCCAATTCTCTCCCCCTTAATTACGTAGGTTAGCAACCCTTATCGTACATTTCTCCCCCTTTTTATCAAGAACAGAAAAGGTGAAAGTATTGATTGGAACATATTTAAGGAAAAACACAATTCTAGATTCAAAGAGAGATAAATGTAAGAATGACTCAAGGAACAAGGAGATATCATTCTTATGTAATGGTCGCTTTGACATAAGTGGTGTGATAGATAATCAGGAAATGTCTGCATGGATCTTTAGTTTTCTACAACAGAGATTCATTAGAGGAAATGTCTTCAATGTACAATTTAGGGTCAGTTTGGTTGCTTGTAAAATATATTTATAAGGAAAAAGTTTTTCAAGGATTAATTTTTACATAAAAATTAAAAACATAATTATCTATTTGATACCCACATAAATGTTTTCACTGAATTTTTTTTTATGTTTGTTTTCTAGTAAAATATTTATTAGAAATATTTTTAAAAATAAATAAAAATCTAAAAATAAAAAGTACATTCTACATGTCACCCGTCACTAGGCACCGAGCGTCAGGTCGCGGGCCGCTGGACGCCGAGTCATCGAACGCCAGGCACCGGTCGCCAAGCGCCGATCGTAGGACATCAGGCATCGGTCCTCGGGTCGCCGAACGTCGACAACCGAGCATCAGACGCCGAACGTCAGACACTGTAGTGGAGATTGTAGTGACACTTATAAAATTCCTACATAAAAGAGAAATTCAGGAAAATAGTTTACGGAGTTTCATCAAGGATGCCAAAATCTTTAATTTTATGTAAAATATTTTCATGAATTAACTTTTCAACAGTACCAAACAAGTAATTGCATGAAGTTTTCTTGGAAAATATTTTCTGATGTGAGATTTTAAGTTCTTGTTGTTTCTTCTTTTCAACCTGGAGGGATGTTGTAGCTAGTGGTTTGATTGATTTCCTTCTTGTAGTCGTTGATCTTGATCCTTTGTTTGGTTGTGCTGCTTCTTTTGATCTTGTTATTGCTTCCATTGTCTATTCTGTAGCTGGTAGTGTTATTAATGATGTCCTATCTTTTACTGTTGTAAGTCTTGACTTTGTCAGTGGTTTTAGTCCTAATTTTGTGCTCTTGACCTACTGAATCATCCTTCTCTCTTGGAAGAGAGTTCCTTTTCTTTGAGAATTGATCCCTCATCCAAAGTTTTCCTTTACATTGATATGAGGTGTTTCCTGTGTAATAATCCTTTTTCACTCTGGGGATGAAGATGCCCTTTTGTTTCTGAGGAATTCTGATATCTGGCTCCCTATCCTTTTGAATGACCCTTTGAATTTTCAGAATTATTTTCACCATATCATGTAATTTACTTATAGTTTCTAAGCTAGGTTATTTCAATGGCAGTACACTTTATGTGTTCATTAATGCTTCTTTGAAGTTGCTGAATCTCTTTTCTTGTATTACTTTCCTTTGATGAGAAGGAATTGCTATAAGATTCTTCTTGAGTTGTTGATTTGGATTCAGACTGCTTTTTCTTGTTCACAACGAAACCACCTTTAACAAGGAATTTTGAGTTGGTTACTCTTTGAGATGCAATCCCAATTTCTTTAATTAATGTTATACCTGGCAGATCAAGAAATGTAGTTATCAAATTCCCATAAGATAATTAAATTATTCCTATAGTTGTTGACCTTAGTTTTTCAGCAAAAGCTATCATTGCCTTCAAATGAAGTGGGAAATTTGGCTAACTTTGGTTTTCCTTGCCAAGAATATATGAGCTATTTATTCTCTTTAGTGGCTATAGTCAGGTCATTAATTATTCTAAGTAAAAGTATCTTCATACAGATCAGATGGAACAATCTTCCACTTGATGATTTTGATCTCTTCATCATCTGATTTTGTCTTGATATTTAACATACAATTGCTAAGTCTTCCTCCTGTAAAGGGAACAACCACCGGCCACTACTTGGTGTCATACATGCAGGGCCTTCCCCACAACATAGGACAAACCCCTAGCCATGTCGGTCCTCCTCTCAACACGGGACAACACTATTTGGTACCATACACACATGCCCTCTTCTCAACAGAACCTGCAGCGTTGGTCCTCCTCTCAACAAAGAGCATCTGCTTGGTGTTGCAACACCCAAGCCTTCCTCTCGATAGAGGGTATAGTGGCAAACTAAAATGTCTTCTTCACAAGATTGATGTTGGCATCGTTGAAGCTCTGGCACTACGATTGACTTTGATGAGGATGAAACTTGTTGGTTCTTGGATGTCCATGTAGTGATTTTCTCAATCTAGATTGTTGATGTCGAGTGATCACCTCCTTAAATAGATGCATTCCCATGATGCAACTTGTAGCTTGAGGCTTGGAGACATTTGATGGTGGACAGGAATGGTAGCTTGTCTCCTCACATAGATTGATGCTTTTCTTTTCTTCTCTCATCATAGCATTATCTATTCACACTTTGTTGCTTTCATGATAGATAGAAGTGGAGGATATTGTGGTGAAAGCTTGTGCTTAGTAGCATAGGGTCAACCCCAGAGGTTGGGCCTCATCTTCTTTGTTGCTTTTGGTCTTGTACTTAGAAGCACTTGATTCTTCCGTCGACTGTTGAAGCTTCTTCCTTTTCTAAATTCCTTTAGTACTAGCCATCGTGTCTTAAACATGTTAAGCTTTTTCTGTTGAGCTCCTTCAACCAGTAGTCCTCATGCATGCACGCATGTGTTTGAATCAATTTGAATTACAGCTCTAGTTAAGGTCTTCAAGAACCTTCTTATCTATTGAAGTTTTTTTGGTAGTACTTCCATTAGTTGGTCATCATCATGCAAGCATGTGGGCTTTTAAACCATGAATCTAATCTTTTGTGTATGTGCTCTTCTTCTTAAATTCCCCAGGCCAATCTTCAAAATGTTGTATATTTAGAGTTTTGGTTCTGAGGTCTTCAGCTAGTGCAGATAAATCTTTCGACCATTATGACTGATAAGAGTTGTAGCTTGATGGTTTTATGATTAATCTTCTTTCTGATTGGAGCTTTACGACTTTCACAGTCTTGTCTACCTTCTATTTCAGTCTTCGATAACTTGGAGTATAATGATCTTCAGGTCTTCATGTTCTACGAGTGTTGTCAATGATTATGCTTTTTGAGCCCTTTGGGTTCCGCACCTTCTCTAAAAGCCCTTAGAGTAGTTTTTTCGTTTGTACCTTGGAGCTTTTCTTCCTTCGTTCCCTAATACACAAGTAAGTAGCCATGTAAAGGGATTTTCTAACAAAAGGGGTGATCTTCCTTTGTAGAACATTAGTGTCCAATATATTGGCATGCTTTTAAAATAAACTCAAAAGTTGTATCCTTTCAGATGAGGAGATATGGTTTTGACTTTACTCAGATGGTAACAACCAATCTAACCTAGCCTTCAAGGTACAACCTTGACAGATATCATATAGCTCAGATAAAATCACAGTACTTTTCAAACAAATATATTCAATTAGATATGTTTTTCAAAGCAATTGTCTCATTAAAGCACATAAGCAAATACGCATGTATTTCATCATTTTTATCTTGACAGAAAATATAATCATTTAAGCTAGTCAAGATTAAGATGAATATATTTTATCTTGACCAAAAGTAAAGACATTCTAAGTAAGGTCAAGATCATCAATAACACTGATTAAGTAAATTTATCATTAAGCTTATTGGTCAAGTTGACATTAACAAATTACTTTTGTAATCACACCACTATAGACATGTTTAGTGTGTAATGACCAGGCTTCTCGGACCCCCACCAGGTGTGGATGGTGACTTTCATCCCACAAAGAAAAGATGAAAAATATAGAAATAAAAAATAGATAGTGCACAACACTGGATGGAGGAAAAGTGACTGCCAGAGACGTGTGGGTCTCGAAGGAGAAAATAAACAATAAAGAAAGGGATGTGATCGCGAAAAATAACTTTTAAGCAGGGAGATTGCACAGAGAGTGTGGGCCCTCCTTCTTCTACAACACGGTCGGCCGAGGTAGAAGTCTTCAACTGATTACCCTTGTAAGAAAAATATAACAAAAAATAAAAGCAATGGATTAGCCAAGTTGTGTAGAATCAAATTCTTAAATGAAAAGCATGAATAACAAGAAGCATGGGAGTAGAAGACACCTTGTTTGTGGATTTTAAAACCCCTAGGACAATAGGCGGGTGTGTGCATGTTTGAAAAATCAACTAAACATGTATGTATGTTGTAGACGACGCTTTCACGATGCCCACAAAGAGGGGGGATGAATAGTGGATATGGGTGGTGTGTGGATATGGAGTGGAAATGCGGGAAATGACGGAAAATAAAAAGATCGTGATCGCCAGGCACATGAGGGTGCCGAATGGAGATGCACGCGCCAGGGGTGCGAGATGGAAGAGTGATCGCGAGCATACCTTTTGGAGCGTGGGGAGATTGCGCGGGGATGATGTGGGTCCTCTCTTCCTCTACGAACACGGCCGGCTGCGGTAGAGGGCGTTTCCTCGTTTGATTACCCTGACAAAATAGACGAAAAGAAAATAAGAAGGGATTAGCCACGTGTGTGTGTAGTATCAATCCAAAATAAATAAAATAAAGTAATTCTCCTTGATATGATCAAGGTTTCTTAATTGATTAAAATGTACATTTTTGGGCCTATGGGCCTATAGTTTTTTATAATTGTTGTAATTATTTGAAATGGCTCTCAGAGGTGCAACAAAAGTGTGAAATTTCCGGCGAGACTAATGAGGAAGAGGAGGATGATCAATGTGCATGAGATGCACCGAGGACACACATAGGGCTTTGTGATCAAGTCTTTTGGCTCAGACTTGATCACGCTAGTATTTGGTCTATGATCACCTGATGTGGTTATTTATATATATATATATGATATATATTCATTTTTGCACCTACTAGATACATATTTGCATGTGATGTAAATATATGCTAAATATATGTGTGGGACGTGTATTATTTAACTATGAGACCTATGAAAATAAGAAACTCCTCTATTCTTAATATATTAAGTTGGTAAGCGTGAGGCAATAAGATTGACCCACGTGGCCTTCCATCATTATAGGGCAGACGTCTTTTCTTGATATGGACTGAGTTGGCAGAGTCCCTTTGGGCTCACCTATATTAGGACTTGATATCTAGCCTATGACATGGAGACGTCACCGATGGCTTAAGGACATGCTATGCTTGGCGGAGTTTCTACGAAGCATTTTCTGAAACCAAGTCCATCTTGTAATGATGATGTTGACTTAACCAAACATCTGTTGAACCACTCTTTATTACCTTCATATTTTGGTGCTAACAAAATTTATGATGTAACTTAAATTGAATATTTTGTTTCATCTGGGTCGCATCAATCTCATAGCAAAATGTTGAGTCTCACATTGATGCAATAAGGTGCACTAAAATGCTAAATCGATGTTCATTTAATATACATCGATTTCTATTCAAAGTGCCACATCGATTTCACTAACAACGATTTCATAAGTTACACAACGATTTGATCGTGTAACGATTCGTTAAGTGAAACATCAATTTTATCATGCAATGATTTCATAAGTGAGAACAACGATTTGCTCTCATATCGATTTGGTTCTCATAAACGATTTCATAAGTGAGAACAACGATTTGCTCTCACATCGATTTGCCTTCTATAACAACTCGCTAAGGCTCATAACGATTTGATAAGTGAGCGCAACGATTTACTCTCACATCGATTTGCCTTCTATAACGACTCACTAAAGCTCATAACGATTTGATAAGTGAGCGCAACGATTTGCTCTCACATCGATTTGCCTTCTATAACGATTCGCTAAGGCTTCACAACGATTTGATAAGTTTCACATCGATTTGCTTGCCATAACGATTTGATCATCATAACAATTTCATAAGTAAGAAACAACGATTTGCTTCTCACATCGATTTGATAAGTCAAAGATCGATTTGCTTATGATTGAACATCGATTTGGCCATCGATTTGCCTATACTTATAACATCGACTTCATGTAAACATCGATTTCCTTCAGATGTTTCAAATATGTTTGGCGCCTAAAGAAAAGTCAAATATTTTCTGACAGAATAAAGCTACATGCTTGTCAGAAAAAGATATGACCTTCTATTTTCAGTATGTTAGAAGAAACACAGTGGTACGCACTATTTATCATAACCACTATTTTGTGCTAACACTCTCTTCTATGTGTGCAGACCTCGTAGACCACACAGTATCAGAAGAAAGACAGAAGATGAGCAACGGCTAGAACTCCAACGGATCTCTTCAACGGATCTTTTCAAAAGCTGCTCACATAAAAGATGAAGCAAGGTTGAACAAAAAAGGAAGAGAACTTTCCTGAAAATCTTTGAAGGAGTGTACAACCAGTGAGGAATCTCAACGCCACATACACTCAAAGAAAGAGAGAAAGAGCCTGAGCCAAGAAGAAGCAAGCAAAAGCGTCTCAAGCCTTCAAGCTTTCTTTTCTCTCTTCATTCTCCCTGTGCTTATTGTAATTCTTGGGGAGAGTTTTTGCTGAGAGTTTTTGGGTAGAGGCCATTCTTGTAGAACTCTCAGCACTGTTCTTTCTTTTATAAGAAAGACATCTCGTCCAGTTGTAGGACTGTATACAGTAGTTAACCCAGCTAGGGGTTTGTGTCTAGCAGAACTGGACTGGGGTTTGTACCAGTTGTTAACCTAGCTAGGGGTTAGTGTCTAGCAGAACCGCACTGGGGTTTGTACCAGGAGGTTGGCTTCTTTACCTGTAAGAGAAGTGGGATGCCTTCTTGCCCGGGAAAGAGAAGAAGACCAACTGGGGGCTGGGTGTTGTATTGTCGTTGAGGGGGACTGTACCCTTGGTTAGTAAAATCCCAAGAGGTTGCTTGGGGACTGGACGTAGGACTTCCATGTAGGAAGGGCCGAACCAGGATAAATCTCTTGTGTTATTTGTGTGATTGTTTATTTGCTTCCACACTACTGCTCTTTATCACACTAAACTAACCAAACTTTCAAGTGTTAATTTTCTGTGTTTAAGTTTCAGTTTCATATTTCAGAAAACCTATTCACCCCCCCTCTAGGTTAGGTTGTTGTCATCCCAAAAGGGCCAACAAGTGGTTTCAGAGTGGGTCTCTGAACATTCAAAGAAGATCCAACGATCTTAGAGCAAAGATCCATGGCAGCTCAAGGATATGTTGAAGGTCAATCAGTCACCAGACCTCCATTCTTTGATGGAGAGGACTACCAATACTGGAAAATGAAAATGGAATGCTTATTCGAGGCACAGACTTTGATCTGTGGCAGGTAATCGAGGTAGGTGATTATGTTATTGCTCCTGCTGAAGGTACTACTGCTATTACAACAGCAGATAAAATTAAATTATCTCTAAACTTTAAAGCAAAGAACTATTTATGTTGTGTTTTATCTAAACTAGAATTCAGTAAAGTGTCTGCATGTGTATCTGCTAAAGATATGTGGGACAAATTGAAGCTCACATATGAAGGAATACCCACTACGGATGAAACACTTACTGATGCTCAAGTGTTTAAAGAAACAAGACAGGAAGCTATAACTCCATCATCTCCAACTGTCGCCATTCAAGGGGAGCAATAGGAAGTACCTCAAGAAGTTATTTTTCCACATGAGGAAGAAGATGTAAAGGAGGAACCTCAGATTGAGAGGGAGCCTCATATCTTTTTCGAAAAGGATATCTTTGAAGAAATAAGTGTTAAAGAAGCTTCTGATGATGAAGAAGTTGAGGACAAGGCTCACAAAATCCAAGTAACTCCTCAGGAGACACCTTCAGTGAACAACTCCTCAAGTAGCTTCAACATTAAAGAAGAAAATGTCTATCTACTGTTGATGAACAAAAGAAAAAGGCATTCAAATGGGTATGGTTAGAGGATGCTCAAAATCATCCTTTAGTTTTAGTTTTTGTTTTTTTTTTTACATTTCTATTTGTTATATTCAGTAAACTACAATGCTATCGACAATGTTTGCAAGTTTATTTTTAGATAAATTCAGGCAATAATTCTGAAGACTTGACAAACAACATGTCAAAGGTCAAGACCAACAAGATCTGACCTGCCTCACATTAAGGGGGAGTCTCATGCTCAGGGGGAGCACAGATTAAGGGGGAGTTATTCAATAAATGTCAATCATTGTTGAACCCATCAATGGTAAGAAATTCTCTCAAGGGGGAGAGAAATAGATGGTAAGATCCTTCCTTTTTGGTTAGTGACAAAAAGGGGGACAGTATGTATGTCCTGTGAATTTTCTGTAGTTTCTATAGTTTTTCTTAAATAAGAAAATTCTCATAAATTTTGTCATCACCAAAAATGGAGAGATTGTTGAACCACTCTTTATTACCTTCATATTTTGGTGCTAACAAAATTTATGATGTAACTTAAATTAAATATTTTGTTTCATCTGTGTCGCATCAATCTCATAGCAAAATACTGAGTTTCACATTGCTGCAATAAGACGCACTAAAATGCTAAATCGATGTTCATTTAATATACATCGATTTCTATTCAAAGTGCCACATCGATTTCACTAACAACGATTTCATAAGTTACATAACGATTTGATGGTGTAACGATTCGTTAAGTGAAACATCAATTTTATCGTGCAATGATTTCATAAGTGAGAACAACGATTTGCTCTCATATCGATTTGGTTCTCATAAACGATTTCATAAGTGAGAACAACGATTTGCTCTCATATCGATTTGGTTCTCATAAACAATTTCATAAGTGAGAACAACGATTTGCTCTCACATTGATTTGCCTTCTATAACGACTCGCTAAGGCTCATAACGATTTGATAAGTGAGCGCAACAATTTGCTCTCACATCGATTTGCCTTCTATAACGACTCGCTAAGGCTCATAACGATTTGATAAGTGAGCGCAACGATTTGCTCTCACATCGATTTGCCTTCTATAACGATTCGCTAAGGCTTCACAATGATTTGATAAGTTTCACATCGATTTGCTTGCCATAACGATTTGATCATCATAACGATTTCATAAGTAAGAAACAACGATTTGCTTCTCACATCGATTTGATGAGTCAAACATCGATTTGCTTATGATTGAACATCGATTCGGCCATCGATTTGTTTATACTTATAACATCGACTTCATGTAAACATCGATTTCCTTCAGATGTTTCAAATATGTTTGGCACCTAAAGAAAAGTCAAATATCTTCTGACAGAATAAAGTTGCATGCTTGTCAGAAAAAGATATGACCTTCTATTTTCAGTATGTTAGCAGAAACACAGTGGTACACACTGTTTATCATAAACACTATTTTGTGCTAACACTCTCTTCTATGTGTGCAGACCTCGTAGACCACACAGTATCAGAAGAAAGACAGAAGATGAGCAACGGCTAGAACTCCAACGGATCTCTTCAACGGATCTTTTTAAAAGCTTCTCATATAAAAGATGAAGCAAGGTTGAACAAAGAAGGAAGAGAGCTTTCCTGAAAATCTTTGAAGGAGTGTACAACCAGTGAGGAACCTCAATGCCACATACACTCAAAGAAAGTGAGAAAGAGCCTGAGCCAAGAAGAAGCAAGCAAAAGCGTCTCAAGCTTTCAAGCCTTCAAGCTTTCTTTTCTCTCTTCATTCTCCCTGTGCTTATTGTAATTCTTGGGGAGAGTTTTTGTTGAGAGTTTTTGGGTAGAGGCCATTCTTATAGAACTCTCAGCACTATTCTTTCTTTTATAAGAAAGACATCTCGTCCAGCTGTAGGACTGTATACAGTAGTTAACCCAGCTAGGGGTTTGTTTCTAGCAGAACCGGACTGGGGTTTGTACCAGTTGTTAACCTAGCTAGGGGTTAGTATCTAGCAGAACCGCACTTGGGTTTGTACCAGCCCAAGAGGTTTCTTGGGGACTGGACGTAGGACTTCCATGTGGGAAGGGCCGAACCAGGATAAATCTCGTGTTATTTGTGTGATTGTTTATTTGCTTCCGCACTACTGCTCTTTATCACACTAAACTAACCAAACTTTCAAGTGTTAATTTTTCTGTGTTTAAGTTTCAGTTTCAGATTTCAGAAAACCTATTCACCCCCCCTCTAGGTTAGGTTGCTACCGTCCCAAAAGGGCCAACAACATCATGATTGGCGGAGTCCCTCTAGGCCATGATGATTTGGAGGCCGAATATGACGGGATTCACAAGGAGTTGTGATTGGCAAGAGTTGCCTACCTGTTGGGCTTGGTGTGATTGATCGAGTCCATCGAGGTCATGCCAAGATGCCAATTGGATCCCAATCCCTGCTAGAAGTTTGTCGAAAACTTCCGATTCACATGCTAGAGGGTATCATGTGTCTCGCGAGAAAATAGTGGGAGTAAATTAAGATAAAAGTCAATGTCTTAATTTCTTACAAAATCCAAAAGTCTGCATGTTATTAATTTTATGCTACATCTTTATTTTCAAAAATATGTCGCTGTCAAACCCACTCCTTGGCGTACTAGATGCCAACCGTTTCACTGGTCTAAACCATGTAGATTGACTCCAAAATTTAAGAATTGTTCTCACATCGGAGAAAATCTCATATGTCCTCAATGAGACCGTGCCTAAACCAGTGGATGGGGCTACCGAGGAAGATGTTTCTCTATATAAGAAGTATAAGGAAGAATCAACTCTTGCTCAATGTTATATGTTGGCCTCTATGACTCCAGAGTTGCAGAGGCAACATGAGAATATGGATGCACAATTCATTATCCTGCACCTCCGCAAATTGTTTGAAGAGGAGGGATGGACTCAGCGATATGAAATATCAAAGAGTCTATTCCGTACTAGGATGACTAAGGGGGCATCGGTTTAGAACTATGTCCTAAAGATAATTGAGTGGACTTAGAAGCTCACAGGTCTAGGACTTATCTAAGAGGATGACCTATGTGTAGACCTTATACTCCAATCTCTTCTGGGTTTCTTTTCTCCATTCATAATGAATTTCAATATGAACGAGATTGAGGCCATCCTGTCTAAGCTACTCAATATGTTGAGGGAAGCTGAGGGTGCCATCAAGAAAGAGAAACTAGTTCTCCATATTGGTCAGACCAACAAGAAAAGGATGGCCAAGAAGATCCTTAAGAAGGGCAAAGGCAAACCATCGGGCAAGGTAAAAGTTGCCAAGAAAGACACGGCGAAGGACAAAGAATAGTGCTTCCACTATGGCAAAGATGGGCATTGGAAGAGGAACTAGGAATACCTTGCACAAAAGGCAAAGCAGAAGCTAGGAGTATATGTTTAGGTTTGTTCATGATTGATCTTCACTTGTTAGAAAATTATGATAATGCATGGGTATTGGATATCGGTTGTGCATCTCATATTTGCAATATGTTGCAGGTCCTGATAAACCATAGACGATTGGGAAAGGGTGAGGAGGACCTAAGGATGGGAAAGAAATGATGCAAAGGTTGCAGCTGTTGCCATTGGCGAGGTCACTCTACGGGCGCCTGATGGAGCATCTTCTGTTTTAGAAACATGTTATTTTGTGGCCTCCATTATTAAGAACATTATCTCTATTTCTTGTATGATAAGAATATTATCCTTTAGTACTTTCTATTTTCTCTTTTTTTGCATATTGGTTTTATGATTTATTTTATTTTATCCTAGAATGAATCATATAGGTTTTTGAGCTTCATGTCTCATGATCCCAAGATTGCAGGTCTTCATCGAGCCACTCACTTGGTGAAGTTAGCCAATATTGTTCTTGTATGAAATTATTCTTTATCTATTATCCAAATTAAATCAAATATCCATTTTTGATCTGCTTGTTAGACCAGAAGATAAACCGCCTTTAGAACGCATCGAGTTCCTTCATAGCCATCAAGAAGCACCCCCTAGGTCGACCACATTCTTACACTGTGAGTGTCTTGGACTTGTTCTTTCATAATTCCAAAGTAGTTAGTCTTGTTTACATTCATACTTGTTTGGAAATATTTTGGTGGCGATCGCAGACATCTTTTTCATATTTTCTCATCATCATCATCATCATTTTTATCTTGAGGATAATTTTCATGATTACACCATCCAGCACCGAGCTCCCGCGATGACGAGCCCCTATCTAGAAAGAGTACGGGGTGAGCATTGCGAGCAAGGCTCAGTAATGATTACCAATCCTTTATCGGCCAGAGCAGTAGGAACTCTAGAAAATAGTAAACTAGCTACACTAGAAAACAGTAAGTGGGAAACGATGATACTAGTTACTAAAAAATAGTGAAAATAGAAAAACGCCAAGACCACCAACTAGGGGCGGGTCACACACGACGCCTGCAGAACCAACAGAGTTGGGCACCACATGGAAGCAGCCCTTGGCTCATATGTTGAGATAGGGAGCTCACGGAAACACCAAAGTAACCATATAAGAACAGAGTCTCACCACATAAGCACGACCAACCCAAACCCCCACGAGGTCGAGAAGCCACACACAGAACCAACCAAACCTCAGACATACCACGAGGTTGGTGCATCACATGTAGACACACCCAGAAGTCACCACGAACGATCACCCAGGGAATGGAGACACTGAGAAAGCACCCGAGTTGGAAGCATTTCCACACAATCCCTCAGTACGCCAACTAGAGATGGAGACACACTCATTCTAACCCTCAGGTTGCTGGCAAGGCCGGGGGCCCAACTTAAAGCGAGAGTGAGAACACAACACATAAACCAATGGGAAGCACGGGGTACCACAACCAGGTGCTGAACCAACAACACCCTCAGAAGCTAGACACGGCCAGGCTACAACCGTCGTGCAGGCTAGGGCAATGGACCGCACATGGAAACACGTCGTAAGGAAAATACCGTCACAACAACCATGCCACCACCACTGGTAGTCGAGAGCACCCATAGGCTACTCACCACTCACCAGTCGGCTCCTGCCTACAACCTCCGTAAAAAAGTGAGATGGTGAGCCACTACAAGAACAACAACAACTGCAGCTTGGGAAAGCTGCGGCCCCACTCCTGACAACCACTATGAGGGTCTGAAACCACATATGGAGAGGCAATAGGAGAATAGACTGTCTGGGCCACTCTAGGAAGAAACTCCACAACCACCTAGGTGTCCTGCATCAGCCAAGAGAGCTCTGCAAATGACTCAAAGTCACTATCCAACCACCATTTTCCCCTCTGCTCTAGAGTCACTAAACTCGAGCATGCTCGTAGCCTAGAGTACTCCCTCAATAGACTCACAAGGACGGGGGTCTCAGGAAATAGTAACAACCTCTCAATGGGACAAGCCCTCAAGTGCCGAGCACTGGGCAAACAAAGAATAGGCGGGGCAAGCACAACAACAAGACATGCCACACAACTAGCTTGTAACCCTCGACAAGCCCAGAATGCGCAAGACATGCACTGAGTCACCTCTCGAGACTCTCAAGAGGGCCGTTGGCCAACACAAGCATGTGCAAACCAACCAAAAGCTCAGTACACCAAAAGTCGGTATGAAAACCCATCGTGCTACTAATAATTGGTTGGCCTCTATTCAATCGATTATTAGGCAGATGCAACCCCTTGCCAACACCATCAGGACTCACCTATAGAAGTGTCACCTTCAGCTAATGAATGCAGCAAGACAACCTGCCGCATTTCCCACCTAAAGGTCCCAAAGGTAGAGCCGGCCTTGGAGTCCACACCGACACCTCACACCAGAACTAGGGCAAAAGAATGAAGAACCATGTGAGAGGCATCAGGGGTCCTAGTCCAACACACACACAAGCATGGACCACCTTCGCTTGAACCACAAACAGAGAACAAGACAAACTGTAAACTAGTAATGCGTCACTGAAGGCTGATGCCTTAAAAAGTTGTCGGCCGAACCTAATGCCACAAGACCTATCACGTCATGACGACCCACCGTGTTAGGAACTCTAACGCATCCACAAAAGATTGACGCATTACGACACCTAACAGTTCGATGAACCCAACACGTTACAAACCTTAATGTGTCCCACCAAGCTGATGCAATACTAGAGAACCAGAGACAAACTCAAGGTTAAAGGATCCTCATCTCCAATCCACCAAAACACACACACACACAAGGTGGGGAGACTCCCCAACACATGAAGGATATGAAGCATAGCTCCGACTCCTCTAAACAAACAAGAGAGGAGGAATCCCGACCTTCAATGGTGAAATAGGCCCATTCGGCCCCTTCTCGTGTGAATGACGTCTCCTCCTCAATCCACGTAAACTCCACAATGCTGAGCCACCTCAATCTCGCCTCTAAACACAGCAAGGGAAGAGAGGGGGAGAGAGTTCTCTGTGGAGGAGAGGAAAGGGGAAGAAGAGGAAGGAGCACCGACCATGACTTTAAGCCTTCAACACCCATAACACGTCAGAGGACATGCTACATTAACAACCATAAGGTGTCATGTCACCTTGCTGTGACACCAACGCGTATAAAGGACCGCCATGTCAACCAAACATGTCATACTATCATGTCTACCATGCTGACAGGTGTCAGATGACTACAGAGAAGACTAACACATCCCAATGACCTAACTTGAGATGGAACATGATGGTGAATAATGCGTCATAGGAACAAGACACCTTGCAAGCACTAATGCATCAGACCCTACTAACACCTCACTAATGCATCGCCCAAACCAAATGCGTTAGGAACCAGTCACCCAGAATGCGGAACAGGAACCTGGGGTATTAAATCCTACCCCCTTAAATGAAATTTAATTTGAAATTAGGTCAAGCCCAAGATCCTGAGGAGTGAAAAAGAAGCACGAGAAGTACAGGCACAAAGAAGCCACTAAGTCTCATTTAACTTCCTCGTAGCCACAGCCGCACCATCGAGCACTCACGAAACAACCAACCGAAAACAACGGTTCACGCAACATGCTCCAAAGACGTGGAGCATCCAACCGAAGAACTAATAACTCAGACGCACATGGGGTGTCCAAATGGAACTCGACGGCCCCACAGGTGAGAACACAACACCAAACCAACCTTAAACAACGGAAAATGCCAACTGAAACCACAAACTAAAGACATCAACAGACCTCTCTTTTGGGAATAACTGATCAACACTCGACTTTATCACCAACAAAACCCAATAAAGGATGCAGTTGCCGACAACAACCTGAGAGAAATGCCTGAGAGGCAACCACAAGTCTCAAGAGAATGGCCTCGCATTACTAGCAGTAGCTAGCACCAGTCACCAGCCAAGTAGAGATCTCATGCGAGAGATAAGAACCGAAGTAGCAATACTAACATGAGGAATCTTCAACACGCAAAACAGCATCCACCACCACCACTCGGTCTCACCCAGACCTTCCTCGCAATCGGACAAGGACACCAAATGGACATGGAACCACAAAAAAGGTGAAACTACCCACTCCATAGCACAGCACATAGCGACACAAGTAGGGAAGACGTTTGAGGTTTAGCCGAAACTAAGCATCTTAGGATGTCGGCGAACAACATGGTCGAGTACTAGCAAGCTAATAGGCCTCATTGTTACCAAGCGAACCAATAGGAGACTCCTCCAACGGGTTCCAGACTCACCAACACCACGCACTATTAGAGAACCAATGAAGAGTTGGAAGTGCACCTACCACACACACACAGGGCCAAGTACAGGTGCCATCAAGTTAATTACCAAAAAGTGTGTAATTACATGAAAGGCAAGGCAACCGTAGAGGTCTAGGACGACACGTCGACCTGGAAGGACCCAGAGCAAGGCAAGGAACCAGAACCACACACTCACTCTCTAAGCAAGAGGGAAAACCTAAACATAGGCTACGATCAAACCCGGGCATACCACCGATAGGGCTATCTAGACAAAGCAAAGTAGTCACCCTACAGTGGTGACGGTACAACCACAAGGCACATGCTAGCACAAGTGTCCCAAAGGCAAAAAGCTCAACGTCTCCAATGCTGAGAAAAACTCGCGAAATGACGTACGAGGTTTATGGTCAGAGCGCAAACATACGGTGCCATCACAAGCACCGAGAGCCACCCAAGGTACAACACAGTGCACCAAAGGCTCAAGATGGCACAAGACTCCTAAGCATAAACACACAATGCTACCACAAGCATCAAAAACCGCCCAAGGTGCAGCACACACAATTGCACCAACGGCCCTAAAATGACACATGGCCCATAGGGAAGACTCTGCACCAGGGACCTACAAGAGAACCACGCGAAAACCTACAATATCCAAGAGCGCAACAACCACATTGACTACTAAAAGCACACCTCATAGAGCACCGTTTCCACCACATCCTGTAGAGAAGGCCACACACCAAAATGGCGGCACAAGAGCCTCTAAGATGTGAGCTGAGGTAAAACCAAAGCACACACGGAAACAATGCCAGCATGAAAATCCATACCAAAGAACCGACGCTACCTTACATTGAATAATAGGGCATGCTGACATTATCTAATCAGGAAACAAGGAATGATTGCGACAACAAACGACACAGACAGGTCCATGGACCCATGGTGCCACAAGGAATGATGGCACGAGCAAACCAAGTAAGAGAATGGTGATGCCTCGCATTGACCCACGGTGCCACAAGGAAACAACAGTATGAGGGAGCAACAAGCTAAACCCAAAACAACTCAAGGGAAGATGCCTCCATCAAAAGGTTGCAACAATGCACACCCCGGAGACACAACACCACAATGGGGCACCACCACCCCGAGCAACTCACGAAACCAAAGGAAGAAGGCACACGTCAAACCTCTTCCCCACATAAAAGAGAGAACCGCAACATAAGGCTATCACTTCCAACACCCACGAATAATCAAATCTCCATCTGCAAGAGCACGTTGGGCACATGAAAATGAAGTAGAACAATAAAAACCAATGGGACACACGCAATCCCACCTACACGGTCAAGAAACTTGGAAATGCGCAAGAAGACAAGCTAGCCAACGTAGCAGCCAAACGCAAGGTCAAGGGCTCCTCACCTTAACGAGAAACATACAAGAAGAATGCAACACAATAGTCCAACCAACACGGCAACTCAACTCCACAGAGAGTGAGAGAGTAGCAACAACAAGGATAAACACAGTGCAAGAAAGTTCAGGGAACAACCTCCACCAAACAACATAGAGCCATTCTGAGCGAACTCCACCAGAACAAACAACCCAACCAAACAACACACTTCAAACCATAGGAGGTAACACAACAACAGCCAAAATCAAGCCCAGAACAGTCCTGGGGAGACCCTCCACCAGAAATGACTCATAGAAAGAATCTCACTAGAACACATAGCCTAAACAGCACAAACCGTAGAGATGGCACAACAGCAAGCAAAAGCAAGCACAAGACGGTCCTAGGGAGAACCTCCACCAAAACAAGCAAAGAACCATTTTGGGAAACCTCACTAGAACCAGAGCCAACTAACAACATACCCCAACCCTAAAGGCAACACAACAACAAACAGAACAACTATGAAGATAGTTCTGGGAGGAACCTTCACCAGAACAAGCAAGAAAGAGCTCTGAGAAAACCTCACCAGAACCCACAACCAACCAACACAAGGCTGACCAAAAACACAAATAGGTGTCACAACACACAATCAGTGACACCACCAGCACACAAAATATCTTCTTAGCCTAAGCAATAATGCCGACTCGGCAGAACGCAGGACACAATAACACATAGACATGAGAGACAACACACAAGACTAAACATAGCACACATGCACCAACAGGGGAATAGCCAAGAAGGCAAGAGCTTCTTCCACCGGTTCCACAAAAAACAACCCTACACCGGTGAAGGCCACACTACACACAGGCTCTCTCAACCTCAGTGGCACACAGGCACCCAATTGCGCAAGACAACAACAACAAGAGCACTGCACTAGACTTACCTACAATTGTCCTCCATACAGGGAAGACCTCTGCCAGCAAACCTACTGCCAACCGCACTACCATAGCAGGAGCACAACGAGCGACCACACTCACCATGCACGCAACACTGCAATAGATGCAACCCACTTGCAACATGCACTCGAACCCTACAGGAAAGCCACACACTTGCAACACATAATTGAAACCACATGCCTAACACTCCACGAACGGTGCCAACAACATACTAGTTCCTTTCTTTGGGACTGTTATAGTTATTAACTCATTACAAATCTCAGTAGACCCTTGCTCTGATACCAACTATAATGACTCAGCTTCCCGGACCCCTGCTAAGGATTTCGGAGTCAGTGCCGCCACCCACGGATACGAAAACTCGGAAGGGTTAGAAGAATAGTCTAGTGAGATAAGCACTGAATTCAAATAACTATAATAAAATATACAAAAGTTTGTATAACATGTTTCAAATAAAATCACAGGTGCAGGAAGAAAGGTCCAGTCCTTAAGGAGCATACCCCGAGGACTTGCAAAACTCAACTCACTCCAGTACAAGAGCTCATGCACTCTTACTTTCACTGCTGCTGGTAACACACAACTCCACTCACTACCTCCGGCATCAAGCTCCCACGACAGCTATCCCCTATCTTGAGGGAGTGGGGAGGGGGGGGGGGTAAGCCTCGTGAACAAGGCCTAGTAGGGATTATCAGTCACTTACCGACTAGAGCAATAGGAACTCCAAAAATAGTAAACTAGCTACACTTGAAAGCAGTAACTGGGAAATGATGATACAAGCTACTACAAAACACTGGAAACGGAACAATGCCATGACCACCAACCAAGGTCAGTCCACACACGACCATCGCAAAACTAGCGGAGTCAGGCACCACGCAGAAGCAGCCCTCAGTGCACATGCTAAGACATGGAGCTCACGGGAACCACGGAGCAACCACATAAGAATAGAGTCTCACCACACAAGCACGACCAACCTAGACCCCCACGAGGTCGAGAAGCCATACACAAAACCAACCAAACCTCGAACACATCACGAGGTCAGCGCACCACATGTAGACAATCCCAAGAGTCACCACAAATGATCACCCAGGGAACAGAGACACCTAGAAAGCACCCGAGTTAGAAGCCACCCCACACCATCCTTCAGTATGCCGACAAAGGATGGAAACATGCTCCCTCTAGCCCTCAGGATGTCGGCAAGGCTGAGGGACTAACTCAGAGCAAAAGCAAGAACACAGGACACAAATCATGACACAACGGGAAGCACAAGACACCATGATCAAGTGTTGAACCAACAACACCCTCAGAAGCTAGAAATGGCCAGGCTACAACCGTTGTGTAGGCTAGGGCAACGGACCACTCATGGAAACATGTTGTAAGGAAAACGTCATCACAACAATAGAAACCACATCACTACCACTAGCAGTCGAGAACGCTCACATGCTACTCACTGCTCGCCAGTAGGCTCCTGCCTACAACCTCCCCAGAAGAGTAAGGTCAGTGAGCCACCACAAGAACAACAACAATTGTATCCTGGCCAAGTTGTGGCCCCACTCTTGGCAACCACTATAAGGCTTTTGAACCACGTAGGGAGAGGTAGTAGGAGAACGGACTGTCTGGACCGTACCGTGAAGAAACTCCACAACCACCTCGGCGTCATGCCTCAGCCAAGAGATCTCTACAAACGACTCGATGTTGCTTTCCAACCACCATTTTCCCCTCTGCTCTAGACTTACTAAACTTGAGTGTGATCATAGCCGGGAGTACTCCCTCAATGGACTCATGAGGACCAAGGTCCCAGGAAATGATAACAACCTCTCAACAAGACAAGCCCTCAAGTGACAAGCTCTGAGAGAATAGAGAACATGTAGGGCAAGCACAACAACAAGACATGCCACACAGTTGGCTTGTAAACCTCAACAAGCCTAGCAAGCATGAGGCACGCATAGACCCACCTCTCGAGCGAGACTCTCGAGAGGGCCATTGGCCAACACAAACACGCACAACCAAACCATAATCTTGGTACACCAAAAGTCGATATGAAAACCCATCGTGCTACTAATAATCGGTTGGCCTCTGGTCAATCAATTATTAGGTAGATGCAACCCACCTAGAAACACCATTAGGACTCACCCACAGAGTTGTCACCTTTAGCTAATGAATGTAGCAGGACAACCTGTCACGTTCCCCACTTGAAGGTCACAAGGGCAGAGCCGACCCTCGAGTCCACACCAACACCCCAGACCAGAACCAGAGTGAAAGAACAAAGAATGCGTGAGAGGCATCGGGGGTCTTAGTCCAATATACACACAAGCATGAACCACCTTCGCCTAAACCACAAATGGTGATCATGGTAAACCCTAAACTAGTAACACGTCACCCAAGGCTGACACTTTAATAAGGAGTCAGTCCTACCTAATGCCACAAGACCTATCACGCCATGATAGCTTGCCGTAATAGGAACTCTAACGCGTCCACAAAAGCCCAACGTGTTTCGACACCTAACGCGTCTGATGAATTCGATGTGTTTCAAACCTTAACGGATCCCACTGACCTAACATGATACCAAAGAACTGGAGACAAATGCAAGGCCGGAGGATCCTCAGCTCCAAACCACTAAAATACACACACATAAGGTGGGGGAGCCTCCCCAACACAATCAAGGACATGGAGCCTAGCTCCAACTCCTCTAAACAAGCAAGAGAGGAGGAATCCCTACTTTAAAGGGCAAAATAGACCCGTTAGGGCCCTTCTCATGTGAATGGCCATCACCTCCTCACTCTATGCAAGCTTCACAATGCCGAGCCACCTCGATCTCGTCTCTAAATGCACAAAGGGAAGAGAGGGGGAGAGAGCTCTCAGCCAAGGAGAGGAAAGGGGAATAAGTGGAAGAAGGAGTGCAAGCCAAGGCTTTTATCCTCCGGTACCCTGACCGCGTCAGAAGGACATGTCACATTAACAACCATAATGCATCATGTCACCCTGCTGTGACACCAATGCATCAACAAGGATCGCCGCGACAACAAGATATGTCATACTAGCACCCATGCCATGCTGACAAGTGTTAGACGACTATAGAGAAGACTAACGCATCCCGCCGACCTGGCAAGACATTGAATAAGATGGTGACTAATGTGTCACTGGACCAGGATGCCTTACAAGTGTAGACGTGTTTTCCGTTCCCCTTTTTAGGTAGGGAGGACGAAGAATGGCACAAAGAGGGTGGTGATAAATAAAGAAAAAGAAACGTGATCGTGATCGCCAGGCACACGAGAGTGCCGAATGGAAATGCACGGCGAGGGGTGCAAGATGGAAGAAGTGATCGCGAGCGTACCTTTTTAGTGGAGAGATTGCGTGGGGGATGATGTGGGCCCTATCTTCCTCTATGAACACGGCTGACCGCGGTAGAGGGTGTTTCCTCGTTTGATTACCCTTGCAAAAAAGACAAATAAGAGAGGGGCGGATTAGCCAGATGTAGTATACAAATCCTCAAAATGAATAAATGAATATGAATAGAGGGAGAAGAACACACTTGTGGGGTTTTAAACCCCTAAAGTAGGTGTGTGTGTGTGTGTATGTATGCATGTGTGTAAAAAAAAGGATAAAGGAGGGCCACGTGGGGCCCGAGGAGGTAAAAATGTAAAGAGCCACGTGGGGCCCGGAGGAAATGGAAATACAAATAAGTAAGAGAGGGGAGGGGGTGCTTCCCCAAATGTTGATGCGGCGTGATGGGCTGTTGCCGGTTGGACGGAGGAAGGAGAGGAGGAAGACGCTCCCGCCTCGCGCGTGGAATGGAAGTAGACGACGGCGCTGGACTCCGAGGAAGAAGAATGGATCGGCGAGGAATGGCTCAGAGTCGAAGCGAGGATCCGGCAGGGCTTCGCCGCTTCATGGAACCACCACAAGAATTTGCGGGATTACTGACGGATATTTCCGACGATTATTTTCCGTCGATAATTTCGTCGTAATTACCGACCGAACCATATCGGTCGGAAATCCGTCGGAATATTCCGACGAAAATTATCCGTCGGAAATATCATCGGAACTAACATAATACCGACGGATATTCCGACGGAAATAATACTGTCAGAATATCCGTCGGTAATACCGCTATTCCGATCCCGTGAAACCCCCCTTCTTCCCCCTCCCCCTCTTTCCCACTCCCACTCCCGCTCTCTCTCTCTCTCTCTCTCTCTCTCTCTCCTCTCTCTCTCTCTCTCTCTCTCTCTCCTCTCTCTCTCTCTCTCTCCTCTCTCTCTCTCTCTCTCTCTCTCTCTCTCCTCTCGCCGCCTGCATCCCGCCGACGTCGCCCCAAGCTCCCGCCACCGCCGCTCCTCGCGCGCCGTCGAGACGCCGGCCCCCCGCGTCGCCCGAGGTCCCGCCGCCGCCCCCGCCCCCCGCCAGCCGAGCAGGTACCCCGCCGTCGCACCCCCCCCCTTCCCACCTGGTCCCCTCCCCCCTGCGGGATGCCCCCCCCCCCCCGGCCCCCCCCCCCCCTCCTGCCCCGGCCCCCTCCCCTTCCCCCACCTGGCCACCTCCCCCCTGCGGGATGCCCCCCCCCCACCCCCCCCCTCCGGGATGGCCCCCCCCCCCCCGGCCCCCTCCCCCCCCACCCGGCCCCCTCCCCTGCACCACCCCCTCCCCTTCCCACCCACATGGCCCCCTCCCGGATACCCCACCCCCCCACCCTGCCCTCCCCCCTGCGGGATGCCCCCCCCCCACCCGGCCCCCTCCCCCCCCACCCGCCCCCCTCCCCTCACACACCCCCCTCCCCTTCCCACCACACCTGGCCCCCTCCGGATCCCCCCCCCCCCCCCCCCCCCCCCCACCCGGCCCCCTCCCCCCCCACCCGGCCCCCCTCCCCTGCACACACCCCCCTCCCCTTCCCCCCCCCCGCCCACCCCCCTCCCCTGCACCCGGCCCCCCCCTCCCTCCTGACCCTAATAAATTAATACATGTAAACTAAATAAATATAATAAGAATTAACATGTGACATAATATAATTAACATGTACTAATCTATTTTAAATAAATATCTAAAAAAACTTAATTCCCCCCTCCCCTGCACACCCCCCCTCCCCTTCCCACCCGGCCCCCCTCCCCCCTGCACCCGGCCCCCCTCCCTCCTGCACCCTAATAAATTAATACATGTAAACTAAATAATATAATTAAGAATTAACATGTGACATTAACATAATTAACATGTACTAATCTATTTTAAATAAATATCTAAAAAAATTAATTTAATTAGTTACTTTTCACCACCCATTTAACTTTCTATTAGAATGGTCGTCAACTATATAAAATACTATATTTGTTTGTTATAAAGTCTAATCAGATGTAGAGAAAATTTAAAATGAGTTGGGGTTAACCGTAACTACTTTTCTTTATTACTTTTTTATTGTACTATGTGCTACCATCTACCATCCTTTTATATTAATTTTTTTATTGTACAGGAACTCACATAGACCATGGTTTTGGTAAAAAGAGAATTGTTGTCACAAGTAATTAATCAATGTTAATTAAATCAATTATGATTTCATTCCTTAATGGTTTGCATGTATTAATATATTTTTACAATTACATGGATCTATTATTTCTCATGTTCTGTATGTCATAAGCCGATTGTGACTCTTGTTGTACGTTACTACATATTATATGTTGATGATGCTAATTAAATTTAAGGAGATTACTTTGTTGCATATATGAAAGATGCAAATTGCTTGTAATAATGAAAGAAGAATTTTATTACTTTGCTTATAATTACACATGTTGAATTATATTAAGGCCGCCTGTGAGACTTAGTTCTTTGTGATTTTTGTATGAAATGACTACATGAAAGCCATAGACATATAATCTCTTTGCATTTTTGGAGTGATTTGTTAGATTTGGTAATGCATATTGTATTTTAATAATCTCATGCAAGTAATCATTCAACATTCGTATGTTTATTTGTAGCCATTTGAGAGATTTTTCATATTTATCATATTATGATTTAATTTCATATTTTAAATTACTCATGAATAAAATGTTATAAATTCTTTTTTGTAATTAGTGATGGGTAACATCCGATGTCCGTGTTCGGCTTGTAAGAACAGAAAGTGGATATCGACATGGGATGTGCAGCATCATCTGTATACGAGAGGATTTGTTGGCCATTATGAGTTATGGTCGTGTCATGGTGAGTTGAATATTCAGTCGTCTGCACCAGCTAATTACTTTGCCTCCACAAGTACGTACGTAGACATGGTTGTCGATGCTGCTGGTCCGGAGTTCAATATTCATGAAGATCAAACAAATGAAGAAGTGCCGAATGATACAGCTCAGAGATTTTATCAGTTACTTCGAGATGCTGATGAGCCATTATGGGATGGTTGTGAGAAGCATACACGGTTGTCTGCAGTGTCGCAGCTATTGAATTTGAAATCTGAATTTCATATGAGCGAGAGTTGTTTTGACCGACTTCTCTTACTGGTCAAGAGCATGCTTCCTCAATCAGAGAGGTTACCTGCTGACTTTTACCGTGCGAAGAAGATGGTGAATGATTGGGGCTTGGTTTTATGAAAATGATGCATGTTCGAATCACTGTATGCTGTACTACAAAGAGGATGCAGATAAGACATCATGCTGTATTTGTAAGCATGATAGGTTCAAGCCCAAGAGAGGGGACAAGTCAAAGCAGAAAGATGTTCCGTATAAGTCATTGCGGTACTTCCTATCACACCCAGATTGCAGCGATTGTTCATGTCCTCGAGGACAGCTGGACATTGACATGGCATGCGGAAAGAGTCCGTCGCGACGAAGGTGAAATGAGTCATCCTGCCGATGGTGAAGCATGGGCTCATTTTAGCCGTACTCATCCTTACTTCTCAAGGGATCCACGCAACGTACGGCTTGGTTTATGCACAGATGGTTTCAATCCTTTCGGAGGCTCGGTGGCATCTTACTCATGTTGGCCAGTATTCTTAACACCGTATAACCTTCCGCCAGGCATGTGCATGAAGCGTGAGAATCTGTTCCTTTCATTGCTGATTCGGGTCCAAAAAGTCCAGGAAAGAATATAGACATATATCTCAGACCGTTGATGATGAGATGAAATTGTTATGGTCAGATGGTGTGCAGTCTTATGATGCATCCAGAAAACAGAATTTCAATCTGAAGGCTGCATTAATGTGGACAATAGTGACTTTCCAGCCTACGGCATGTTATCTGGCTGTAGCACACATGGGAGGTTGGCATGTCCTTATTGCATGGAGGATTCTAAATCATTTGTGTTGAAATCTGGGGGGAAATCTTGTTGGTTCGATTGTCATCGGCGGTTTCTACCCAGTGACCATCCTTTCCGAAAGCAAAAGGATTCTTTTATTAAAAATACAACTGTGATGGAGGAGGTAGATATGGAACGGGTGTCTGGTGGAAATATGGCGAGGCGGGTCCAGAACTTACCGACTGTAACACAACTGGCTGGTAGTACCCGACAAATCCCTGGCTTTGGGAAGGATCACAATTGGGTGAAGCAAAGCATTTTTTGGGAATTGCCTTATTGGTCAACACTTTTGATACGTCATAACCTAGACGTCATGCATATAGAGAAGAATGTTTTTGATAATGTGTTCAACACAGTTATGGACGTCAAAGGTAAAACGAAGGATAACGTCAAGGCACGGGTCGATTTGAAAGTACTTTGCAAACGTCCAGAACTAGAGCTACAGCATGTTCAAGGAAAAGTGGTGCAACCTAAAGCTGCATATGTGCTTGGGGCCAGACAGATTAAGGAAGTGTTGCAATGGTTAAAGCAATTGAGATTTCCGGATGGATATGTCTCGAATATTGCGCGTTGTGTAAATGTCAACGAGGGAAAAATATACGGAATGAAGAGTCATGACTGCCATGTTTTCATGCAAAGACTGATGCCTCTTGCTTTTCGTGAGTTGTTGCCGAAACAAATATGGGGAGCAATGACTGAGCTGAGTCAATTCTTCAGGATTTTATCTGCATCAGAACTCAAAATTCATGACTTGCAAAATATAGAGCAAAATATAATTCAGACAGTCTGCAAATTAGAGAAGATATTTCCTCCAGCATTCTTTGATTCAATGGAGCACCTGATCATCCATTTACCATATGAGGCAAGGGTCGGAGGACCAGTACAATTTCGATGGATGTATCCGTTTGAGAGGTATATTTCTACATCTCAATTTATTGTCATTACGACGATCTTTTAAATTACTTATGTATGCATTTGAATTATTGTCGTAGGTGCATGCACGATCTTAGATGAAAGTCCGTAACAAAGCACAAGTTGAGGGCTCCATTACTCAGGCGTACCTCATTGAGGAGATATCGAACTTCTGTTCGATGTACTTTGACACGGAAATACGAACCCGACGCACTCAACCTCCACGTAATGATGATGGTGGAGATTCCGAGGTGTCAGACCAACTCTCTGTATTCAAGTGTGCCGGACGGCCGAGGAAGGGTCGAGTGTACGGCTTTGGGGACAGCCTGGATACTCATCGAGTGTTGTCCTCATATGCCAGTTCGATCGCTTCTCCGGCACACGCGAGTTCATCTTCTGCAACGCCCGTCAGTGGTGTAGAGGACATTAGAGGCATCATTCGGGAGGAGCTACGTACAGAGCTACAGACGCAGCGGGAAGAGCTACAGACGCAGTGGGTACAGCTACAGGCGCAGCAGGTACAGATAGAGACGCAGCGGCTACAGCTACAGACGCAGTTCAGCGATATGGTTCAGCAGTTCATGTCAATAATGCAGGGAGTACGCCCCACACAGCCAGCAGCTCAGGTCAGTATTAGTATTAATTTCATATACTTAGGATTGGGCCGGGCGTCCAACACGACCGGGTGGGTTAAAGTAACGTGTAGAAACTGACGGAATCCAATTGGATCCCCGGATTGGGTTGGGCATTCAAAGGACCGATCTAAAAACACGGTCAACCATATATAAATGGTTAAAACACGCAACCCGGGGGTCCAAAATCCCAAATAGGGATCGGATCGGCGTGCCGTTTTCTCCGACACGACCGGGTGGGTTAAAGTGACGTGTGGGAACTGACGGAATCCAATTGGATCTCCGGATTGGATTGGGCATTCAAAAGACGGAACTAAAAACACCCAAGTATATATAAAAGGTTAAAACACACAACCTGGGGGTCCAAAATCCCAAATAGGGATCGGATCGACGTGCCGTTTTCTCCGACACGACCAGGTGGGTTAAAGTGACGTGTAGAAACTGACGGAATCCAATTTGGATCCCCGGATTGGGTTGGGCATTCAAGGACGGATCTAAAAACACGGCCAAGCATATATAAATGGTCAAAACACAACCGGGGGTCCAAAATCCCAAATAGGGATCGGATCGGCGTGCCGTTTTCTCCGACACGACCGGGTGGGTTAACGTGACGTGTGGGAACTGACGGAATCCAATTTGGATCCCCGGATTGGGTCGGACGTTCAATTGACGGATCTAAAAAACACCAAGTATATTTAAAGCGTCAAAACACAACCGGGGGTCCAAAATCCCAAATAGGGATCGGATCGACGTGCCGTTTTCTCCGACACGACCGGGTGGATTAAAGTGACGTGTGGGAACTGACGGAATCCAATTTGGATCTCCGGATTGGGTTGGGCATTCAAAGGAGGATCTAAAAACACCCAAGTATATAAAAGGTTAAAACACACAACCCGGGGGTCCAAAATCCCAAATAGGGATCGGATCGATGTGCCGTTTTCTCCGACACGAACGGGTGGGTTAAAGTGACATATAGAAACTGACGGAATCCATTTGGATCCCCGGATTGGGTTGGGCATTCAAAGGACTGATCTAAAAACACGGCCAAGCATATATAAATGGTCAAAACACGCAACCCGGGGGTCCAAAATCCCAAATAGGGATCGGATCGGCGTGCCGTTTTCTCCGACACGACCGGGTGGGTTAAAGTGACGTGTGGGAACTGACGGAATCCAATTTGGATCCTCGGATTGGGTCGGGCGTTCAATTGACGGATCTAAAAAACACCCAAGTATATTTAAAGCGTCAAAACACAACCCGGGGGTCCAAAATCCCAAATAGGGATCGGATCAGCGTGCCGTTTTCTCCGACACGATCGGGTGGGTTAAAGTGACGTGTGGGAACTGACGGAATCCAATTTGGATCCCCGGATTGGGTTGGGCATTCAAAGGACGGATCTAAAAACACCAAAGTATATATAAAGCGTCAAAACACACAACCCGGGGGTCCAAAATCCCAAATAGGGATCGGATCGACGTGCCGTTTTCTCCGACACGACCGGGTGGGTTAAAGTGAAGTGTAGAAACTGACGGAATCCAATATGGATCCCCGGATTGGGTTGGGCATTCAAAGGACGGATCTAAAAACACGACCAAGCATATATAAATGGTCAAAACACACAAACGGGGGTCCAAAATCCCAAATAGGGATCGGATCGGCGTGCCGTTATCTCCGACACGACCGGGTGGTTAAAGTGACGTGTGGGAACTGACGGAATCCAATTGGATCCCCGGATTGGGTCGGACGTTCAATTGACGGATCTAAAAAACACCCAAGTATATTTAAAGCGTCAAAACACAACCCGGGGGTCCAAAATCCCAATAGGATCGGATCGGCGTGCCGTTTTCTCCGACACGACCGGGTGGGTAAAGTGACGTGTCGGAACTGACGGAATCCAATTTGGATCCCCGGATTGGGTTGGGCATTCAAAGGACGGATCTAAAAACACCCAAGTATATATAAAGCGTCAAAACACACAACCCGGGGGTCCAAAATCCCAAATAGGGATCGGATCGACGTGCCATTTTCTCCGACACGACGGGTGGGTTAAAGTGACGTGTAGAAACTGACGGAATCCAGTTTGGATCCCCGGATTGGTTGGGCATTCAAAGGACGGATCTAAAAACACGGCCAAGCATATAAATGGTCAAAACACGCAACCCGGGGGTCCAAAATCCCAAATAGGGATCGGATCGGCGTGCCGTTTTCTCCGACACGACCGGGTGGGTTAAAGTGACGTGTGGGAACTGACGGAATCCAATTTGGATCCCCGGATTGGGTCGGACGTTCAATTGACGGATCTAAAAAACACCCAAGTATATGTAAAGCGTCAAAACACAACCGGGGGTCCAAAATCCCAAATAGGGATCGGATCGACGTGTCGTTTTCTCCGACACGACCGGTGGGTTAAAGTGACGTGTGGGAACTGACGAAATCCAATTTGGATCTCCGATTGGGTTGGCATTCAAAGGAAGGATCTAAAAACACCCAAGTATATATAAAAGGTTAAAACACACAACCGGGGGTCCAAAATCCCAAATAGGGATCGGATCGACGTGCCGTTTTCTCCGACACGACCGGGTGGGTTAAAGTGACGTGTAGAAACTGACGGAATCCAATTTGGATCCCCGGATTGGGTTGGGCATTCAAAGGACGGATCTAAAAACACGGCCAAGCATATATAAATGGTCAAAACACGCAAACCGGGGGTCCAAAATCCCAAATAGGGATCGGATCGGCGTGCCGTTTTCTCCGACACGACCGGGTGGGTTAAAGTGACGTGTGGGAACTGACGGAATCCAATTTGGATCCCCGGATTGGGTCGGACGTTCAATTGACGGATCTAAAAAACACCCAAGTATTTAAAGCGTCAAAACACAACCGGGGGTCCAAAATCCCAAATAGGGATCGGATCGACGTGCCGTTTTCTCCGACACGACCGGGTGGTTAAAGTGACGTGCGGGAACTGACGGAATCCAATTTGGATCTCCGGATGGGTTGGGCATTCAAAGGACGGATCTAAAAACACCCAAGTATATATAAAAAGTTAAAAACACCAAACCCGGGGGTCCAAAATCCCAAATAAGGATCGGATCGACGTGCCGTTTTCTCCGACACGACCAGGTGGGTTAAAGTGACGTGTAGAAACTGACGGAATCCAATTTGGATCCCCGGATTGGGTGGGCATTCAAAGGACGGATCTAAAAAACCCAAGAAAATGATGGATCTAAAAATATTATTGTATTAAGTTTGAGAAATAATCACATGTTTTAAATTTTATTTTTGAAAATACTGTATTTCTTTTATTTATTATTAATGTTTCTCATTTTAATTTATTTTAATATAGGATCCAGCTCCAGACGATGACGAGGCAGGGACAGCAGACGATCCAGCAGATCTATGTTGAGTTTTGTATTCATTATGCTATATGATTTATATTTATTGTATCTTATGATTTTATGTTGATTGTTAGTATTTATTAAATTTATGAATATTGTAGCAGGTTTGACATTGTAGCAATGTATTTTTATTTGTTTATTTTAAAAAAATATGTGTATTTTACGACGGATTTTCCGACGGCTAAGTTTCCGTCGGAAAGTATAAATTACCGACGGAAAAATACCGTCGGTAATGCCGTCGGACAATACTGGTGGATGGCCGACGGATAAGCATCCGTCGGGACTGATAAATACCGACGGCAAAATACCGTCGGCAAGTCCGTCGGAAAATACTGACGGATTGGCCGACGGATAAGTATCCGTCGGAAAATATACATTACCGACGGTTAAAGACCGTCGGTACTTCGGTCGGCAAATACTGACGCCTTTACCGACGGATGAAATCTGTCGGAGGTTTCGACCGAATTCCGACGGAATTTTCATCCGTCGGAAAGTTCTGACCAATTATTCCGACGGAAAGTTTCCGACGAGTGTTGGACGGAAAGCGGTCGGAAGGCGCCTTTTCCGACGGAATACCGACGGATTTTCCGACGGATTCAGTCCGTCGATAATCCCGCTTTTTCTTGTAGTGAACCCCCCTTTACAAATGACCCTCGGGGGTCAATTTATAGGGGTAAAAACTTGAATCACGTCGGGTACACCCGCCGCGACAAGGATTTGAATCGCGTCTGGATGGCAGGCTGCGACTTGAATCGCGTCGGGCATGGGCGCCGCGACAAGGAGTTAAACGCGTCTAGGTGGCAGGCCGTGTTTCAGAAGGTCAATTTTGATGAGACAGGCACTTGATTGCCGTCAATGTCTCTGAATCGCGTCCTGTCAGGACGCCGCGATAAGGAATGGAATCGCGTCTGCCAAGGCTGCCGCGACTTGAAACGCGGCAGCTATGGCCGACGTAGTTACCTTGGAGGCAATTTCCGAGGCAATCAGCTCATAAACACGTTTGTCTGCTGGGAATTTTAGCATTTGACCTTTCTGAATCACGTCTGGGCGGCAGGACGCGATTACAGGATTTTCTGATGATTTCTCGATGTAGGCTCTCAAGTGCGACGACTTCTAGGGCATAGCCTTTTTTTGACTTTTAAATCACGGAGATCATGCCGGACGCGACTCCAATGTGTTGATAAACGCTTCCGGTATGCACGATGCGTTAATATGGCGCCCCCGGAGGCCCTCGCATTAAGGTTGCACCTGCTGAAGCCGTCGCGATAAGATCCTGAATCGCGTCCAGCATCCTGGACGCCTTTCATAATGCGGTTGTCATGCCCGTCTCGACAAGGAATTGAAGCTTATAGTTCCTGAAGGGCCCTGGAAATGAAGGGGAAGCACCGGAGAAAAATGGGGGTGATCCAGAATGATGGTGAAAACTCTCTTTCAAGGTAAAATGAAGGCCATTTGTGGCATTATGGCGCAACAAGAAATTTACCCACAGTGGAGCCAAATTCGCGTGTCTACAACAAGCACTAACACGTCAGACCCTACTGATGCCTCACTAATACGTCACCCAGATCGAACGTGTTAGGAGCCAATCACCCAGAATGTGGAATAGGAACCTGGGGTATTACACAGTAGATATCCAACATTCTTAGAAAAGACATGGCATTGAGTGTAATGTATAGTGACTACAACATTCAAAAACGAATCATATAATATTGTCGATTATTTTAAGAAACATAATTGTCATCATTTAGAGTTTCATTATGATCAATTTAATATTCCTAGTACAAGATATTCATTGATTTCAAAGAATATAATTGTTCTCAGTAGGAGACTTAGTCGATAATGGTTCAAGTAGATCGACTGCTACAAACAATATAATAACACACATAGTCGATCATGTAGTAAGCAATATGTGAAACTAGTCAATTAGGTGTGTCTAGGTAATTAGAAAATCTACGAGAAAATGTATTGACACTTAGTCGGTTATCATGATAACTAAACTTACTATTTCAGTAGGATTTGTAGTATAGGCTTACTAACTCAGTCGATTATGAAGATGTTGTACTCGATTGTTTTAGTAGGAGTTTGCTTTTCCCCTTATTGTTTTAGTTGATTGTCGCAATGGGATAATCAATTACTTTAGTAGAGTTTTGACTGCTTTCTTTACTAATTTAGTCAACTATTTAGAATTACTATGAGAATCTAGTTGATTAGATCAGTAGGTATCCTACTATTGAAAACTTATAATTTTTCTTAGTCCTTATATAGTGGTATGCTTGTTGATTTACATGGGTCTTATAAGCAATACCATGATTGTGTTTCGATATTTGGAAAATCTTCATCTTCGATATGGAGTATAGTAGTAGGAAAACATAATACTAAATATTGTGAACAATTAAGTCTACATAGAATGTTCTCTGATTCTACAAGTTTGTGAATAGTAGAAATATTTGTTCAGGAACCATGCAATATTGTCATCAGAAAACTATGGTACCATAAATATATGTCTATCTTATAGATTATCATGCTTAGTTGTGAAACTTTTACGTGAATCAGGTAACTAGAATACCATAGATATTAGGCAACATTTTAGGAAGATAGGTTATATACAGACTCCCCTTGAATAATGACAATTAATTATTTTATCAAAAGTAAGTTTCCGAGGAAGATGCAATGCTATGATTTTTAGTGGTTCAAAGATTTAAAGACTCATTTTTTGAGCAATCAAAACTTACGACTAAATATTTTATTAATAACACAAAATACAAGGTATGAGGGATGTTGTAGAACAATATGCAAAACATTTCTCTTCATTTAATGAGCACTTGCATATATACCTTAGTGTCACTATATCAATAACTATGAGATCAATCACCCTCATCATATGAGTAGGTATCATGTACATTAGTGTATACAAATCTTCAATGTTCCATCCTGAAGACCTTATGACTAGGAATATTTTGAACATGTACTTCTAAATGATTGATCTCATTATAATTCAGTAATCTTCACGTGTTCAAAGAATTAATCACATCAAGTAATAAGCGCATATATAATAATAAGACATAATGAAGAAATGTCATTATTGATTATTTACAAAAATAAGATAATACAAGAAATGATTTTATTACATCCCATGTGATTGGTTTGCAGAGCATGCATCTCTTTCAGCTAGGACCTACAATCAAGAAGAGGCAGTCAGAGGGTCTCAAGAGAAAAACCCTCCAATTCTGAAGTCATGAATTGTGGAGAATAGGGGTAGTTAGGTGAAGAGAAGGTATTCAAGCGCTCCTGTATGTAGGTGTGAAAGTTTCAAAAGTGTCTTACCTAGTTTGATCCCCATCCAACATGACTTGGGGTTCCCCTTGCTCCTATTATCTACTCATCTCCCCATATCACCTAACTAGGTGGGGTGTAATTGGAGGCTCATGTAAGGATGTAGTGGTTCTAGATATGAACCATTATGCTATCTGACCTATCCTCCCATGTCTAAGGGCACCTTGTTGCCGTCACCAAGCTCCAAAATTGCAATTGGGTTGCTCTATTCTAGCGTGCATGGCAGGGTGTGCATAGTTGTCGATGTAGCCTTGCTCTGGTGTCGCGGGGACAAACATCATTATAGCCTAGACAGCCTTCCCATTGTGAGACTTCAAGGACTCGTCCTTTGGCAACTGGTGGATCGTTTAATGACGATGGGCCCATCTAGGACTTGCTCCCACTCACTTTGGGTTGTGTCTTAGAGATTTATAGGCTTGACGAATTTGACTCTGGTGGCGCAGTCTCGGGTCACATAGGCTTGAGGAATAGTCTCTAGTGGCACGGACCTACTCTTCCTTCTCCCTCCGTAATAGATCTGGTGTTAGTAAATGAGCTCAATGAGTTACGGCCATATTCCCCCTCCTTATGAATGTTTCTTGAGATTACCAAAGATTATAATCAACTCTTAATCAAATGTTTTGTGTCCAAGTTAAATTGCTAACTTAACATTTTTATTCATGTTTATTAACTGAGTGTTCATACATAAAATAAATAAAGGAGAATTAATAATTACTCTGTAAGGCCCTCGGATCTTGCTCCTTATTTAGACTGTGTCATGTAGTGATGAGATGTTTTGCGTATATAGCTATGTGTACATATGTATATGTATATACGTATATGTATTTATTTCTGTACATATTGTATTTGAATAATATTGTACATATGTATATATGTGTTTACTTGTGTACATGTTGCTTTTATTTATATTGTATCTATGATGCTTAGATTATACATTACACATTGCATGTATGTATATAGTGTATATATATATATATATACACATATAATTGGGCATTTCTGTGTTCTGGCCGAAAGGCTGGTTGACGTCAACATGCATGGACGTGCATAGGGTGTCAACGTCCAGATCGATGGACGTTTATTCCCAGTAGACGGCCAGGGATGTGGACGTCTATTTCCCCAAAATTGTGCAGTTTTAGATCCGGAAACGGCCACGATTCTTTCGGCTCCTTTTTCGGAAACCGTCTCCCAACAGTAGGATACCCTATCCATTGCGTACCCTGACCCTTGGGTTCTATAAAAACTCTCTTTTTCGGCCGGATTAGGTTCCTTTGGCTCTTTGAGAAACCCTAGAAACTATGTGCGAAACCTGTTCTTTGGAGGCTTGAATCTGGCGATTGTGGGCATCTTCCAGCAATCCTCTTCGACTGGAAGGAGCTCTGAACATAAAGGAAGGCTTCCCCGACCCCGGTCTGCAGTCTACATCAACACAGAACCGGCTCGGGAGAAGATTAAGGTGCCTTCTTGGCTTGGCCGAGGAGGGCATCTTCGATTAATTAAACCATCTGTAGATTTTTCTAAAGGCAAGTAACCTATGCATATCATCTCTACCCATGTCTAGTAGGTCTCAGGTATTTTTACAGAATTTATCTCATGTCCTGGAACCCCCATTCACCATGATTTATGCATTAAGTCTGTGTTGCTACAGACAGGAACTTAATGACAACATCTTGTGCCGTTAAGATCCAGGGTCAGCGGCAACATCTTGTGCCGTTAACCCGGTTGGCGGCAACCCTTGTGCCACCAAGTTCATCAGGTTTGACTGATTCATGTTTTGATCTTTGTGACACATTTACTGGACTTGTGGATATAATTGCATGCTGTAAATTTTATATGTGGTCAAGGATAGAAAGTAGGTCAAATCATGAGGCTAGGACGAACTTTTGTGTACAATTTTATTTATTAGAATTGTCTGTTAATGGATTGTGAATATGGTTTGATCTTCATAATTCCTGATTAATTAGATCCATATCAAATTAGGGTTTCATAAATTTCCTACGACTATATGATGACTGTGTACAGGTGTTAGCACTGCTGGATATAACTGTGTTACTGTGAAACCTGTTTAAAGGAATTTAGTGATAATTATGCCTGAATCATGTTTTAATTGCTAAAATTATTTTACAAATCTGAAAAATATGGAAAATTGAGCATGTTATATGTTATTGTTTGGAACCTACTATAAAAATTCATGTTGTTTTATTAACATTAGGTACTATTATGGATTAAATGAGGAATGATCATGTTAAGCATGTCAAATTAATTGTGTGTGATTCAATTATGAATAGGCATGCTTAGGATTGTATTAGGAGTTAACTTGCATTGCGAAATAGCAATAGCAGCATGCTTGTAAATGATCCATGTATTTATATGTAAATGATGCATATAAGCATATAAATTAGTACATGTATCATGTGAACGTGTGACTAAATGATAATGTGATAAATGTGCCGTTAGTGACGCTGCTACTATAGAGGGTTGTGGAACCGTACCGTAGTAAGTCCCTACGAGAAGGTTCAATGTGTGTGATATCCTATGGGCAATTAAGATGAAATCCTGGAGGTGGACAACTACCATTGGTTAGGGTAGAGAGGGCTTCTCCCGGTTCTACGCAGTTAACCAAGATCTATTACTGTGTTGCCTAGGTGATAGATATGTGAATGTGTATATGTGTGTCCTTCTAGTGGTGGTTTGGACTATGTGTCACGGCAACTAAGTGAAAATTGTGAATATGTGTAAGTGAGCTTGTGAAATGTGCAATGTGTAAATGAGCATGTGAATTTTGTCAAGTGAATGAGTTAGTATGTAAACAATTGTAAATTTATGTGATATGTTAGTCAAAACAACAAGTAAAATGTGAGTATAAATGTGATAAATGCATGGAAAGTGATTAGAATTCATGCTAGGTGTGCTATTTACTTCATACTTAATTCCATGTTCTAAATTGGTAGAATTGTCCATGATAGGGATAATGGTTGAATTGTAAATCATGTTATAAGATGTGGTGGAAAGCATGTGTAGGATTATTGTGTTATACTGTTTAATGTTATAAGCATGTATCAGTGTTCTAGTGCTATAAGTTTCCATGCATAATAGTTTAGATTGTTGAAGCATGCAAACATGTGTTACTTCTCATCTTTAAAAGTCAGCATGTGCATATGACATGGTAAGGTGTTGTGCATAGATTGCTTGCTGACTTCTTTAGACTCATACTTGCTTCGGCGTACATGTGTGGTAGGTGTCTCCACTTCTGAGGAGATTGTTAGGAGCGACTCCGAGCGCGAGGAGTAGTTTTTTTTGTGGATGTGATCCGTTGTATTTTCATTCTATAATATGTAATCTGGAATTATGAAATTCATTGGGACAATGTAATTTGTTTTGGAATTGTAAACTGTGGACATACGTATTCTTTTAATGCTATGGACTGTGGATAGAATGTTGATGATGGAATAAGATTAGTACGTTTATTTTTCGTTGTACTCTAGTTATTCATGTGCATATCAGCCTATTGGTTAGTGTTAGGTCAATGTCCCACTGTGACGGCGTTCATTATACCGACGTGGATTGGTATAATCGTACCGGTATAAAGAGGGTCGTTACATACTCTCTGTCAGAGGACTGACATTATTTTTTAGTCCCTGTCAGATTTTTTCAGTACCACATGGTCCCTACTTTTAGGTCCCACCCTATATAACTATGTAAGTATATAAGTATGTAACTATATAAGTTATGTAAATATGTAAGTATATAAATTATGTAATTATGTTTGTATTTAAGTATGTACCTTATACTTCACTAACTGCATACTTACATAACTTACATACTTATATCATTACATAACTTACATAGTTGCATACTTACATACTTACACACTTATATGATTATGAAGTAGTTACATAATTATGTAACTCATACAGTTAGGGTCCCTGTGAAACCTCCCACAAGAAAATGTTTTCAAGAAAACCTCGTGAAATCGGTCATTTGGTTGTCCTAAAAAATTGATCCATGAAAATATTTTCTTAAAAATATCATATTTTGGCATCCGAGGAGAGATCCCGAATGTCGTTTTCGTGCAGTTCGTTTCTGCCATCTTTGCCATTGTCCTTCCCTCGAAACTAGAAGGAAGAGATTCCAGAGATTGTACAAGGGAGGTGCAGGTTCGATCCCCTAGAACTCCTGGGAGGTGGATCCGATCTGGCCCTTTCTGCCGCTCTGCTTCTTGAGGAGTAGGGTCTAGTGGATGTTGGGGAGCACCTCGTCGCTGGTGATGGTCATCGTCCCAGTAGACTCCATAGCTCCTCGTCGTTCCTCACCCCTAGCTGGATGTGCCGTGGCACGATCCTGTTCTTCTTGTTGTCCCTCGTTGCATTTCCTGCTAGCTCCAACACCTGTAGAAAACGCAGAAAAGAGATCCTTCGATGATCAGATTCGAGAAAACGATGCTATAGGGAGGTTGTGGGTGGGGGAAGACAGAGGCCGGCCTTCTGCGATCGGGAGACCGCCTTGGAGGCCTTGGGCTTACCACGCCCACCCTTGGTAGCGCCCGTGCTGCTCATCTTGCTTCGCTCCCTGCTACTGACGCGAGTGTGAAACATGATGCCGCCTGCTACCAGCAAAGCAAAGCGGTAGAAATTGTAGAAAGCAAACCAACTCTGTTGGGGGGAGGTAGAGATTTCAAGGGAGAGATTCTCTCTTGATTGCCCAAAATAAGTACTGCAAAGGCATATCTTATTTCACCAAAATTTATTTCTCTTAATCTACAGTTTTTGGTCAAGGATTCTCATTATTTTTTATTCATCAAAATAAGTTTAAACAATGTAAATTCTCTTAATTTTTGGAAGCTAGACAAGATATTTTAATTTGAGTAAGGGCTCACACGGATTGTTAGACTTGTTATGTTGGATGAAACGAGAAAGTGCTTAAGCGGTCTTTGATTAAGGATTTTGTCTAATATTTAGGAGACATATGTGGGAATAAGAGCAAATCAACAAATATTTGAAAACCTTTTACACACAAACAAATATGTAAAAATGATTTCTGAAAAATGTTTTACTGGGAAACAAACACCAGAAAATCTTTTCAGAAAAATATTTACGTGGAAACCAAATGGACAATTATGTTTTGATTTTCTTGTAAAACTATTCTTCAAAAAAAAAATTCCCTATGAAAATATTTTACATCTAACCAAACAGACCCTTAGTAAAATACAAGTTACATACTTAAATATTTACATAATTACATAACTTCCATATTTACATAACTTATATAGTTATATAATTACATAGTTATATAAGAAGGGACTTAAAATAAATCTCACAAAAAAAAGGGAATTAATTAAAGGTTCATGTCTGTCCTTGGGAGGGTCTTTACCGAAATAGAACTTAACGTGTGTTGTAATAAGAGATAACATGTGCTGTAAATGAGGTGAAGAATTAGAAAATAAATTTAAAAATTGATAAGAACTTTTAATTAATTTATTCAAATAAAAATTATGTGATACTGAAAATTTTGAGACGGAATTGAAAAGTAATATCAGTCCTCTGCCATAAAATAATTATTAATTCTCCCAAAAAAATAAATGAAGACGGTACCGTGGCGCAGAAGCATGAGGTCGCCCTCACCCACCGCATTAATCATATATCTCCTTCACACGTCAGCTCCACGACCATCCCCGGGCTTGAAAGCGATCGCTCTTCTTTCACCGAAACATTCCTCTGTCGCATATATATCTGAACGTAATGGATAAAAGTGTAACTTCTAGTTTACGGGAAAAGAAAAGGGCTTAACTTGTGAATGAAAGAAGAGGATATGACATCAAGTATCCCCACCCCTTCTTGGACTTCTCTTCGCATGGTGGTTAATTGAATGTGGCTATTCTAGAGCATGGTTGGCCGTGCCGTCGGTGGATCTGATACGATACCAGTTATTTTCATATTATTTTTATTTAATATTTTATTTATTTATTATTTTTAATTAAATTATTTGAATGAAAATTTATCGATGTAATATATTTCAATTAACTCATGCTGATAGAAGATCGACACGATCAATTTACACACCACGACCATGTTCTAAGATAGGAGATACTAAAATAATTACAAATCTCACATTAAAATCAGAAATAAATTTAACATGGAAGTTCGACTTGTTATGTTAGTTTTATATTGAAAATAGTTAAATCAAGTGTGTATTTATAAGTAAGACTCATTTCTTTTGTTCTAAGAGGATCATTTTTCTTGGAAAAAAATAAAAACGAAAGTCTAAATATGGATAATATATGTTGGAGGAATGCTGAAATTTCACGTACTTTTATTAATATTATATGTAGGAAGTTAAACAAGAGGTTATATATACATATATTATGTTGGAACATCTTATCGCAACAACACACACACTTTTATATATCCTCAATAGGAAGATTGTACTGAGACATAATTTAGCTCTAAATTAAAAGTAGTAAAAATAAATATATGTTTATAAATAAGACTTATTTTTTTTATCTTAAGAGGATCATTTTTAGAAAAAAAAAAAAGAAAGAGACAAAACTCACTCTTAAAGGCACGTTGAAATCTCACACAACTTCATTATTATCTATTTTTTAAAATCATAAATTTACTGCTATCGAACAAATATATCAGAATTTTGTGGCGCGGGTCTAGACTCTATTGGCTCTAGGAAAAAAGCCATGAATTGAATGATGTTGCGCACATGGACATGGCATCGTCCATTTCCAATGTGTTGAAGTCGATCGGTGGCGCAGGAGGTCCCAAACTACACGATTGGTGATGGGAAAATCTTTGACCTATCATCTCTCTTTTGATGATGTATATATGTGCACTCACATTGATATATACAAGTGTAACCCGTATATACAATCTCACTATATAAAGATATGTGTAAAAGCATCTCTCCCTACTATCATCAGAATTAATAAAATTAAATTTGAGTTAAGCTGTGTTTATATATACGCACAACCTTAATATCCCCATTTCTTAGTGAAAGAATAAACCTATTGTGAGATATAAATATATATATATATATATATATATCTATTGCATAAATATAAATGTGAAGACTACTTATTCGTCCGTTAATAAACAATTGCCCCTAAAACTAAACTGACGTCTGTGACACGAAATCCGATCTTGATCCACCAAAATTTAAACAGGGGTCAAACGTCGACCCATCTTTCAAAAATGAGAAATGCTTTGTACACGTTCATACGGTCAAATACGCCATGTTGGATTCGCCGGGTGGCTTCTCATTCGCCCACGTTGCAAGGGAGCCACGTCATACGCCATTAATGCTCGTCGCCTGCGTTGCGGCTTCCCGAGACGTTTCATCATGAAATCGCCGGCGTCACGAAACCGCGATTACGCTTCCGAATTTTTTAAACCCAATTTTGCCCTTCCCGCCTTTTGTGTGAAAAATCTGAAAGAAGACTCTCCTCCATTGCAACATCCCCACGAAATTTACAACCTTCCTCTCCCACGAAACATCTACCATCCTCTCTGCAAATCCCGTGATCATCTCTCTGCAAATCCAGTGATCTTCCTCGTTCTGTCTTCTTCATCCATGACTACTAAGAAGAGTAACGCCATGCAGAAATCAGGTCAGTCCAGCTCTGGGGAGAATTTGAAGATGCAGTGTACTGTGCCGGCGGGAGTGATGCCACCACCATTTATGCCACCTTATCAGATAAGTAGGCCGGTAGGTATACCATTTATGCCACCTTATCAGATGATAAATAGGCCATTGTTATACCCCTTCATGACGCCATACACTACGTCGTTCATGCATTACGTCCCGACGGCACATGGTCCACTGCATGCAAGTAACGATGACAAGAGAGCAGAAGTACTCTATCAGAGCCCAGAAGTACCTCCGGAAGAAAATGTAGAAGCACAACAAACTCTTGGAGGACCTTCTGAAGAACCAGTGAGATCTGTTATACATGACATTATTGACGATGTTAACGAAATAAAATCAGTGCCTGCAAGCCCTGATTTAGGGAACAATGATGTTGAACATGAGAGAAATGACGAAGTTAACGAACTAGTGCTGGGATGCCCAGATCTAGAGAATAAGGATGTTGCACATGTCTGCAATTGTAAGTGGATATGTATCTGTTTGTGACTGTCATTTGTACTTCTTCCATTATTTTTGAATGCTATGTACTCTTAGTTAATTGTCATTGAAAATTTATATTTTTTGTAAAATTCTTCTATTGTTTTTTGAAATATTTATATTTGTCACTGAAAGGAATGTATTTGTCACTGGTCTGTATGTATTTGTCAGTGGAATGTTTCTATTTGTCACTGCAATTCTTGAGTCTGCCACATGAATTTTTCTATTTGTCACTGGTCTGCATGTATTTGTCACTGGAATCTTCTATTTGTCACTGGTCTGGATGTATTTGTCACTGGGAATCTTGTATTTGTCACTGGAAGGGACCTATTTGTCACTGGGAATCTTGTATTTGTCACTGGAAGGGACCTATTTGTCACTGGGAATCTTGTATTTGTCACTGGAAGGGACCTATTTGTCACTAGTTTTCTTCTATTTGTCACTAGTTTTCGTCCATTTGTCAGTTGAGTTCATGTCTTTGTCACTGGGAATCTTGTATTTGTCACTGGAAGGGACCTATTTGTCACTGGGAATCTTGTATTTGTCACTGGAAGGGACCTATTTGTCACTGGGAATCTTGTATTTGTCACTGGAAGGGACCTATTTGTCACTGGGAATCTTGTATTTGTCACTGGAAGGGACCTATTTGTCACTGGAATCTTGTATTTGTCACTGGAAGGGACCTATTTGTCACTGGGAATCTTGTATTTGTCACTGGAAGGGACCTATTTGTCACTGGGAATCTCGTATTTGTCACTGGAAGGGACCTATTTGTCACTGGGAATCTTGTATTTGTCACTGAAAGGGACCTATTGTCACTAGTTTTCGTCCATTTGTCAGTTGAGTTCATGTCTTTTGTCACTGGGAATCTTGTATTTGTCAGTGGAATGGACCTATTTGTCACTGGTTTTCATATTTTTGTCACTAGTCTTCGTCCATTTGTCACTTGGAGTTCATGTGTCTTTTTGTCACTGGGAATCCTTCTCTTTGTCACTGGAATCTCTTATTTCTCACTGGAATCTTTCTATTTGTCACTGTTTTTCATCTATTTGTCACTGGTCTGGATGTATTTGTCACTGGTCTGGTCCTAATTGTCACTGGTGTGGTCCTATTTGTCACTGCAATCTGTTTATTTGTCACTGGAATTCTCTCTCTTTGTCACTAGAATCTTTGTATTTGTCACTCAAAGTAATGTATTTGGCACTGGTTCCTTTCTCTGTGTCACTGAAAGGAATGTATTTGTCACTCAAAATCTTTCTATTTTGTCACTGATGTTAACCTATTTGACACGGGAATAATTCTAAACTTGTTTTATTATTCTTTCAATGTATTTGGCAGCACCCGAAGTAGATGATGATTTGAATAATGATAAGGGAGAATCAGAAAATTTGGAACCTTTTGAGGGCATGATTTTCCAAACTATTTCAGATGCACAAAAATTCTACAATGCCTATGCAAAACGAGTAGGATTTGGCATGACAATCACTGACGGTAGAAGAAAGAATGATGTGTTTATTTACAAGAGGTTCAGTTGTCATCGTTGTGGTCAATCTAGAAGGGGCAAAGAAACGATAAGTCACAGAGATTCTTCTAAGATTGGATGTACGGCATCGGTGAGGGTTAGATATAACAAAGACACAAACACCTACATAATGTATGATGTAATTTTGGAGCATAATCACATTCTTCATCCTACAGCTGCTATGTATTTGAGATCACATCGTAAAATTTGCACCCCGGAGAAAGCTGAGATTCTGAACATGCGTAGTGTTGGTATTTCCACATCCAATATTGTTTCAGCCATGGCAAAAAGAAAGGGGGGCATCCGACAGTTGGAGTGGACAGAGAAGGACTGTAGAAACTTTCTTGATAAAGAAAGGCAAACACAATTGAAGGAGGGTGATGCAAAGACAATGATAAATCATTTTCAGGCAATGCAAGTTAGGGATCCAACATTCTTTTACACTATAGCGGTTAATGACAATGGTACATTAAGGAATGTGTTTTGGATTGATGGTAGGTCTAGAACATCTTGTACATACTTTGCGGATGTCATCTGTTTCGATACAACATACTTGACAAACACATATCAAATGCCATTTGCACCATTTGTGGGAGTAAATCATCATGGTCAATCTATTCTTTTGGGATGTGCACTACTAAGCAATGAGAAAATTGAAAGTTTTGTATGGCTCTTTAATTGTTGGCTAGAAGCAAATGGTGGCATTCACCCCAAGGCAATCATCACAGATCAAGACAAGGCTATGGAGGCTGCAGTAGCTCAAGTGTTTCCAACGGCACGACATCGTTTTTGTCTTTGGCATATAATGAAAAAGGTACCGGAAAAAATTGGCCATATATGCGTCTCCAATCCACACTTCATGAATGACTTCCAAAGTTGCATTTATGACACATCGTCCACCTTTGATTTTGAAGAAAAGTGGGATGAATTGATAACAAAGTATGAAATTGCCATGCAAAATGAATGGCTGAAAAGTTTGTATGAATGCCGTAGAAAGTGGGCACCTATTTTTTTGAAGGACACATTCTTTGCTGGTAAGTTATTATTCACTAGTATTGTCTATTTTTATTTGCTTTATCTGTTATATTTACATTGTTTTATGCTTGTAGGTATGTCTACCTCTCAACGAAGTGAGAGTATAAATCATTTTTTTGATGGATTTGTCACAGCAAAAACTACCTTATCTGAGTTCATTGTGAAATACACAGTGGCACTTGAAAGCAGGTTTGATGCAGAAAACAAAGCAGATTTGAAGTCCATGGATACAGAAGCATATCTGAAAACTTGTTCACCATTTGAGAAACAAGCAGCCGCAATATATACGAGGTCTATATTTCAGAAATTCCAGCAAGAATTGATAGAGGTCGCTGCTTGTCACCCACAGCGTATTTGTGAAGATGAAAGTAAGTTGACGTTGAGAGTAAAGTCATTTGAACGTGTTAAATTGAAAGGTATATGTATGGAAATGCAAAAAGAATACACAGTCAATTGCCAAAAACAGGAACAAGAAGTGGAATGCTCCTGTAAATCCTTTGAATTTAAGGGGTTCTTATGCCGACATGCCTTACTAGCATTGCAATATGTAGGAATTGACAGTATACCAAACAAGTACTTCTTGCAAAGATGGTGCAAAGATATGAGGTATAGACATGCATGTCAGTCATTTGATGTTCAAAAGGAAGAGAAGAAATGTTCATCCTCCCGGTACACCAACTTGATATTCAGATTTATGAAGGTGGCTGAAGCAGCTTCTTGCTCAGAGGAAGCTTATGATATTGCAGTAGCTGAAATACCCAAATTCTAGGGAGAGTAATGGAGTCCATGAATGGGTTGTCTTTGTCGAACAAAAGAATAGATTCTACATCGAATTGTCATGTACAAGATCCAAGAAGAGCATCAACAAAAGGAAGAAAACGTGAGAAACGGATACCATCTGCTCTTGAGAAAATCAGAAAACGAAGCAAAGCTTCCAAGAAGTGCATTCAAACACCCAATGCTGTAAACCATGACCAAGTTGGTGAAGTATCTTTCTTTGCAACACAATGACTTCTAAACTTCTTTTAAAAGAACAATTCTCTTTTATGTACTGCATGTCAGTTGTCACTGTGATTATTATGCATGATACTATTTAAACCATCATGTGTTATACAAATCGTGCATTTGTCATTGTAATGCATGGTTAGATTTGAAATAACATCTGAATTTAATTGCCTCTCGTAAAACCTCTGCTAATTGTTATGTTACGAGTAGTCACTCTCACTCCCATCATCCCCATCCACAATGTTCAAATATGAAAATGCCTCTGGTAAAACCTTTACAACCATTTTACTTTTGTTTACAATGCAATTTAAATCCTTGCGATCATCCTCCAATCTGGCAACTCGATATTCTAGGGATTTCACGTTCTCATCTTTCCCGCAAGTTATTTGTGAATCCACAAATTTTTGCACTTCATCACACCACATGAAAAAATCACATTTCGCATCCTATAAAAGACCACAAGAAATATTATGTCATGTAATACCATGTCATGTTATACATTAAAATTTCTTGAATCTCTTACCTTACATGTGTAGAATTTTCTGTTTGGATTTCTTTCTGTTTTGCTAGTTCTGACAGTGCAATAACCATGTCCTCTCAAACATCTCATTGCTGGAGGTGAAATTGCAGACTGGCTTGGAGAGCCCATTTTGCCAGAAGATTGCTCGCCAAATGCTCTGCAAATAAAATTGATACGACCCTTAAAAATGGCTTTTGTTAAAACACAAATAGCTACAGCATATCAAAAGTTCAAACATTTGCTGACCTGAATGTTACATTCTCCTTCGAGCAGGACACATTAACATCGATGTTAATCAATTTTTGTCCGAGGATTTCATGCATGTCAATTATTCTATCAATATCATCTCCACTTAACAATTTCATGAATGAGTTACTCATCTCCGGAATGTGGCATTTTAACTCCACTTCATCTCTCAAAAGTGTCCACCTTCTGCAAACATCATTAAATATGCTACAAAGTTCCATACCTCTATGCATAGGAATTACATACGCATCATTCTGAATGTAAAAATTCCTGGAATACGATCCATATCTACCAGTCTACCCTGCCACCCACCACTGCAAGAAAGGAAAAAAACTAACAAAATAGCTGACTCAGAGTGAGAAACATCCATCGCAGAAGCATAAGCATGCGCCACCAGGGGGGTCGCACGGGAGTGGGAACGGGAGCAGGGGGAAATGGGAGCAGAAGGATTACCTGAGCATGAAATCCTAAGGCGGTGCAGCAAAGGCTCCCAAGCCACCTGAGCAGGTTTCCTGGACAAGCTTCGTTGAAAACCTAGATGGTGAATGGGGCGAGCCTGACGGGGCGGATGATGTGTGAAACATAAAGGGGTGTTGCGGCTAAGGGTTTACGTGAGGGTAGAATGGGAGATTTTTGTGATATGATATAATAGATTAATTAATTTATAATTTAATTTCTTCAAGTGACAAATGTATGTAAACTAATGACAAATAGAAAAAAAGAAGTGACAAATACGAGATTCCAGTGACAAATAAGAGATTCCAGTGACAAATACAAGATTCCCAGTGACAAATAGAAGACAACTCCAAGTGATAAATGTATGTAAACTAGTGACAAATAGAAGAAAAGAAGTGACAAATACGACCCTTCCAGTGACAAATAAGAGATTCCAGTGACAAATACAAGATTCCCAGTGACAAATAGCTCTGAACTCTTAAGTGACAAATGGAAGAAAATAGTGACAAATAGACACAAAACCAGTGACAAATAGGCCCCCCAGTGACAAATAGCTCTGAACTCTAAGTGAAAAATGGAAGAAAACTAGTGACAAATAGAACAAAACCAGTGACAAATAGGCCCTCCCAGTGACAAATAGGAGATTCCAGTGACAAATAGCTCTGAACTCTAAGTGAAAATGGAAGAAAAACTAGTGACAAATAGAACAAAACCAGTGACAAATAGGCCCCTCCCAGTGACAAATAGGAGATTCCAGTGACAAATAGGTATGAACTCTATGTGACAAATGGAAGAAAACTAGTGACAAATAGAACAAAACCAGTGACAAATAGGAGATTCCAGTGACAAATAGCTCTGAACTCTAAGTGACAAATGGAAGAAATCTAGTGACAAATAGAACAAAACCAGTGACAAATAGGCCCCTCCCAGTGACAAATAGGAGATTCCAGTGACAAATAGGTATGAACTCTATGTGACAAATGGAAGAAAACTAGTGACAAATAGAACAAAACCAGTGACAAATAGGCCCTTCCCAGTGACAAATAGGAGATTCCAGTGACAAATAGGTATGAACTCTAAGTGACAAATGGAAGAAAACTAGTGACAAATAGAACAAAACCAGTGACAAATAGGCCCTTCCCAGTGACAAATAGGAGATTCCAGTGACAAATAGCTCTGAACTCTAAGTGACAAATGGAAGAAAATCTAGTGACAAATAGAACAAAACCAGTGACAAATAGGCCCCTCCCAGTGACAAATAGGAGATTCCAGTGACAAATAGGTATGAACTCTATGTGACAAATGGAAGAAAACTAGTGACAAATAGAACAAAAACCAGTGACAAATAGGCCCTTCCCAGTGACAAATAGCTCTGAACTCTAAGTGACAAATGGAAGAAATCTAGTGACAAATAGAACAAAACCAGTGACAAATAGGCCCCTCCCAGTGACAAATAGGAGATTCCATGACAAATAGGTATGAACTCTATGTGACAAATGGAAGAAAACTAGTGACAAATAGAACAAAACCAGTGACAAATAGGCCCTCCTAGTGACAAATAGGAGATTCCAGTGACAAATAGGCCTTCCCAGTGACAAATACAAGATTCCAGTGACAAATACATACAGACCCGTGACAAATAGGTCCCTTTCAGTGACAACTGAAACATTCCAGTGACAAATAGGTCCCTTTCAGTGACAACTAAAAGATTCCATTGACAAATACATACATTCCTCTGTGACAAAGACACAACTCCAGTGACAAATAGATGAAGCTCAGTGACAAATACATGAAGACTACTGATCATTAGCTATTAAAATGAACAAGACTTTACAAGAGTTTACACTGTACACATACTTTCGTTTGATAAGTACACCAGTCAAACATTGAAACATTAAACTGTACATTACATGTAGTTTACAAGCATTTCTCCTTAACAAATGCTTTCCATCACATAACAGGAAAAATGTACACTTTCTAAGACCGATTCTTTACTTGTAACAACATTGCTGCAAATCTGGCCCTGAATAGATTACAATCATCCTCATCAAAGGTCCATCCAGGAAATTTCATCCTAATCAAGGCTTCTATGTATTTCACCACATAAATCGCGCAATTCAGGCTTCCAGATGCTTGTTGAGGACATGTACTGTCAAACTGAAGTTCCCATTTAGCATCATCAGGAAATGCCCTGTACTCTTTCAACATGCGCCTTACAGTTGTGGCCTGCAAAAAAAAAAAACAAATAATTGGACAGTATTTACATTGAAAGCAATTGATTTACAAACTTACCCATTTTCTTGCAGATGCCTTGTGGAAAGCCCCACTTTTCAAAGAATTGTATGATACCAATAGTTGATTCTCCGTGTCCACTGCAAATAAATGCCAGTGATTTCGTGAGTGTAACACGAAGAATAGCCACTTGTTTTTGGAGGGTTTCCAAATCCTTGTTCTCGTAGGCGCATTCCAACAACTTTGCTGCCTTCTCTTCCGTTGAGCATGACATTCCGTGGATATGATTTACCACAATAGTTGGAAAACAAACCCACTTGTGGAATGTATTTCCAGTCTTCATTTTAAGTAGGGAAATCAATCCATCAATAACCTGCAATATGTCCATACTCAGTACAATGAACCTGCCTTTAAAGGACTTTATCTATAACAACATAAGTGAAACACATACCGTGTCCTCTGTCATGCCTCCGGTAAGGAGGTTTAGAATGTGTGACTTCCGGATGACCAGGCCATTTGCGAAACCAAAAATTTCATAACTATAGAGGTTGAAAACATGCAAATAAGTTAAATCAGAAATAAATATGAAATCATACAAATTCAATCAACTTACTCAGGTTCACTGCCGACACTTCCACACGTTTGAAGGAAGCTTTCGACAATGGCATTGTGCTTCCCCTTCAACTGCCCCCTGCACACCCACTGTATAGTGGCTGGCTCCTCTGTTGCCTACGTATTGTGTTGACATTTCAGATCAATGCCATTTTCAGGTTATGCAGTAACATAATAGATTAGAGACTTACCACTGCTTTTTCTTTAGCAAGAATTGTTGTGGGTTTCTCCTCCCGTACATAAGGGGATTGATCATATACGCCAGGACGCCGGTCCTCACGCTCCTTGATGGCCCGAACCATTGAGGTAGGATGTTCGGGATCAACAGCAGTTGTTATATTCTCCTCAAAATGACCAATTGCTGGAGCATGCTCGTCATTCGTCATTGGAGGCTGGACATCGGGAAGATCGGGAATGTGTTGAGAATATGTAGGGGGCCAAGCTGCCCATTCTTGTTGGGTCACCGGATCGTCATGCATCATTGGAGGCTGGGCATGGACATGTTCAGAAAATGTAGAGGTTGGCCCAGCTGCCCCTTCTTCACGACTTACCGGATCATCCCTTCTATGAATGTAATGCATGATTTCCTCAATTTGTCTCTTTTGATCATTGAGGTGAGTGTTAAACTGATCAAATTTCAATTCTTGAGACTTTATTGATGCTGCAATTTCATGTAGAAGAGTGAGGGAAGCAGCTGGACGAACCGTGGTGGTGTCCTCTGGGAGGGAAGCATTGTCCATTTCATCTCTCTCAACCGTCAAATTTTTAATAACCTGCAAAAGCAAATCAGATAGCAATAAACATCAAATTACACAGTTCATTACTCAATAATAATTTCATTTGTGAAAGGGAGTCCAAAAACCTGTTGGCCGGTGAGGGATGCTGTAGGAAATGTTGATGTTTTCCGGCGATTGTTCCCCACCTGAAGAGGCGGGGATATGCCGTCCGATTCATTGGCTGCCTCACCCTCGTGTGCTCAAGAAACCAAACCTGTAATATGAAACATAACTACTTAAACCCAAAACCCAAACTAGTATAGATGATATGTATACATAGAGATTGTTAACGGTACTTACAGCAAGGGAGGCAGCACAACCATAGATGAAATAATGAGCTTGGGATTGATTCCCACTTCGTCTCTTTGCGGGGCAAGTTGCCCCACTCCTTTGATTATTTACAAATGTAACTAAATTATCAAAATTATGCAGTGTTACTTCCTGCACTGCGGCTGCCCAATTATACTCTCTTATTCTTGGTATGTCATCCAAGCAGGAGAGCATCTGCTGTGGACAAGAATGCGCTGATCGCGGAGCAAGAAAGGTGCATAGAAGGAGCACAATCCACAGCCTTACTGTGTCCTGTACATCTGCTTCATCATCTGATTTTACTATTTCCTGGATGAGCGAATGCACCTTCTTCCGATCAAATTTTGTGGCCATCCCAAACCGCTCATGGAGCTTGGACATTTTCTTCGTGCTTCCATAATGGCGGACGGGATGTCCACAGCTGGGCAATCCCAAGATAATGCCCACATCATCAACGGTAAACAAGACCTCCTTCTTCCCTAGCAAGAAGATGTTCCCACCAACATGGGTGCTGATTATGTCCTCTAACATCCTCATGCTAAAGGAGCAACCAGAAGTATTGTCCACATAAGAAGAAAATGGGGTGCTCCTCATTATAATTTATGGCATTCCCGGAATGCCATTTTATCTCTATCCTTTATATAAATGTCCATTGAAGAGCGGGCTTTCATGATTGGAGGATTAGCTACAATGAAATAGAAATATCAAAACAGAATAAGGAGACAACAATAAATTATTTCTCACTGCAAACCATTTGTCAACAGTAGAATGACACAACAAAAGAATGAGAGAACAAAACTATGTATAACTGGTGTTCATCTATTTGTCACTTGCATAGAAGAATTGTAATTGTCACTTGAATAGAAGAATGGTAATTATCACTACAAAAGGCTATTTGTCACTGGAAAGGGCCTTGTTTATCACTAACAAGGAGGTATTTGTCACCGGATCATCAGATTTCTAATTGTGACTGGCAGAGTTTCTATTTGTCACTACAAATGGGTATTTGCAGTCACTGGGAATGGCCTATTTATCACTAACAAAGAGGTATTTGTCACTGGATTCTTTACTTGTATTTGTCACTAGCAGAGGTTGTGATTTCTCACTACAAATGGCTAATTGTCATCTACAAGGCCCTATGCATAACTGGTGTTCATCTATTTGTCACTTGCATAGAAGAATTGTAATTGTCACTTGAATAGAATAGTGGTAATTATCACTATAAAAGGCTATTTGTCACTGGAAAGGGCCTTGTTTATCACTAACAAGGAGGTATTTGTCACTGGATCATCAGATGTCTAATTGTGACTGGCAGAGTTTCTATTTGTCACTACAAATGGGTATTTGTCACTGGGAATGGCCTATTTATCACTAACAAAGAGGTATTTGTCACTGGATTCTTTACTTGTATTTGTCACTAGCAGAGGTTGTGATTTCTCACTACAAATGGCTAATTGTCATCTACAAGGCCCTATGTATAACTGATGTTCATCTATTTGTCACTTGCATAGAAGAATTGTAATTGTCACTTGAATAGAAGAATGGTAATTATCACTACAAAAGGCTATTTGTCACTGGAAAGGGCCTTGTTTATCACTAACAAGGAGGTATTTGTCACCGGATCATCAGATTTCTAATTGTGACTGGCAGAGTTTCTATTTGTCACTACAAATGGGTATTTGTCACTGGGAATTCCCTATTTATGACTGATAAGAAGCTATTTATCACTGGATCAGCAGATATTGTCACTGGGAGAGTTTATTTATGACTCAATAAGGTCCTATTTATCACTGGATCAGCTGATTTATATTTGTCACTGGGAGAGTTTATATTTATCACTACAAATGACTATTTCTCATCAATAAGGACCTATTTATCACTGGTAAGGCATTACTCCTATTTGTCACTAGAAAAATTTCTGTTTGTCACTAAAAAAAGGTATTTGTCATCAGAAAAGGTCATATTTGTCACCCTAACAGATCTATTTGTCACTAGAAAACACATTACAAGACTACGAAACATACCTCTCACTTGGGATGCCCCCCTAGGTCCTTTGTCTTTTGGTACTTCTGGTGCTGGAGATGAAGGATTTTGCAGGTCTGCTTCCAGGTGGAGCGTCGTCGGTTGCTCCTCCACGGTCTCTTCTGTATACTCAGTAATGCGGCGACAGAATCGCTCTAGCAGACTCTTCTTAGGCGCCATGGATGAGCAAGACAACACGATGAAGAAGGAAGAAGATGCTGGAATTGCAGAGAGCACCGCCGGGGCAAGACAGCACGAGCAAGATGGTCACCTGCAAATTTTGTGCGGTGAGGGAATCGTGGGCTCTTCCTGTCAGATTAGTGTGGACAAGGGGGCGGGAAGGGCAAAGATGGGATTAAAAATTTCAGAAGCGAAATCACGGTTTCGTGAGGCCGGCGGTGTCATCATGAGAACCTCGGGATAACACAACGAGAAGTGACGCGCTTTTAATGGCTGTTGACATGGAGGCTAAAGGTGAGATGGCAGCTTCACAACGTGGGCGCAACGTGGGCGAATGGGAATGAACTCGGTCCTTCCACGTTGGCGTATTTGACCGTATGAACGTGTACAAAGCATTTCTCACTTTAGACGGAACGTCGATTATATATGTGTGTGGTCATGACGACTCCCTCTCAATTCAATGCAGCAGGTGAGAGGGGCAAAACCGGGACGGCACACCACCGTCGTTGCCGCCGCCCCGATAGAGATTTGGAATGCCGTCGGCGCCGACAGGGCCATTGGAGAGAACCGGCCAAAGAGCACTGCGATCTTATCTGATGAGAAGAGAGAGAGAGAGAGAGAGAGAGAGAGAGAGAGAGAGAGAGTATTAAAAGGGAGGATGCCCGCATAAGGGTCATTTTAGCAGAGGTAATAAGAGGAAAAGAGGACATAAATCTACAGTTAACAATTATTTTATTTTAGGTATTATATATAGACAAATCAAAGATAATTAAAAATATTTATAGATAAAAGGTGACAACTCTATTTCACCCATGAAGAGGGATAATTAGATAACTACACAGAAAGGGGTAAGAAAAAATATGTCAATTAAATTACTTAAATTCATGGTTAAGTTATGCAAAGATAAGCATCCTATATAAACTATCCAAAAGATTAAAAAAAATCCTCCACTTTGACAGAAGACATAGGAGAAGAAAAATTTATGATTGAAAAGTATTTAAATTTGGATAGATTATATAAATGATATATAGATAATTAAAATTATCAAAGATAAAAAGTGATATCTCTATGACGGCAGTGAAAGAGGATAACTAGATAATTTCAGAAGAGAGAGAGAGAGAGAGAGAGAGAGAGAGGAAAGATTGGTGCCAAAATAAAATTATTTAAATTCATGATTAACTTATATAGATTATCCCAGAATAAATTATCTAAAACTAAAATGACCCTCATATTTTTTAGTTATCCAGCAACTCCACATCAAACATATAAAAAATGAGAATGTAAAGTACACCACCATCTTCGTTCTATTTTTTTTAATTAGTACAAATTTTGTGGACAAAGATATAAGTAGCACGTGTCTAGGAATAAACAAACAACTAGATTGCGGTTAAATGTAGTAGGAAGTACCAAAACCCCACCAAGTTCATGACTCGTGAGTGCGCGTTTCCACTGATAAAGAGGGACTTTTACACCACAGATATTTAAAAAACACAAACAAAATTGAATAAACTAATCACCCCAACCAACCAAGGAACAGCCTCCTGCCACAGTAGCGTCACTTCCATTCTATTACATTGCCCTCCTACCTAAAATCCCACCCTCTCCTCCTCTTCTACACCTACTTTTTCTTTTCTTTTTTATTTACAATTTTTCCCCCGTCCTCAGCCCAAACCCGCCCGGACCCCCTCTACTTGTTGCTCGTCTCTCACATGACGGAGCAGGCGTTGGGGTTCTCGTCGCTGAAGAGCTGGGGCGCGTGCACCATCTCCACCCGGTAGCCCAAGGGCGGGTAGCCGCCTACGGCACCCCCACCGTAAACCCCGCCGCCGTACCCGTAGTACTCCATCTTGCTCGCCTCCGGCACGACCTTCGCGGCACCAGCACCGTCCTCTTTGCCCTTCTTCTCGCCCCCTCCCCCGCCGCCGCCGCCTTCCTTGGCCTTCTTCTCGCCGCCGCCCTCCTCCTTCCCCTTCTTCTCCGCTCCCGCATCCCCGCCCTTCTCCTTCTTCTCCGCGCCGTCATCCTTCTTCTGAGGGACGACCGCCACACTCCGCTTCAGCTTCTCCCTGAGGTAGTCCGGCAGGTTCTTCACGTCCATGGTGCCCTTCACCGTGACCAGGTCCTCCTTCGGGTCGATGGAAACGTTCTCGACTCCTGCACAGGAACGGTGTTCCATAGGAACAGCAAGTCAAACTCAGAGTTACGAATAACAGAGAACAAAAGCCTGCGACGTCACTGTGAAACAAAAACTCCAAAGCCAACCCCCCCGCACAGGAACAAGAAGAACGAACGAGCCTCGAAGACTCACGTGGGCCTCGCCTCGCTCAGAAGCTCAAAAGGCTCCGGCAGAAAAGAGGGGTGCAGTTGCAGGTGCCGCTGCAGGCCGCAGCAGCCTTTACAGGCGCACAGATTATTATTGCTATGCGCTGCCATAGCGGCCAAGCTTTTGGCTCGCGAGCTAGGAAGATCTAGCAAGATCGCCAATTTTGGACCATCTGGGAAGGAGGAGGTGGGGGAAAGAAGTGCGACCCAGATGCGCGGGGCCGACCCTCCCTAGTTTGGTCTGCCGTACTGTCGCAATGAAGCCTGTTCATCAAGCCGCCATCGGTTTTTTTATCACACTCGTACGGCTACAACTACAGTTCACAAGCAAGAACATTGAATCCAAAGGAGTCCAACCCGACTGACTAAAAGTGACCCACAAATGGCAAGTCGTTCCCTGGATCGATCAAACACGGACGGAGAAATAGCTCCAAACCAGAAGACTCACCCTTGATCTTGGTGATGGTCTTCCGAATCCGATGGATGCAGCCTTCGCAGTGCAGTCGAATCTTGAGCACTACCGTCGCCGCCACGGGCTGTTTCAAATGGAAATCCGCAGTTTAGCGAAGACCAATTTTCACGGATGAAGTAGCTAAATCCCGTTTTCATGATGTGATGCATACAATACCTCCTTAGGTTTCTTGTCCTCGCCGCCTTTCTTCTGGCCCTTGTCGTCGCCGCCCTTCTTCGCATCGCCGCCGCCCTTCTTGTCGTCGCCGCCGCCCTTCTTGTCGTCGCCGCCCTTCTTGGGGAGGTTGGTGGGCGAGACGAGGACCACCTTCTTGTGGGTCTTGCTCTCCACCCGCTCGCAAAGCTTCCAAGGATCCACCTTCCCCACCACCGTCACCTTGCTGTTGGCGCAGTCCGTCGACACCGACACCACCCCTGGTACCCAGAGACGAGGCAATCACTAACACCAATTAGTTCCCAATAAATAAAATAACAACTGCCGTTGCTAGAATCAGTAGAGCAGGGAGGGAGGGAGGGGGTGTCCTCCCCCACCTCCGAACGTGGAGGAAACTATCCAAACCGATGCTGCGGGAAACAAAAAATGGGAGTTCCAACTTCCAAGTCGGAGGGGTTTTGCGGAAGAGAACTTCCTCGTCCGCGATTTGAATTTTCAAACGATGAAAACCGTGGGTGGACGGAAACCTCTTCAAGGGAAGAGAGGGAAAAAAAAAACAAAAACAAAAGAAGGAATATAACGTGCATCGGAAGAAACCCTGGGGTTGCTATCGAAAGAGAATCCTCTGGAGTCTGGATCTTATCTCCTGAATCCAATCCAGTTCGGCAGAACGGAAGATGGCTGGGATCTAGAACAAGTCCCTGTTCAAATCTGGGAGAACATGGAAACTGGCAACAGCGGGGAGGAGAAGAGCAGAGGCATCGGGGTGCGGTACCTTCGAAACCCTTGACGCAGTGGCGGACCTTCCTGGCGCAGCCCTCGCAATGCATATCCAGCTTGAGGACGACAGTGATGGTGCCGTCATCCTTCTTCTTGTCGCCCCCCTCGTCCTTCTTCTTCTCCCCTCCCTCGACCTTCTTCTCCGCCGCCACCTTCTTCTCCGCCTCGTCCCCTTCCCTCCTCCCTTCTGCTACACAAGAAAAACGCAAACAACAACAAAAGATTAGGATAGAAAATCTCAGACCGCCATGGCTGGCAAGGACCAAAGAACGGAGATCGATCTAGGGCGGCGACAGCGCTCACCTCTCCCATTTGTGCGCTCTCTCTCTCTCTCTCTCTCTCTCTCTGCGAGATATTAGCCTCAGAAATAAGAGACAAGCGGGGGGAGGATTGGGGTATTAATAGGGGCGAGGGGGATGCGGAAGCCGATGGGTCTCTGATGCATGCATCATGGATCCATCCATATGGAATATGGATGGTCATGCTATGTCATGGTGAGAGGAGCGGGGCCCACGGATTCGTACAGAGGGGCGGGAGGTTCTTCCGGGCTCCCTCCTGTTGTTAGGTAGTGAACGAGCGGAAGACACGTCAGGTGGTGAAAACTAACTCCGCCACGTGGATCCCAGTCTAATTTAGTGGCCTTAGGGTGTTTGTTTGTTTTTTTCTTTTTTTTTACGGAGCGGCCCCGTTTGGGGGTGGAAATTGTGAGGGCGCCGGCGAGGGTGGCAATGGGAAACCAAAAACCAACAGAGGGTTATGGGTGGCGCACTGGAAACAAGCCGGTCTGCGATGGCGGCCTACTGCACGTGGGTGGATTTGACGGTCTTGCGCGAACGGGTAAGTGGGGTGCGGGGACCGTGGGCTCGGAGGGGTTTGGGTTCGGAGGTTTTCACAAACGAAGGTTCTTCGCACCTTTCCAGACCGTACGCTAGGTTGATATAGATTGGAGTTATCGTAACTCGAACCTAAGATTAAATATATATAGAGAGAGAATTAATATAATATTTGTTTTAGCAACAAGTGAGTTAACTTGTTTGAATGTATTAACCTACTTTTAATAAATAAAGATTAGTTAACATTTTGACCTATCTTCGCAATATGCAAACTGGTCTTGTTTTTTTTTTTTTACCAAGAAAGAGAAAATTATATTATAATCGAACTCCTTATCTATCTTCGCAATATGCAAACTGCTGTTGTACTAAAGTCTTCACCGCTCTTTTCTATAACATTTTTTACTGAGGAAAGTTTTAGTAAGTATAGAATTATAGAGAGATATTTACCGCAGTTATAAAAATATAATCTCCTATTGGTCATTAGATTGGTGGCTCAGTATGCCCACTTATTAGCAATCCAGATTAAAAATATTTGAATGAATGAAAAAATATTTATTATACATGTGAATAACTTGATAATTAACTATTTAAAAAGTAATATTTATGATTAAACAAAGATTTACAATGATTAAGAGAGGATTTGGGTTTAAAAAAAAGCCCAAATTGTTAAAAACTCATTTTACCCAAAACTCATTATGAAAATAAGCATACTAAATCTAGATCTAAGTTCTAATAGGTCAAAAGCTTGATCTAATTCGTTAACCCACATAGAGGAGGATGAAATATGATAAAATCTCAACCTAATTAGGGTCAAACTGGGGAAAGAGGTTTTGATTTGAGGATCAGGATGAAAAAAATCAGACCTTGATATGATTTCTTAGGGGAAAGTCAAATTCGTTCTCTTGAAAACCCTAACCCCTTTAATTGGGCTTAGAACCCACTCTGGTCAACCTTACACAGGTTTGGAGGCTGTTGGACGAGGAGATCGTGTGGACTTGGAGGGGGAAATTGCAGTATTCTTAAATTATCTTTGTTCTTCGAGTTCATCTTCCCTTCTTCCTAAATCGATCTAAAAGTAGATTTTTCTCAGGCCAAATCTTCATTAATGACTACACATGATTGTTAGACATGTCTAGATTGTAGAGAGCATGTTTTTCCCACTTTTTAGATCTTGATCTAAGTGTATTTCATGCCATAAGATTCACCTCCATCTCTGTTGTACTTTGAAGAGTCAAAAGGTTGAATTTTTCTTTCGATCTAACTAATTGACCATATACAAATGTCATCCTCAGTGTTAAATTTGGTTCGCATGTGTTTTCTCCTATTTTTATTGAGCATAATGCAAGTATTTCATGTTTTATTAGACCAATATCATCGTGTTTACGTTTTCCCGCCGAAACACCATTTCTATCTGATAATGTGGCTCTGTCATATCCACATCCTAAAATGTGGTTGCGCGATCAACTGCCACTCAGAAGGCAGCCTGTCGGGCAACCACGACCATAATCTTGAACATCAGACATGTCGCATTTTAGTCTCAACTCTCCAAATACTTGTTCTTCGACTATCAGACATGTCGTCTGAACAGATTGCATTCTTGATTGTGGCACTTGTTCAAACCATGTCTCTGATTGTTTCTCCCGCACTGTTCAAATTTTAAAATGATATTTTTTATCTGAAAATACTTGTTATATGTAGCATGATTTGCTTTAATACTATCTGGACAGTAACTTCAAAAGCTGATAACTCTTTTAAAATACTCGTAAATGGTTTAAGATTATGATCTAACCTATTAATGTCAATCATACATGAATCCTTTGTCACATTATTGATTGTTTATTGTGGCTCTTTATCTCTATATTCATATGTACTTGTCATAATTCAAATAATGTTAACTACATGATAACCATAAGATTTGTATCGTGTGATTCAGTTTTTGTCACGCCCCGATGTGGAATATTGGAACGTGAGGCAGTTGCAAGTAAGTGAGTATAGAGCTTGTAATAGACATCAAACTATTGGACAAATGAATAATGCTAAATCATGAGTATTTCATTGATAATTCTACTAATGTCTATTACAACCACTAATCCAAAGTCATTTCATATGGCCCATTTGACATCATTACATTGAAGGTAAAGAAAGAAACTAAACTAAGACTCTAGTAAGGCACTGATACTCTTGTATCACTCTTGGTCCTCTCCATCCTCATGAGTGTCGTGATCTTCCTCAGTCTCACCTGAGAATGCATATCAAATAACACAGGGTGAGCGATAATACCCAGTAGGACTTAAATATCATGATCAGGCATGCTTTAAATGATTAATATATTAAAGAGTAGAGTAACTAATGGTAGAAAAAGAATCAAGCATTTTTCGTGTAACGAACCGACCTCTCGGACCCCTTGCCGGGGACCCCGAGGGTCGCGCCGCCACCCATGGATCTGAAGACCCGGAAGGGTTATATGAAAAAGTCTAGTGAGATATGTACTGAGTTCAAATAACTATAATAATTTGTACATTATACAAAAGGGTTGGACAACGCGTCCCAAGCAAAAGCACAGGTACAAGAAAAAAGGGGCATACCCCAAGGACTTGCAAAACATAGCTCTCAGCTCACTCAGGCTACAAGAGCTCACAACGCTAGCTCTCACTGTTGCTAACAACACACGGCACCACAGCTGCCTCTGCAACCCGTCCGACACCGAGCTCCTGCGACGACGAGCCCCTAGCTGAAGTAGGGGGGTGAGCCTCGCGAACAAGGCCCAGTAGGGATTACCAGTCCCTCACCGGCCAGAGCAGCAGGAACTCCGAAAACAGGAAACTACACTAGAAAGCTGTAAAGCGAGGAACACCTATAGCGTGGTACTACTAAGCAACGGAAGAGAACAGTACAACGTCACGACCACCAACCAAGGTCGTGGCACACACACGACTCCCGCAGAAACCAACGGAGTCGGGCACAAAGCGGAAGCAGTGCTCAGCACACCTGCCGAGACCACGGAACAACCAAGTGAGAACGACGTCTCACCGCAAGCACGGCCACCTCAGACCTCTACAAGGTCGAGGGCCCACAAGTAGAACCACCCCAGACCGCGGACACACTGCCAGGTCGGGAAGCAACACACGCCGGTGCCATCACGGGCTGGCACCCAAGAATGGGACCACGGAACCGAGAGAACACCGAAGCGGGAACCACTAGAAGCAAGGGTCTGCCCAAGGCCAGACCAACGATGCCACGGGAGCTAAGTACAGCCAGGCTAAAACCGCCGTGCAAGCTAGGGCAATGAGGAACACTCGGAAATGTCATAAGGGAAACGCCGTCACAACAACAGCAACCAAGCCACCGCCGCTAGCAGCCAAGAGGGGGACCCGCAGTCCGCACGCTCTGCTCACTAGCCTAGCTCCTGCCTCCGCCCCCGCGCAAGGGCGAGACAGAGCCGCCACAGAAACACACAACACCGCAGCCTGGCCAATCTGCGGCCTCACACCTGACACCACTACGTGGCTCCGGAACCAACGCAGAGAGAGGAAATGAGACAAGGGACTGTCTGATCTGCGCCAGGAAAGCACTCTGAACCCCTCGGCGTCCCAGACCTAGACAAGAGAGCTCTATAAACGACTCAGCGCCGCTGTCCAAACCTCGTTTTCCCCCAGCTCCAGAGTCCGCTCACGTGGGCTGCCAACTCGAGCACGCTCGTAGCCCGGAGTACACCCTCAACAGGCTCCCGAGGATGGGGGTCCCAGGAAACAGAGACAACCTCTGAACGGGACAAGCCCTCAAGTGCCAAGCACCAGGCGAACAGGCGGGGCAGCACAACAAAACCATGCCGAACTGCTGACTTGTAACACTCGACAAGCCCAGCGAGCAAGAGGCACGCACGGACCCTCAAAAGGGGTCGTCAGCCAACCAAGGCACGCACGAACGGCTAGAACCTCGGAACACCACCGGACAGTACGGAAACCCGTCGCTCTGCTAATAATCGATTGACCGCTGGTCAATCGATTATTAGGCAGACACGACCCTCCTGGCACCGCTGCCAGGACACAGCCACGAAGGTGTCACCTTCGGTCACTGAACGCAGGGAGGCAACCAGTCGCGTTCCCTACCAGAAGGTCCTAAGGGCAAAGCATGCCCTGGGGCACACGCCGACACACAACCGGGCCCACGGAAACACCTGAGGCAACACATGTACTATCGCGACCCCCAAGGCCGTCGCGACACCATCGCGACGGGGAATGGCACTGCGACAGCCCTGTTGCGACCGGGGAGAAATGCACCGCGATAGTAATCCTGTCGCGACCGGGAAGCGTGGCGCGACAGCCTTATCGCGACCGCCAACCACGTCGCGATAAGGTCGCGCCCGAGCAAGCCGATGCCTCCTCTGATGTCGCGATGTGCCGAGCCGTCGCGACACCAGCAGGGAGGCAGACCAATAGGATCCTCAATCCCAGGCCGCCCACAAACCATCCAAACACAACACAAGGGGGAGGGGAGCATGGGGAAAGCAGTAAAGATATCTATAAACCCCGAGGGGCTCCCAATCCACCCGGATCGGGAAGGGCACAAGAAATCCCTACCGGTTACGAAGAACCGAACCCACAAAGGGCCTTCACGATGCACGGCCACCTCCTCCTCGCTCCACCCAAGGTCCACGACGCCACAGACCACGCACGGCCCTCCTCCTCGCCTGAAACACACGAAGGGGAGAGGGGGAGGCGGAGCACCGCCGGAGGGAGAGGGAGAGGGAAGAAGGAGAGAGAGGGGGATCATCGGCCAAGACTTTTAACCTTAGGAAACCAGAATGCGACGGACCGCCCTGTCGCGTTAAGGACCTTAACGCGACGGGTCAACGGACCGCGACAAGAACGCCGCGACAACGCGACAAGCCGTACTGACACACCTACCACCCTGACAGGCGTCAGACGACCAGACAGCGCAACACGACAAAACACTGTCGCGGCCGTTGACCAGGCGCGACGGTTCTCCGTCGCGACCAACACGTGACCCACAAGCTCGCTGTGACACAGATGACTATCACGTCGGGCACCCCCGACGCGACACCAACGCATCACCCAGCCTGGACGCATCAATGGCCAATCATCCCACGACACCGGACGGAAGCCGGGAAACTGGGTCTTACATTCTACTCCCCTTAAAATAATTTCGTCCTCGAAATTGGGGCAAGCCCAAGAGATCTCGAGGCACGAAATGGAACACGGGGAGTAAACGTAAGACCAACGCGAAAAAAAAGCCACTAAGTCTCAACACGACTTCCTCGTGGTAACAACCGCACCGTAAAACGTGCGCGAGCACACAAAGCCGGAAAACCAATGGCTCGCACAACGGGCTCCAAACACGGGTGGAGCACCAAGCCGAAAACCAACAGCTCACTCCAGGCACACGTGGGGCGCCCAAACGGAACGACAACCCTACGTGCCGAGCGACGCCAAGTCCGGCCCGAATAGCAGAAAACGCCAACCGAAATCTCACAGTTGCAGTCACCAACAGACCTCACTATGGTAACCCAATGCCTAACAACCCACTCTGTCGCCAACAAAACCCGACAGAGAGCGCAGTTGCCGGCAGCAACACGAGAAACACTGGTCAGCAACGCACTCCGTCGCCAGCGAAACCTGACGGAGTACATCGTTGCCGACAACCACAAGGGAAAACACCTGAGAGTTGAACACAACACTCGAGAAAAATGGTCTCACGCCACGAGCCGCAGCTAGCATCGGTCACCACTCGACTGAGTAGCCACGTGAGAGACACAAACCAGAGCGAGGACACACTCTCGGAGAATTCTCAACACATGAAACAACGTCCACCGTCACCGCTAAGTCTCACCCAGACCTTCCTTGCGGTCCAACAGGGATAGCAAACGCACGCGAAGAACCCTCAACACGCAAAAACGGCATCCACTGTCACCACTAGGTCTCACCCAAACCTTCCTCGTGGTCCGACAAGGATACCAAACGCACGCGGAGCCACAAAAACTAGGAGTCACATGCTCCACAACGTGGCACACCGCGACAGAAGCACGGAAGACGTTTGAGGTCAAGCCAGAGCCGGACACCTCCCAACGTCGACAAACCACATGGTCGAGTACTAGGAAGCCGATAGACCTCACTGTCACCGGACGAACTGACAGGAGACTCCGCCATCGGCTTCCAGACTCACCAACTCTACGCACAACAACACGGGAAGCAAAACAACCACAGAGGTCGAGGGCAACATGTCGACCTCAGAGAGACCCAGACCGAAGCAGGGTACCACAACCGAACACACTCGCTCCAAAAGCGAGAGGGGAAACGTGGACACAGGTCACGACCAAGCCTGGCGTACCACCGATAGGGCTACCTAGACAACGCAAAGCAGCCACCCCACAATGGTAATGGTACGACCACAAGACTCAGGCTAGCACACGTGTCCCAGAGGCGAAAAACTCGAAGCCTCCAACACCGAGCAAACTCGTAAAACAACGCACGAAGCACACGAACAGACACACAGCACAACACAGGGTGCTATCACAAGCACCGGGAGCTAACCAGGGTACAACACAATGCACCAGGGCTCCAGACGGCACAAAACCGAAACGCTCGAGCACGAGCACACGGTGCTACCACAAACACCAAAAGTAAACAAAGTGCAACCCAGGTGCACCAGCAGCCAAAGCAACACTACGGATAACAGGAAGGACTCTCCACAGGAGGCCTACCGAAAGACACATGCCAAGAACCGCAAGCCTGAAAGAGTGCAACAGGCCACGTCGGCCCCAGCCCTTGAGGCACAAAACATGAAGCATCGGAGAAAACACTCAAGGTGTAGCACACACAGCGGCACCAACGGCCCGAGATGACATGGGCCCCACCGAAGGGGACTCTCTACCAGAGACCCACAACAAAAGCACATGGAAAGCCGACAACTACTACTTCAAAAGCGCGATAACCACGTACGCTCCAAGAAGAACACAAAACACGGAGCACCGACTCTGCCACACAGGGAGTGAAAACCTCAGCAACTCCCTGGTGCGCAAGAGCAAGAAGCACCACCTCTATCACGACTGATAGAGAGGCCAAACACCAAAACGACGGCAAGAAAAGCCTCCAAGGCACAAGCCGAGGCACCACCGAGCATACAACGGAACAATGCTTGCACGCGCAAGCCAATCATGAAAAACCAATGCACAGCGGAATAATGCTCACACGAGCGGCCCAACAAGAAAACAATGCTACCTCGCACCAAACCAACAGGGACCCAATGCCCCGAATTGAGCCTGGCAGGTAGCGAGAAACCATTACGACGGCAAATGGCACAAACAGGTCCACCGACCAACGGTGCTATACAGAAACAACGACACGAGGGGAGCAAACAACTCGACCCAAAAACAACTCCAGGGAAGGTGACTCCACCAGAAGGTCGCAACGATGCACACCCCGGCAACACAACACCATAGTGGAGCACCACCACCCCGAGCAACCGACGAAAAGCAGAGGAAGGAGACACGCACGAGTCTCTTCCACACGCGAGAGGCAAAACCACAACGCGAGACTGACACTTCCATACGAAGCACAGCCAGCCGAGCACCACGACACTCACAAGACCACCATCTGCGAGAGCACGCCAGGCGCAAGAACAAAGCAGACCACCTGAGCCATGGGGACACACAAAGTTCGCCAGCACGGCCGAGAAAACTTGGAAACGAACGACGAGACAAGCTGGCCAACGCAACAGCCAGATGCACGACCAAGTGCACGATGCCTTGACCGGCAACGCCCAAGTAGACTGTAACGCAGACAGTCCAACCGGCAACAATGACAGCTCATCTCTACAAAGAGAGAGAGCAGCGACAACCGAAATAACGCGAAGCAGCTCTCGGGAGAACCTCACCAGAACGCAGCCCAACCAAACGGCACACTTTGAATCATAGGGGCAACACAATGGTGGCCCGAAACAAACACAGAGCACTCCTGGGAAGAACCTCCGCCACAAGCGACAAAGGGCGATCCTGGGAAGAACCTTCACCAGAATGCACGATCCAAACAATACAGACCATCAGAGAGAACGCCACAGCCAACAGAACTGTAGAAGCAATGCAAGCCAGTCCTGGGAGAACCTCCACCAGAACCACCAAGGCACCATTCTGGAAAAACTCGCCAGAATGCGCCAGCCAAGGCAACAGCAGAAACGAGTGTGAAACAGTCCTGAGAGAAACACTCACCAGGACAATAACAAATAGTTCTGGGAAACCTCCACCAGAACATAGGGCAACCAAGCGATGCACCTCAGCCTAGAGGGCAACGCAACAGCAACCAAAAACGAGCACAACACAGTTCTGGGCAAACCTCACTCCCGCCAGAACCAATAGAGAAGAACTCCAGGAGCACCTCACCAGAGCTCACAACCAGTTAGCGCCAGGTTGACAACGACCACAGACAAGTGTCGCAGCGCTCAACTAGCGATGCAACACGGCACATAAAGCACCTGCTTAGCTTAGCGTCCCGAGCACAGCGCACAACGACACACAGGCACACGAGGCCAAACACGCAACAATGACAACACACACCCCAACAACAAAGGGGTAGCCAACAAGGCAGAGACACCTTCCACCGGTTCCACGGGCAACAACCCAGCATCGGCGAAGGCCACACAACACGCAGGCTCTCTCAGCCTTCGTGACGCACACACGCTCAAATGCGCCGAAGACGACCAGGAGCACCACACCTAGACTGGCTCGCAAGCGTCCTCCACACAAGGAATACCACTGCCAGCGAGTCCAGCGCTGACCGCGCCGCTACAGCACGAACACGCCGAGCGACCACACTCACCACGCACGCGGCACAACAACAGCTGCAACCTGCAACACGCGCACGAATCATGCAGGGAAGCCGCACATCTGCAAAACATTTGAAAGCACAAGTCTAACACTAGTCGAACGGTGTCAGTAGCGCACTAGTACCTTCCTTTGGGACAGCTATAGTTATTAACTCCTTACAAATCTCAGTAGACCCTCGCTCTGATACCAACTGTAACGACCCGACCTCTCGGACTCCTCGCCGGGGACCCGTCGCGCTGCCACCCACGGATCCGAAGACCCGGAAGGGTTATATGAAAAAGTCTAGTGAGATATGTACTGAGTTCAAATAACTATAATAATCTATACATTATATAAAAGGATTGTACAACGCGTCCTAAGCAAAAGCACAGGTACAAGAAGAAAGGTGCAGTCCTTAAGGGGCATACCTCGAGGACTTGCAAAACACAGCTCTCAGCTCACTCAGGCTACAAGAGCTCACAACGCTCGCTCTCACTGCTGCTGACAACACACGGCGCCACAGCCGCCTCTGCAATCCGTCCGACACCGAGCTCCCGCGACGACGAGCCCCTAGCTGAATGAAGTAGGGGGGTGAGCCTCGCGAACAAGGCCCAGTAGGGATTACCAGTCCCTCACCGGCCATAGCAGCAGGAACTCCGAAAACATGAAACTACACTAGAAAGCTGTAAAGCGAGGAACACCTACAACATGGTACTACTAAACAACGGAAGAGAACAGTACAACGCCACGACCACCAACCAAGGTCGTGGCACATACACGACTCCCGCAGAAACCAATGGAGTCGGGCATAAAGCGGAAGGAGTGCCCAGCACACTTTCCGAGACCACGAAACAACCAAGTGAGAACGACGTCTCACCGCAAGCACGACCACCTCAGACCTCTACAAGGTCGAGGGCCTACAAGCAGAACCACCCCAGACACACCGCCAGGTCGGGAAGCTACATATGTCGGTGCCATCATGAGCTGGCACCCAAGAATGGGACCACGGAACCGAGAGAACACCGAAGCGGGAACCACCAAAAGCACCGGTCTACCCAAGGCCAGACCAACGACGCCCACGGGTGCTAAGCACAGCCAGGCTAAAACCGCCGTGCAAGCTAGGGCAATGAGGAACACTTGGAAACGTCGTGAAGGAAACGTCGTCACAACAACAGCGACCAAGCCACCACCGCTAGCAGCCAAGAGGGGGACCCACAGTCCGTACGCTCTGCTCGCTAGCCTAGCTCCTGCCTCCACCCCCGCGTAAGGGCGAGACAGAGCCGCTACAGAAACACACAACACCCGCAACACCGCAGCCTGGCCAAGCTGCGGCCTCACGCCTGACACAACTACATGGCTCCGGAACTAACGCAGAGAGAGGCAGTGAGACAAGGGACTGTCTGGTCTGCGCCAGGAAAGCACTCCGAACCCCTCGGCGTCCCAGACCTAGACAAGAGAGCTCTACAAACGACTCAGCGTCGTTGTCCAAACCTCGTTTTCCCCTCAGCTCTAGAGTCCGCTCAGGTGGGCTGCCAACTCAAGCATGCTCATAGCCCATAGTACTCCCTCAACAAGCTCCCGAGGATGGGGGTCCCAGGAAATGGAGACAACCTCTGAACGGGACAAGCCCTCAAGTGCCAATCACCGGGCGAACAGGCGGGGCAGCACAATAAAACCACGCCGAACTGCTGGCTTGTAACACACGACAAGCCCAGCGAGCGAGAGGCACGCACGGACCCTCAAAAGGGGCCGTCGGCCAACCAAGGCATGCACGAACGGCTAGAACTTCGGAACACCACCGGACAGTACGGAAACCCGTCGCTCTGCTAATAATCGATTGACCGCCGGTCAATCGATTATTAGGCAGACACGACCCTCCTGGTACCGGTGCCAGGACACAGCCACGAAGGTGTCACCTTCGGTCATTGAACGCAAGGAGGCAACCAGCTGCGTTCACTACCAGAAGGTCCTAAGGGTAAAGCCTGCCCTGGGGCACACGCCGACACACAATCGGGCCCACGAAAAACACCTGAGGCAACACAGGTACTGTCACGACCCCCAAGGCCGTCGCGACACCATCGCGACGGGGAAGGGCACCACGACAGCCCTGTTGCGACCGGGAAGAAACACGCCGCGACAGCAATCCTGTCGCGACGGGGAAGCACAGCGCGACAGCCTTATCGCGACCGCCAACCGCGTCGCGATAAGGTCGCGCACGAGCGGGCCGACGCCTTCTCTGATGTCGCGACGTGCCGAGCCGTCGTAACACCAGCAGAGAGGCAGACCAATGGGATCCTCAATCCCGGGCCGCCCACAAACCATCCAAACACAACACAAGTGGGAGGGGAGCATGGGGAAAGTAGTAAAGCTATCTATAAACCCCGAGGGGCTCCCAATCCATTCGGATCGGGAAGGGCACAAAAAATCCCTACCGGTTATGAAGAACCGGACCCACGAAGGGCCTTCACGACGCACGGCCACCTCCTCCTCGCTCCACGCAAGGTCCACGATGCGACAACACCACGCACGGCCCTCCTCCTCGCCTGAAACACACGAAGGGGAGAGGGGGAGGCGGAGCACCGCCGGAGGGAGAGGGAGAGGGAAGAAGGAAAGAGAGGAGGATCGTCGGCCAAGGCTTTTAACCTTCGGCAACCAAAACGCCATGGACCGCCCTGTCGCGTTACGGACCTTAACGCGATGGGTCAATGGACCGCAATAAGAACTCGCCCTACAAGGGCGCCGCGACAACGCGACAAGCCGTACTGACACACCTGCCACCCTGACAGGCATCAGACGACTGGACAGCGCAGCACGACAAAACACTGTCACGGCCCGTTGACCAGGCGCGACAACAAGACGCGACAGAGAACCAGGGCGTGACCAACACGCGACCCACAAGCTCGCCGCGAAACGAATGACTGTCGCGTCGGGCACCCCCGACGCTACACCAACGCATCACCCAGCCTGGACGCGTTAGTGGCCAGTCATCCCACGACACCGGACGGAAGCCGGGAAACCGGGTCTTACATTTCGAGTAAGTGATAGCACAATAGCATCATTCAAATAGCACAAATGTCAAGTATAACAGAAAGAGCAGGATGGCCATAGCACAAATACCACAATATATTTCACGATAGCACAACGACTCAAGTATAAAATAGCACTTTGATCGTCATTAGATAGTCGAGATAGATAGCACTTGAGTGTAATGCCAAACACTCTGGTCAATTAACTCCCACGGGCAAATAGCCCTTTTGGGCGCACCTCCTAGGACCAGATCGGGCCCTTATGTTGCCAAGCATTAGTAATGTTGTTTATCTTTAGACAATCAGTCAAATGGCCATAGAGAGTACCAAGAATAGATGAGAGTATTTGATGAATAGACGAGAGTGTAGAGAATGTGAATAGATGAGCGAATAGAGTATAGGTGAGAACTATAGATCAATGCGCATGAAACACGTTAAATAGGCGATAGTAACAGTTGCACAACACATATGATTGGTGCTGGCAGTCAGGTAGAATTCACTAACCAACCACTGGCCATGCTACGAACATAGTCCAGTGGTCCGACGTGATATCATGGTAAGAGAGCACATCTAAGGCTGTTTGGATTATACTGATCCCTAAAGGGTGTTATAGGTATTGAGGGTACAATCGGCTCGTCGACCATGTGGGAATCCATGGACAGAGGAGACTTACAGAGGCCTTAAACAAGGTTTCACTAGTCCGGCAGAAGGAATATTCGACGGAGAGTTTGTCCAAGTCAAGAGAAGGTGTATATAGAAACAAGTTGCTCGACATTTTAGAGGAATTCTAGAATAGTGGAGCATCGATAACGGTGTTCTAAAACCACGAGAGAAACGAAGACAAGTCCATTATAAAAATAGGGTAAAAATGTACATTATTGAAATAAATTACCAGATGTATTATGAGATATTTTAATGTCATGTCAAGTCATATTGGATGGTTGCTAGTAGGTGCATGTGATAGAGAAAATCATAGATATGAAAGGTCAAGTGTTTGACTTTTAAATAAACTATTACATGTTCATGTTCAAATATCTTCTTTTACTATGTTTAAGACAGTTAACAAGATGTATAGTCATTGTAGAAAGACAAGAGCCACATAAAATTAGGGTTTATGTACAAAATTTTAGAAGGCGACGTACCTCTATAAGGATCGCGACAGGGTACTTCAAGAACACAACAGGGTCTGTTAAAAAATGCGATAAACCCATCTGGGACAAGCAGACAGAATGCGACGCAAGGGCCTATCGCATTCAAAATGCGACGGGTAGCCTTGTCGCGACCACTCTTGAGAACGCGACTCATCGAGCCGTCGCGTTCTCAGGGTTTCTGCTTGAGCCCGAGAGGGAAAAAGCCTTGCCTTGGATTGCAGGCCAAGCTGTCCAATGATTGACACAGGGGTGTTTTAAAATAGAAAACTCGACTCACACTTGATGAAAAATCATGAAACAAGTTTTAAACGAAACTAGACTTGCATAAGTATAAACAGTAAAAAGTAATTAGAATATTATCATGGTATGGACAGGCTATGATCTGGTTCTTTCATGATGAACACAGAACATGACACAGTGATGAAAAGGGAATTAATTTGGAAATGGTACATGATAGAAATTGGGGAAAAGTGAGTCATTAGTTTCCTGACATCAAGTAGCATGTATAGTAAAATTTCATAGCACGAGATCAAGTGTAGGCAGAGAATTAAGGTAAACATGATGGGTCAGGTACATGTTCTTAACAGGACTTCAAACAAGAAATTGACATGATAGGGTCGATAGAAATTAGGGAAAAGAGAGGGCTTTTGTTCCTGGTACCAAGAACAAACTATATACGAGATTAATTTAATTTAGGTTGTGAGATTGCCTACCTTTGAACGATGCAAACTCCTAGGGTTATGAACAGGAAGAACAGGCTTGTAGATCTTCTAGCAATCTTCTCCCCATGAATTCCTCCTTCTATGGCCTTTTCTCCACGTCCAAGAAGTCCCAATAAAGTAATAGGGTCGGCCATGAAAGGGTTGGGGGTGTATTTATGCATCTAGCATGTTTAATTCCTAATACAACTCTAACTTCCCTTTAACTACGAATTTCCATATCTATCCAACCTTCCTAACTTTAATACTCCTAATTGGGTTGGGATGGGACTCCAATTTCGTGTCTATCTTGTTAGGGTAGGGTTAGGACTTAGGAGTCCATATTTGATTTATATGAGTTATATTAATGATTTACTTGTCCTTTTTTAATTAGGCAATAATAGGGTTACGAATTTTATGATGTTTTTTTTATCTTATCTTTTAAAACTCCTATTTTGGCCCAATAACTTTTATATGAACCATTTATTAAAGTCCATCACTTATTTTCGATTAATGGGTTTTAATTAATTTATTTTTTAATATTTAAATTTGTTTATTTATTAAAAATATTGGGTTGCTACATCCTCCCCCTCTTAAAATAATTTGGTCCCCAAATTCATAACAGGGAGAATGTCTTACCGAATATGTCGGGATAGTTTTGCCTCATTATTCCTTTGGGTTCCCATGTGCCTTCTTCTACTCTACGGTTATTCCATAGAACCTTAACCACATGAATAGGCCGGTTCCTGAGTTGTTGCACTTTCCGATCTAGTATTTTGATCGGCTTTTCTTCATAAGTCATATCTTTATGCAGTACTAAGTCCTCATGGCGAATGATATGAGTAGGATCGTACACATACTTTCTGAGCATAGAAACATGGAACACATTGTGTACGAATGCTAGATGTGGCGGCAATGCTAGTTGATATGCGACTTCTCCAACCCTTGCGAGTACTTCGAAAGGGCCGATGAATCTTGGACTTAGTTTCCCCTTGACTCTAAACCTCTGAATTCCACGAGTAGGAGATCCCTTCAAGAGTACATGATCTCCCACCTGAAATTCCAAGTCTCTTCTTCTCTTGTCGGCATCACTCTTCTGTCTGAATTGAGCGATCTTGAGCCGATCGCGAATGACCTGTATGTCTCTGGTTGTAGCTTGTATCATGTCAGGACCTAACCATTGTTGTTCCCTAACTTCATTCCAGCAAACTGGAGATCTACAACTCCCACTATAAAGTGTTTCAAATGGAGCCATTTTTATACTTGCCTGGTAACTATTGTTATAGGTGAACTCAATTAAAGGTAGTTGCTCATTCCAGTAGCCTTCAAAGTCTATGGTGCATGCACTTAATATGTCTTCTACAATTTGATTTGTCCTCTCAGTCTGTTCATCTGTTTGTGGATGAAAAGTAGTACTAAAGTTGAGTTTAGTACCAAGTGCAGTTTGTAGTCCCTTTCAGAAATGAGAGGTAAACCTTGGGTCTCGATCTGAGACTATGGATGATGGCATTCCATGCAATCTCACTATCTCTTTCACATACAGGGCAGGTAACACGTCCACAGTCCATTTACTTTTAATTGGCAGAAAGTGTGCAGACTTAGTTAGTCTATCCACGATGACCCATATGGCGTCAAGTCCACCACGAGTCCTGGGTAAAACCATAATGAAATCCATGCCAATAATATCCCATTTCCACTCCGGGATTTCTAGTGGTCTTAGTACATCTGCAGGACGTCGGTGTTCTGCCTTTACTTGTTGACAAGTAAGACAATGAGCAACATACTCAACAACTTCCCTTTTCATGTTTGACCACCAGAAGGTTCTTTTCATGTCTTGATACATCTTGGTAGCACCCGGGAGAATAGTGTACTTAGTTTTATGAGCTTTATCTATTAGCTTCTTCTTGAGAACTTCGTTGTCAGGTATACAGGTCCTCCCTTAGAATACTAACCTTCCATCCTCGGTCATAGTAAAATATGGTTTCTCTGCTAGGGTCTCTTTGATACAAACCAAGAATGGGTCGTTGTCTTGCTGAGCTTTGATTTCCGCAAGTAGGTCGGATTGGATCTTCATATTGGCAACCAAAACTTGATCATCTCTGTGTTCAATATTCAAGTCTAACCTTGAGAATTGTTCTAATAGTTGCATCTCGCCAAGAATTAGACATGATAGAGATGCCATGGGCTTCCTACTAAGAGCATCAGCCACAGCATTACCTTTTCCTGGATGGTATTGGATGTTGAAGTCGAAGTTCTTTAGATATTCTAGCCATCTCATTTGCCTCATGTTGAGGTCTTTTTGAGAGAATAAGTACTTCAAACTTTTATGATATGAATAGACAGTGAATTGCTCACCATATAGATAATGTCTCCAAATCTTTAATGTGAAGACCACAGCAGCCAACTCTAGATCATGTACGGGGTAGTTGACTTCATGGGTCTTTAGTTGTCTTGAAGAATAAGTGATAACCTTCTCTTTCTACATCAGTACACAACCTAAACCAATTCTCGAAGCATTAGTATAGATTGAGAAGCCTTCCCCCTCTATAGGAAGAGCGAGAACAGGGGCAGAGGTTAGGCACTCCTTTAGTGTTTGAAAACTTTTCTCACACTCCTTGCTCCAAACATAGGGATGCTCCTTCCGAGTAAGGCGAGTGAGAGGTACAACAATTTTGGAGAAGTCCTTTATGAACCGCCTGTATTAGCCATCCAGTCCTAAAAAGCTTCTAATTTATGTGACGTTGGTTGGTCTCTCCAAATTAAGCACAACTTCAACTTTGGAGGGATCAATAGATATGCCATCCTTCGAGATGACACGGCCCAAGAAGGACACTTCTTCGAGCCAGAACTCGCACTTGCTCAGCTTAGAATATAGTTGGTTGTCGTGTTGGACTTGCAGGGCTATCTTCAGATGTTCTTCATGTTCTTCTTTGGTCTTAGAGTATATAAGAATATCATCAATGAAGACGACCACGAACTTATCAAGGTAGGGTTGGTATATGCTATTCATGAGTTGGATGAACGCTACAGGAGCATTGGTTAGACCAAAAGACATAACAATGAATTCATAGTGTCCATACCTGCTCCTGAAAGTTGTTTTGTATATGCCGTCGTCCTTGATTCTCATTTGATGATAGCCAGATCTGAGATCAGTCTTGGAGAAATATTGAGCTCCAGATATCTGGTCGAAGAGTTCATTGACTCGAGGCAATGGGTACTTGTTCTTGATTGTTAACTGGTTCAGTTGCCTGAAGTCGATGCACAATCTCATAGATCCATCCTTCTTCTTTACAAATAGGCCAAGTGCTCCCCATGGGGAAGTACTTGGTCTAATGAACCCCTTTTCTAATAATTCCATCAGCTGTGCCTTTAGTTCTTTTAACTCGAAAAGTGACATCCTGTATGGTTGACGTGACATCGGTGCAGCTCCAGGGATTAAATCAATAGAGAAATTTACATCTCATTCAAGGGAAATTCCTGGCAGCTTCTCGGGAAAAACGTCAGGGTAGTCCTGGACTATGTTTATGTCTTCTATCTTGGACCATTTCTTTTCAATTACTACGGTCGCAAGGAAAGTAATGAAACCTTTCCTTATCATGTTGTGGGCCTGTATGGCAGAGACTAGAGACATCCGTCTCTTATGTGTAATCCCAGTGAATGATAAATACATAACTAATTACATAGATATTAGAACTGTGCCAAATTTTAACTGTAGCATGCCTTCAGACCGTGAAACAAAATTCTAATTTTTCATAATTTTATGCATGATGAAACTATTTTTATAGATTAAATAATATTTCAGAAAAATACTAATTCATGAAAAAAAAAATATTTTATTCAAAAGCATGATGTCACACAAGCACATAAATTCATCTACAGATCTACAAGTATTGTTCATGTTATTTATAACGTATCAAACTTACACAGGCTTCAATAGGAATCAATCTAGAATCATTCAACATTTTCTCATCATTACAAAATTTTGAGATAATTAGCTTAAGACATAAAAACTCAACTAAAACATACTATAATGCAAGGGCATTTACTAACATTATATTAGAACTAACGGAACCCACTCACAAGCTTTAAACAAGCGGATACATTATGCACAACGAACTTCAAAGTTCAGGAAAACCTAAAACTTAACAGCAATACCACTTGTCGTTAACAACAATAGCCAACAGAAGAGTTTGACGTCAAGTTGAACTTGACGACAAGATCAAGGATGTCAAGATCATGTTAATGTCAAGATCGGTCATCATCTATAGGGAACTTGGTGGCAGTTGACGTTAAGTTCGTAAATCTAGAAACCTCACATAAATCACATGGAATAACGATAGAAAACTACAAAAAATAAAGCCCTATACACGATTCTAAAAATCTAATAAGATAAAAACCAGTATAACCTATAACGATGAAAGAAAACCCTTAGTTACTTGCATTTGAAACACCATATGAATTATAGATTAAGGCCGATGAAGTCTGCCTTGGCCAAGCCAAGACAATCCCTTCCTTCGCTCTGATCCATGCTACAATGCCTCCAAAATGACGATCACATGATCACAACACTACAACATGATCATCTACATCTTCTCCATGCCGAAATCAGCACGAACAAGCTTTCGATCTAAGTGGAAAAACCCACACACAAAGAAACACTCTCTCAAGCAAATCCAAGCAAATGATACCTCTCAAGGGACGAATCCGACATTTTAAGGATGTCTAATAATTCCTAGGGTCAAATCCTAGCCTTCCATTTCAAAAACCCTCAAATCCAAAGGCTAAAACTCATTTGAAATTGTTGCCACAACTGCTACAAAATTCTCGGTCGTAACTGGGCAAGCAGATTAACATCAAGATAGATTGTCGTTGAAACAAGTGTAAATGATATACTATCGTGCCGTCAATATGTCAAAAATCAAAAAATCTTCGAATCGAAACAAAATAAACAACGAAGTCAAGTGTCGCTAATATGAAATTAACGACATTTGATTGTGTTGTCTACTTTAGTTGACGGCATACTCAATTGATGTTAAGTTCATGTAATAGAAACTCACATAGAATTTAGATAAAATACAATATGAAAATCTAAGACACCACAAATGTATTGCTAAAGTATTTTTTGGGTTAATTCATAGTTAACTTTGGTTAGCTCTAAGTTAACTTCTTATGTTATGTCATTTTATACTTGTCTTATGTAGGTCTATTTACTTTAGTGCAATATGCTTGCTGATAATTACTGCATTGTAGATATATCATACACATGGCAAAAGAGGAACATCAAATTCACTTTTATAGAAGTGATGTCTAGCATAAATGATGAAATATGTATAATGGAATATAAATGTATATGTGCATCATGGAATTTATATCTAGATGAATACCAAACGACCGTTGTGTGGCAACTTATATAGGTTCGGGGGAGCCATGCATGCTAAGACGCAATATTATTGACCCAATTAGGGGTAGTGGGCGACGACCACTAACGACCAATGGCTGACCATGGGTGGTAGAGACTAGCGTTAGATGGTGGTGAGGGATTACGATGGGATTATAAAGTTTTTTGGGTTGATAAATATTACTTGTGGACTTAAAAATATTATTTTTAAAATTTAAAAATATTGACTGAACTTTTCATTGTAATAAAGTTGAGTTCATAAATACTAATTTTAGACTTAGCAATAATACTCTTAACGTTTAAAAAATACTGATTGGGTCTTTAACAATGATTTTGAGCTTAGAAATGATAACTTTGAATTAGGATTGACTATTGTTAGTTACCGTTAATTGCCACTGCCAGTCATTACCTGTTGTCAATTGCCACTAGATGGGTTGATGATGTGGTATACCACACGGTGCCACTCAGTCAACCATACATCTAGACAGTAAATTATTCTTAACTATATGTTGAAATGAAATGTTTTATTTATATATATATATATATTATCGTATTATATTTTTATATTATTACAGTCCATCTTGTCGTCATCGTCGTCTTATCAAAGATGTCAAGTCAATTATATTTCATTCCACAAATATATAAGAATTCATGTTTACTAGTGTACTATTATTTCATCTTTATATTATCTATTTTGCATTTATATTGTATAAGTGAAAGGTGAGAAAGATAAATGGAGTGGCAAGAAATTGCAGCCGTATATTGTCCCTTCTGATGTTCATTGCTGTAATAAAGTTGAGGAGACAAGAAATTGCAGCAGCGAGAAACATATCAGGTGGAATGGAAGGATCGGGTTTTTTTTTTTTTTTTTTTTTTTTTTTAACGCAAGAACAGAAGAACTCATCTAAGATCCCGAGCTGACCATTAGTATTTTTTTGAGTGGAGCGTGAAAAATTACAAGAGAGGGACATACCACTTTACCTCTAGAGGAGTATATTAAAGTAACCTAAAACCCCTTTAGAAGAAACCCATGAAGTATTTTTTTTAGAAAGTAAGAAATATAATATAATAGAATTTGGATCTATGTGGAGTGTGAGAAGTTGGAGTTCTCAACTTAATAAGGACAAGTTATGTGATGGGGGATTGGAATTAAAGTGATATTAAAAATAGTAGCATTTTTTAGATAGAGAATGTAATATAATATTCATTCAGTCTACGTAGACTGTGAGAGATGCACATTTAAGTCCAACTTAATAAAAATAAGTCATCTAGTAGTGGTGGATTGAAATTAAAGTGATTTAACTAAGAGAAATAATTTTAGATGATAAAAAATATATTATAGTGATATTGGAGTCTATATGGAATGTGAGAGATTTGAATTCCTAGATTAGAATTAAAGTGATATTTTATAATAGAAGTATTTTCTAGATGATACCACCACAAGAATTTGCGGGATTATCAACGGATATTTCCGACGGATTATTGTCCGTCGGTAATTCGTCGGAATTACCGACTAAAACATATAGGTCGGAAAATCCGTCGGAATATTCCGACGGAAATTAATCCGTCGGAAATATCAGTCGGAACTAAGATAATACCGACGGATATTCCGACGGAAATAATACCGTTGGAATATCCGTCGGTAATACCGCTATTCCCAATCCCGCGAAACCCCCCTTCTTCCCCCTCCTCTCTCTCTCTCTCTCTCTCTCTCTCTCTCTCTCTCTCTCCGCCTGCAGCCCGCCGCCGTCGAGACGCCGGCCCGCCGTCGCTTCGAGGTCCCGCCGGCGCAGGTACCCCGTCGCACCCCCCCTCCCCCTCTTTTCCCCTCCCACTCCCCGTCCGAGCCCCCCCTCCCCCTCCATTCCCCTCCTCCACGTCCCAGCACCCCCCTCCCCTTTCTTGTCACACCCCCCCTCCCCGTCCCAGTCCCCCTCCTCGTCTCCCCATCCCAGTCCCCCTCCCCGTCCCCTCCACCTCCCTGTCGCGCCCCCCTCCCCTCCATTTCCTTCCCCATCCCAGTCCCCCTCCCCCTCCCCGTCCCCTCCACCTCCCTGTCGTGCCCCCCTCCCCGTCCATTTCCTTCCCCCTCCCTGTGCCAGGCCCCCTCCCCTAAATGCGGCCCCCTTCCCCCTCCTGCGGCCCCCACCCTCTCCCCTAACCCACCCGGCCCCCACCCCCCTTCACCTATGAAGGCCCCCCTCCCCTAACCCACCTGGCCCCCACCCCCTCCCCTGTGAAGGCCCCCCTCCCCTATCCCACCCGGCCCCCCACCCTCTCCCCTAACCCACCCGGCCCCCACCCCCCTCCACCTGTGAAGCCCCCCCCCCTAACCCACCTGCCCCCCACCCCCTCCCCTAACCCGGCCCCCCACCCTCTCCCCTAACCCACCTCAAAAGACTTTATTGTAACAGGCAAGAGCACATCTATTAATTATTTATTGCAACCTAATTAATTAGTTTTAAATCAAATATTAAATAAATATTCTGAAAGTTGTTGGGGGTACTTTCAACTAAATATATAGTTCGGGAAAACGACCACTAGTTTATATCATCATAGAGTACTCTTATCCCATTAAACATCTAATTTATAAATATAAGCCTGCACAAAAATTAACCTTTCTTACGGAACTTGAATTGCACATGTTAATCTAATTAGGAGGCTTCCTTATAATTTCAGCATATGTCTTGCCCTTACACTGCCCTGGTAGCAGATTTTAATTCTCTCAAGTTCTTAATATTGTGCAAGGTTTGTGCTCCATTGAATACTAAACCTAATTGAGTTAATTTTTTGGCCTAGCCGATCTGCTAGTTAATTATTGAATTAAGTGGCGCTTCCTGTTTAATGAGAATTTGTGAACTATGGGCCATTTCTTGATCAGGGAGTCCGTCTGTTCAGATAATTAGCATTTGGATTTCTATCGTTGTCTAGTGTAAGGATCTGATTTGATGGCGCGCATCAGTAACCTTATCAGAATTATCTCAGAGATGCAATAATCCCACAAACACGTTCTACCATTGCTACTGAAAATTTGTCCTCCTCCCCCTACTATATGCACAAGACAAATTAAGATCGATCCATCGATCGGTGACAGGGAAAAGGGAAGTTGCTACGTACCCAACTGGTTTCTTCTCTCCTGATCTCTCCTTTTCATAACCCTGTAACTTTCTCCTGCCATGATTAAAGCCAAAGTATATTGATCTTAGAATATTGAAAGTTCACAATTGATAAACTACGCTCGATTGCTTGATACTTATACTGCAATCTCCAATTAAAATAAAGTTCTTGCCGACCGGCCGACTGGGAGATGGTCCCGGTCATCCAATGCAGTCAACACGCGAAGATTCTACTGATCTTCCAAACACCCGGCCCCCACCCCCCTCCACCTGTGAAGACCCCCCTCCCCTGTAACGAACAAAGATTTCTCAAAGGTGTTATGGTACAAAGAAAAGCCTAAAAAAGGCAATTAATCTTTAAAATTCAAAATATCTAAATACCCTTATTTAAGAACATGGGTCAAATCAACTTAAAAGTAAGTCATACGTGCCATGATATGAGCGGGAGCACAAATTTGCTGTCATACACCCCCTCAAATTGGGATTTAAAGATGGCAATCCCGCCAGTAGAAGCAACCCAAATTGTAGACCAAATTGCACAGTTTGGAAAGTTATCGATTTTGCCCTTTCATCTTTAAATACACCATCTAATTCTCATCTTGGCCAACCCTAGCACATTTCTAAAGGTTGCTGAGGTGGTTGGGTTGTAGAGGAAACAAGGAGAACCTGTGGACATCATCTTTTTCTCTAATTCATCATTGTTGATTAGCGTTCTTCATCGATTTTCCTTTAATCAAACCAAAAGGTAGATATTCTTGGGTAATTAAACTCTACTGTAGGATCCTAATCATGTCTAGAGTATATGCACATCGTTTCCCCCAATTTCTATTGAGAATCTTGTTAGTGGTTGCGGACCTAAACCATACCTATCTTCCACAATGCAAGTTGATTTTAACACCATCCCTTCCACCATGTGAGGTCCTTCTCACCGTCTTACACAGTTTTTAGGCACTTCCTTCCAAAATGAGAAGTTGCTACACTAATCGATCGGGTAAAGGAGATCTAAATGGGGCTGTGTGAAATGGGCTACTTTTGATCTGCACCATCCACTTGGTCAATTTTGAACTTGTGAAGCCATCCCCAGACGTGTACAAATTTCAATTACCTGCATGTGAATCCTATCAAATGTTTCGTGCGTAGTTGTCTTAAATTGTGTAAGCATTATTCAACTTTACATATTTTTCATGGTCATTCCTCACATATTCCTCTTTCACATTAGTTTAGTTTACGTTTAATTATTATTTTCCGCTTAATGATTAGTATTACACATCTTATTATAATGTATTAGTTTAGTATTGCACTTGTTTATATGTAATTATTGCATGGAGGATTCTAAATCATTTGTGTTGAAATCTGGGAGAAAATCTTGTTGGTTCGATTGTCATCGGCGGTTTCTACCCAGTGACCATCCTTTCCGAAAGCAAAAGGATTCTTTTATGAAAAATACAACTGTGATGGAGGAGGTAGATATGGAACGGGTGTCTGGTGGAAACATGGTGAGGCGGGTCCAGAACTTACCGACTGTAACACAACTGGCTGGTAGTACCCGACAAATCCCAGGCTTTGGGAAGGATCACAATTGAGTGAAGCAAAGCATTTTTTGGGAATTGCCTTATTGGTCACCACTTTTGATACATCATAACCTAGACGTCATGCATATAGAGAAGAATGTTTTTGATAATGTGTTCAACACAGTTATGGACGTCAAAGGCAAAACGAAGGATAACGTCAAGGCACGTTTCGATTTGAAAGTACTTTGCAAACGTCCAGAACTAGAGCTACAGCATGTTCAAGGAAAAGTGGTGCAACCTAAAGCTGCATATGTGCTTGGGGCCAGACAGATTAAGGAAGTGTTGCAATGGTTAAAGCAATTGAGATTTCCGGATGGATATGTCTCGAATATTGCGCGTTGTGTAAATGTGAACGAGGGAAAAATATACGGAATGAAGAGTCATGACTGCCATGTTTTCATGCAAAGACTGATGCCTCTTGCTTTTCGTGAGTTGTTGCCGAAACAAATATGGGGAGCAATGACTGAGCTGAGTCAATTCTTCAGGATTTTATCTGCATCAGAACTCAAAATTCATGACTTGCAAAATATGGAGCAAAATATAATTCAGACAGTCTGCAAATTAGAGAAGATATTTCCTCTAGCATTCTTTGATTCAATGGAGCACCTGATCATCCATTTACCATATGAGGCAAGGGTCGGAGGACCAGTACAATTTCGATGGATGTATCCGTTTGAGAGGTATATTTCTACATCTCAATTTATTGCCATTACGACGATCTTTTATATTACTTATATATGTATGCATTTGAATTATTGTCGTAGGTGCATGCACGATCTTAAGATGAAAGTCCACAACAAAGCACAAGTTGAGGGCTCCATTACTCAGGCGTACCTCATTGAGGAGATATCGAACTTCTGTTCGATGTACTTTGACACGGAAATACAAACCCGACGCACTCAACCTCCATGTAATGATGATGGTGGAGATTCCGAGGTGTCAGACCGACTCTCTGTATTCAAGTGTCCCGGACGGGCATTCAAATCTTCATCTACTCGCGCACTCCAAGACAGAGAGTTGGTAGCTGCGGAGATCTACGTGTTCATGAATTGCGAAGAACTAGAACCCTACATTCAGTAAGCTCTCCACGCTTATTCGTCATCATTTGCGTGCATTGCTGCAGAACCTAACGGTTGTGTGACATTTACATTGCAGAGAGTTTGAATCGGTCATATTGTGACGGAATCCACGTCTAACTGACGTGCAGGTTGAAAAGGAACGGGAGAAGTCTTTTCCTACTTGGTTAAGATCTCGAGTATGTGTCTAATTATTTTGAAACAAAAGTGTTATGTTTTTATGCAGACTGAGTTGAAGTCATTTATTCAATGTTTGTCTATTTATCTCATAATAGGTTGAACAAAGCTTCATTCCCGATTCAAGAGTACAACAGATTAGTTTTGGCCCCTCGAAGATTGTACGTGTCTATCCAGGCTACATTGTAAATGGATACAGATTTCACACGAGAGATTATGGACTGCCTCCCCGTCCACGTCTGCCTCCAGGTCCGCGACAGGTATATGCATATGTACACAAAAAACCATATGGGTATTATTGTTTATATTGATTTCACGAGAACTAACGTACATACAATTTTACAGGGACTGCCTCCCCGTCCACGCCGTCTTCCCAGCGATAGGTAAATTTCTATATCGTTGTTTATTTGAAATTCATAATTTCTAATGTGTATGAAATTTTGCAGGGACTGCCTCCCCGTCCACGCCCGTCGTCCCAGCGACAGGTAATTTTCTACATTGTTGTTTATTTGAAATTCATAATTTCTAATGTGTATGAAATTTTGCAGGGACTGCCTCTCCGTCCATGCCCGTCGTCCCAGCGACAGATAAATTTCTATATTCTTGTTTATTTGAAATTCATAATTTCTAATGTGTATGAAATTTTGTAGGGACTGCCTCCCCGTCCACGCCCGTCGTCCCAGCGACAGGTAAATTTCTATATTGTTGTTTATTTGAAATTCATATTTTCTAATGTGTATGAAATTTTGCCTCCCTGTCGACCATCCGAGCATTGCCACCTTCGTCTTCTTCCTCACCACAAGGTAAACATATGTTTCAATAGATTAGTATGTTTGGTCTCTTGTAATTTATACAATAAAAGTGTACTAAATTGTTTTCAACAGAGGTGGAGAGCCAGCATCCAGCAGCTGAGGAGGGGCCTCAGCTACCAGGACGACAACCATGCTGGATCTCAGGGTAAAGTTCATCATCTCAGTGTTACTGTATTTGTTATTTAGGATATACATTTCATGTAGAAAATTAATGTGGAATTCAGGGGGAAGATAGATCCCAGTCCTGCTTCCCGCTATATTACGACGCTGGTCCACGCACATATTCCAGGACCAGTGGATGCATGGAGAGACTTCCCGGTGCCAGTCCGAGATTTATTATTTGACATGTTTACGGTATTTTTATTTTTTAGAAGAGTTGAAGTCATTTATTCAATTATTATTAATTTGGGTTTATTGCAGAACGTTGATTAATTTTATTTCTTTACAGTGGAGGTTCGCGTTCACGAGACCCGAGGGTCTCCCTCGGGCTCGGGCCGTCTGAGAGATTACGGCCTAGACTAATTTAAGAAAGTCGATGTGGGAGGTACGGGACAAGGCAATGAAGACCACAGGCAACCGGGATCCTATGGCTTGGGTGGATTACGGCCCTGTTTGGCTGCGGAGGGACTATTGGGAGTCCCTTTGCGCGCGTTGGGCTGCTGGACCATGGCAGCAGCGGTCACAGGCGGCAATACGCAACAGAGCAACTCAACCAGAGAAGAATGTGCATACTAGTGGATCCGTATCTTATGCGACCCACAGTAAAAAATTGGTAAGTATTTTATTGTTCGATTCATATATACATATGGATTATTATTGTGAAACTAACTAATTTTGTTGAATTTTAAGCATCACGACCTGGAGCGTGCCCCTACTTTCCGCGAGTTATTTGACCGGACTCATAAGCGGAAGGGGACGGATGACTATGTTACCGAGAGTGCCCGCACGATTGCTGTAAGTCAAGCTTTAAATTATGAATTCAATTATGATATTAAATTAATTTATTTTCAATAATTTAATTTTAAATTATTTTACAGGAGACGTACGACAGGACGATGGCGGAGCACTACACAGAGGGCACTCCCCAGCCAGATTTGGATGCGGATGCTTGGGTCGAGGCAGCGGGAGTGTCGAGGAAGGGTCGAGTGTACGGCTTTGGGGACAGCCTGGATACTCATCGAGTGTTGTCCTCATATGCCAGTTCGATCTCTCCTCCGGCACACGCGAGTTCATCTTCTGCGCCGCCCGTCAGTGGTGTAGAGGACATTAGAGGCATCATTCGGGAGGAGCTACGTACAGAGCTACAGACGCAGCGGGAAGAGCTACAGACGCAGCGGGTAGAGCTACAGGCGCAGTGGGTAGAGATAGAGACGCAGCGGGTACAGCTACAGACGCAGTTCAGCGAAATGGTTCAGCAATTCATCTCAATAATGCAGGGAGTACGCCCCACACAGCCAGCAACTCAGGTCAGTATTAGTATTAATTTCATATACTTAGGATTGGGTCGGGCGTTCAATTGACGGATCTAAAAAACACCCAAGTATATATAAAGCGTCAAAACACACAACCCGTGGGTCCAAAATCCCAAATAGGGATCGGATCGGCGTGCCGTTTTCTCCGACACGACCGGGTGGGTTAAAGTGACGTGTGGGAACTGACAGAATCCAATTTGGATCTCCGGATTGGGTTGGGCATTCAAAGGACGGATCTAAAAATACGGTCAAACAGATATAAATGGTTAAAACACGCAACCCGGGGGTCTAAAATCCCAAATAGGGATCCAATCGAAGTGCCGTTTTCTCCGACACGACCGGGTGGGTTAATGTGACGTGTAGAAACTGACGGAATCTAATTTGGATCCTCGGATTGGGTTGGGCATTCAAAGGACGGATCTAAAAACACGGTCAACCATATATAAATGGTTAAAACACAACCTGGGGGTCCAAAATCCCAAATAGAGATCCGATCGACGTGCCGTTTTCTCCGACACGACCGGGTGGGTTAAAGTGACGTGTAGAAATTGACGGAATCCAATTTGGATCCCCGGATTGGGTTGGACATTCAAAGGACGGATCTAAAAACACGGTCAACCATATATAAATGGTTAAAACACGCAACCCGGGGGTCCAAAATCTCAAATAGGGATCCAATCGACGTGCCGTTTTCTCCGACACGACCGGGTGGGTTAAAGTGAGGTGTAGAAACTGACGGAATCTAATTTGGATCCTCGGATTGGATTGGGTATTCAAAGGACGGATCTAAAAACACGGTCAACCATATATAAATGGTTAAAACACGCAACCCGGGGGTCCAAAATCCCAAATAGGGATCGGATCGGCGTGCCGTTTTCTCCGACACGACCAGGTGGGTTAAAGTGACGTGTGGGAACTGACGGAATCCAATTTGGATCTCCGGATTGGGTCGGGCGTTCAATTGACGGATCTAAAAAACACCAAGTATATATATAGAGGGTCAAAACACACAACCCGGGGGTCCAAAATCCCAAATAGGGATCGGATCGGCGTGTCGTTTTCTCCGACACGACCGGGTGGGTTAAAATGACGTGTGGGAACTGACGGAATCCAATTTGGATCTCCGGATTGGGTTGGGCATTCAAATGACGGATCTAAAAAACACCCAAGTATATATAAAGGGTCAAAACACACAACCCGGGGGTCTAAAATCCCAAATAGGGATCCGATCGACGTGCCGTTTTCTCCGACACGAACGGGTGGGTTAAAGTGACGTGTAGGAACTAACGGAATCTAATTTGGATCTCCGAATTGGGTTGGGCATTCAAAGGACAGATCTAAAAATACGGTCAAACAGATATAAATGGTTAAAACACGCAACCCGGGGGTCCAAAATCCCAAATAGGGATCCGATCGACGTGCCGTTTTCTCCGACACGACCGGGTGGGTTAAAGTGACGTGTAGAAACTGACGGAATCCAATTTGGATCCCCGGATTGGGTTGGGCATTCAATTGACGAATCTAAAAACATGCAAGTATATATAAAATGTTAAAACACACAATCCGGGGGTCCAAAATCCCAAATAGAGATCCGATCGACGTGCCGTTTTCTCCGACACGACCGGGTGGGTTAAAGTGACGTGTAGAAACTGACGGAATCCAATTTGGATCCCCGGATTGGGTTGGACATTCAAAGGACGGATCTAAAAATACGGTCAACCATATATAAATGGTTAAAACACGCAACCCGGGGGTCCAAAATCCCAAATAGGGATCCAATCGACGTGCCATTTTCTCCGACACGACTGGGTGGGTTAAAGTGACGTGTACAAACTGACAGAATCCAATTTGGATCTCCGGATTGGGTTGGGCATTCAAAGGACGGATGTAAAAACGGGCAAGTATATATAAAAGGTTAAAACACACAACCCGGGGGTCCAAAGTCCCAAATAGGGATCCGATCGACGTGCCGTTTTCTCCGACACGACCGGGTGGGTTAAAGTGACGTGTAGAAACTGACGGAATCCAATTTGGATCCCCGGATTGGGTTGGGCATTCAAAGGACGGATCTAAAAACACGGCCAAACATATATAAATGGTTAAAAGACGCAACCCGGGGGTCTAAAATCCCAAATAGGGATCCGATCGACGTGCCGTTTTCTCCGACACGACCGGGTGGGTTAAAGTGACGTGTGGGAACTGACGGAATCCAATTTGGATCTCCGGATTGGGTTGGACATTCAAAGGACGGATCTAAAAACACCCAAGAAAATGATGGATCTAAAAATAATATTGTATTAAGCTTGAGAAATAATCACATGTTTTAAATTTTATTTTTGAAAATACTGTATGTCTTTTATTTGTTATTAATGTTTCTCATTTTAATTTGTTTTAATATAGGATCCAGCTCCAGACGATGACGAGGCAGGGACAGCAGACGATCCAGCAGATCTATGTTGATTTTTGTATTCATTATTCTATATGATTTTATATTTATTATATTTTATGATTTTATGTTGATTGTTAGTATTTGTTAAATTTATGAATATTGTAGCAGGTTTGACATTGTAGCAATGTTGACAAATTATTTTTATTTGCCTATTTTTTTAAAAAAATATATGTGTATTTTCCGACGGATAAGTATCCGTCGGAACCGGAACTTATAAATTACCGACGGAAAAAGACCATCGGTAATCCCGTCGGAAAATACTGACGGATTGGCCGACGGATAAGTATCCGTCGAAACTGATAAATTACCGACGGCTAAACACCGTCGGCAATTCCGTCGGAAAATACTGACGGCTTTACCGACGGATTATATATGTCGGAGGTTTCGACCAAATTCCGACGGAATTGTCATCTGTCGAAAATTTCTGACCAAGTATTTCCGACGGAAAGTTTCCGACGAGCTTTGGACGGAAAGCGGTCGGAAGGCGCCTTTTCCGACGGAATACCGGCGGATTTCCGACGGATTCAGTCCGTCGAAAATAGCGCATTTTCTTGTAGTGTACGAAATATGATACAATGGTATTCGAGTCTACATGGAATGCAAGAGGTCTAAGTTCAAACTCAATTTAATAAAGATGACTTACCTAATAGTTAGATTGAAATTAAAGTGATGTTACTCACGAGTGATTGATATTAGTCATGTTGGGTAAAGAGTTATTACCTAGTAGTGGATTGGAGTTAGAGCAATACTAAAAATAATATTTTTATTTATAAACCTTTTTAAAAATATTACAAATAAAATGACATTGAAGCTAACTGTAGTTAAAAAAAAAAAGTGAGTATTCCTCTCAGATTGTTATCACCATTAAATTTCAAAATTGCAAAAAAACCATTGTAGCTGACTTTATTAAAAAAATAATATTCTTCCCAAATTGTATTACATTTTCTTATGAAAATACACTTAAAAGGGATGGGCACCGGCCTCTTTGAGAAAATAGTTAATCTATGGGAACATAAGTTATCCACCAATATAATAATGTCCCTTAACAGGGGTGGACAAGAGATAATTTGTATGTATGTTGAATAGAATTTGTGCTTTCCTTCGATAATGTTGCTCTCATTAATAACTTCGTATATATTGATCATACATCAAATAGAACTATTAGATGCGATAAGACGTACCAACTACTTTGTTCCAATAACTGGGATAATTGATTCTACTAATTCTTAATTAAGCAGCATTCAATGTGGGAACTTAAAGTATGCTCTTTTGTTTTTAACAATATTTTAGGTTAATAACTTTGAATATATATAAATCATTACACTTTGAAAGTTATGTACGTAATATTTTTATTTTTCATTGATAATTTCAGGTTAAAGTCTATGGGTGTAAAGAGAGAAAGGGCAAATAGAAGAGGATTTCAATATGAGAAATGTTTACGAAGATAATAAAGATGATATGGATTGTTCTCTAAATAATCATATTAATTAAAAATCTGATAAAATCTCTCTCTCTCTATTTCAATCAACAAAATTATTTGGAGGGCAATCCACATCATCTTTATTATCCTTCTTAGAATGCACTAAATATTTTCTTTTAATATATCTCATATTGAAAGTAGAATTCAAAATATATTCGAAAGAAAATTTTCCAAAAAGTCCATACATCTTACACGGCCATATATATTGTGTCCTTTCTATACATGATATTATGTTTATTAGAAATAAGGAATTCCCAATAGATAAGGAAACAAGACCCAAACTACTATTTTCACATATTTCAAAACATGTGAAAAAATGTAGTTGAAAAAAAAAATAAACATAAGAAATTTGGAGAGTGCAGACCACACTTATCACTGAAATAGTCTTTGTGAGACCAAGGTGTAAGAGCAATAATTACATATTTGTAAGAATCTCAGAGATGAAGAAAATCCAGGAAGCTAGATGGATATGGATATCAAAGGGCCCTTTGAACTCGTCCTAATGGGCCTTTTCGGCCATTTTCTCGGGCCTCGATCTAACACGGCCCATTTGCTCGGGTCTCGATTCTACCTGTCGTATTGTTCGCAGGACATGGTTTCGACATCCTGCGTCAGCCCATTTTGGCCCATTGAAGAAAAGTCTCGGTCTAGACTTGCTCTTTTGGTGTGTTTGGCAAAATATATAGTTGGTCAAAAGCTAGCTCTAGGCTTCCACTCACATTTAAGTTTTAACAGACCAAACATGTAGCAAAGATAAGTCTTTGCAAAAATTTTAATACAGGTTACTTTGTGGCTTTTAACTTTTAATATAAAATTATAATTTAAGAGTGGTTATAATTGATTTTTGATGGCCTCAAAAGGCAGGTCTCCCTTAGCAACCTTGTATATAAGGCTAAAATCTCAACATTTTGATTAGAAACTAAAAGCAATTCCAAAACTATATGAATAACGCCAAACGTTTGACGATACGAAATAATGATCCAAATCAAATGGGACCTGAAAACTATCCAAATAGAGAGGAGGAATTCCCCAAGATTGCTAGCAAGTGTACTTCTTATGATCAATTTTTTTTGTAAAATACCTTGCATGACAAAAAAATCATAAAATATTAAGTACCTAGTTACACCATGAATTTTCTTTGGTAATAAAATGAGTGAAATGAAGTTAAAGACAATGATAATAAATAAAATGAAAAACCCCTCACATGGGGTGGGTGGGCCCCACCCATGAAGGTGGCCCCCACCCCCCTCATGCGAGAGGGGCGGCTCCCGTACGCACGGGAGCCAATCGCTTCTCTAGACAAAATGTAAGGGGATAGTGGCCTCCGGATACAATAAAACAATGATGCTCTTTCGATGATGGCTTCGAAGCCAATACAAAAGAATCCAGCATCTCTATATGTGTAAGGAATCAAATCAACAAGGGGAGAGATTGAACAATAACGCAACACCATTTCTAGCTACAGTCTCACTTCTAAGAAGCCAAGAGAGGTAAGGAATAAAGGTGGTTTTTAGTTATAGTGCATATTAGGCATGTGATATTATAGCATAATTTATTATCCGTTGATCTTATCTTAAAACTAGCTCCAATAAATTAAAATTGTCAAGTATTGAGTTTATATTGAAACTAACTCCTCTTAATTTCATTAATGACTATTGACAAAATAAGATTTCAACATATTTTAACACAATAAATAAGTTTTTTGTGTCCGCCCCGTTGCATCCTTCCCTCTTCCAGCACTCTTTGTCAACACCCCCTCCCCCCATCCCCCCCCTCCAACAAGTGATTCTCCCAGGTTGCCCATGCTTCCCTCTCTATTGCCTCTCTTCCCTCTCTAGTACGTGTGTCAAGTTGATCACGCTAGGTATCGCAAAACTTCGAACACGATTCGACACGACTGTATGCCAATGAATCGACAACAAATCACAGTCCAAATCTCCACCCTACATTTCCTAGCAACATATATAGAGTAAGTCTGTGGTGCGGCGGGATTTGTTGATGCGGCCCCGTCGCACCACACCCGGTCGCCCTTGGATGGGCATCCGAGGGTGACGGGCGGCAGGGGCAACGTCCCCTTTTTTTTTTTTTTTCTTTTTCGACGCCCTCGAATGCCCATCCAAGGGCGCCCCAGGTGTGATGCGGCGGGGCCGCACCAACGGATGGGGTGGGGTGTGTGGCATGTTGGTGTTAGGTAAAGATTATTTATTTTACTAAGATTTATTTAATATTTACAAGAGATGATTAAAATGGTCAAATGACCATAAAATGGTCAAATTTTTAAAAATATATGGCCAAATCGTTATGGCCATAACGATTTGGCCATAATTTATGGCCAAATCGTTATGGCCATAACGATTTGGCCATTTTTAAAAATTTATAACGATTTGGCCATTTTATGGCCATAACGATTTGGCCATTTTAATAAATAGCCATAATAGTATCAAATCGTTATTAAAAATGACCATTTTAAAATATAATTATTCAAAATTTTTAAAAATGGCCAAATCGTTATGGCCATGAAAGTACCGAATCGTTATTGCCAAAATCTGATTTGGTATAGCTGTAACGATTTGGGGTGTGCAGCTGTAAAGATTCGGGGTGTGCAGCTGTAACGATTTGGCACCACCGCCTCCTCTGCACAAATCGTTACAGCTTCACACCCAAATCGTTACAGCTGTAACACCCCAAATCATTATACACCCCAAATCGTTATAGGAGGCGGTGCTGCCAAATCGTTATGTGCCTCCTCCGCACAAATCGTTACAGCTTCACACCCAAATCGTTATGGCCGATGCCAAATCGTTGTGGGCAAACCCACACCTACCCACATACATACACATACCACTTTATACACACCCACATTCTCTTCCCTCATTAAATGATATTCTCTTTCTTCATTTATTACCTCCTCTTCTCTCTCCATCCACTACCACACCCATATACAACCTCCCACCTTCACACACACACACCAACGATTTTGGCCAAAATCTGAGGACCAAATCTTTATGGCCATAACGATTTGGTCTTATTATTGTGTCCATTGATTAATTAAAAATAAATTTTATTTATTTCACTTAGATTCATTTATTATTTACCAGAGATGATTAAGAAAATCTAAGACCAATTATTTATTTATGTATAATATATCTGTCAAAAGAGAGATATTTTTTCGTAAATGTCCCGTTTATCAAATCATTTAAAATAAATTCAACTGTCATAACTTCAAATCAAAGTAAAAAAGAAAAAAAATGCAGTGTGATAGGTTCATAAAGTGAATGATTCTAAATCAGATATAACAACATAGAACAAATGCAACAAAAAATTAACCTAGAGAAATCAAATCAAATAATCTTAAATAAAAGAAATCAAACAAAATAATTCTGGTTAAGTTTCTAACTTGGAACAAAAATTTAAATAAATTTTAAAACTCAAATGAGTTCAAGAGAAATAAATTCAAAATAGAAGAAATCTAAAATCAAATAAAGGCCCACATCAAATCAAATGATCCAAGTTGAATTAAATCAAAAGACCAATAAAAGACCCAGAATTATTTTGTTTGATTTCTTTTTTAAGATTATTTTTATTTGATTTTTTTTCTTCTTAACTTTGACTTTATTTTGAACTTACTTTTACTTGCTTTTGTTTGCTTTATTAATTTGTTAGATGGGAGGAAACCAATAGGAATATGTGTGTGCGTATGCATGTGTATATAGGTTTGTGAGTGTGCATGAGATTTAAAGGTGGAGGAAATCGGTGTTGGATGGATCATGGTGTTTATGTGTGTGAAGGTGGGAGGTTATGCATGGGGTGGTAGTGGATGGAGAGAGAAGAGGAGGCCATAAATGAAGAAAGAGATTATCTTTTTTAGATGCGGCTGGGATTGCCTTGTTTTACGTGTGGGGGTACAGTGGGCATAAAAGAACACCGTCTTTTCCTCCACCTTCTCGGGATTGTCCATCGAAATATGACTTCTTTACAGAGCGTTGGATGTTCATCGGATGGTGAAAAGTAAAGGTACGCCCAAGCCGCACCTAAAGAGGATGCCGTATCACAGCATTTCTCATATATATATATATATATATATATATATATATAGAGAGAGAGAGAGAGAGAGAGAGAGAAGCTGGGGTGTGGGCACCGCCGCACCCCAGCTATTGTTGTTGATTGCTATCTAATGATAGCCAAAAAAAAATGACATGTACCTACGGCGGGTACAATGCACACTGTCGTTAGATGTGCGATCCAACGACAACAATTGAGATGTCGCGGGCCGTACCACCGCACCCATATTCATATATATATATATATATAATGTCCTTATCAAATTGAAATTTGAAATCCCAGTCAATTTTAAAATCATAAATTAAAAATCACATTGTATTCATTATCCAAATCATCAAAGAAAGAAAACAAAACTTTTATTCGAAGACAATATCTATGCGAAGATGGAGAACATAGTTTGTACCGGATTAAAGTCAACTAATTTCTTTATCTCCTAATCTCATGATTCACATAAAATAACTTATATAACTCAAGAATGGTCTTTGAGAAAAATATTCTCCTCCAACTGTTTTATATCACCCAAAAAGGCATTAAAAAAAGAGGCGGCCTTTTCAGTTTGCATCGTGTGAACAGTATTCCCACCCCCGTCTTCGGAACGAGAAAACGTTTCTACCCGTGAAACGGGGAGGTCGCAAGAGCGGCCCCCCCCCCTTCGCTGACGTGTCTGCCGACGTGGCGCCATCCCGCGCGCCTTTGCTTCGGGTCGTCGGTCCCCGTCTCCACTTCGTCCACACAAAAAACCAATTTGCAGTGAAAAAGTAGCGGCGCAGAAGACGCATCATATAAATAGATGGATTCCCATGGCCGGCAGCTCCCCCATCCTCCCCTCGCCTCCTCTCTATCTCCCGCCGACCTCTCCTTCCTGCGGTCATGGCGGATGCCTCCGCGGCTCGCTGCTGCTCCTCTGTCCCCTCTTTCCGTGCCTTCTCCCGATCCATAGAGAGGGAATTTGGCTGGGTTAGACAGCTCTCCTTGCCGTCGTCTTCCTCTCCGCGGGTGCTCTCTCCCCTCCGCGGAGGTCACGCCGGGCGCCGCGTCGGGTGCTGCGCCGCGGATCCGGACGACGCCGACGTGTTTGGAGGGGACGATCTGTACGGCTTCTATCCCTGGGATCCCAGGAACTCGTCCGGCGGTGGAGACGGTGAGACTCTCATATTCAATATGCCCGCTTTTAGCTGGATTCTTTGCGATCGCTCCCATCAACGGTTTTCGGAACTCCGGATGGCTCTTGCAAGATGGGGGAACTCGTTCTCGTTTTTCTTTTCCTGTGGCTTGTGTATATAATACTGGAATCTAGTGTACCTGGATCGATTCCAAAATAGCGTCTATACTATTTTCAATGTAGATATTTGTGTAACTTTGTGGAGCTTAACTGTCGTGCGATGGGAGAAACGAAGGTCGCCATTTGTTTTGGGTCGTGGATTGTAGGGGACCAGAAAGATTAAGATTTGTGTTGCATTGTGCCTTGTGGTATTTAGGGCCTCGATGTGTCTCTATTTATTAATATTCCACCATGTAAAGTGAGGCATTAGGTTTCATGGTTGTTGGTGGTAAAAAAAAAGGGTTTCATGGTTGTTTTGGAGGATGGACAACCGGTATCTCTGGTATTTAGTGATAATTTTCGAACGAAATCTTTCCTGGATGAATCCACTTTTCCTTGCCAAAGCAATCAAAGTTGTGTCTTGACTAAGAAGATCGGCTAGTAGCATTGAGGTTGTCGGCAAGAAGCCGTTTGTGAATGAGATAATACACAGTTGATTCAATGGTTTGTAGATCAGAATTCCCAAGAGAACCTTTGAGTCTTCTTTCCCCCTCTAAAGTCTGTTTGCGATTGCCTGCCAAGTAACTATAGCAATTTCCATCCTTTCTTTTCATTTGGTTGCTTATTTTTTTTCTATGTATTTCTATTTCAATGATCTATCAAACGTGACAGCAGAAAAGTTTTTCAGCACACTAGGTATCAGTGGCAATCTCTTTTACTATGATATTTCTTGGACATTATGGGACCAGTGGTAATGTAGTGAATTTGGCCTCTTTCTTCCATACTTGTAAAATATACTGGTAAACTTTGGGAAATACTTGGATACTCATTATGGATACCTTTTCGGATAAAACACCATCCATTTTAGTGAAAACAGATATATACAATGGGCATCTCCGTACAAGTGATGCAAATCAAAGCCTTTCTTTTGGGTCTGTTGTGGGAGCACTATAAGGATTAATTGTAATGTAGTGGATTTGGCCTCTTTCTTCTGTTAGACTTGTCAAATATGATGGTAAATACTAGCAGAGTACTCAGGGCTGGTACTGCAGAACATATACAAGTTCTCTTTAATGGAAAAATAAAATTCAATGAGGATTTGGTTCATCCCACACATACCTGTCATGGACATCCTGCTTTCTATGTTATATAGACCTATAGGTAACTATTGAAAGTCCGGATATTATCCATAATGTAAATATTCCCCCCTCCTTCCCCAAAAATTTAATTTAAAGTTCAAAGTGATCAATACATAGAATCAGAACAAGTAATTGCTGAGATTTGTGCAGGATCATCCACTTTTAACTTTTAAGGAGGAGGTTTGAAAACATATTTATTCTGAATTAGATGGAGAAATATTCTGTCAGACTACTTGGATATTCCTTTTTTGATGAACCATGTCGAATTCTTTTCATGACGAATCACCATTTATTTTTATAGAAACAGATACATAATATGCCTATTGTACAGGGCATGCACGTGAAAGACTTTTGTGTTGGGTGGGTTGTGGGAGCTGTGAATGGAGCATATGTTTGTGTATGTGGTCTCGTTGATGTACAATGGCTTCAATCAGGATCCATTGGCTTCCAGTCTTATGTTAGGTGTTGGTGTCAATTTCACTTGAAGGTTTAATTGATCGTTTCTTTTTTCAGATACTATGTGCACTATCTTGAGTAAAATTTGAAGGTAACTCTTAAGCAACTAATTCTATCTTTCCATTCTTTTCCATCCAGGTTGTATGCCTTTTTTTGCACGATGTTGGGTGTTCTTGTATGCATTGTTTGCATATAAGAGGAGACATGTGATTTCATATCAATCGACTTCCAAAAAGAGGGAAGAATATGTTTTCATGCTGCATTTGTTGATCTAGTTGTTGTTGTGTGATTTATATTGAGTATATATTTGTTGTATTATTAATATTCTATAACCAACTATTTTTATGTTTTTTTTTGGCCACGGGGGGGGGGGGGGTCCATGTGTGATTCATTAATTACAATATTTGATTTTTCCATATAAACTGTTCTCATATCAAATTGCATATTTATCAGTCGTGCATTTACATTTGAATTATATATATATGGAAAAATACATGCATACCTCTATAATACACCTTATTCGTATGTATACCCCTAGATTCGTAATAATGTTCCATATCCTTAAAATTCAAGAAATTCATCAGTTATGTCTCCATGGTTTGTTAGCCGTTAGAACAGTGAGGATATTCTATTATTACTTCAATGAAATTATTAAATAAAAGGTAAAATTACTAAAATAACCATCAAATAAGAGGGGGAGAGAGTTGATGAGAGAGAGAGAGAGACTACGGAGGATAAGTGGGCAAGGATGGCAGTGTCGGTTTCAGTTTCAGGATCGCCCAAGTCCAAAACCGAAAGCATTTGGGTATTGTTTTGCTCGGTTTCGGGTGTCTCGGGCAGCCGTAAGACAGGAGCAAACGGCCGGTTTCGGTCCTCTCAGACCAAAACAGAATGAAACTGGCTGAATATATGTGTATGTATGCATATATATATGAATATATATATATATATATATATAATTCCAAAATTGTGCAGGACCACACAATTTTGAGGGAGCGAGGGTGAGTTGGCATGCTCAACCACCATGTGATTGGTCCACATGGGGGGGCAACAGGACTTGGGGCAGGACAACCTGATTATAAGTGTGGGCTCCATTTAAGTTCCTTAGTAGAGGCTGTCTTATCTCGTAGTCATGGCACCCTATGTGGACCAATCACTTGGCAGTGTGCATGCCAACTCACCCTGCTGCTCACCAGGGTGTGCAGAAGTATTACTCATTTTTCACAGGCTTAAGTGGTCTTTTTTGCATAGAAGTTAGTATAAAAGACCACTGAATGGATTTTTTGCACAATTTTGTTATTTTCAATGATACATTTACAAGAGAAAATGCTGGAGTTATAAATTAGCAATTTTTGTTTTAAAAATGATTTATATGCATAAACATCTAAATTGTCTCCTCCTGGTGTAATTAGCTGAATGTGGTGCATAATGCATGTATCATGGTCCTTCAAGGTGGGAGAGTTGGATAAGGCACTTCATGGGCAACCATGAGGTCACAGTATCATCTCCCACCTTGGACATAAATGTAAGGTAGGTACCAACCTTGTGTGTGTGTGTGCTGCCTGATTGAAGTTTGTCTTCCCTAGCTCAGGCTAGTAGAGATGCAGGCTTGATCTTGGGTGGGTGGATTTACTCCCAGAATGTTTGTGTTGGGGCAAGATTTGGTAATCTGTATGTAGGGGAGTTCTGGTTCATCCATGAAATCTGAACTGGGCAGACTTCGTTATAGGAATCAGTGTCAAGAACCAAGGATTTATATACTTGTATAAGTGGGTTGGAATCTTGGCCAAAAGTACAATTGTTGGCTAGCTGTGTGATTTCACCTGTTGAGAGGGTACTCTGTTGTGTCACCTCTTCACATATTCATGTGGAAGGGAAAGCTAACGATCCAACCATGCTGATGAAATGTATCATTCTTTTTATTGCCATATCCTTTGCTAATTGTTTTTGAGTGGTTGTCTAGCTATTGGGTGGGTATTTTGTCAAAACCTAGGATTATTCTGACCTCATTGCTGTTATACCCTCACTGTCACAAATTCCTGTATCTGTAGGTCAACTTCATCTATAAATTGTAACTTTATTCATTCCCATACTGCAGCTATTCAGTGGATGCCGGAGGAGCAAATCACACTCTTCACTACTGATGGACTCATTCAAATTGGAGGATCTCTAGTCCCTCGTCGAGTTTCTTCTTCATATGTAATAGATTCTTTACATATATATTTTTTTATGAAATATCTTATGTTCCATTAGTTTATATGAAACATGTGTTTTTGCTGATTTCTGATGCTTGACTATATTTTGTCAAGAACTGAAAATTGTCATATGCCATTTGGCAGATAGCATTTATGTTTACAATCTTAATTGATTGAAATCAATGTTTTTCAGAGGAATTTCCTTTTTAGTAGGGTACTTCCGGAAAATGGCACATCATTTTCTTAACTGTACAAAAAAATTGTTGTAGCTTCAGAACTAGTACTTTTCTGGTACTTCAAAAATCTGATTAGAAGTATTTAAATCCTTCTTGTTGATTTGTTTAAATTGGCAAATGCCCCTCACGCAGAGAAAGCAACCTAAATCAAAGAAACCACAAAAATTTCAGCGATTTCAGGAGAGTGACTACATGGATCCCCACCAAGGTCTTTGTCTCGGTGCACTCTTTGATATTGCTGCAACTAACGTAAGTTTTTCTTTTCCTTCGATTATTCTCTGTTCTTCCTCTTTTTGAAGCATACTGATGATTTAATGGTTTGTTGGTAAATCTTCTTAGGGACTTGACACCGGGAGAAGATTGTGTATCTTTGGATTTTGCCGTTCAATTGAAATGCTGAGCGATGTTGTAGAAGATGCTGTCCTAGGACATGGAGGCGAGGTAATTCAGAAGAAAAAGAAGCAACATTTAATAGATTTACTGCAGATACATATTTGACCACTTTCTGCATTGTTCTTTTCAATTTTCTGTCATCCTATCTGATGTTGGCCGCTGCCGTTGGATCTATTCTGCTACAAACAAACTTATCTTCATTAACGGGGTTTATTGATGTTTAGACATCAACCCCTATAATCTTGGTTTTCAGGGATCAACTATCATAATCACAATCTTATGTTTTACCCTCCCAACAACATCATGTTTGTTTGATGAACTCTGTTTTTGAGGCACTTCTTCCATGGACCTGAATAGTTTATTTCTGATTTTTGGGAGGGCTTGTGAAATAGCATGAAATTGCAATGGATACCAGGATGCTGGGAGGTAACATCTGAATACGATGGATTGTAGGAGGCCATATTTAGAACTCTACAAATAAGAAAAACTTTGTTAAAGCTGTTCTCAATGCATTGTTAATCTAGTTTCCTCCACTGGCTCAGGTGGTTGCCGCGGAGAAAGCAAGCAAAGGAGGTTTGCAGGAGAAACTAACCATGATTGTGGCAGTGCCCCTGCTCTGGGGTGTCCCCCCTGCGTCGGAGACGCTTCACGTTGCGGTCCGCAGTGGAGGTGGCATTGTCGAGAAGGTATACTGGCAGTGGGATTTCCTGTAGATGGAGTGACAACAGAAGCGTCCCCTTTCGTACATACACATGCATCTCTTTCTGTTTATAATAACCTGTTTTCACTATTGTAATCTTGAAATTCTTCCATGTACAAACTCATAACTGGACATTCTTGTGCATATAATACAAAATCCTCACCAAGTGGTTAATTTAACCATTAATTCACGATTTCCCCAGTTTAACTAAGGCAAGGATGTGTGATTGCATGTCCCGGGTTGACTTGGATTAGCGTAAGCGAGTTTAGTTTGCCCCAAAACTCATTTTTCCTAGGACAATCTTCACTTAAAAAGTAGCTTTGGTTATTACATGCCTTCTAAGTTTCAAAATTGCTGCAGCTGAAAGACTAGACTTCACCCTCGTAGGATCAGTTTATCCTCATGTCAAGGGAAGACTTTGAAGCCCAATTTTGATTTCTTCGCTTGATTTTTGCTTACTATCACAAGTACATAGGCCTTTTCAATTATTGGACATTTATCCTTTTCCTAAATAGTGAAATTTGGATTGTTCAACAATAAGTGAATGACGAACGAGGAATGATGAACTACTTCCAAATCAAGGCCAAACCGAAAAGAAAGGAGGCTCCCAATTTGGAACCATCCAATGCGACCTACAATCTGAACTAACATTCTATCACTTTCATTATGAAGAAACATCAAAATAAAAAACAAGAGAAGAGAACAATTTCCCCATACAGAGGAAAACAAGTTTGGGTTGTCCTGTCCCAAGTTCGGGTAGCCACTGCCTACTACTTTTCTATTATAAAGTAGTTGCAACATTGAAAATTAATCCCATATTTGAAGAATTATGTTGATCATGCGCTTAAGCCTTAAACTCTTTTTTGTTTGTTTTTTTTTTTTTGAGAGAGAAACAAATAATAACTCGAGACCTTTCCATCGGTGAATACAAGACTGTATTTACATTCGAGTGATTGGAGTCAAAATTGGACAATGCAATTGCCAATGTGAACAGGGATGCTACATTTTCATAGGGCACGGTGCACTAGGGCTGTAAATGGGTCGGATTCGGAACCGGAAACACAGATTCCGATTCCGATAATTGAAATATAGTTCCGATTCTGATAATATTATCGGAACCGAAATTCCGATAAGTTAAGGTGTTTACTATAGTTTTACCTTTTGAGTTTATGATAATTTATCGGAATAACAGATACCGATTCTGATTATTTTTTAATTTCGATTCTGATAGTTTATCGAAATATCCGATACCGATTCCGATAAGCTATCGGTATCATTTTTCGATTCCGAAACCGATAATTTTTATCGAAATCGAGTCGGAATATCGGATTCCGTTTACACCCCTACGGCGCACGGATGAATCTACCATCAAATTCCTATGATGGTCCCTATAGCTGAACACAACAGTTTTAATCAATTATATTTCTATGAGACATTAAATAAGGTTGTAAACAAAAATGCCATCTTCTAACATTAAATCACTGTAATGCAAAAAGCTTATACCTTTTCTCAACATCAACCCTAATCCGATCCTGTTGAGGTATCTTAGGGATTTACCAACACCAGATGATGAAATAATCTTCGAGATTTGCCAACACCTGCACTACTTAAGCAGTTGCATTAACCAGCACACGATACCAAGGGAAGAGTACTGGAATTCTACCGGGTTGCCTGCTCACCTAAGATAGTCATATTGATGCGGAACCAATTTGGGGGAAGGGGAGAGGAGAGGCTTCGAGACAGTGTCTCGGGAATCGCATCCAAAAAAAAGGAGGAGGTGAAGGGAGAGAAAGATGACGGGGAGTTAGAGGATTTTCTTTTGTTTTCTTTCTCTTCAATGCCTCCCCCAAGAGAATTACAAGAATATTTATACAGATTAAATCTTAAAGACTTCATTTGACCTAATAATGACTAGAATTACCTTGCAACTTAAAAATAGGCTAAAATCGCACAAAAATTATAGAAAATAGAAAAAGACCATGTTGGGCCCCTAATGGGCCAACTCTCACACTAATGACTACTCAGTAGAAAGAAAATACATCAAGAGAGTAAATATCAATCCTCTAGCTAAATGGATGTCGTGTCGTAGATGGGCGCCTCCTTCAACAGTAAACGTGCACCAAGTCAATCAGACACATGTTCGAGTGTCCTCACCAATCCTCCCCACCCGAGAGGAACTCGACCCCATCGAGTAGGGGGTCAGGATGCTCTAGTGCCGCTCCAAGAGGTCCAGATCGATCCGCTACAGCTCTTCCCATGTGACCCACATGTCCTCAGAGGGTGGCCTGTCTTTCCAACCAACCAGGTAGTGCTGATAGTTGCTGCTCTGGGATGTAACAACCTGTTCGTCTAGTATTTAGTCAATTTCCTCATGCCGTGTTGTATTGATGGTTGTTGGTGGACACTCATGGGTGGGTTCACTTACAAGGGGGGTAGAAGGCTAAAAAAGCTCACCGGGAATCACTATCGGTTCTCGATAAGCAACCAGATCCGAGACATTAAATGTGGAACTGATGTCATAGTCATCTGATAGTTCAATCACATAGGTATTGGACCTGACACGTTTGCACACTTTAAACAGCCCAGCTCCCCGAGCTTGTAGCTTTTCGACGACTCCCGAAGGGAACCGTTCAAATCTAACCCACACCATGACATAATCAACATCTTGGAACTCATGTAGCGAGGTGCAAATTGCTGCATGTTTATATTTTTCATTATTTAGTTCAATTTGGTGATAGATGTGATTATGCAAGCTCCTAATGTGCTTGGCTAATGACTCAGCTAACTTAGAAACCCAGGCTTGATGGGACATGTGAACTAGGTCTATATCCTATAACCACCTTAAAAGGACTCATTTCTGTAGACTTATTGACCGAGTTATTGTATGCAAATTCTATCAAAAGTAAGAGCAAGTCCCAATTTCTAGCATGGTCTCTGACGAGGCAGCAGAAAAGATCCCCCAAACTCCTATTAACAACCTCTGTTTGGCCATCTGTTTAGGGTTGGTAAGATGTGGAGAAGTTGAGTTTGGTCCCAAAATATGCCAAAGTATTTTCGAAAAGTAGCTCACAAAATGCACATCCCTATCCAAGACAATAGTCTTAGGGAGCCTATGTAGGCGGATGATCTCACTCAAAAAGAGGCGGGCATTTCTAGACACATCAGAGGCCTTGGCACAGGGAATAGAATGAGCCATTTTTTAAAATATATCCACTACTACCATGATAGAATCGTGTTGCCAAAGGGTATGTGGCAATCCAAGTACAAAATCCATTCTCAAATCTTGCCACGGATGGTCGGGCATAGGAAGAGGGGTGTACAACTCGATATTTTGCCTGCGTTGCTTGGTTGTGGCACAAGTGCGGCACTGGGCCACGATACGAGCGACATCTCACTTAAGACTTGGCCAGAAGAAGCTTGCCCATAAGATGTTCCTTCTTCAGAATCATTGATGTTAATTCGTAACAGCAGGGCAAACATATCATCGATCTCCTAAACCCCCTGCACAAACTCCCTGGTGGTGATTAGGTGTAAGGTAGCAACAACAGGGGTGCTCCTTTTCGGGGCAAGAGAAGCAGGTGTCTTGCTAGACTGAGGTGCTAGGAGACCGGTGGGCATGCTAGATTGAGGAGCAGTGGGGCTAGCTTGGGTGCTGGGTGGTCTTGAGAGGGATAGCTTTGTAGACATGACGGTTGCATGGTTCGATGTCCGCCATGCTAGAAGACACACGTGTTGGAACGACCATAGATTGTGGCCTCCACATCATAAATCCATGGCCAGCCAAGAATGACGCTCCTGACTTCCATAGGTAAGACATCACACCAGATCTGAGCCTCGTAAGAATGGAGCTGGATGGGGACAAGGTATCTCAGACGAAAAGGGATCGAGGTGGTGTCCACCTAAGATACGTGATAGGGGAGGGGATGATCTATAGTTTCTAAACCCAGATGAGCAACCATGTTTGGTAGAAATAGTGTTGATAAAACTTCCGCTACTGACGATGACTTGGCAAACCCTGCCGCTTAGACTGCAATAGGTCTAAAAGATTGCCATGTGGTGACAATCATCGTCCTCCTTTGGTCAAGACAGGACACATCGAACCACTCCAAGTCTTTCTCCTTTAGGCGCTTCATCAATGCTCATGGCTTGAATGGTACTAGAAGCTTCTTCCAATAGAAACTCATTCGCCAAATCGTCACCTACCTCATGACTCACATCCACAAGGGGTTGTGAGGAGTCTATAGGGTCACCACCCTCTATGGCTAGGGCTCTGTTGGGACAAGAAATAAATATTGTCCTATCCTTTGGCAACAAAAAAAAAAAACAGTTGAGGGAACTACCTTCTTGCGGAGCTACTTCCTTCATGGGCACCATTCCTGTATCTTCCCACTTGACTGGTGGTGGTCCAAGAAGGGAACGAGTTGGAGGAGGAGGTAGAGTAGGGGCAGCCTCCCTTTGGCATTGCCTGTCGGGAACAAACAAGGTAGGAACTTTCTGGGATGGTCTGGGGGGCGGTGCGCTAGTCTATGGGATGCTGGTAAGTGGTGTTGACTCTTTTATCTCCATGACTATATATTTTGGTGATAATAAAAATCTCAAAATCACTTGTCTTTAATCATGACTATACCCAAAATTTGTATCCTTATATCTAATGTACTCATCTATTCAATCACATCTTCATTCTCATCATAGGTGTCGACCAGTGTAGCACATTTGTTGACAGATGATGCATAGGTGTCGACACACTATTATCCTATCATTCTTGATTAAGTTTATATTTTGTTGTGCAATTATTTTTACAAATGCTTGCTTATTATTTTGCTTATGACAAAATCATTATCTTATTATAAAACTCTTTGCATTGATAAAGGCTCATGAATATTATAATAGACTAGTAAACAATGCATCAACATTCATTTGAGAAAATTTTCTAAGTACACAACTTATATATATATATATATATCATATTGACTCCGACTCAGGGAAAGTCGAAGTATATCCTACTTCGTCTCCATGAAGTCGAAGTGTGCTATCGATTGTTGAACAACTAGTCTTACTCCGACCCCCAAGAAATCAAAGTTAGATACCGATTGTTGAACAACCGGAGACCCACTCCGACTCTTGGAAAGTCAAAGTGTGATATCTACTCCGACTCTTGTGAAGTCGAAGTGTGATAACGATTGATGAACAAACCGGTCCTACTCCGACTCTCAATAAGTCGAAGTGAGATATCAATTGATGAATAAAGATCATCAGTTGAAGTTGTTGCCCAGCTAACTAGCCCAGAGGGGGGGTGAATGGGTTAATAAAAACTTCGATCTCTAATTAAAATCTGTTCACTGAAAGGATTGCACAACTTGATAACAAGGTTAGAGTTAGAGCAAATAAGACAACAATCACACAAAAAACACACCCACAAGACACAAGGATTTTATCCTGGTTCGGAACTCCTCTCCACAGGAGACCTACGTCCAGTCCCTGAGCAATATCTCAGGATTTCACTACCAAGGGTACAATCCCCTTAAGGATCCTTACACCCAGCCTCAACTGGTCTTCCTTCAGCCTGAAGGGAACAACAACCACCCTGGATACCACCAGGTCTTCCTTCGTCCAGAAGGGAACACAACCAAATAAGAAAAGGGTGTGGAAACAGGCTTCAGACTCTAGCTTGACCAGCTACACACTAAAGCTACTAAGCCCCGAGAGAGAAAGAGATTTAACAAGGTTTTCTCTCCAAGGACTACACAAGCTCTCACAAATGAGAAAATTCCTTTTGAGCACAGAGAGCTAAGAGCTTAGAACAAGGTTGGAGTGGAAGCTTCGCTCTTCTTCAATGTTCTAAAGACTCTAAGAGATGGATTTCTTTCTTCTTCTAAAATCAAGCGTTGTTCCTCACTTGTCTCTCTTTCTTTTCTGTCTTGAGTCTTCTATTTAAACAGCTGATTCAAATTCGAACGTTGAAGTGTCCGTTGTCTCTTATCCTTGTGTACGTTAGACTGGTCACTGAGGAAGCTTCTGATCGTCAGTCTTTTATCCTTGTGTACACGCCAAAGAGATGTCATAGAACTTTGTATCTTGTGTCCAACGTTGTCCAGATGAGTCTTGTCAGATATCTGTAAGCATATCATCAATAAATAGAGGACAGCTAAGACTGCTGTCTATTGTTAGTTGAGATGGAACAGATATTGCAGTATATAGCAAAGCTCCTTTCTGTCTAAAAAAAGTACGTAGACAGAGTAGCATAGAAATGGAAGATATTGTCTGCATGCATGGGAGATACGATCAGAGAGCATTTAATGCATAGCAGTCAACGGACAAGATATGACTTTGACTTTTCAACGCTATTAAAAGGCATTATACTGATACATCAAGAAATTCGATAAAAAGAATCTTGCTGACTTCATAACTTATGAAATCGTTATGAATTATAGCAAGTCGTTATGAACTGTAAAGAAATCGTTGTGATAACTTATGAAGTCGTTACAACAAGCAAGTCGTTGCGAGTTCTAAAGAAATCGTCACAAGAAATCGTTATGACTATCAAGTTGTAAGGAAATCGTTACACGAAATCGTTACACAAAGCAAGGCGTTATGAACAGTAAAGAAATCGTTATGAACTCTAAAGAAATCGTTATGAACTCTAAAGAAATCGTTATGAACTCTAAAGAAATCGTTATGACTATAGGGTCGTTGCGAGTTCTAAAGAAATCGTTACGAGGTCTAAAGAAATCGTTACGGCTAGAGAGTCGTTGCGAGTTCTAAAGAAATCGTTACAAGGTCTAAAGAAATCGTTACGGCTAGAGAGTCGTTGCGAGTTCTAAAGAAATCGTTACGAGGTCTAAAGAAATCGTTACGGATAGATCGTTACGAGGTCTAAAGAAATCGTTACGGATAGAGAGTCGTTGCGAGTTCTAAAGAAATCGTTACGAGGTCTAAAGAAATCGTTACGGCTAGAGAGTCGTTGCGAGTTCTAAAGAAATCGTTACGAGGTCTAAAGAAATCGTTACGGCTAGAGAGTCGTTGCGAGTTCTAAAGAAATCATTACGAGGTCTAAAGAAATCGTTACGGCTAGAGAGTCGTTGCGAGTTCTAAAGAAATCGTTACGAGGTCTAAAGAAATCGTTACGACAGAGAGTCGTTGCGATATCGATTTGTTTTGAGTTTCCAGTCAAAGAGGAAATCGTTCTGCTTATCAAGGAAGTCGATACAAAGACTTGGATAGAAGTGTGATGAGACTTACCAGATTGTCTTGAACTTTCATTTTTCTTTTATTTCCTGTTCTCAAGGCTCAAGTAATCCATTAGTGTTATTTTGTTAATCATCAAAATTAATATATAAATAAATGGAAATATTTATTATGGGGACAGTTTGGTCATCAATCTCCCCCTTTTTGATGATGACAAAATATACTAAACATCATACAAAAAATGAAATATGTTTTTCAGATTTACTTTAGTTGTCTCCCCCATTTTGTCATTAAGCAAAAAGATAAGCTGTAAGACAAAGAAGAGAGAAAGATTTATATTAGGATGGAGAAAGATAATACAGAGGAGATAACAAGGAGGCATGCTGTGAGACAACAGCCCATGCCTTGATCTCAAGATCCTCAAAAATTTGCAGAAAAACGCCAGAGGCAACTGAGAAGGAGGGTCCCATGGAAGGGATGTTCCTCTGAATGTAGAGTTGCCTTTGCTGCTCTAAGAATTCTCCATACTGAGTTGGGTCCAAAATGAATCTGTAGTAAGTACTCTTACCAAAACTGGCCCTATGGAGAAATCTGTCCAAGGAAATGGGATAGTGGATCTTTTGATTTAACAGATCCTGCTTTAAAGCATAGAAAGCAGAATATCTAGATGCCCATACAGCATAGATCTCTGGTATGGGTGCGATGGAATTTAGATCCATAAAAGCTTCTGCAGAAAGAGCAGGCTTCCTCTGACTAACTAGATCTTGATTGATAGCTTCCAATTGCTGATAAGAGGCCTGATAGAGAAGCTCCCATTCTGATGAGGTGAGTCTTTCACACTCAGAAATGAGTGGAGCTAAGATCTGAGAAGACATGCGGCCAGAGTGGTATTCTCTGAAGATGAACCGCAAAAAGGAAGGAGATCGGCCCTGCTTGGCTGACATCCTGCCCATCTGTCTTGCAAACATATCTAGAGCATGTGACCCAGCATCGGAATCAAATACTAAAGAGTGCAGCTTCGGCAGAAGAACTGGAAAATCAACCTTGAAAGAGACAAAGTCTACCTTAAGAGGAAGGTTGAGAGGGATTTGATTTCAGCACAGTAATCTGCGAATGGAACTGGCAAAACTGAACTTCTGAATTTTGTTCAAGTAACAGAAGTCACTGTACAGCTGAAAAGCTCTGGCAATGCGAATTTCCTTCAAAATGAAGGATCCCCAAGAGTTCTTGTGCTGGATGATAAACCACTCAGAGAAGGTGAGTGGGTGAGCTTGTGAGTGAGGGATTCGGCCCTTGCAGTCAGGTATTTTCATACTGAGCCTTATTTCCTTTGATAGCTGCCCACTGATCTTCAGTCTTGAACTCAGTGCCCTCAAAGATTTTGGATTTGAAAGCTTGGGATATCTGAGTAAAAGGAAGAACAATGTCCAGGTGTTCGGATAGGTTGAGAAAAGGAATACCATAAATGGTAGAAAGAATGCATTTTTGGAGGTATTCTTTGTAGATAGGTCTTCTCTTAGGATCAAGGGTAAGAGAATACCATAAAGGAGGGTATAGAGGAACAGAGGGAGTGCTTAGAGATGAGGAGGATTTTCTCTTTTTCCTGGCAGGACTGGGAGGGTCAGTCCTGTGAATGTGAGAGGCTGTGGAAAGAATGGTGAGGAGGGTGTTCCTTTCAAAATTGTCTGGAACATTGGTGTCAAAGACACCAAGAGGCAGAGGTTTATCTGGAGGAAAGATAACAGAATTAGGAGGAGTAGGAGGATAGAAAAGATGTTTAGGATTAAAGGAAGAGGTTGGTTGAAGAGGAGGTGTTTGAATTTTAATAGGTAAAGGTTTGGGAGTTAATGAGGATGGAGCTGAGATGTGAGCTGGAGTAGGAGAGAAGGAGGGTTGAGATGAAGTAGAGGATGAGGAAGGTTGGGTGCGAGGCATGGGATGTTTTATGGTTGGTGGAGCAGGAGGTGCAGTAGAAGGAGATGAAGGTGTGGAGAGGGTTGGAGTGGCAAGAGATGAAGTATCAGGGGCCTTGGAGACTGACACTGGCTCTTTCCCTTTGGCCTGACTCTCTCTGACTGCTGAAGAGGGTCCTGAAGACCCTGAGGCTGCCACTGGTCCTGGTGACCTCACTACAGATGGCCCTGATGGCCCTGACCCTTGAGCAGATGGCCCTGCTGGCCCTGGTGGCCGAGGAGCAGCTGGTCTGCCCGGAGACATCCCACTGGACTTAGACAAAACACCCAGCATAGACTTCATGTCAGACAATTCTTTATTGAAGTACCTCATTGCATTTCTTATTGAAGATACGTCTGAGGAAGTTGAGGCTTGATTTGTAACAATGCCTTGAATACTAGACTGAACTGATGCCAAGATCTCTCCTTGGGCTTTTAACAAGGCCATAACATGCTTCAACTTCACTTTTCTATGGCCCTTCCTTGACCTCCTGTGAACAACTCTTTTCTGCTTACCTTGTTGAGAGACAGGCTCCTCTAGATTTATATTGCTTGCACTTGGGCCTTCACTAACATCAACCTTGGCTGGAGCTGGGATTTCCTGAGTAGGTGTAACATTCTCAGGAATATCTTCATTCACAGGCTTCTCAATCTCAGCTTGCTCCCCTGAATGGGAGCAGGGACTTCAATATTAAATGCTCCCCTGAGCAGGAGCTTCTTCCAAAACAGCTTTTTCCAAGTGGCCTTTGCCACGGATTCAGACACTTCAGGTTCTACTCTACTTTGCTCCCCTTGGCTAGGAGCTTCTTCCATGACTACATCTTGTTGAGTACCTGCTTGTATCTCAACATCAGCAACTTGTTCAGACTGAACTGTCGAATGACTAGGTGCCACAGCTTCTTCTTCAACACATCCACCTTCTTTAGAAGTGGCTAAGGTGGAGGGAATGGAGTCCAATACTTCTTTTAAGATAGAGGCAACTAAGGTGGTGGGCAAGGAGTCTGCCACACCAGCTGCACCTACTTCCACTTGAGCTTCGGATTGGCATTCCACAACTGGTACTTCTACTGCAGCTGATTTTACTGGTTCTTGTTCTGCTGCTGCTTGCTCTGCTGCTACTACTTCTTCTTCTGCTGCTTCTGGAATAACTTCAATGACTGCTTCTCCTTCAGCCACAGAGGACTTTGACCAAACTCCTTCTTGCACTGAAAAACCGCTTTTCTTTAGATTTCTGGACCTTATTGACTGGCCCATCTTTTCAGCTACTGCTCCTGACAAATCTACTCCAAAGTGCTTGAAAACCTTGGTCAGTAGATGAGCATACGGAAGGGAAACATTCAACTTGCTCTTTGTTTCCCATAACTGATCATGTGCAAACATCATTCGCTCAAAATCACTGCGGCCAGGTTTATCTCTTTGTTCTGGATTGCCCAGAACATTATGTCCGAATCTGCCCTAGTGCATGAGGAAAAGGTAGCACTACGAGGTACTAAGATTTGGCAGACTATAAAGTGAAGCAATCTATTGAATGCGGACATCTGATTAATATCAAGCTTCCCATCCTTCAACTTAAATCCTGGACCGATAATCCCGAGACCTTTGACTTCATCATTCACAGAGTGAATGCCACTAAATCCAGAGGTCTTCACTCCAAACAAATCACGCAAAAGCTCATGGGTTATTCTGATTTGGATGCCCTTGACAGAGGAAACAAGGGACCCATCTGCTTCTGACTTCAGACAAATGTAGAAGGCTTTCACCAAGTCCGGGTAGCTTACCTCACTGAAGGTGACCACATCCATCCACTGCAATCTTCTTAGAGTATCAACTAGCCTGGCCATGCCACTCTTCTCAAGATTCTGAACATCTACTGCCTTATTTCCGCAAATCTTCGTCTTCACAAACGTAAATCTTTCTTGCTCCCTTGGGGATAAATACTCAGCACTGTAGCCCCCAACACTTCCGGAGATCAACGGAGCGGCCATGGGTGCAGAGAAGAAAAGATTCTGGAAGGGAGGATGATGGAAGGGACGGAAGTTCTCGAAGGAATTCTTCGCGGGAAGAGAAGAAGGCTTCGAAAGTTGCAGAGAGTCGATCCCAAAATCGTTAGGGCATCGGCTTTGGGTGAACAGATAGAGGATAAAAAGGGTAAAGGTAGAAGACGAGTCGATCCCAGAGCGATTTGGATAAAATAATATTACTTTATTGAAAGGAGGAGCGCCAAAGGCGGTAAAGATAGAAAGCGACAAAAAGGTTTGACAAGTCAAACAACTTTCTACACAGAAGCGGTCAAAGCATATAGATAACTGAGTTTTGCTTAACTTTAACGGAGAGAGAACTTTCATTTAATCTGAAAAATTTATATGTCAATAAAATCACAGAAATTCTTTCACAAATTGCACATCCCTAGTTCCCTTCTAAGAGATGTAAATCTCTCTTCAGGTAGGGCTTTTGTGAAGATATCTGCCAATTGACCATTTGTATCTATAAACGAAATTTCTAAATTACCACTAGCTACATGGTCTCGAATAAAATGGTATCTTACCTCAATGTGCTTCGTCCTTGAGTGTTGAACTGGATTTTTGGTGAGGTTGATGGCACTTGTATTATCACACAATAGAGGAATTGATTTGATGTGAATGCCGAAATCTTCAAGTTGTTGCTTTATCCAAAGAAGTTGTGTACAGCAACTTCCAGCAGCAACGTATTCTGCCTCAGCTGTTGATAGAGCTACTGAATTTTGTTTCTTGGATGTCCATGATATTAAGCATCCTGCAAGAAACTGACAACATCCACTGGTGCTCTTTCTATCTACTTTGCAACCAGCATAATCAGCATCTGAATATCCTATTAGATTTATCTCACAAGATCTAGGATACCAGAGACCTAAGTCATGAGTTCTAGCTAAATATCTAAATATTCTTTTTACAGAAATTAAGTGAGACTCTCTAGGGTCTGCCTGATATCTAGCACACATGCATACACTGAACAAAATGTCTGGTCTACTGGCAGTTAAGTAAAGTAATGATCCTATCATACCTCGATAATTCTTTTGATCTACCTTTTACCTTTTTGATCACTGTCCATTCTGGTTGATGTGCTCATTGGAGTTGATAATGGCTTTGCATCTTCAAATCCAAATTTCTTTAACAGCTCTTTGGTGTACTTTGCTTGACAGATATGAGTGCCATCCTTCCCTTGCTTGATTTGCAATCCAAGGAAGTAGCTTAGCTCCCCCATCAAGCTCATTTCGAATTCTCCCTGCATAAGCTTTTCAAAGTACTTGCAAAGAGATTCATCAGTAGATCCAAAAATAATATCATCTACATAGATTTGTACAAGAAGTATATGTTTAACCTTAGATTTTATAAATAATGTACTATCTACTTTACCTCTAGTGAAACCATGATTTAATAAGAAAGTACTGAGCCTTTCATACCAGGCTCTAGGAGCTTGCTTTAAACCATATAAAGCCTTATGTAGTTTAAATACATGATTTGGAAATTCAGTGTCATCAAAACCTGGAGGTTGTTCAACATAAACTTCCTCCTTGATGAAACCATTTAAAAAGGCTGATTTGACATCCATTTGAAAAAGTTTTAAACCAAATGCAGATGCATAAGCAAGTAAAATCCTAATGGCCTCAAGTCTAGCTACAGGTGCATAAGTTTCATCGAAATCTATGCCTTCCTCTTGGGAGTAGCCTTGAGCCACCAATCTGGCTTTGTTCCTTAAGATTATTCCAGACTCATCCAGTTATTTCTGAACACCCACTTGGTGCCAATAACTGAATGATTGGATGGTCTAGGAACAAGTGACCATACTTGGTTTCTCTTGAACTGATTTAGTTCATCTTGCATGGCTAATATCCAAGATTCATCAGATAAAGCTTCATTGACTGTCTTAGGCTCTATTTGAGAAACAAATGCTAAATAATCGCATGGAATTACATTACCTCTAGTTCTTACCCCTACAGATGGATCACCAATGATGTTTTCAGGAGGGTGATCTTTCTGATGTCTCCATTCCTTTGGAAGATCTTCATGTTGGATTTCTGTTTGCTGCAGTTCTTCCAGAGTTGGATCCTCTTTGTCCTTAATTGAAGTATTCTTTAATTTTTCGGACAAGTCATCTGCATCATCAATGTCACTAATTTCTTCCTTTTTCAAGGAAGGGTTAGATTCATCAAAAATAACATGTACTGATTGTTCAATCAATAAGGAACGTTTATTGAAAACTCTATAACCTTTGGGTTTAGAAGAGTACCCCATGAAGATGCCTTCATCTGATTTGGCATCCAACTTACCAATGTCCCTTTTTCCATTGTTATGGATGAAGCAAGGACATCCAAATATTCTGAAATGGCTAATCTTTGGCTTCTTTTCTTTGTAGAGTTCATAAGCAGTCTTCTTCAGAATTGGCCTGATCATCACTCTATTTATGATATAACATGCAGTGTTGATAGCTTCGGCCCAGAAATATCTTGGCAGATCATATTCTGACAACATGGTTCTTGCCATATCCAAAAGAGTTCTGTTTTTCCTCTCAGCAATTCCATTCTGTTGAGGTGTCCTTGGAGCTGAGAAGTTGTGCTCAATTCCTTGATCATCACAGAATTTCGTAAACTTTTCATTCTGAAACTCACCACCATGATCTGATCGAATAGAGACAATTGAGAATTTCTGATCTTTCTGAACTTTCTTACTGAAGCTGACAAAATTTTCAAATGTGTCATCTTTGTGCTCTAAAAAGGATACCCAAGTGAATCTTGAATAATCATCAACTATTACAAATCCAAAATTCTTTCCTCCCAAACTGGTAGTCCTCATTGGCCCAAATAAATCCATGTGAAGTAGTTCTAAGGGCTTTGAGGTGGTTACTACAGTCTTTGATTTGAAGGAGCTCTTGGTGTGCTTTCCTCTTGCACAAGGTCTGCAAATGCTATCCAATCTGAAATTTACCTTTGGCAGTCCTTCAACTAGTTTTCTCTTTCTTAGCTTGTTCAACCCATCCAAGCTGCAGTGGCCCAATCTTCTGTGCCACAACTCAGTTGATTGATCTTTACTAGCTGCCAAACACACATCTTGATCCTTGAGTTCCTCGAGATATAGAACATACAAATTTCTTTCTCTGTAGGCTTCAAATATGACTGCACCATCCTTTAAGATACTGCATTTTGATTCTTGAAACTGAATTTGATGGCCTTTGTCACACAACTGGCTGATGCTGATGAGATTGTGCTTTAACCCTTTGACCAGCATAACATCTTCAATTACTGATTTTCCTTTGATGTTCACGGATCCACTTCCTATTACAACTCCTTTTCCATTGTCTCCATATGTGACTGTACCTTCTTCAGCTTGGAGATCGATAAATATCTTCTTGTTGCCTGACATATGCCTTGAGCACCCACTATCCAAATACCATTTGGATGCTCGAGGGTTAACCTGAAATGAGAACATCAAGCTTTAGGTACCCAAATTCTTTTGGGTCCTGATTGGTTAGTATCATCAACTTTACCTTTTAATATCCATTTTTTATGTCTTGTTGGGCATGTAATTTTAATATGTCCTAACTTGTTGCAGTGACTGCAGCAGGATAACTTAGTACTTTTTCTATATATTTGAAATCAGCTTTGTATGCTATATCTTGTTCGGGTACAAATTTTGGTGTGGATATGTTTTAGGGTATATTATGGTTTCTTCATTGTCTGGGGGTGTATATCCTAATCCATTTTTCTTTTTACCCGATCTCCTAGCACCTTTTAATATTAAAGAGTTTTTACCATTGGTAAATTTTTCTAGTGTACTTGATAGATTATCATTTTCTTTATTTAGTCTTTCTATTTCTATTTTAAGTTCACCTAAGTCTTCTTGTTTTTCTAGATGATTTATTTTCTTATTTTTCTCTTTTAAATCTTCACATAATAATTCATTTCTTCTTTTATGTTCAGTAATTTGTTTTTCAAGTTCTTCATTTTCTGTTCTTAGGTCTGAGTTTGTATTTTCTAAACAGATTATATTTTTCTTACTAGTTTTAAGTAATTTGCATACTTCTTTGTATTTTTCATAAAGTTCATTAAAAGCATTTTCCAAATTATCAGAATCTGAATCATTGCATGAATCAAAAGAAGAGTCAGAAGTTACCTTGTCTTCGGTGTTGGCCATGAGAGCCAAGTTGGCTTCTTCACCTTCACTGCTCGAGCTTGACTCACTGTCTGAGTCACTGCTGTTCTCCCAAGCAGCTGCCATTGCTTTCTTTTTGTACTTCTTAAATCTTCTGAAGTTGTCCTTCTTCTTGTGATCACTCTTTTTGATCATGGGACAATCTGCCTTGATGTGTCCAGGCTTCTTGCATTCATAACAGATCACTTCTCCTTTCTTTTGATCCTTTACTTCTGGTTTTCTAAAGTCTTTGTTTTTCTTAAAAAATTTTCTTCCGGACTGATATTTCTTTTTCTTTGCTAGAATCCTTTGAAGTCTTCGAGACAGCATGGCTTCTTCATCATCACTGTCTTTACTACTCTCACTATTATCCAAGGATTCTTCTGAATTATCTTCACTTGCTTTGAGAGCATTTGATTGTTTCCTTCTGCTGGAGGATTCTCCTAATCTCTCCATGTTTATCTCGTGAGCCATGAGAGAGATCCTATTAGCTTTTCCAATGACATTAATTTTAAATCATTGGCTTCTTCAATGGCTGTTACCTTCGGAGTCCATGAAGATGGTAAAGATCTGAGGACTTTTCTAACCATATCTGGTACATCATAAACCTTTCCCAAACCAGCTAATCCATTTGTGATGTCTGTGAATCTGCTGAACATCTGAGTTATTGATTCACCTGTCTGCATCTGAAATCTTTCATATTGAGCTACTAGAATATCTATTCTTGTCTCCTTTACCTTGTCTGTCCCTTCATAGGTAATTCTGAGCTTTTCCCACATCTCCATTGCGGATTTGCAGGCTGAGACTCTATTGAACTCTTTCTTGCTTAGGGCACAGCATAATATGCTCTTGGCTTTGCAGTTTAAGGATATTCTTTTCCTATCATCATCTGTCCACTGAGCCTTAGCGTTTGTGACCAAAAGATCACCTTCTTCTACAATGGACCAGATTGTGTAATCATGACCTTGTAGAAAATATTCCATTCTAGTCTTCCAGTATGTGTAATCTTCTCCATCGAACAAGGGAGGCCTGTTGACTGACTGACCTTCGAAGTTGCTTTGGGCTGCCATTGATCTTTGCTCTTCAGATCGTTGGATCTTCTTCTTTGTCGAAGAGACGGGCTCTGATACCACTTGTTGCCCAGCTAACTAGCCCAGAGGGGGGGTGAATGGGTTAATAAAAACTTCGATCTCTAATTAAAATCTGTTACTGAAAGGATTGCACAACTTAATAACAAGGTTAGAGTTAGAGCAAATAAGACAACAATCACACAAAAAAAACACACCCACAAGACACAAGGATTTTTATCCTGGTTCGGAACTCCTCTCCACAGGAGACCTACGTCCAGTCCCTGAGCAATATCTCAGGATTTCACTACCAAGGGTACAATCCCCCTTAAGGATCCTTACACCCAGCCTCAACTGGTCTTCCTTCAGCCTGAAGGGAACAACAACCACCCTGGATACCACCAGGTCTTCCTTCGTCCAGAAGGGAACACAACCAAATAAGAAAAGGGTGTGGAAACAGGCTTCAGACTCTAGCTTGACCAGCTACACACTGAAGCTACTAAGCCCCGAGAGAGAAAGAGATTTAACAAGGTTTTTCTCTCCAAGGACTACACAAGCTCTCACAAATGAGAAAATTCCTTTTGAGCACAGAGAGCTAAGAGCTTAGAACAAGGTTGGAGTGGAAGCTTCGCTCTTCTTCAATGTTCTAAAGACTCTAAGAGATGGATTTCTTTCTTCTTCTAAATCAAGCGTTGTTCCTCACTTGTCTCTCTTTCTTTCGTCTTGAGTCTTCTATTTAAACTGCTGATTCAAATTCGAACGTTGAAGTGTCCGTTGTCTCTTATCCTTGTGTACGTTAGACTGGTCACTGAGGAAGCTTCTGATCGTCAGTCTTTTATCCTTGTGTACACGCCAAAGAGATGTCATAGAACTTTGTATCTTGTGTCCAACGTTGTCCAGATGAGTCTTGTCAGATATCTGTAAGCATATCATCAATAAATAGAGGACAGCTAAGACTGCTGTCTATTGTTAGTTGAGATGGAACAGATATTGCAGTATATAGCAAAGCTCCTTTCTGTCTAAAAAAGTACGTAGACAGAGTAGCATAGAAATGGAAGATATTGTCTGCATGCATGGGAGATACGATCAGAGAGCATTTAATGCATAGCAGTCAACGGACAAGATATGACTTTGACTTTTCAACGCTATTAAAAGGCATTATACTGATACATCAAGAAATTCGATAAAAAGAATCTTGCTGACTTTATAACTTATGAAATCGTTATGAATTATAGCAAGTCGTTATGAACTGTAAAGAAATCGTTGTGATAACTTATGAAGTCGTTACAACAAGCAAGTCGTTGCGAGTTCTAAAGAAATCGTCACAAGAAATCGTTATGACTATCAGTTGTAAGGAAATCGTTACACGAAATCGTTACACAAGCAAGGCGTTATGAACAGTAAAGAAATCGTTATACTCTAAGAAACTCTAAAGAAATCGTTATGAACTCTAAAGAAATCGTTATGAAGGGTCGTTGCGAGTTCTAAAGAAATCGTTACGAGGTCTAAAGAAATCGTTACGGCTAGAGAGTCGTTGCGAGTTCTAAAGAAATCGTTACAAGGTCTAAAGAAATCGTTACGGCTAGAGAGTCGTTGCGAGTTCTAAAGAAATCGTTACGAGGTCTAAAGAAATCGTTACGGATAGATCGTTACGAGGTCTAAAGAAATCGTTACGATAGAGAGTCGTTGCGAGTTCTAAAGAAATCGTTACGAGGTCTAAAGAAATCGTTACGGCTAGAGAGTCGTTGCGAGTTCTAAAGAAATCGTTACGAGGTCTAAAGAAATCGTTACGGCTAGAGAGTCGTTGCGAGTTCTAAAGAAATCGTTACGAGGTCTAAAGAAATCGTTACGGCTAGAGAGTCGTTGCGAGTTCTAAAGAAATCGTTACGAGGTCTAAAGAAATCGTTACGACAGAGAGTCGTTGCGATATCGATTTGTTTTGAGTTTCCCAGTCAAAGAGGAAATCGTTCTGCTTATCAAGAAGTCGATACAAAGACTTGGATAGAAGTGTGATGAGACTTACCAGATTGTCTTGAACTTTCATTTTTCTTTTATTTCCTGTTCTTAAGGCTCAAGTAATCCATTAGTGTTATTTTGTTAATCATCAAAATTAATATATAAATAAATGGAAATATTTATTATGGGGACAGTTTGGTCATCAGAAGTCTCACTGCGGCTCCCAAGAAGTCAAAGTGAGATACATGTTGATGAATGAGGTTCGATCATCAGTCAGAGTCTCACTGTGACTCCCTTGAAGTCGAAGTTAGATACTGACTAGCGTATTAAGACCATCAGTCAAAGTCTCATTGCGACTTCTCCACAGTCGAAGTCTCAGTCATCGATGTTATATCGAGTTGATCTTACTCCAACTCCTCAAAAGCCGAAGTATGATATCAACTGTTGAATAACTGGAGACCTACTCCGACTCCTAGAAAGTCGAAGTAAGGTATCGACTTATGTTATCAATTTACTTGATTTTTTTTAATAACTGTTGTTATATTTGCATAGTGATTAATGTATTATTATTCTGATTAACTTCTTAATCCTTATGAAATCATTTAATGAACAAGATTAATATATAATTTACACTGTGATGTTCTCTCTATTATCTGAACGATAATCTATCTAATGATGATTGTACTTCTCTATTCTCTTTTATTGAATATTTCCTATTATAATCGTATCTAAAGATCAGTGTTGAATCACTCTCATATTTTATCCTCTTATTTTGGTGATAACAAAACTCATGATTAAGTTAAATATCTTGAATATATTTAATATCATGTTTTCCTCATAAATATAACATATTATGGCACTATCGTTTCATGATTAGCACTGGAAAGCTCAATCAATTATTGTTCAAAACATATTGATTACTGATTAAGTGCCACATCGATTGGAGAATAAAGGTTCCATCGATTACTGTTAGAATAGAGCATTGATTATTGTTTTACATGTCATCTTGATTGCACTTCATGGATCGATGTTTTAGTCAAACATCGATTGCCTTATACATCGATTACTTCAGTTATAGCATCGATTGCCTTATAACATCGATTGCCTCCTAACATCGATTGATTTACATAAACATCGATTACTGCTATAAATCAAACATCGATTGCTTCATTTAAAGATCAATTGCTTCACTTAGACATCGATTGCCTTCATGAACATCGTCTGTCTTTATAAAACATCGATTGCCTCTAAAATATTGATCGCCCTTGCGAAATATCGATTGTCTTTAAATAAACATTGATTGCCTCCATATTTTAAATCTTTCAAAATGTCTTTGGTGCCCAAATGAAATTTCAAATGTACCTCATATGCTTAACCTATTATGGGAAATGCTTAATACCCAGGCGCCCGGGCAAATGATTTGCCGGGCGCCCGACTGGCGCGCCCCGCATTGGGGTGCCCGGCGCTGCTGGGCGCCAGGCATCGCCCAATGTGGGGCGCGCCAGCCGGGTGCCCGGGCAAATCATTTGCCCGGGCGCCCAGGCACCCAGCATCACTCACCTATTATTCCCTGACCTGAGATCTTTTGCCTATCTCATAGGATCTTTTCCTTCCTGCAAGAAAGAAAGCATCTACCTACTATTTCTAGCTATCAGCAGGAAATGGATAGAAGGCAAAAGAGGTTAGGGCTATCTGACAAAATACTTCTAGAGTCTAAATGTTTGTCTTGCATTTAACATCTGCAGGTCCACTTCTACTCATAGTCAACATCTTGGACCTGTTGCTGGCATCCTTGGAAGTGCGCACTAGCTAGAACATCTTCCTCCATTCTAAGTAGCCAATAGGCACAAGAAAGAAGCCATTAGACACAAAAGAAGGAGAGCAGAAGAAGAAGATAGCCAAGAAACTTCAATGGCCATCTATCAACGGATCTCTTCAAGCTGCTCCATAAAATTGAGAAGCAAAAGCAGAAGAAGGAGAATAAGAGATAAAAACTTGAAGATCATTCAAGGAGTGTACATCCAGCGAGCATCCAACTCTATACACACTCAAAGCAAGAAAGGAAGATCTTGAGCCCATTCAAGAATTAAGAAGCATTCAAGTTGTCTTCCTTCTTCTTCATTCTCTCTCTGTGTGTCTTTGTGTATTTGCGAGAGAGAGAGCTGGGAGTTTAGCCTAAAGAGAGTCTTATCTTGTAAACTCTTTCCTTCTTAGACTCAGTCTCAGATCAAGCATTTCATTGTCTAACTTGATCTTGATCTAGGGGCTTTGGGTCCAAGCTTCTGTGTTCAGAAGTGTTCCTCTTCAGTTGGGAAGAGAAGGTTGCAGTGCAAGCATTCCCCTTGTGTTAAGGGAAGAACCACACTGGGGTTTGTACCAGGAGGTTAGTTTCTTGACCTAATAGAGACGTGGGTTGCCTTCTTACCCGAAAAGAGAAAAAGACTAGCTTGTGTCTGGTGATGTAACCACATTGGGGTTTGTTCTAGCAGGTTTGCTTCTGAGCCTATAAAAGAAGTGGGTTGTCTTCTTGCTCGGGAAAGTCAAAATGAATAGGTAGGACATATTAATTAGATTATCACTTTTTACCCATCCATGAATATTTGATCGCACTCAAATGGTTGTTTACTATATGTTTGTACAGTTTGCTAAAATTTCGGCAGCATCTCCCCACACCTCTCCGATATACCAAAATATTTATTGATTAGGAAATTTTCTTAAACACTTATTTCTAAGTGGCTAAGAAAATATTCAAAATCATAAAGGTATACCGAGAGGAGTGAGAAGACGCAACCAAAATTTTCAACAACTGTACAAACACATATAGTAATAACCACCTAACTGCGATCAAACATTCACAGACTGTCCAAAACGAGACAATTCAAGACTTTGAGTTAGATATACACGTTCACATCATTGAAAAAAGACTCGTGCATATCAATCCCAAAGTCTTGAATGGGAAGGTTCATTGACACGGGCTTAACACGCTCTCGTAAGGTGTGCAGTGATAAATTGCTATACATGCATAGATCAAATTTAAAAACCGCATAAATATGAAAGGAAATGAAAACAAAATATTACATGTGAACAAGTGCAATATTAAACCAAATTCACATATACATGTAATGAATTACATTGAAGTAAGAACTGCAATACTAATCACTAACTGAAAAGATGATGCATTGTTTGATTTCATGGGGAGCTGAGAGAGTTGTGCAATGGCCAGATAGGTAAGATGATGCATTGTCTGATTTTCAGGGGCCGACATTTTATCAAAGGCTGATTCACATGGTAGAGGATAAGGTGAAATTTAGGAACACAGGGCCAGTGCACCCACTTACACGGCAACCAGTACTAAGGAACATTTTCTATGATTATCACTGGGAATAAGGTTGCTAGCTCCCTTCCTATTAGATTCTCACCATTCTTTACATTTCAGGGCTGGATATCAAAGAAGGGGAGCTGAGAGAGTTTACAATGTCCGGACAGGTGAGATGATGCATTGTCTGATTTTCATGAGGCCAATATTTTATCAGAGGTTGATTCACATGGCAGAGGATAAGGTGAAATTCAGGAACACAGGGCCAGTGCACCCACTTATACGGCAACCAGTAGCTGACAGGAAAAGATTTGGGGGAGTCAGGTTTGGAGAAATGGAGAGGGACTGCCTACTTGCCCATGGGGCCACAGCGAACCTTCACGAACGCCTATTCACACTCAGTGACTCCTCACAGATGCATGTTTGCCAGACATGGACCAGAGTCGCGAATGTGATCCAGCGGCCGGTCCCTGGTGGTAAGAAGGTTAGGGGACCTTACTGCCCATTCTGCCAGTCTTCAGAAAACATCGTGAAGATCAATGTACCATATGGTGCCAAGCTACTATACCAGAAGCTCTTTAGCATGGAATAATGCCTCAAATTCAAAACAGAGGTATGTTAGGTCATATGCCTTTTTCTTTTATTTCCTGAAGTAGTTGTGCATACTATAAACTACGACTCTGGTTGTGTTTCTCATGTATATGTAACCTCCCATGGTTCATTTTGACGATGTGATTTAGATCACCTACTTCTATTTATTTTGTTTTATAAGATCACCTATACCGTTTTGTCCAATGACGCCACTAATGTCACGCCCCGATATTTAGCAACGGAATAAATACCGGGGGACGTGAACGATACAAATAAATGTATCACAGTTGAATAACGCAGAGTCACAATTTCATATAACCACACATCTCAGACCATAATATGGTCACCAAAAGTATACCTTGTTCCATTCCATTCATCTAGTTACAACCTTACATAGAAAGAATCGACTGAAAAGGTTTATTAATCAAATAACAACGTTTCTCTAATACATCGACTACTCAAATTTCTATTTCTAAGCTGACAACTACCATATGACAGTGCTCGTCACTCTTGCCCTGTCCCATCTGACTCCACTGGTTCCTCATCACTACTTGAAAAAGGGCAGGATATAGGGGTGAGCGAACTAGCTCAGTAGGATTTACATCTCAATATTGTGGGGTACTAAATACATGATTAACATTTAAATAGGCAGTTGCACATGAATATGATGACAATGCATGCTTTTCTAACAAGTTGAATAGCAGTGTAGAATGGATATCATATCAGATCAAATGTCGAGTTGCATATACAATGGACAGATATTTCCAGAGTAGAATCATATCAAATGAGATTGGCCATATTCAGACAGATATCATGCGTTCACATGATCAGACGTATCATATCAAATCATATCATATCAGATCAAATCAGACTTATCATATCAAACAAATGCACATTCACACTAATCTTGCTTATTTGTTTGTGCTATGCCAAGCACCAGAAGTCCATACTCCTGCGGTTAACAAGTACATTGGGGCGCTCCTCCCCAGGACCGGACCAGGCCCCTATTGCATAGGCATTAGATCAAATTTTGGACCGGAGTCCCACGTTGTGCCGAACAAACAGATTCATATTATGGCCACAGAGTTTCAATAACAAGCTCATAGTAAAAGAAACATGATCATTCATAGAGTCAAAGTATGACAAATAGCTCAAGAGAACAAGGCAGGATAATGACGTATCTTATGTTTCATAGTTCATTAATGTCTTGACATGAGGATGTTTCTAAAGACAGATCGTATGTAGAAATAGAACATGTGCTTTCCTAACATGTATGCATATGGTCAGATAATTAATGTAACACCGGAAAGCATGTAACTATTGAAACTCATATGCAAATCATGATATTAACTTCACTAACATGCCTATACTAACATGTATTCATTCCCACATTCATATCATACTCTTATCATATCAATTGACAATAGGTAAGATCACAAGATAATCCAATGAACATATGGACAATCAAAATTACACATTAGAATCATATTCGTATCATTACCATTTTCTTCAATGGGTTGATTTATTTTAGGTTCATGCATACTATATAACATCATGCACATGCTTGTAGACATCATGGAATGATCAGACCCAAAATATGCAAATTTTTTGTAAGGGTAGTGTCGACACACCCCTGGTTGGTGTCGACACAATGCTTCAAATACATGACAAAATAATGCAAAACTGGTCAAGTAGTGTCGACACTAGATCAAGTAGTGTCGACACAATGCTTCAAATACAAGACAAAATGGTCAAGTAGTGTCGACACTAGATCAAGTAGTGTAGACACTAGTGACAGCTTCCAGAAAACCTTCTGGCCAATATGGGCCAGTGTGTCGACACTAGATCAGGTAGTGTCGACACTAGATCAGCTCCCAGAAACTTTCTGGGTCAAACTGGGACAGTGTGTCGACACTAGATCAGGTAGTGTCGACACTAGAGACCTTCCCAGAACACCGTTTGGGCTGTTTTGGGACAGTGTGTCGACACTAGCTCAACTAGTGTCGACACTAATGGCCCTTCCAGAACAAAACCTATAGGTCATGTGTAACCCGAAAACACGTCTCATGCAACGATTTACTTACCCCTCTTATAACTCTCTAAAAAATGACATGTAGACAATACATTCAACACGAAAGATGACGAGGACAACTAGTAGGAGAACTTTTATGTTGGGGGTTTGATCTAATTCAGTCTCGAATCCCGAGAAAATATATGAAGAACAAAAGTCAAGTGTAGCCCGAAATCACAATATCATGCAATGACTCTCTTGCCATGCTTATTACTCTCTAACAAAGACTTTTGGATAAAACGTCCAACATAAAAGATGATTGTGACTACAAGTAGAAGAACGTTTATGAAGGAAGTATATTCTAATTCGGTCTTGAATCGTGTGCATAATAAGAAGAATGGGAAAAAGCCCTAATTGGGCACGACTTAGGGAAAACGACCAATACTCCATGCATACTCTATGAAAATTGGGCAAATCAAGTGCAAATGAACATAGACTCGATGCTCTACATGATGATATAGGTTTTCTTTAATCTTGGCCCGAGAACACCTACTTTTGAAGATCTAAGACCAGTCGACGTTCTGGACGCAGCAGAGGATGAAGGGGATGAAGCTCCGGGTTCCTAGCCTTCTCTTCTCCTCTGAAGCCCTCCCTGCCTCCAAACGACCCCAATTGTTGTTAAACCTTACCCAAGAGTTTAAGGATGAGTTCTTATAGATTTAGGTTGTATTTACAAGTCCTAACGAGACTAGGAAAGGGCTACGAGTTTTATTTCTGGGACTCTTTCCTCCAAAGGAGGTAGCAACGGTTTAGGAAACCACCAATTGGGGTTCGGTTCGGTTTTTGGCTTACCTTGCATGACTAATTACCTTAATTTTAACCCTAACTTGCCCTCTCTAATTATGACATAATTACATACACGAATTTTTGGGTAATTTCCTATCCCATTTATTTTTATCCTTGGGCCAAATGTGCTCCATTGGCCCAATCTTGTTAATGGGTCATTAACACATGGTGTTGGAAGTCTCTCCAATATGTTTGTTTAATTTATTCTCCTTTATTTCCAAAGTTTTTAAATCACTAAATTTTCGAGGTGTTACATCCTTCCCCACTTAAAAAAAATTTTGTCCCCAAATTTACCGTAATGGTGTAGTTCGTACCTGAGAATAGTTCTGGTGGTTTTTTTTATTCTTTCCTCTGTTTCCCAGGTAGCATTGGTAACTCCCTCTCGACTCCATTGGACCTTCACCATAGGTATGGTACGATTCCTGAGTCGTTGAATCTTCCGATCCAACAGTTTGATCGGCTTCTCTTCATAAGTCAGGTCCTCCGAATCTCCAAGTCCTCATGGTTGATTACATGGTTGGCATTGAATAATACTTCCTCATCATGGATATGTGGAACACATTATGCACGTTCGCCAGCTGTGGAGCAAGTCTATACGCCACCTGACCAATCCTTTCCAGAATTTCAAATGGCCCTATAATCGGGGACTTAGTTTCCTTTGATCCCAAATCTTTGTATTCCCCTTGAAGGTGAGACCTTCAAGAAAACATGTTCGCCAACCTGAAATTCTAGTTCTCTCCTTCTCTTGTCTGCATAACTCTTCTTCTGCTTGATTGTGCTCTCAGATGTTCCCTGACAATCTGAACCTTCCTGACGGTCGCCTTAATTAAGTCGGATCCAACCCATTGGTTCTCCCCAACCTCTTCCCAACAAAGGGGTGATCTGCAACTCCTGCCATATAAGGCTTCAAATGGAGCCATCTTGATACTTGCCTAATAGCTGTTGTTATATGCAAACTCCATCAGGTACAACTGATCATCCCATCGCCCTCTAAAATCTAGCACCAGAGCACGAAGCATATCCTCCACAATTTGATTGGTCCTTTCAGTTTGTCCATCGGTCTGAGGATGGAAGGCAATACTAAAGTTTAGTTTAGTACCCATTGCTGCTTGTAAACCCTTCCAGAAATGTGAAGTAAATCTAGGGTCCCGATCCGATATTATGTTAGATGGAACCCCATGCAATCTGACTACTTCCTTAACATACAATGCAGCCAATACATCCACTGACCAGGTACTCTTAATCGAGAAGTGAGCCGACTTAGTCATCGATCAACTATTACCCAATTGCATCCATACCACCTCTAGTTTGGCCAATCCTATGATAAAGTCCATACCAATGCTATCCCACTTCCACTCTGGGATTTCTAGTGGTAGCAGTCCACCAGCTGTACGGAAATGCTCGGCCTTGACTTTCATGCATGTTAAACAGTAGGACACATGATCGGCGGCCACATCCCTCTTCATGTTTGGCCACCAGTACGACCTTTTAAGTCTTGGTACATCTTTGTTGATCCAAGGGGATCGTGTACTTGGATTGATGCGCTCACTTAATATCCTCTTCTGAGCTCTCCATGATCAGGGACACATGTTCTACCTTGGAATAGTAATCTTCCCTCAGCTGATAGAGTAAAGTCAGGTCTTTGTTCTAGCTCTCCCTGATCTCAACTAAGAATGGATCCTCTCCCTATTCTCCTTGATTTCGGTCAGTAGATCGGATCGTATCTGGAGATTGGAGATCATTACCTGTTTTTCCTTCCTTCCCATGTCTAAGTTCAAGCTTGCAAATTGCTCTAGTAACTTCCATTCGCCCAACATCATACTAGCTAGCATAGCTCCTGGTTGTCTACTTAGAGCATCTGCCACTACAGTGGCTTTCCCAGGGTGATATTGAATGGAAAAGTCAAAGTCTTCAGATATTCTAACCACCTTCTTTGTCTCATGTTAAGTTCCTTCTGTGAGAATAAATATTTCAAAACTCTATGGTCAGAAAAGACTTTAAATTGCTCACCATAGATATATGCCTCCAATCTTCAAGGTGAATACTACAGCTGCTAACTCCAGGTCATGAACCGGGTAGTTCACTTCGTGGATCTTCAACTGTCTTGAGGCATATGCTATTACCTTCCCTTGTTGCATTAAGACGCATCCCAGACCCGTTCCAGAAGCATCTGAATAAATTTCAAATCTCCCTCGTCAGTGGGTAAGGCGAGGATAGGATCAGTAGTCAGGCACTTCTTCAAGGTGTTAAAGCTTCTTCACATTCTCGGTTCACACAAAACAAATTTCCTTCCGGGTCAGTTTGGTTAACAGTACTGCAATCTGGAGAAAATCTTTATAAACCTTCGGTAATATCCTGCTAGACTAGGAAGCTCCTGATCTCAGTGACGTGGCGGTCTTTCCCATTTCAATACAGCCTCAACCTTCGATGGATCAACAACAATACCATCTTGGTTACCACATGTCCTAAAAAGGATACCTCCTCAAGCCAAAATTCACATTTACTTAGCTTGGATATAATTTATTCTCCCTTAAAATCTGTAATGAGATTCTCAAATGCTCCTCATGCTCTTCCTTTGTCTGGAATAAGATCAATATATCATCGATGAATACCACCACAAATTTATCAAGATATGGGCGATAAATGCTATTATCAACTGCATGAAAACTGCATGGGCATTTGTTAGTCCAAAAGGCATAACAATGAATTCATAATGCTCATACCTGCTTCGGAAGGCTGTCTTGTGAATGTCTTCTCCTTTGATCCCAGTTGATGATAACCGGATCTGAGATCTTTTTTAGAGAAGTATCTAGTATAGATAATTGATCAAACAATTCATCAATCCTTGGCAGAGGATATTTGTTCTTGATAGTTAAATGGTTTAGTTGTCTGTAATCTATACATAGCCTCATCGACCATCTTTCTCTTGACGAAGAGGAAGGTGCACCCCATGGTGATGTGCTTATGTCGGATGAAACCCGTCTCCAACAGTCCATCAGTTCCATCAGTTGCTCTTTTAATTCCTTCAGTTCCGCGGGGGACATTCTATATGGTGCCCTAGATACTGGTGCTGCTCCAGGGACCAACTCGATGGAAAATCGACTTCTCTTCTCGCTCAGGAGGAATTCCTGGCAAGTCCTCTGGAAAAACGTCAGCGTATTCGCTGACAACATGGATGTCCTCAACTTGACTTCCTTCTTGTGATGACAACAGCAGCAAGAAAGGCCATACAACCTTTCTCACATCCTTTTAGCTTGTAGTGCAGAGATAAGTGACAATCTCCAGCAGTTTCTATCCCTGTGAATACTAGTTTGGGTAATGGCCTAAAGGTTACCCGACTTCTCCTGCCAGTTGATATAGCCCCATGTTCAGACCAACCAGTCTGCTCCCAGTATCACATCATACCCAGCCATGTCCATACATATTAAATTTGCTGGTAGGTTTTGGGTTTCAATTAACACTTCACTAGATGGCATATGATTTATAAGATTGGTGCCAGGACCAATCGGAGTTGACACAACTATCTCGGGTTTCATTGGGATGGGTTTCACAGGTAGGGTATCAACAAATGTTTGAGATATAAAGGAATGTGTAGCTCCCGTATCAAAGAGAACATATGCGGGTCGGGGGGAAAGAATAGTAAGTGTACCTTCCACGATACTCTCCCTCCTCAGCAGCTTCTGGTTCCTGACTAGCTTGCAAGCGGCCTTGCTCTTCTGTCAATTCGGACGCTTGTCCTGCGGGGGCTTGGTCTTTCAGTATGGGCAGTCTGAGATCCTATGGTCACGACTACCACAGCGCAAGCATCTCCCTTGCGCTCTCAAGCATGTTCAGACCGGTGACCAGCTTTGTCACAGTGTTTACACCTTTCTCCATTGTCACCACTATCTGCTTACCTAACTCCTTGACTTTTTATCAGTGGTTCATTTTATCCACCACTGGGCCTTTTCTTCCCAATGGTCGGCTGATACCTTCCTGTAGAAGACACTTGCTCCCTTTTCACGGATTTTCCTTTAATTCTTTCAGCAGTCTCCATGGCATCTTCCAGTAACTGAGCCTCTTAACCTGTCAGCATAGGTTTGAATGCCATTGTCACCAGTTGTGTGAGAACTGGGGCCTAAGCATCAGAAAGCGTTTTGCCTTCATCCTTTATGTCCCAATTAAGTGAACAACATATCGGGACAGACGAGAGAATTGGGCCTCATACTCGGCCACATTGAGTCCTCTCTATTTCAAGCCGCAATTCGGTGCTTTCTGTTCTGCACCCTAAGAAGTACTGGTGTTGAAGTGCTCAATGAATTGAGCCCATGTTAGTTGCTGGCCATTCAGCGTTGCTTTACCGACCCCACCATGCCCTGGCATCCTTTCCAATTGGAAAGTCGTCAGCAGTACTCGTTCTGGTCCGTGCATTACATGACCCTGATATCTTTCAATTTCTTAACCCAGTGTTTAGCAACATCTGGGTCCGTACTCCCTCCAAAGCTAGGCGGATCCATATTCTGAAAATTCCGATGGAGATCACCGGCTCCGCAGTTACCTCCACTCTGGGTTCTTGCAGAATAGCCTGAGTCAAGTTCTGTATGGTTTGTTGCATGTTCCTAGCCTGGGCACGTTCAGCGGCCATTGAGTAATAAGTACCTTCAGATAATAATAAAGTCAGTCATCTAAATAATCACATGTGACTTCTATTCCCATGGCTCTACCCAAGCTCACATTAGGTACGACAGATTTTGACGCGGTAATATAGTTGCATTCTATGTTCCAATTCCCTTGGACCCTAAGTTTAGGGCTTTGATACCAACTGTCACTCCCGAATTTAGCAGCGGAATAAATACTGGGGGACGTGAACGATACAAATAAAGTATCACAGTTGAATAACGCAGAGTCACAATTTTCATATAACCACACATCTCAGACCATAATATGGTCACCAAAAGTATACCTTGTTCCTTCCATTCATCTGTTACAATCTTACATAGAAAGATCGACTGAAAAGGTTTTAATCAAATAACAACGTTTCTCTAATACATCGACTACTAAAATTTCTATTTCTAAGCTGACAACATATGACAGGTGCTCGTCACTCTTGCCCTGTCCCATCTGATCCACTGGTCCTCATCACTACCTGAAAAAGGGCAGGATGATAGGGGTGAGCGAACTAGCTCAGTAGGATTTACATCTCAATATTGTGCAGGCACTAATATACATGATTAACATTTTAAATAGGCACGTATGCACATGAATATGATGACAATGCATGCTTTTCTAACAAGTTGAATAGCAGTGTAGAACGGATAACATATCAGATCAAATGTCGAGTTGCATATACAATGGACATATATTTCCAAAGTAGAATCATATCAAATAAGATTAGCCATATTCAGACAGATATCATGCATTCACATGATCAGACGTATCATATCAAATCATATCATATCAGATCAAATCAGACTTATCATATCAAACAACGGCATATTCACACTAATCTTGCTTATTTGTTTGTGTTATGCCAAGCACCATAAGTCCATACCCTCGCGGTTAACAAGTACGTTGGGGCGCTCCTCCCCAGAACCGGACCAGGCCCTATTGCACAGGAATTAGATCAAAATTTTGGACCGGAGTCCCCGTTGTGCGAACAAAAGATTAATATTATGCCACAGAGTTTCAATAACAAGCTCATAGTAAAGGAACATGATCATTCATAGAGTCAAGGTATGACAAATAGCTCAAGAGAACAAGGCAGGATAATGACGTATCTTATGTTTCATAGTTCATTAATGTCTTGACATGAGGGTATTTCTAAAGACAGTCGTAGTAGAAATAGAAACATGTGCTTTCCAACATGTATGCATATGGTCAGATAATTAATTTAACAACGGAAAGCATGTAACTATTGAAACTCATATGCAAATCATGATATTAACTTCATTAACATGCCTATACTAACATGTATTCATTCCCACATTCATATCTACTCTTATCATATCAATTGACAATAGGTAAGATCACAAGATAATCCAATGAAAATATGGACAATCAAAATTACACATTAGAATCATATTCGTATCATTACATTTTCTTCAATGGGTTGATTTATTTTAGGTCCATGCATACTATATAACATCATGCACATGCTTGTAGACATCATGGAATGATCAGACCCAAAATATGCAAATTTTTTGTAAGGGTAGTGTCGACAACCCTGGGTGGTGTCGACACAATGCTTCAAATACATGACAAAATAATGCAAAATGGTCAAGTAGTGTCGACACTAGATCAAGTAGTGTCGACACAATGCTTCAAATACAAGACAAAATGGTCAAGTAGTGTCGACACTAGATCAAGTAGTGTAGACACTAGTGACAGCTTCAGAAAACCTTCTGGCCAATATGGGACAGTGTGTCGACACTAGATCAGGTAGTGTCGACACTAGATCAGCTCCCAGAAACTTTCTGGGTCAAACTGGGACAGGTGTCGACACTAGATCAGGTAGTGTAGTGTCGACACTAGAGACCTTCCCAGAACACCGTTTGGGGCTGTTTGGGACAGTGTGTCGACACTAGCTCAACTAGTGTCGACACTAATGGCCCTTCCAGAACAAAACTATAGGGTCATGTGTAACCCGAAAAACACGTCTCATGCAACGATTACTTACCCTCTTATAACTCTCTAACAAATGACATCTAGATAAAACGTTCAACACAAAAGATGACGAGGACAACTAGTAGGAGAACTTTGATGTTGGGGGTTTGATCTAATTCAGTCTTGAATCCTGAGAAAACATATGAAGAACAAAAAGTCAAGTGTAGCCCGAAATCGCAGTATCATGCAACGACTCTCTTTCCACGCTCATAACTCTCTAAAGAAAGACTTTTGGACAAAATGTCCAACATAAAAGATGATCGTGACTACAAGTAGAAGAACTTTCATGAAGGAAGTATAGTCTAATTCACTCTTGAATCGTGTTCATAATAAGAAGAATGGGAGAAAGCCCTAATTGGGCACGACTTAGGGAAAACGACCAATACTCCATGAAAATTGGGCAAATCAAGTGCAAATGAACATAGACTCGATGCTCTACATGATGGTATAGGTTTTCTTTAATCTTGGCCCGAGAACACCTACTTTTATGTAGATCTAAGACCAGTCGACGTTCTGGACGCAACAGAGGATGAAGGGGATGAAGCTCTGGGTTCCAGCCTTTCTCTTCTCCTCTGAAGCTCTAGCCTACCTCCAAACGACCCAACTCGTTGTTAAACCTTCCCAAGAGTTAAAGATGAGTTCTTATAGATTTAGGTTATATTTACAAGTCCTAACGAGACTAGGAAAGGGGCTACGAGTTTTTGTTTCCTACTTTTAAGAAATCTGGGACTCTTTCCTCCAAGGAGGTAGCAAGGTTTAGGAAACCACCATTGGGGTTGGGTTCGGTTTTGGCTTACTTTGCATGACTATTACCTTAATTTTAACCCTAACTTGCCCTTTTCTAATTATGACATAATTACATACACGAATTTTGGGTAATTTCCTGTCCCAATTTATTTTATATCCTTGGGCCAAATGTGCTCCATTGGCCCAATCTTGTTAATGGGTCATAACCATGGGTTGGAAGTCTCTCCAATATGTTTATTTAATTTATTCTCCTTTATTTCCAAAGTTTTAAATTACTAAATTTCGGGGTGTTACAACTGACCAGTAGGTCACCTGGCCCTGATCAATAGGGTCACCATATGGGTTTTAGCCATTTTGGACTTAGATTTTAAAAGCAAACTAAAGAAGTGTGGACAATCCATAAGACCCCATTAAATCCTTCATAGATTCACCCTTGGCTAAGCAAACTAAAGAAGTGTGGACAATCCAGTGGGATCATAAGAGCCCATTAAATCCTTCATTATTTGTGCGTACAAAAAATGTCCCTTGAAATGTGAATATATTAAATGTGCCCCCTCTTAAACCAATAAAAAAAATAGGTGGAAGTGATTCCACCTCACATTTGCTCTTGGCTGTCGGGACTATAGCATTTCTCAAATTGATTGCAATGCACAAGGATGCTTAGATAATCCGAAGACATGTTTTGATGGACCTAGACTAGATCTATACACTGACTTTTCCCTAGGTTGTTTGGTTGATTAGAGCTTTTGTTTGGTCTTGCAAAATAAAATTTCTAGATGGTTTTGGTCGACAAAGACTAGCTGGTAGACCAGAGCAAATTCTTGAAAAAAATAAAATATTTCTCTGGATGATTTTAATTACAAGGAGTATAGTTGTTCCATCAAGCTTTCTTTTGCCTAGTTCTTGATATTTGAACTTTAAACTTCAAGCACCCAACATTGTGATCCAAACCACTTTGAGGACATTTAAATATCCAAGATACATAACTAAAAACATGTAAACTCAACTTGGAAATTGGAATGAGATTTTTATTCTCATCAAAATCAACTAGGGGTAACAACTCCCTTTTTTATGATGAGAAAAATCTCTATGGAAAATTAACACAACATTTCAAGAGATATGAGAATTTATCATCTAAAATCCAATTGCATTCTCATGAGGGTAACTAACACGCATACAATAACTACTCACATCATTCCATTAGCATAGTGAAATTTTACCAACAAATATTCAACCACAATTTGTCATGACATGAACAAGCAAAATTCCAAATTTAAATATAGAGAAGCATATTATAAATCATAAGCATCACATGACCTTAACCCTTCAGCATCACATGGCGCAGGAGAGGGAGGGCGTGTGGCCGAGGGGGTGGGGGGGGGGGGTGCACAGGAAGGGGGGAAGGGCGGTGGCAGTGGGGCGCAGGAGGGGGAGGGGCAGTGGCGGGGTTGGGGGGGTTGCAAAGGAAGGGGGGAGGGCAGTGGAGGTGGGGCGCAGGAGGGGGAGGGGTAGTGGCGGAGTGGGGTTGGGGGGGTTGCACAGGAAGGGGGGAGGGCAGTGGAGGTGGGGCGTAGGAGGGGGAGGGGTAGTGGCGCAGTGGGGGGGAGGGGGTGCACAGGAAGGGGAGAGGGCAGTGGAGGTGGGTGAAGGAGGGGGGGGGTAGTGGCGGAGTGGGTGGGTGGAGGAGGGTTGCACAGGAAGGGGGGAGGGCAGTGGCGGTGCGGCGTAGGAGGGGAGGGGCAGTGGCGGGGTTGGGGGGTTGCACAGGAAGGGGGGAGAGGGGGGGAGGGCAGTGGAGGTGGGCAAGGAGGGGAAGGGGTAGTGGCGGAGTGGGGGGGGGGGGTTGCACAGGATGGGGGGGAGGGGGTGGCGGTGGGGCGGAGGAGGCGTCGGCGTACCTAAGATCCGCGGCGGCAGTGCAGGTCACAGAGGCGAAGGCGGCGGCGTCGGGGTAGAGGAGGCGGCACCGTCAGTTCCCGGAGCTCCCAGGCGGAGGAGGAGGCGATGACCATCTCAGAGGCGATGAGAGAGAGAGAAAGAGGGAGGAGAGAGAGAGATTTCGGGAGGAAGGCGGGAGGGGAGGGGGAAATGGGGGGTTGATGACGGACATTCCGACAGAACTTCTTCAGTCGGAATATTCGTCGGCATTTCCGACGGATTCTTCTAACGGAATAAAACTTGTCGGTATTACCGACGGCATTTCCGACGTATTAAGTTCCATCGAAAATTCTGATGGATATTTCAGACTGAACATGTCTCTCAGAATTTTCGATGGTATTACCGACGAAATATTTTCGTTAGAAATATCCGTCGGTAATGCCGCTTTTCCTTGTTGTGCAAGAAGGCATGACATGGTACAAGCAATTAAGACTATCACATGATTTATGTACTTTTAACATGTAGCACTTTCAATTGTTATCAAGCTAGAGTATGAAGTTAGCACAAAGCATTCACATGGTAGATGGAGTCAAGTAATCATCAAGATCAATTAGAATAGAGATTCATGTTCTTATGGCTTTCATGTGGGTTGATGACTTTTAGGCCATTGATCAACTAAATAACATGATAACACAGTAAGACATGCACATGGTTAACTGTACAACTAAAGAAAACAGTCTCAAGTTGGCCGCTGAATTGCAGTGAGTTCATACGTCGCCATTCTGAAGATCGTACACAGTAAAAATATGACTCTACATGAAATCACTAAATCGCGATGGTTTCGTCTGTCGCCTTCATGTCGCGACAGGCCGGTATGTCGCTACGGGGTTCAAAACGCAACGGGTTGGTCAGTCGCCTTCATAACACGACTGTCGAAGGGTCGCCACGACTTCAAATCACAACGGATTTGTACGTCGCGTTATCGAAGTGTTTTCGAAATCAAAATATAAAAATTGCACAGAAATCAAGGGCCGAAAACAAAGTCAAATTGTGACGGTATGATCAGTCGCATTCTTGAAGGGCACTAAAATCTATGTAGCACACAGTTTGATGTACCAGGACTGTCGGGGTAGACTCTTAAACGCGACGGGGTGTTTGGTCGCTTTTTGGGAAAAACATGATGGTTTAGTATGTCACGTTCAAGTCATGAAGAACGCGATGTCTGGAGTGTTCGCATTCATTGTTCTTGCCTGAAAATAGTAAAATGGTTGCAGTCTCATGATTGACCTATAACTCGAAATCTAGAGGTTCTTGACAAAACTCTGATCATGAAAAGTGTAGAGGACAGCGAGTATAAGAGAACTAAGACTTTGGGTTGACCCAATTTGACCTCGGTTTGCGTGAATCACAGTATGAACATGAAAAGCCCTAAACATGCGCGACTCTTGGAAAATGCTTAATACAACTAATGTGCTCAATAAAAATTAGGCAAAATAGATGCATATGAAACTAGACTCGATGCTCTTTCATGTGATATGTGCTACGTTTAGTTTAAGCATGAGAACACCTACCTTTGGATCGTTCTAAGACAGGTCTTTCTTCAGGTCGCAGCAACACAATGGTTGGAGAAGAAGCTCGGTTTATGGTCGATCCTCTCCTCTTCTGGTGCCCTAGATCAACCTCTCACAACCCCAACATGATGGTAACCCTTCCCCAAGAGAGTTGTGACGATTATTTATAAATCTAAGGTTAATTCAAGTCCTAATGTAATAAGGAAAGTTAGCTTGGTCCCTTCCAAGAATTGATGATTATCCTTCTAATCTAGGTGGAAGAGCTATTTGGAAACCTCCCATAGTGGTTGTGCACAAATTTAGGTTAGTTTTAGGGGTGCACTAACCATATGTTTAACCCTAATTAGCCTTTCCAATTTAAGCTTAATTAAACCTATGAATTTTGGGGATTTGATGCCATTTAGTTTTTGTTCTTTGGTCTAATAAGAGTTGTTTAGCCCAAATAAAATTAAATAGTGAATTCCACTTATTGGAAGTGTAACCAAGCTTTTATTTTGTTTTTATTTAAACACTTTTAATTATTACGATAGTATTTACTATTTTCTTTAATTTTAAATCAATTAAATTTTTGAGGTGTTACATCCTCCCCCACTTAAGAAATTTGGTTCCCAATTTATGCATGACGATGCCAATATCTTCCCTGAAAACAATTCCGGGTGATTTTTCCTCATTCTCTCCTCTGATTCCCAGGTAGCATTTATGACTCCTTCTCTACTCCATTGTATCTTAACCATAGGTATCGTACGATTCCTCAGTTGTTGTAGCTTCTGATCCAATATCTTGATCAGTTTCTCGTCATAAGTTAGGTCCTCCTGAATCTCCAGATCTTCATGTTGGATCACATGGTTAGCATCAAACACATACCTCCTTAGCATGGATACGTGGAAGACGTTGTGTACGGTTGCCAGTTGTGGAGGTAATGCTAGTCTGTAGGCTACCTGTCCAACCCTTTCAAGAATTTCAAAAGGGCCGATAAATCTAGGACTCAACTTTCCTTTGATCCCAAATCTTTGAATTCTCCGTGAAGGCAAGGCCTTTAGGAAAACATGGTCACCAGCTTGGAATTCTAACTCTCTCCTCATTTTGTTTGCATAGCTTTTTTGCCTTGACTGGGCTATCTTCAGACTTCACGAATAACTTGGACATTCCTGACAATTGCTTCTACTAAGTCGGGTCCGACCCATTGATTTTCTCTAACCTCCTCCCAACAAATAGGTGATCTACAACTCCTACCTTATAAGGCTTCAAATGGTGCCATCTTGATACTTGCCTCGTAGTTGTTGTTATATGCAAACTCAATTAAAAATAATTGTTCATTCCAACGTCCTCCAAAATCGATCACACAAGCCCGAAGCATCTCTTCCACTATTTGATTTGTTCTTTCAATTTGTCCATCTGTCTGTGGATGAAAAATAGTGCTAAAGTTTAATTTGATATCCAATGCTGATTGTAGCCCCTTCCAGAAGTATGAGATGAATCTAGGATCCTGATCAGATATTATGGCCCCCATGCAATCTAACCACTTCTTTGACATAGAGTGCAGCCAACACATGCAGCCAACCACATCTATGTCCACTGCTCTTAATTGGCAAGAAATGAGCTGACTTAGTCAATCTTTCTATTATCACCCATATCGCATCCAAACCTCCTCTAATCTTGGGCAATCTCAAGATGAAATCCATCCCAAACACATCCCACTCCATTCTGGGGGTCCAGTGGTAGTAATCCATCAGCGAGTCTGAAATGCTCAACCTTGACTTTCTGGCATGTTAAACAAGTGCCACAAAGTCGGCCATATCCCTCTTTCATATTGGCCACCAATAAGACCTCTTAGGTCTTGATACATTTTTGTTGATCCGGGGTGTACGGTATACTTAAATGATGGGCTTCATCTAGCAGCTTCTTTTTGAGGTTTCATGATCATGTACACATGTTCTACCTTGGAACAAACATTCTCCCATCATGCGTTAGAGAGAAATCCGATCTTTGTTCTAGCTTCTCCTTCATATCAACTAAGAAGGGATATGCTCCTTGCATATCTTTTATTTCCATGAGTATGTCGGACTGTACCTTGATATAGCAACCATCACTTGTTCCTCTTCTCTTCCATATCTAATTTAGGCTTGTAAATTGTTCTAGCAACTTTCATTCACCCAACAACATACTCGCTAGCAAAGCTTCTGGCTGCCTACTTAGAGCGTCTGCCACCATATTGACTTTTTCGGGGTGATATGAATGGAAAGTCAAAGTCCTTGAGATACTCTAACCACCTTCGTTGCCTCATGTTGAGTTCCTTTTGAGAGAAGAGATATTTCAGGCTCTTGTGGTCAGAGTAAACTTTAAATTGTTCACCATATATGTAGTGCCTCCATATTTTTTATAGCAAACACCACGGCTGCCAATTCCAAGTGATGTACTAGATAATTCACCTCGTGGATCTTCAGTTGTCTAGAGGCATATTGCTATTACCTTTCCTTGTTGCATTAGGACACATCCTAACCCCGTCCCAGAAGCATCTGAGTATATTTAAATCCTCCCTCTTTAGTGGGTAGGGCGAGAATAGGAGCAATGGTCAGACACTTCTTTAAGCTATTAAAGCTCTTTTCACACTCCTCAGTCCACACATATGGATTTCCTCCTGGTCAGCTTGGTTAATAGCACCGCGATCTTGAAGAAGTCCTTTGTGAATCTTCTATAATCTCTTGCTAATCCTAGGAAGGTTATGATCTCTATTCCATTTATTGGTCTTTCCCACTTCAATACCACCTCAACCTTTAACGGATCCACAGCGATACCATCTTTGGTTATAACATGGCACAAAAAGATACCTCTCCAAGCCAAAACTCACACTTAGCTTGGCATACAATTTATTGTCCCTCAAGATTTGTAATGATATCCTTAAATGCTCTTCATGTTCTTTCTTTGTTTTGGAATAAATCAGTATATCATCAATAAACACCACCACAAATTTATCGAGGTTGTAGATGCGGTTATTTTCTCGAATGTCCCTCCTCTCCCTTTTTGGGGGTCGGGGAAAGGGTGGATCGAGAGATAGGAGAGAGAATAAATGACGTCCACACGGGGAATAAAAATGGACAGAAAGTAAAGGAAAGCCGCGATCGCCAGGCTATTTTACTAAAAAGTACAAAAGTAGGGACGGGTCTAAAAGGGGATGTTACCTTTTGGGCCTGTGGAAAGTAGAGGATGTGTGTGCGGGTGGGTCTTCCTCCTCCTTCCACGGCGGCCGGCGAAGGAGATTTAGCCCGAGGTACCTGAAGAGGACAGAAATGGAAACAGATTAGGCGGACGTGTAGTAAATAAAAAAGACAACGGAAGACAGCGGACAGGACATAAAATGGTGCAGACGCACCTTCTAACTACGAAATGAAAAAACCCCTAACTAGACAGGGAGGGAAACGTGCCGTATGTGCGTGGGTGTTGTCTGGTGACCCGGACAGGGGGAGAGAAAGGCTGTGAGAGCCCGGAAACAGCATGGGGGATGGCGGCGCTTAGTCGTGGAGCGGACGGCGTGGATCGTCCTCCGACTCCGGAACGGCAGCTTCGGCAGCAGGATCATCCCACTGGAACCTCCGGTGGACGTGGAACGGAACGGCAGGTGGCGACGCGTTAGACGGGCAGGGCTTCGCCGCTCTGGGGGGGGGGGTAAGGTCTCCTCTCCTCACTGTTGCGCAGGGGGCTTGTATATATAGACTCATGTTTTAAATCGCGTCCAAACCAGCTGACGTTTTCAAGTAAATTGCGGCCACAGGAAACGTCGTGATTCATTAGGTCGGCCAGATGTCCCATCAACTTGCCAAAATATGATGATTACGGCGCGCAGCGATCTCAAGAATCGCGTCGACCATAGTCGTCGCATTTCGGAAGGTCAAATCGATTTGACAACATGACCTCATTTGCGTCCATAAAACGCGTCCACCATACTGGTCGCAATTAACAACCGCCTGAACATTTGTAACGCTGTAACTGGCGGTTCTAATCGCGGCGTACTGTCTGGGCGCGATCAGAGTCTGACACCGTACTGACAAAGTTCTGCGCGCCTGTCAGGGGCATGGTGTGCGCAGGGCGTTTAAGAATCGCGTCGTACAACCACGACGTGTTTCAGAGCCTGCCACAGGTGTCAGAACGTGCGGCGCGCTTGCACAGCTGAAATTGTTGACTTTTTAAGCGCGGCGGCCGTCATGGATGCCCTTAACGTCGGTGAAGCGTTGCGTCCTGTAAGGCGGTAGCTGAATTGCGTCGCTTCAGGGCTCGCGCTTATGGCATTTAATATGCGTCCGCCGGTCTGGTCGCGATTTCAAACAGTGTGCTGATTCTTTTTGGGTTTTCTAGACTCTTTTGTAGACTTATCTAAAAGGTCCTAAAAAGCTTTAAAAGACAGGAAAATTCTAAGAAGTCTCAAAGTAAAACAGAAATTCGGGGGAAATCACTTAAAAAGGTAATTAAAGACAATCACATTGAGGAGTTACATGCAACTCGAGATTTTGTCCAATTTGTGGGTAAAATGGCATTCTACAGATGCCTCGCCTTGGCGTTTGCTTTGTAAGGAGTAAAGCGAAAGCAAAACAACTGAAAAGTAAGCGCCAAGGTTGTAATGAGACCAGCCCTTTTAAGGCACAGACTGAGGTTGTTCGTCAATTAAAAAACGCTGTTCTTCGGAAACTCTTCTGGAGAGGAAACTGTACCATCGTAGATGACTAAACTACAAAGTAAAGACAAAATGCGAGCAATTCCGTCGTCGGGAAGTACCTAAGGACGTAATCCATTAGGTTGCACCTGCGTATGGGGCTGCCATGGCAGTAGGTGGATCGAAAGTAAGTAAAGGAAAAGATCCAGGATGGATGAGTTCCTCTCCGAAAAGAACATCTTCAACACACTTTATAATAAACTGAGTACTGGATCAGAGTGGAAATTATCGGGTGCTTGGCATTGACGGACCAAGTGATTATCTTTAATTAAGCTTTTCAAATGATTTTCTCTGAAATTCCTATTTGCATCTAAGGCTTTCCAACAATCTTCCTATTAACCTAGTGAATGCATGCTGGGCTTAAAGAAAAGATCATAAAATAAACAAAATATAAGATAATCAAGGATAATATTGTTGTGACGAAAGGGGTCAGGATACCCATGGGAACTGTCGCCCCTCTTTGCAGGAACTGTCGCTCATCCTTTTATCCAGAATCCTCTGGAATTATCCTCATTTTTCGGCAGTGAAGGGGAACTCAAACTCCAGATTCATTAAAGCCTCAAGGTCCTTGACAGACTCTAATAAGTATACCGTATAGTAAATGCAATATGCGTTACTAATGTGGAGGCTGTCGAGGATGTTCGTGTATCCTGCAATATAGTAAACATCATGAACCTGCACGAAAAAAAATAGCTCAAAACACATTAGCAACAAAGGGGTACTGATAAAAATCGCGTCCAGTTTCATGGACTCCTTTCAGCATCAAATCGCGACTGCTTCTGTCGACGCGATTTAAGATGCAAGCCAGAATTTAAAAATTCTGCCTTTACTCACTTATTTGGTGGCAATGGGAGGATGGTTCTGGATGTGGGGTGAGTCACCCTCGGGGTGAGGTCCCAAAATCTTCATCCACTTGTTACAATACCCATCATTTACCCATTCCAACTTTTATCCGCTCCCATTTCAACCTTCTCACTCCAACCTTATCTTACTCTCATTTCTTTCCACCCTTGCAAAGAGTGTTCTAAGAGAAAGCTTTGAAGAGAAGAAGGCTTAGTGATGGAGCAAGGTTCATCCTCAAGGGGAGCAAGGAGAGAGGTTTTCAATAAGTTGAGCCAAGTTAGTGGTCATGTTAGCAAGCTTGTCCAAGCCGGAATGGTAGGTTGATTATGCTTACTAGGCTTGATTAAGATGTTTCAAAATGAGGTTTTAAAGCTTGGTTAACATGTTTTTGGCATTTTTATCAACTCAATTTCATAAACTTGTAGGATTACCCACTCTTTCCGGGGAGCCAAAGATTCGTGCGTTTTCCATGGCTGCAACAACTTACGTCGAATATCTATTTAGGCATGACCACTATCTTGAAAAGATGGGGCATTAACAACCTGGTGGTACATGCAAAGAGGTATCACGAAGTCCATTTGGATTGGGCAGCCATGGGTGCACTAGTCGAGGTATGGCATCCCCAAATCACACCTTCCTTTTCAAGGATTTTGAAGCGACAATCCTTCTGGAAGAGGTGGAGGTACTCTTAGGCCTCCGTCGCATGAAACAAGGTGATGAAGATAATATGATGGTTGCGCCGAGAAGCTACACCAGCAAAGCGGTTCTTGAAAGCTTCATAGATGCCCGGGAAGCGTATGAAGTGCGAACGGACAAAGGCATCCACCTACAAAAGCTGGCCTTTTGGACGATGAGGGAGGATGGCGAAGCTGGAAACGCCGAAGAGTTGGAGAGAGCGATGAAAGGCTTTGCCATCTGCGTGGCTAGAGCGGCGTGACCTCGAGCGTCAGCAGAGCCAGTGGGAGCGTGAGCGGGAGCGGCTTACTCAGCAGGCCGTGGAGGCAAGGGCTGGGCAGCTGGCAGCGGAACGCCTGTTGAAGGCGTCCGAGGAGCGCTACCGCCGCGGGAGGGAGCGAGCCAAGGAGCAGGGACGCGCCAGTGCTTACTCCGAGAGCGTCCTGGCGTCTTCCTCTCAATATGAGAGGAACGTTCATGACACAGCAGGCGCACAAAGGTCGACAGGGTCCCGAGTACCGATGGGGCCACCTCCTCCGCCTACCACAGTTGCTGACCTGGACGAGGCCGAGAGCAGCCAGCGGGAGCCAGCTACACCTGCAGAGGGGGGTGACGAGAGCCAGACCACCCCGCCTTGACACTTGTACTTTCTTTTTCTTTTATCTGTACCGTGCCTAGTGTGGCACCATTATGATACTGTACACGGGCCCGACTCCCTATTAGCCGGACATATATATATATATATATATATATATATATATATATATATATATATATATATATATACAGTTGTTCCTTTTCACTTTCTTCACCTGTACACCTGTGGTAGATAGGAACAAACAAGTTAAATGTTCGTTCCGGCTCAGCCCCTTGCTTGTGGGTACTTACTTGACTTCGTGGCTTGTCAAGGGCTGAGCCCTAATTAAAAGACGATAAAACAGTAAACAAATTTAAGGACATGTGTAAAGTAAAGATAAAGACGAAGATGCGTGAATGTGTACAAAATGTGCAATTTTGAGGATATACAATAATTAAAAACTTATTTTTGGATTTTGAAAAGGATATCTGATTCGTTTGGGTTTGGAAATATTTGATTGTTTTTTTTTTGGAAATATTTGATTTTTGTTGGTTTTGGAATATTTGATTTTTTGGATTTTGGAATATTTGATTTTTTTCAATTTTGGAAATATTTAATTTTTGTGGAATTTTAAAAATATTTGATTTTTTGTGATTTTGGATGTGATGTACAATTTTTTTTTTGTGAAATTTTGGAGATATTTGATTTTTTGGATTTTGAAAATATTTGATTTCGTTGGATTTTGGAAATTTGATTTTTTGTGATTTTCGATGAGATGTACAATTTTTTTGGCAAGCATGGCATTTGAACTTTTTAATTCTTTGGATGTCATTCTTAAAATGTATTGACTGTTCTTAGATGTGTTAAGGCATGGATTGGATGTGTGTAATGGGTGCCTTGACCTGAGGCGACCTTTGGCAACATCCTCCTTAGTTGGTCGCTGCCTTTCCTAGGTGCCAAGGCAATGTCCCGAAGAGGAAGGAAGATTCATTAGGAAGTCTGCCAGTAGTCTGGGCAACCAGGGAGACTCAATTGATTGTTTTTATACTCAGAGAAAGGTTCGAGTTTTACTTGGCAATTTTGGGGTTTGAGCATGCATACGACCGGGTCCTTTTGGATCTCCGCGGGGACTTTACCGCTCTTGACATGCTTTCAATCGGATTTGGCCTTTTGGCTTTTTCGTGAGGATTTGGATTTTTCCATTAATCCTCTTTCTTCCCCTTTGCCATGATTGATTACCTTCTCGAGTTTTTAAACAGACTTCAAGAGGTCGATCCCACTGGTCTTCTTTCCTACCGGTAGACCGAATAGAAGAGAAAGGCGGATACTGCCTTGGGTTATAGGCTCGACATTGACCTTCTTTGGATTTTGCGCCTCAGGAAGGCATGTCAGTGTGTGCGAGTCGTCTTCCTTGGCTTAACACATCTTAAAGAAATCAGTAAATAGAGTTTAAAAATGACCCTTTGCAAGCTTATGGGTTCAAAATACCATGCCAAATTTTCCTTTTTCAGGTAGTGAATTAAGGGTAGTATTTTTTTAGATGTAAGCCATTCCAAGAGTGGGAGAGTTCCTCCCCCTCTGCATTAATTAGCTTATAGGCATTGCCTGAATAAGCTTGGCTTATAATAAAGGGTCCTTCCCAGTTGGTTGGAGCTTGGATCTGGGACCTAGGTTTTACAAAGATTTTTCTAACGACTATGTCACCGACTTTGAATCTTCTCTCAATAACTCTCTTCTGGTAAAAACGTGTGAGTTTGTTTTGTTATGCTCTCGTGTGCTCAGCGGCCACTAAACGCTTTTCATCTAAGAGTTCCAATTGTTCAAGGAGCGACTCACGTCGTTGATCAATTGGTAAATCCTTGTCAAGTTGAACTCTTAGTGAAGGAATTAGAATCTCATATGGTACTACTGCCTCCATTCCGTAAGTAAGAGCAAACGGTGTCTGCCCTGTAGGAGTACGGATTGAAGTGCGGTAAGCCCATAAAGCTTCTACGAGTTTCTCTGGCCAATCCGAGAATTTATTAACCTCACATGTCTTCTTGATAATTTTGATGAGAGTTTTATTTGTGGCCTCTGCCTGGCCATTGCCTTGCGGATAATAAGGTGAAGAATGATGCAATGCAATTTTATACCTGTTGCAGAGGTCACGGAGTTCTTGAGAGATGAACTGCGGACCGTTGTCAGTGACCATCGCCTCTGGTATACCAAACCTGGTGATGATGTTCCTCATGATGAAGCGGCAGACTGTTGTTGCCTTGATTTCCGCGTATGCTTCGGCTTCTGCCCACTTGGTGAAGTATTCCGTCGCTGTAAGAATAAAAGATTTTGTTTTGGTCTGGGAATTAGGATCACCAAGGGGTCCGATGATATCGAAAGCCCACATAGAGAAAGGCCAGGGTGAAGATATAGGGTGGAGTGAAGAGGATGGAGCATGAATTTTGTCGGCGTGCAATTGGCATTTGACACACCGGCGGACAAAGAAAGAACAATCCTCCTCTAGAGTAGGCCAGTAAAAGCCTTGCCTAAGGATCTTCTTAGCAAGCATTTGGCTACTTACATGACCTCCACAAACACCCGAATGGGCCTCCTAAACAACCTTCAGAGCCTTAACTTCATCTAAACAGCGGAGCAAAATGCCAGAGAAGCTTCTTCGGTAGAGCGTATTACCAATCACCGTGTACTTCTGAGATATCCTCCTGATGGTCTTCCTCTCTTCAGGGGTGGCTTCCACAGGGTAGGATTGATCCTTGCAATATTCAGATACCTCAAAATACCACGGTTTTTCTTCATCTTCCAATTCTTCTTCCAGCTCTACTAACATGATTTCTTCTTTGCTCTTCCTCTCGGCATTTACCAGCTCCTTATCCTTAACCCAGAGGAACATCGGATCCAAGTAGAAGGGAATTTGCCGGCGTTCGATTTGAATGCCGAAAAATCGCCGGGATAGACCATGTGCATGGTTGCGCCCACGGTGGCAAGGGCGTCAGCCAGGAGGTTCTGGTGACGAGGAACATGAACAAAGACAAGCTTGGTGAACAGCTTGGCGTAGGCCGAAGCGTGTTCTTGGTATGGCTTGAGCTTGGGATCAGTAGTGCGGTATTTGGTGAGCACTTGGCGGAGGACCAATTGGCTATCACCTACAATCCGGAGGTGTGTCACATCATAATAGCGCGCGAGTTCCAGACCAGCTAATAACCCTCATATTCGGCGATATTGTTGGTAGCAGGGAAGTTTAGCTTATGAACTCGCGATATGGTGACACCCTCTGGAGACAACAGGGCTACCCCGATGCCTGTTCCAAAAGAATTCAGGGCCCCGTCGAAATACAATTTGTACATACGATCGTCATGATCGATGGACATCAATTCTTCATCTGGGATGTCTGAACAGACTGGATCAGTTCGAGGCAATGGGTGATGAGCGAGATGCTCGGCTATGGCATAGCCTTTGATTGCCTTCTGTTGGATGTAGGTGATCTCAAATTGGGAAAGGAAAAAGGTCAGTTAGGACAGGTTTTTGCAAGAATTTGATGGGGTTCATGCGACAATAAGGTGCACTGTATAGGATAGTGCTTCAATTTCTGCACTACCCATACAAGTGCGGCACAGGTTTTCTCTATGGAATTATATCTCTACTCACAAGGATTAAGAAGCTTGGACAGGCAGTAGGCCGCCCTTTCTTTGCCTTCGTCATCGACTTGGGCAAGAACATCTCCTACGAAGTCTTCTAAAACAGAGATATAGAGGATGAGAGGCTTGCCTGGCGTAGGCGGCCTCAGGACAGGCGGATTGGAAAGATAGTCCTTAAGCTCATCGAACGCTGCCTGACACTTCTCATCCCAACAAAATTCAACTCCCGGCTTGGTGAGGTTATAGAAAGGCCTACACCGTTGAGAATGCTGAGAGATGAATCGGCGAATGTACTGCAACCTCCCAATTAGTCCTCGAACTTCTTTCAAATTCTTGGGAGGGAGCAATTCCTTTATCGCCTTCGCCTTATCTGGATCAATCTCTATGCCTCTTTTGCTCACAATAAACCCTAGCAACCTTCCCGCTGACACACTAAACACGCATTTCTTGGGGTTCATCCTTAAATGATATTCTCGAGTCCTTTGCAGAACCTTAGTGAGAACCCCAGCATGCTCAATTGCCGATCTTGACTTAACTACCAAGTCGTCTACATACACCTCAACAAGGATGTGGATCATGTCATGAAAGATGGCCATCATGGCCCTCTGGTAAGTGGCTCTGGCATTCTTAAGCCCAAATGGCATGACCACAAAGTAATAAGAACCCCAGGGTGTAGTAAATGAAGTTTTGTCTTGGTCTTCTTCCGCAGCTTGATCTGATTATACCCAGAAAAACCATCCATAAATGATAGGGTTTCATACCCAGCTGTGTTATCTACCAGCACATCCAAGTGAGGTAGAGGGAAATCATCTTTAGGACAAGCGGATTAAGGTCCCGAAGTCAATGCAAATTTTGACCTTCCCATCCTTCTTGATAACCGGGACGATGTTTGCCACCCAATTAGGATAAAGTATGACTTTGATGAACTTGGCTTTGTGAAGCCTGTCAACTTCATCCTTCATTTTCAAAGCGATCTGGGGGTGGAAACGCCTTAAACGCTACTTAATTGCAACGGAGCCTGGCTTAAGGGTGAGATAATGCTCGACTAAGGAAGAGTCTAAGCTGGGCATATCTTCGTAGCTCCATGCAAAGATGTCCTTATATTGCCTAAGAACCTCCACAATTGCCTCCTCTTCATCCGGTGACAAGTTAGTGCTTACGAGGACAATCTTGGGATCTTCTTCGGTTCCCAGGTTGATTTCTTTGGTGATTTCCTGCACAGCTGGTGATGGTTCATCAAATCTCTTAAGCCCACTAGCAAAAGCGTCAGCCTCGCCCTCAAACTCCTCATCGTCATCATTAATCGGGTCATCGTCGTCCATTATTTCATAGACGCCGAACCCATCATCAACAAAGGGGGCTGACTGCTCATATTCTATTTCTGGCAATTGCAAAGGGTACTCAATGAACTCGGGAATTGCCAGGCATGCCTTGCATTTATGAGCGAGGCTAGCCAGATAACGATGAGGGATCCTCCTACCCTTGGATTTCCTTCCTGGATCTACCCTTAGTCTACTACCCTTGTCTAAACTACTAGAAGGAAGAGATGAAGCAGAAGGAAGATTATCGAAAGCAAGGTCCCGCCCATGGGTATTCGGGAAAGTAGTAAAGAAAAGATCCCCGGAGGGAGCAGACAAAGCGGTATTTACAGCAACATCCCCTTACGGGGTGGATGGATTAGGGAAAGCAGTAAAAGTCCCTTTCGTGGAAGGGAGCACTGAAAACCCGGCCTGAAGGCCCGGGTATGACAAACCACCGACTGGAACGCAGTCTGAGGCGAGGAAAGAAGTTTCCTCAACAAAGATGGCGGGGTCTTCCATCACAAACCAACCCCAAAACCCCCTTCTTCTCACGTGGTGGAGAAGGAAAGGGAAGCAACCAACAAGCACTTAAACGGGAAGCGGGAAGTGGAAGCAGCAAAGCGGGAAACAAGGGCAATCCGAGGATGGTGGAAGGAGGAACACAATTCAAAGTCAGGGTGGGCGGAAGGCCCATGAGGCCAGAGGGGGATGCATGTTTGGTGGAAAAGGAACGACGCTAGACAATCAGACCCTTTAAGGTGGCTCGAAGGCAATTGTCAGGCGTGAGACCTGATCCGGAAGAGCGGTTTCTAAGGATTCGACGGATCAGGTGGTTCCTCAGAGAAAATATGTACAGAGGATGGACGGACGGGTGTTCGGTTCCCAGGAGAAGCAAAAAACGATCCTGCCATGGTCTGTACAAAGGACGGGACCATAGTGGATGGAACGAAAAAGGTATGTATAATGGACGGGAAAGGAGGAGGGTTGCCCCTAGGAATTCCCAGAACTGAAGGGAAGATATGCGTAACAGTACGAAAATTAAAAGCAGGGCGAATAAAAGTGGGTGTGGAACCCAATGCGGAATTAAAAGAGGGCAAAATACCTGGTACAAAATGAAAGACAGGCGCGGGGCCTAATGAAAAAGCTGGAACGGGCGTAATGCCCGGAATAAAAGCAGTAATGGGCGTGATGCCCGGTGCGAAAGGAATAGGCATGATGCCTGGTGCTGAAGGGAAAGCGGGCGCGATGCCCGAAGCCGAAAAAACAGGCGTGATGCCTGGTATGGAAAAGGGATCGGGTGTGATGCCCGAAGCAAAAGAAACGGGCTCGATGCCCGGAGTAACCGAAGCGAGCACAGGGCTCGAGATAACAACTGGGGTGGGCTCAGGGCCCGAAACTGGGGCCGGTGTAGGGTCGGTGCCCAAACGTTCCGACAGAAAGGGGTCGGTGCCCAAGAGTTCTGACAGGAAGGGGTCAGTGCCCAAGAGTTCTGACAGGAAGGGGTCAATGCCCAAGAGTTCTGACAAGAAGGGGTCAGTGCCCTGAACTTCTGCCGGTATGGGGTCGGTGCGCCCTTGATCTCTTGCACTATAGCCTGCAATTCAGAAAACCAATGTGCCTCAGGCGACCCGAACATGTGGTTTAACAGGCGGTAAGACTGCCCATGTCAAACCACATGTTCCATTCAGTTTCATAATCACCAATCTTGGGTCGCTTGGCTGGTGCAGAGTTATCTGGTGCCCAAAAGGTATCCCGAGTCAGGGAGTAGATTGGTTGTGTTTCAATGGGCAATGGCTAGGGATCCCCAGGCTGTAGTGGCCCCTTGTAAAAATGATTATGCAAAGCCCATGCGAGGGGTTGATTTGGCCGCAACTGGGTTTTGACAGGCTGATATCCTAAGCCGACCTTGACCTTTCTCTTGCATGCTTTAACGACAGTTGTCCTGCCCTGTAGTTGTGCACCGAGGCCTTTGCCTAGCCAATAACCCATTAGTTTCATGATATGCAACCCTTTCTTGGTGATTATTCTGCTTGAATCAGAAGGGCTGACTACTGAAGGACCCGGCCCGGGATATGTGTCGGACGTGCTCGGTCGGTACTATATCGTTGTGAGGGGCCGATTAGCATGCCGAACTGCTGCAACCGAGTTGCTTGTCATAATAGCCTCAACTTCTGCAAGACTAGGCTTGTTGGCGACCTTAATTACGCGTCCCTTATAAGGAAATTTCAAACATTGGTGGACTGTTGATATAACAGCACCAAGGGACTGTACATAAGGTCGACCAAGGATAATACGGTAGCATGGATCCATGTCAAGGATGTGGAAATCCATCTTCGTAGAAGTTGGGCGCAGCCCGATTGTCAAAGTAACAACCCCTCTTGGCGACCTAGTGGAATTGTCATAGGCCGTAACAGTGATAATAGGGGGGCGAATTGATTGGACCGGCACTCCACATAGAGTTAGCGTGTCAGGGGACACGACATTGACGGAGGCCCCAGAATCCACCAAACATTGATCCACGCGAATGTCGCTGATGTCTACTGTAAGACACAGGGCGTATCGCTGTGAATCAACTGGCGCGAGCTCACTCTCACGGAACACGATAGCTGGATGTGGGCCTGTCGGTGTCAAGACTGTACTAATCTGGTTAACCAGTAGATCCTCGTTAACCATCACCTTCTGTAGATACTGCATGTGTGCTTCCTGGTGAGTGGGCGACCTCTTAATCAATTCCAGGATGGTGATCCTGGCTGGAGTCTGGTCCAGGTGCTTCAACAAATCATACTGGGTGCCTGGCACTGAACCGTCTTGTACCTCTTCCTCTTCCTGGGTCGGCAGTACTTGATCTTGCTGGGGGAAAACCCGATTAAACATACGCCCACTCGGAGTACCATGGCGAGTTCAAGGGAACTGCCTGAAGTAGACGCAACAGCCTGATCTGTGGAAGTGGATGGCTGTGAGGTAGAGGGTGGATTGGTGAAACTTTGGTGCGGCAGTTGGATGCCTACCACAATCTGGCGTGTAGTGGTGGCAGTGATATGCGCAGTGGAGGTGGTGGGAATGCGTAGGAAGGGGGCCCTATGGTTAGGGTTTATAAAGGGGAAAGCGGTGGGTGCCTGTACGGGCGGCGAGTCAGGTGGTGGTGGTGTAGGGGTATGCGAAAACGGGGTAGGTGTATCTACAGAGGGTGAATGTACAGGTGCAGGAGTTTGGTAGGCGGATGGACGGGTGTAGTTGGTGGGAATGCATAAGAAGGAGGGTAACGGGTTGTCTGCGGTGGGTGTACGGATGAAGGGTGGTAAAATAAAGGGTGCCTGGGTGGCAGGGGTAGTTGTGGGTGTGGCGGGTGCTTCCACAGGTGGCGGCTGGTTCGTGAAGGCATTCACCTGACCATTTGGTGCCGGGTGCTCTGGCAACGGATTCTGTACGATGCCCAAGTCAGGCTGCTGCTGCTGCTGCTACTGTGGTGGTTGTTGCGGCTGCTGTGGAAGCTGAAGCTGCTGCTGCTGTTCCTGCTGCTGAGGAGGCCTTCTCGCCTTCATCTCAGTGACAAACTTCCTCATTTCAACCCAGTCAATGCCTCCACCTTCATTTAGATTATGAATATAATCTTTGAAGTGGAAGCATCGGTCCAACGTATGGCCCGGGCCCCGGTGGAATTCACAATACTGGGAGGTATCGAGGTGAGGAGGTCATTGGAGTTTCTCCTTCGGCAATGTCAGTGCTCCGGCTGCCATGAGGGCATTAAAAATGTCGGGTAGGGTTTCTGGCAGCGGAGGGTAGGGGGTTGTTCTAGGGCCGGTTGGGAATCTGGGTGGAGGTGGCCCATAATTGCCTGGAGGAGGAACCTGGTTAAGTTGCTGGTATGGATGAGGGGGTTGTTGTTGTTGGGGTTGGGGTGCAGGCTGGTATTATGGCTGCTGTGGTGGCTGTTGGAACTGGGGCTGCTGGAATTGCGGCCGCTGGAATTGTTGGTCATAGTAGGGCTGCTGAGGAGGCGGCTGCTGGGCCCTGAAATTAGACTGGTTGTTTGGCCTAAAGGCTGGGAATTGGGGTTGTTGAGCCCTGGGGTTATTGGGTGCACTGTAAGTGGGAGGGGCTGGATTGCCCATGGCGCTCACTTGTTCATTGTGAATAACCCCCTCAGTGGTGAGACCACTGGCGGAGGTACCCACTGGCTTCTTACCAACCCGAACCTTGGGTTCAAATAGAGCCACTATGGGAGAGTCTTTCAGTTGTGTTTGAATGTATCTGGCTCTCTTATATAGCTCCTCCATTGATGTCAGCTTATTCATAGCCAAGATATGCCTGAACTAGGGGGTAGCATTGGTGGTGATCATCTTCACCTGCTCAGATTCAGACAATGGATCTCTCAGTTTCTCGGCCATGAGCCTCCACCTATCAGCAAAGGAGACGAACTCTTCATCAGCCTTCATCTTTTCGGCCACCAGATCAGTAATAGATAGCACAAGGCCCACTCGGTCTCTGTACCTCCTCAGAAACTTCCTCTGGACTGCCTCGAAATTCTCTGCATCCGCTGGGTCCAAGGAATAGAACCAATCGAGGGAAGGCCCATCCAGGGACCGACGAAATAGGAAGGCAAGGGCACGATTGTCATCCTGCCAGAAAGAAGATTCGTACATGAATTCCTTGATATGTACGAAAGGGCTGCCGGTGCCATTGTAGCGGCGATAGACCGGCATTTCTGACGGAGGTAAATGAAAGACAGGCATGGAAGGTAATGCCAGTTCAAAGGAATCTTTAGGGGCAGACGCCCTCTTCAAATCGCGCTCCAATTTGTTTACCTTAGCCAGAAGGGCCTAGGTAAGCTGATTTGCAGATTGTTGGGGAGCAGCGGAAGGGACAGCACAATGGGCGTCTGCGCGGGAAGGGTATTGGTGAGGAATGTTGACATATGCGGGACCCTGGGTCGGAACCCGTGGTTGATAAGCAGGGTGTGCCATGTCAGCGGGTGCCCGGTATCTGTCTTCTGGACTATGATACCGGGAATGGATAACAGAATGGGCCCGTGAAGGGGCTGGCAAAATTTGCCCACCCGGATCGCGGACGGACTCAATCCGGGGTCCTTGGTTCAGGTAACCGGAGGGATCGGGGTTGACAACAGATTTCCCCTTTAGGGCAGCCTAGGCATCTGGTACCTGAGAAGCTTGAAGGTTCTGGAGGATGCCCATAAGCTGAGAAAGATTAACAGAGGCAGAAGGATCGTCTTGCCTCTGGGGAATCTGGGGGATTTGGGGTTGCGCGTCCACCACGTTCACATGTGGATCGAACGGATTGGCAGGAAGATAAGAGCTAGACCCATAGATTTCCTCATACACCTCATCTTGGCCTGCGTTCTCGTAATCAGCCATGGAAAGAGAACGACCAGATGGAGTTGCATGCAGGACGGCTCGGAAAATAGTACCGGACAACTACTCAACCAATGAGGGAGAAGATTACTTGATTTTAAGCACACAGTTAGCACCAATTACGTCCACTTAATTATGTTTGAAATGATTAACATGGATTTTAGCTTAACAGTGTGTCACTCAAGAGAAGAAGTGAACTCGAAAAGTGGGTATAATGATAACTTCGAGGTTCACTTTTAAAGCAATCTCTCCACAATAGGCACTCTATCCAGGTCGCGGTATTTGGTACAACCAACTCGGTCCGCCGTGAGGGAATCCACGGGGTACGGAGATTTACGGAGGTCCCGGCAGGAATTTTCTAGTCCAAAGGGACGGAATGCCCAATGGAGAGATAGTTCCCACCGAGAGGTGTGTTTGGATCCTAGGAAATGAGGGAAGGAAGTCCCCCGGCTATTAAAAAAGGTGAAAACAACACAAGGCAAGCAGTTGGAGGTTCTGGAAAGGATTTAAATCGCGTCCACCACAGAGGGCACTAATTTAAATCATGTCCTTTCAGTCGGCCGCGGATCTGACAGCTTATGATAGTTGTAAGAGCCGAGGCGACTCCCTGAGGACTCTGTTCAGAAACGCGTCCAGACAGGCCGCCGCACAACAAAGATTCATAAAATGCGTCGTCTGGGTTTGACGCGCAACAGCACAGAACAAATATATTTCTAAAAAGCTGCGAAAAATAACTAAGCAGGCAGAAACACGTCGTCTGTTCCCGACGCGTATCAACACAGAAAACCCTCCCCACGAAATTTTTCTAAGTATGAACAACTGGGCTGAATCGCGGCATCTGGGGTCGTCGCGATTCAACTCAGAAACCCTCCCAACGAAATCTCACCCCAAGGGGGGGTGGATTAGCATGCAATTAGGGGTTAGATTGAGGGGGATGGGGGTTCCAAACACCAAAAACTCTCAAATAGCAAAGATGGTAAGATGGTAAGGACTATAGAAATATATATTTTTTATTTTTATTTAAACCCTATTAAACTATTTTTAGCATGCTAATGGAAAGGACTAAAAAGAAGCTTAAACAAACAAGTAGGAAATGACTAAACTAACTAGAAAACAGTGCCACACGGGGCTAAACAAAGCGGTACCGGGCTAAAAGAAGAGTGGTCCCACCGTGATCGCCAAGTTGTAGATGCGGTTATTTTCCCGAATGTCCCTCCTCTCCCTTTTTTGGGGGTCGGGGAAAGGGTGGATAGCGAGAGAATAAACAACGTCCACAAGGGGAATAAAAATGGACAGAAAGTAAAGGAAAGCCGCGATCGCCAGACACTTTTACTAAAAAGTAGCAAAAGTAGGGACGGGTCTAAAAGGGGATGTGTACCTTTTTGGGCCCGTGGAAAGTAGCGGGATGTGTGTGCGGTGGGTCCTTCCTCCTCTTTTCACCGGCCGGCCGGCGAAGGAGATTTAGCCCGAGGTACCTGAAGAGGACAGAAATGGAAACGGATTAGGCGGACGTGTAGTAAATGAAAAAGACAACGGAAGACAGCGGACAGAACATAAAACGGTGTGGACGCACCTTCTAACTACGAAAATGAAAAACCCCTAACTAGACAGGGAGGGAAACATGCACGTGTGTGCGTGTGTGTTGTCTGGTAACCCGGACAGGGGGAGAGAAAGGCTGTGAGAACCCGGAAACAGCGTGGGGGATGGTGGCGCTTAGTCGTGGAGCGGACGGCGTGGATCGTCCTACGACTCCGGAACGACAGCTTCTGGGCAGCAGGATCGTCCCACTGGAACCTCCGGTGGACGTGGAACGGAACGGTAGGTGGGCGACGCGTTAGACGGGCAGGGCTTCGTCGCTCTGGGGGCGGTAAGGTCTCTCTCTCCTCACTGTTGCGCAGGGGGCTTGTATATATAGACTCACTGTTTTAAATCGCGTCCAAACCAGCTGACGTTTTTCAAGTAAAATTACGGCCACAGGAAACGTCGCGATTCATTAGGTCGGCCAGATGTCCCATCAACTTGCCAAAATATGATGATTACGGCGCGCAGCAATCTCAAGAACCGCGTCGACCATAGTCGTCACATTTCGGAAGGTCAAATCGATTTGACAACCATGACCTCATTTGCGTCCATAAAACGCGTCCATCATACTGGTCGCAATTAACAACTGCCTGAACATTTGTAACATTGTAACTGGCGGTTCTTAATCGCGGCGTACTGTCTGGGCGCGATTCAGAGTCTGACACCGTACTGACAACGTTCTGACATCTGGCAGGGGCATAGTGCGCGCAGGGCGGTTAAGAATCGCGTCGTACAACCACGACGCGTTTCAGAGCCTGCCACAGGTGTCAGAACGTGCGCGCTCTGGCACAGCCTAAAATTGTTGACTTTTTAAGCGCGGCGGCCATCATGGACGCCCTTTAACGTTGGTTAAGCGTTGCGTCCTATAAGACGGTAGCTGAATTGCGTCGCTTCAGGGCGTCGCGCTTATGGCATTTAATATGCGTCCGCCGGTCTGGTCGCGATTTCAAACAGTGTGCTGATTCTTTTTGGGTTTTTCTAGACTCTTTTGTAGACTTATCTAAAAGGTCCTAAAAAGCTTTAAAAGATAGGAAAATTCTGAGAAGTCTTAAAGTAAAACAAGAAATTCGGAGAAATCACTTAAAAAGGTAATTAAAGACAATCACATTGAGGCGTTACAATGCAACTCGGGATTTTGTCCAATTTGGGTAAATTGGCATGTCTACAGAGGTATGGTCGATACATACTATTCATCAGCTGCATGAAACTGCAGGAGCATTTGTTAGTCCAAAAGGTAATAACAATAAATTCATAATGTCTGTACCTGCTTCGAAAGGCTATATTGTGTATATCTTCTCCTTTGATCCTCAACTGATGATAGCCGGATCTGAGATCTATCTTAGAGAAATATTGAGCACTAAATAGTTGATCAAATAATTCATCGATCCTTGACAAGGGATATTTATTCTTTATTGTTAACAGGTTCAGCTGTCTGTAGTTTATGCATAATCTCATTGACCCATCCTTCTTTTTGACGAAGAGGACAGGTGCACCCCATGGTGACGTGCTTGGCCTAATAAACCCTTTCTTTAGCAGTTCCATCAATTGTTCTTTTAGTTCCTTCAATTCTGCGAGGGACATTCTATAGGATGCCCTAGATACTGGTGCTGCTCCAGGCATCAACTCGATAGTAAAGTCGACCTCTCACTCAGGTGGAACACCTGGCAAGTCTTCGGGAAACACATCAGTGTACTCATTGACAATAGGGATGTTTTCAATCTTGATTTCTTCCTTTTGGATGACAACCACAGCCAGAAAGGTTGCGCAACCTTTCTTCATCATTCTCTTGGTTTGTAAAGCAGAGATGAGAGATAGTCTTCTGTGATTTTTATCTCCTGAGAACACTAGTTTTGGATGCTGACTAAACGTTACCCTGCTCTACTTACAATTTACACTAGCCCCATGCTCGGACAACCAGTCTGCCTCTAGTATCACATCATAACCCTCTATATCCATGCATATTAAATTAGCAGGTAAATTTTGAGTCCCAAATAACACTTCACTAGATTGAAAGTGATTTCTAAGTTTGGTACCATGACCAATAGGGGTTGACACGACTAGTCCAGATTTCATTGGAGTGGGTTTTATAGGTAGTGTGTTAGCAAATGTTTGTGATATGAAGGAATGGGTAGCTCCCGTATCAAATAGAACAAATGCGGAACAAGATAAAATAGTAAGTATACCTTCCACCACACCTCCTTCCTCCAAGATTGTTGATTCTTGTAGGGCTTGCAGTTTGCCTTGGCGCTTTTGTACACCCTGTCGTGCCTCTGGTGCCTGACTAATTATCCGTAGACATTCGAAGATTTTGTGACTCTGGCATCCGTAGCATAGGCATCTCCTCAGTGCCTTCCAACAATCCTCCAACCTGTGACTTGCCCTGTCACAGTGCTTGCATAGTTCCTTGTTGATGGAGGCTTGTTGACTACCTCCATCCTTGAACCTCTTCACCTGTGGGTTCCCAGATTGGCCAATTGGCCTCTTAGTTTCGACCACGACTTGTGGCCTTTTTTATGTAGTTCTCTATTCCCTTTTTACCATGTTGCTCTTAATGCTGTCAATTATAGCCAGCGAGTCCTCAAGTAGTAATGCCTTCCTAACCATTTTCGGATATGTCTGCAGGTCCATCGATCCCAGCTGTGTAATGTACTGAGGCCTAAGATCGCTCATAAATCGCTTGGCCTTCAACCACTCGGTTTGGACCAAATGAGGGGCATAGCGGGGCAACTTAGAGAATTGAGCCTCATATTCTGCCACAGATAGGCCTCATTGTTTTAGATTGGTGAACTTTGCCGCCTTCCTCTCCTATACCCTATCTGAGAAATACTTGTTGTTGAAGTATTCTTGAAACTGTGCCCAAGTGGCTTGTACGTCACCCAACGTTGTCTCTATGGATTCCCACCATGTGCGGGCTTCTCTCTCTCTAGCTTATAGGTAGCTAGAGTGACCTTATCATCGTCTGTGCATCTCATAATGAGAAATGCACATTCCATCTCTTTGCGCTAGTGCTCGGCTTCGTCTGAGTAAGTGCTGCCACCAAACCTTGGTGGATTCATGCTGCGAAAGTTCCGATGAAGGTCCCCATGGTTTTCACCCCTATCTTAAGTTGCCTGTAGCAGGGCTTGGGTTAGGGTGTTGATTGTCCTCTGCATGTCTCTTTCACGTGCAACAGCCATTGAAATCCTTCAAGATGACAACATCATGATTATTAGGTATTAACCTTAATTTAGCATAATCTTAATTAGGTGAACTTAGCCCATGTTTCTACCCCAATCTCACCGTCGATTTTTTAACAAGTTGACACGTGGGGAGTTTGGTCTTGGCTAAGCCTAACAATTTCCTATTTGTCTAGGACTTAAGGGAAAGCCTAGGCTCTGATACCATACTGTCACACCCTTAAATTTAGTAGCGGAATTAAATAACGAGAGCGTGAGCGATATAAGTACAAGTATCAACATTCGAGCAATTCAGAGCGACAACTAAGTATAAGAAAAAGCTTGAGACAATAATTGTGCCAGCCAAATAATCCTTTATTTCATTTCTAATAAAGCTAACTTACAACCTTACATAATTATAGCCAGACATAGGGCCCTGTGGGCACCAAAAAAAGTATGTGTTGGGCCTCACCATGGCTGGCCCAACTCTCCTCAAAACCCTTCAAATGACCACTCACAGGCCCATTTAACAAGCCCAAAGAAACCCATTATCTAAAGGGCCCAACACCCCATGCTGGGAGGTGAGCCTAGGGGACTGATCACCCCTCTTCACCACCACTTAAAAGGCTGCAAAAAGAAGAGAGAGAGGATCCTACGGCAGAAAAAGAAAAGGGGGGAGAGAGAGAAAAGGAGGAGAGAGGCTTTTCTTCTTCCCCAAGCAAGCTAAGAGGCCCTGCGTTTTCCTGGTTCTAAGGAGCCCTTCCCGTGAAGGATTTCTGCAGAAAGGAGCAAGAGAAAGGTCAAGAGAGAAAAGAAAGGTGAGGAGGAAAAGAGAGAGAGAGGGAGAGAGAGAGAGCAAGCTTCCTTCTTCTTCTCCTTTTTTTTTTTCTTTTCTCTTTGCTTTGTCTTGTCCCATCAAGGTGGGGAGAAGAGAGGAGGTGTCACGTTGGAGCTTTCCCCCCTTGTTTTCTTTGGGATTTATGTACCTTCTTTACCTCTTGAACAAGAGAATGCCACTTTGCATGTTCCTTTTCACCTTTTCTTGATGTGATGGACCATTGTCATAGCATTTAATGCATGTCTTCTCCTCATCTCCTCTTGGCTAAAGAAGTTTTCTTCCTTTGCAATGGGGTTACGGGATGGGATTGTCTCTTCATAGAGGTATGTCTCTCTCCCCTCTAATACCTCACATGGGGCCAAGAAACCTCCCATACCTCAATAAATGAGGTCATGGTGGCATGAGACCTCATGCCCCATTTAATGCATGCATAGCATGTCAAAACAGTCCCTTAAGGGTCCCCATTGTGGTCAAGGTATACTTATGGCAATGATCAAGGGGGTTGAGCAAATAATGCTCATATCTCCTTGTCTAAATGTCATTTCCAAAAGCCCCATTCAAAGAGCTCATTAAGCCTGATTCGCCCCTCTCAATAGGCCACCCCATTGCTGTTTTCTAGCCCCTCTGATGTGCATTTCAAGCCAACACCAAATAGCCCCTCAAGAGCTCTATTTTGCTAATCAAGGGGATTGGGCAAATAATGCCTAGATCTCTTTGTTTAGCCTACCAAGCAATGGGTTACAATGCCATCTCAAACTCCAAGATCATCCCTGCCATGAGCAAGGGCGTTCTAGGAGAGAGGCGGTTTCCATCTCTTGCCCAGCTGGTTGGCTGCGCCGATTCGGCCTGGAACTGGTTCTAGCAGTCTTGTAAGACCAGAGCAGAGCTGCGCCGATTCGACGTCCTGGCCATCATGTTGGCTGAAGTTACATGAGCAAAATCATTGCTCCATGTGACACCAGCTAATCAGCAGTTAAATGACCAATGTAAGACCCATCCACACCCCCGGGTTGGACAATTTAATGTCTATGTTCGGACGGGTGGGTCCACATGCTACTCATACCGTCCCGTGGGTTGTTTGGCCGTGACATTGCCCGTATCTCCGTAGGCATACCTGGGAGATCGGGGTCATGCGCCATTGGAGTTACGTCGTCCTACGATGTATACTCTCTCTTTTGGTGCCATCTCCACTTGTGGTGGATGAGCATCGCGCTTTCCCCTTTATCGACTACGATAAGGGGAAATGCTGCCGAATTTTCCCCGCGGAGGTCGAGTTGGCGCAAAACCCTTAAAAGAGGTCATTAGCTTCCAATTGAATTGGTAACGTTGCAAACGAGCGCCGATTCAATGATGTCTATGACTTCAGCAGGGCTGCGCCGATTCACTCTCTGCCGTCAGCTGCGCCGATTCGACGACGTCTGCGAAGTGTGTTGAGCCAATGAGCTCCGCCGAACGAATAGAACTCCGTTCCAAATGCTCAAAGGACCCAAACAGCAAATTAAAATCGTTTAATGATAAAAAGAATTGCCAAGACAAATTGAACTCCTTTCAAGCAAAGAGCAAAAGGCCACGTCATGTTTTACAAAAGAATAAATGACCAATTCAGACCCTTTTCAAGCAAATCAAAGGTCACCCCCATGTTTTCCAAAAAAGCAAGAGATCAAATTAGACTTTTTCTCAAGTTATAAAAGATTGCATCACCATGCACAAAAGAGTCAAACCGAACCTTTCTAAACAAATAATAAATGATCATCACACGTTTTGCAACAAAAAAAAGAAATCAAATTGAAATGACTTTCAACAAATGACCAAATTGTGTCTATTTCCAACAAAAAGTCAAAGAGACCACCCTTTTCAAAATTGTCTTTCTCAAATAGATTTAAAAGGCCGAATTGAACCTTTTCGTGGTAAAGAGGACCAATAAGTAAATAGGCAAAAAGATTGGATAGCAGTTTGAGTGAAAGGTCTAATGGGTTCGATTAGGCGTTCGTCTTGCTCCCTAATATTTCAGTTCAATCATGCTTCGCACCCTTTATCGGATGTCCCGTTTTAAGGTCACGAGGCTTTCTAATCTGGCGATTAATCAAGGGTTTTCTCTTTCTAAAAGAGATGTAATTAACGTCGTTGCGCTTAGGCAACGACGGGATTTTGGTCCAGGACCCGACCACTCACTTTCGTTTGACGAAGTCAACCGGCGCGCACAATAGACTTAAAGTCCTCCGACTCTCGGAGGCAAACCATTTGGTTGTCACTTCGGTGACTGGCACGCCCGCGCTGTGCGAATTGCCGATTCATCTCACGTCACCATCGCTCGTGTAGCATCCAACGGGACTTGGATTGGCAATACGCATGCATCCATGAGAAAATGAGACAACATGATAAATAGAACATAAATTTTAAATAATTCCATTTCCACAGCCCATTATTGTAACTCAAGTACATATGACTCAAGAAGAAGTAAACTAACTATTACAGACTCTATTAACTATAAGCATGATGGGTAACATGACAGGTATGCTCTAAGAAGTCCTTCACTCTTCCCCAGTCTCATCATTCTCTAATTCCACGTAGTCATCACCTGAAATGGTGCAAGAAGCAGGTGTGAGCACGCTAACGCCCAGTAGGATTTATATCTCATGGTGCTGGCATACTTTATATGAATTAACAATTTATCAGGTAAGATACTAACATGCAATACTCATGGTAAGACGATCATGATAACGATATAGAACAACATCCAAAGATATAACATGTACGAGAACGATTCAGTAAGCAAAGTTCAATACATTTATCATGTGAAATGGACGATTATCAATGGAATGGATGACAGTACGATCATTTGTCAGGTAGAAGAGATTCAATAATCATGTATAGTGAATAACACAGTTGAATTCCATAGAACTTTGAATTCCATATAATTCTAGTGAACAATGACATATTGGATTCAATAATGATGACATGTACAATAGATTTTGCCATTTTATGTATAACAATTCAATCAATCATTCATTCAATAACAATGTGGAAATTACCCAGATCAATCTTGCATTCAATTAGGTGATTTCCAGACACCTCAATGGATCATATACTCTCGCGATTATAAGTATTTCATGTGCTCCTCCCAGGGCCAGACTGGGCCCTTATATGCACAGACATCAGTCATGAACCGAAGTTCCAATAATTTCTGGTAATTTTATTTTATTTATGGCCAATATGATTTCCAAATGATGGACAGATGTGTACTAAAGATCATGTCAATGATTATAAGAATAACAAGGCAAGTGGCCATGATCCAGAGTAAATTTTAGCAGCATAACAGTTTAATTTAATTACTTCAATCTTTACATTTAATGGCTTGGTTTCCATGTAACAAAATCACTCTCACGAGAAGTAGATGAGAACGAAAGTGCTTTCTATCTTCTGGGAATTTCAATGGTACAACCAACTCGGTCTCCATGAGGGAATCCACAGAGTACAGACATTTATAGAGGTCTTAGTCGAAATGTCTCTAGTCTGCTGATACAGAATAACCGACAAAGAGTTTCCAATCCCCCAAGAAAGGGCTGCCTATAGTGCAATCGTGTAGTGTAGAACGTGTCTCAATGTCACAACCATCAGTTTAAAATATAACAGAAAGCCATTAATAAGAAGGCATTGTCACGTCCTAATAAATGTCTATTATTGGAAATGACAGAGAAACAACCTTAATAAGCAGAGCTGATGTTATTACACGTCTGTAACTAACATTGCGGAAGCTTAATGTACATAATATTCCTCTCTAGCATCCATAAGAGGAGTAAGAAAGAGAAGATGTTATTACATTCCATTTCTACATCACTAAAGAAAAAGAAAACTATTGGACTTCGGAGAACTAATCGACCGCTCAGCACACCCCCTTAAGCATTGTGTTCATCTTGCTCACCTAAAAAGTAGGATTTGATGAGCTAACTAGCCTGGTAGGATTCAATCTTCTTTAAAAGGATTAAGATAATCAAGAACAAGATAAGAAATTCAACTGCTAGTAATTCGGGATAACAGAGATGACTGGATGACCATGTCAATAGATATCAGTTATGAGACATGATTACTGAATTAAGAGCACATAGCCAAGAATTTAAACTAACAATTACATTCTAGTTCAAATGTATACCCAACCCATGATAAGATAACATGATGACTAATCAAGCTAGTATTTGATGCAATACCAAGCATCCACAGATCCTTTATCGTTCTGTACGACCACTAAATGAATTCGGGTGCTCCTCCCGGGACTGGACCAGCCCCATTTGCATAAGCATATATCTCATTTGAGTCCAGGGACCCAATAATTGTCATCACAAGTCATTCATAAGCAAATGTGGTACAAAAGTACTCAAAGCTCTTATATAACCAAAGTTTAGGAATTAAGGTCAATGAATACTGAAAGTTGTAACTAAATAGGAATTAATTATACTTGGGAGGTTTCAAAGATAATCCAAAGTAGGATATGAAAAGTAATTGGATGATCTCTCTTAGTGATAGCTTGGTAGAAACCCAAGAGAATGAGGGGAACAACTTGCTAGGCTATTAGCATGATGAATCAACACGAGATTGGGCAAGATAAGGTGCTGGAAAGCAAGACTGGATAGTGTATGTCGACATCCAGAGAGTGGCTGTCGACATCTACTGCCTTCCAGAACCAGATTTTTGGAGTCTGGCCACTACCTGTCGATAGGCCAAGGTCGGCTGTTGACAGGTGAAGAACATCTATCGACAGATGAGGGCTATCTGTCGACAGCTACTGGTGTTCTGCACAATCTGGGTTCTGGAAGCATGATTCCTGTCGACAGGTGAGTTCTGTCTATCGGCAAGTGCGGTGTAAACTTCCAGAAAACATGCAAAACTACCACGGGATACTCTACTAAGTATTCCTATGATTCCTACCATGCTGAACAACATAAAAAAAGGATCTGGTATACAGTTCTAAACACTATTGACATGAGGGGAACAAGGAGTACAGTAGGAGTATGTTGTGGCATGGAAATGTAAGGCAAGATGATAACTAGAAGTGCAACACCTCCTGTCGACATTTTCTTGTATCTAATAGGATGAGTTTCACAATATGCTTGAACACAACACAAATTTTAGATAAAACGTGGTTACAAGGAATAGAAAAAACACTTCTATGGGTGTTTTCATAATTAGAGTCAAGTGTGTGTACATGGTAAACACTTAAACATAAGGCTCTTGAGCAAGAATAAGAAACAAGAATGAGAAGAAAGAAGGGAGGAAGGAATCCTACTTGTTTGGAGAAAGAATGAAAGGTCTTCTTCTCCTCCACGTAGAGTCAGTAGCAATGTGAAGAAGAACAAGAAGACGGCAGGAATAGCAGCTTCAGCCGATGCAGTTGAAGAAGTGGCAAAAGAAGAAGAAATAGCAACAACTCAAGCATGTAGCAGCAACAACACCAACAGTAAGGAGTCTGGCAAGCACAGCAGTAACAGGAGTAGGAAAGGCTTGCACGAGGGGTGATGGGAGAGTTTTTATAAACTCTCACACCTCATGCATGGCACTAGGCCATACATGTGTTGAGGTAAAAAGCCTCTTTAACCACTCAAAGCCACGTTTACCATGCAACCCTCTAGGGTTACATGTAGGGTAAAAAGTGTAGGTCTTCTACCCCATGTGAAATGGGCTTACGTACCCCTAATACGTAAGCAAGAAGTAACCTAAAAAAAATGGTTACCGTAATTGGGCAATAATTTAGCTGGTCTATTTAACCCCATGTTTATGTGTCCTAATGGTGTTCAATCAAGTTGAAATTTCAACCATAAGCTAATGGACATGTTTTACAAATTATGGTGATTTTAGTTTAATTTTTAAAATTTATTTTTTACCCAGCAAAAATTGCCCGAAAAATAGTTGCGTCGACTTAATCTTGAAATCTGTGTGTCAACAATTTTAGATATTTACATTTCTGATATCAGCACATTTTATTAGAAATTATGGCGTTCTCAGATCTCATTTTCATTATAGTATTCTGGTGTCACCCTGTCAGAGCACGCACCTCTAAGTACGACACTAGAATAACATTTATTATTACCAATTAATCCTAAATTAAAGTTAATTACATATCATGATAGTAGTTATGTTTAACAATCAAATTATTCACATTTTTCTAGTAAATAAAATTTTCGAGGCGTTACAATTCTCCCCCACTAAAGAAAATTTAGTCCTCCAAATTTAACAAATAAGACTGTAACGACAAATAATAATGACCTGTAAATAATTCTGGATACTTGGTTTTGATGGCATCTTCCAATTCCCATATTGCTTCTTCTTGTCCTCGTTTATTCCATTGAATCTTTAATAAAGGAACCTCCTTGTTCCGAAGTTGCTTGATTTTTCGGTTGAGGATTTGTACAGGTTTTTCTTCATATGCCAGGTTTTCTTGTACATCTAGGTTCTGATATTCAATAACATACTCTGGATCATAAACATATTTCCTCAACATTGACACGTGAAAGATGTCATGTATATTGGATAATTGAGGTGGAAGTGCCAGTCAGTATGTCATCTCCCCAACTCTTTTTAATATCTCAAACGGTCCAATGTATCTTGGACTCAATTTTCCTTTGATTCCAAATCTCTTGATTCCTCTTCGAGGTGACACTTTAAGGAACACATGATCACCTTGTTGAAATTTCAGCTCTCTTCTTCGTTGATCAGCATAACTTTTTTGTCGGTCTTGGGCAGCTTTCATTCGATCTATCATTAACTTTATAATTTCTGTCGTTTCTTGGATCATTTCAGGTCCAAGAATGTGTGTTTCTTTTAACTCCACCCAACATAGTGGTGATCTACATTGTCGGCCATATAAAGCTTCGAATGGTGCCATTTGAATAGTAGACTGATAGCTATTATTATAAGCAAACTCCATAATTGCTAAATGATGACTCCAATCATTTCCAAATTCTAGGACACAGGCCCGACACATATCCTCAATAATTTGATTTACTCGTTCCGTTTGTCCGTCTGTTTGATGATGAAATGCAGTACTAAACTTCAGCTTGGTTCCCAGTGCATCTTGTAACTCTCTCCAAAAATGTGAAGTGAATCTTGCATCTCTGTCAGAAATAATATCTTTTGGGATTTCATGTAACTGAACAATTTCCTTCAAATACAAAGCTGCTAGTATATTGACTGACCATTTCGTCTTGATAGCCAAGAAGTGAGCTGACTTTGTAAGTCGATCTATTATTACCCATATTGCATCATACCCACTACGTGTTCTGGGTAATCCCACAATAAAATCCATACCAACACTCTCCCATTTCCATTCTGGTACCTCAAGAGGTTTTAATTTCCCTGCGGGTTTCTGGTGTTCAGCCTTTATTTTCTGACATGTTAAACATCTGGCTATAAAATCCACAATGTCTTTCTTCATCTTACACCACCAGAAATTTTTCTTTAAGTCCTGGTACATTTTGACAGCTCCTGGATGAATAGTATAATGTGCTTGATGAGCTTCTTCTAATATTTGTTTTTTGATTTCTGAACTATCCGGTACACACAACCTATTCTGGAATCACAGATTTCCATGTGCATCTTCATGAAAGTTAGGTCTAGTATTCAGTTTCTCTCTGATTTCTATCAGTGTAGGGTCATTGTCTTGTTGTTCTTCAATTTGTCTTAATAGATCTGATTGTACCATCAAATTATCAATCACAACCCTATCTTTTTGTGGTTTAGCTTTTAAACTCAATGTAGAAAATTCTTCCAACAACTTCCATTCTTTAACTTGCAATTGAAATATTCTAGCCACGGGATTTCTACTGAGAGCATCAGCCACAGTATTGCCTTTTCTAGGATGGTACTCAATCTTGAAATCATAATCTTTAATATATTCCATCCACCTTCTTTGCCTCATGTTTAATTCCTTTTGTGAAAATAAATACTTCAAACTTTTATGATCGGAGTACACTATGAATTGATTATGATACAAGTAGTGTCTCCAGAGCTTAAGAGCAAAAACTACCGCTGCCAATTCCAAATCATGTACTGGGTAATTTTTCTCATGAGTATTTAATTGTCTAGAAGCATAAGCAATAACTCTTCCTTCTTGCATCAGAACACATCCTAATCTGATGTTTGATGCATCAGTATAAACTTCAAATGTTTTTCCTTCTACCAGCAAGGTTAAAGCTGGTGCAGATGATAAACATTCCTTCAATATTTGAAATGCTTGCTCACAACTCTCATTCCATTCAAATGCAGTTCCTTTTCGAGTTAGTTGTGTGAGAGGTGAAACAATCCTGGAAAAATCTTTAACAAACCGCCGGTAATAACTAGCCATACCTAGAAAACTTCGAATTTCAGTAAGATTCTTAGGTTGTTCCCACTTTTGTATAGCTTCAATTTTAGAGGTATCTACTGATAATCCCTTTCTAGAAATAACATGTCTTAAGAATGTCACTTGTTCCAACCAAAATTCACATTTACTGAACTTCACATACAATTTATGATCTCGCAACAATTGTAAGGTAACTCGTAAATGTGCTTCATGTTCCTCATACTCCTAGAGTAAATCAATATGTCATCAATAAACACAACTATAAACTGATCCAAATATAATCTGAACACATCATTCATCAAACACATAAATGCAGCAGGTGCATTGGTCAACTCAAATGGCATCACAACAAATTCGTAATGCCCATACCTACTTCAAAAAGCTGTTTTGTGAATATCTTCTTCTTGAATCCTTAATTGATGATACCCGGATCTAAGATCAATCTTTGAAAAATATTGGGCTCCAGACAATTGATCAAATAAATCATCAATTCTAGGAAACGGGTATTTATTCTTAATCGTTAACTAGTTCAATTGTCTATAATCTATGCATAATCGCATAGTCCCATCCTTCCTTTTAACAAATAACACTGGAGCACCCCAGGGAGATGTACTGGGTCTAATGAATCATTTCTCTATCAATTCCATTAATTGTCTTTTTAATTCCTTCAATTCCTCTATTGACATTCGATAAGGCTTTTTTGAAATTGGTGCGGCTCCTGGAACCAATTCAATTGAAAAGTTTACTTCTCTACTAGGTGGTAAACTAGGCAGTTCTTTTGGAAAAACATCAAGAAATTCTCTTACTACCGGAATATCCTTCAATCCCGTAGTGTTCTGATTTATTAGTGTCACAGAAGCCAAATACCCTTGACAGCCTTTTTGTACTAACTTACATGCTTTAACTGCCGAGATTATGGGTATTCTTCTTGTACGGGGTTTATCAAAAGTCATAGAGTAAACTTCTTTACCCAGGAAAGTTACTTGTCTTAATTGGCAATCCAAATTTGCATGATGTTTACCTAGCCAATCTACCCCAAGAATTACATCATAATCCCACATCTCAAGGCATATCAAGTCCCCCGGAAAATTATGTTCCTTGACTAGAATTTGACTAGCAGGGTAATATTCCTTAAGTCTCTTACCCTCACTTAGAGGAGTAGAAACCTCCAACTGTGTAGGTAGTGGAACTGATTGTATTCCTAAAGATCTAGCAAACTCACAGCTAATGAAAGAATGTGTAGCTTCTAAATCAAATAATACATATGCGGGTTTTGAGTTTACTAGTAGTGTACCTTCAATAAGTCCGCCCTCCTGCGAAGACTCAGGTTCCACTTCCTGAATAGCTTGTATACGTCCTTGCTTGGCTCGAGGATTCTGGTTTGCTGGTGCGTTCTTTATCATAGGACAATCGAAATCCGATGTTGAGTACTTCCACATCGGAGACAAGCACCCAACCTATGCCAACAGCTCTCAGTCTTGTGTCCACTAAGGTGGCAATGTCGACACACATCCTTGTTTTCGACCGAAGCTTTTTCTGCTTTCTTAGTGTTTTGCTGAATCTTAGGGGCATTCCCCGACTCAAACTTCCTCTTACGATCAGAAGAACTATCACCAGACCTTCCTTTAATCTTTTCCACAGTATCGTTAGCAGCTTCTAACGCCAAGGATCTTTTAACCATTTTAGAATATATGGTAATCAAGTGAGGTGTTAACTGCGTAATAAAATTTGGACGCAGACCGTTCGTAAATATCTTCGCTTTCAACTTCTCTGTGGCTACTAAATGGGAGCATACTTAGACAATCGGGCAAACTGTGCCTCGTACTCCGACACCGACATTCTGAGTTGCTTTAAGCTAGCAAACTCGTTAGCCTTCTTCTCTTGAACTATCTCGGAGAAATACTGATCATTGAATAATTCCACAAACTCCTCCCAACCAACCTAGTTTGGGTCCTCTAGAGTAGACTCTACTGTTTCCCACCATGCTCAGGCATCACGATCCAATTGAAACATTTCTATGCGTATATTTTCCTCTTCTATACATCGGATCACCTTAAAAATTCTCTCAATATCCTTTAACTAGTTCTTAGCCTCATCCGGATCCGTGCTATCAGCAAATCTTGGAGGATCTAGACTTCGAAAATCCTTAAACAAATTTTTTCCATTGTGGTTGTTATTTTTGGCTACAGTCCTCATCACTCATGTCAGATCGTGCATTAAGCTCTCCATCTTCTTCCAATTCGCATCACTTCCTTCCATAATTAATTTGAGAAATTATCCGAAACATCCAACAATACATATATTAATACCATAACCAAACCATGCTCACATTCAACACATACAAATTTTCAATTTCACATAACATACCACTTTTCATTAACTAACCAAAATATTTACGTTACATTAACATTCTTGTTCTAATAAGCTGGACATATTTACAATACATCCCTAATAAGCCGAAAATAATTACAATACTATCATCATCCTTTAACCTCCCACTACACATTTATATGAAAGTTATATATACAACCACCATTAACAAAATGAGAGGTTACAAAAGTAAGTTCCTCATTCTCTAACTAATCTTCAAGTCTGAACAGCGGACTCCACAGATGGCTGCTGATCTCCCCCAAGCCCATGGTACAGCTCCCTTGCTGCTTCAGAAAGTACTTCGCAATATCCTTCAACATGATGGAGTAATATGTCTTGTCCTAGCTTCAAACTGTCCAGATTACTCATTATCTGGGTCATGGTCTCCAAGGAGGCACGGGGATTTCCAACCAGAAATGTGCCTGTAGTCAAGTTCAACACTTCCTCCTTGATCTGCACATGCGCTTCCCGTTGGGCCTGAGCATACAATTCCACATCTTGACGGAGCATTTCCATCACTGCCACTAGTCATTCCTCAGCATTCATGTCCATGCTGTAGCAAATAACAAGTTAAGTACCTACATATTTACAAAATCACTATTACCTTTATAACTAATCCCAAGTTTCTACCCCAACTCACTGGTCATTCCCTAGGTTTACGGAACCTAAGGCTCTGATACCAAATTATCTGTCACGTCCTAATAAATGTCTATTATTGGAAATGACAGAGAAACAAACTTAATAAGCAGAGCTGATGTTATTACACGTCTGTAACTAACATTGTGGAAGCTTAATGTACATAATATTCCTCTCTAGCATCCATAAGAGGAGTAAGAAAGAGAAGATTTTATTACATTCCATTTCTACATCACTAAAGAAAAAGAAAGCTATTGGACTTAGGAGAACTGATCGACCGCTCAACACACCCCCTTAAGCATTGTGTTCATCTTGCTCACCAGAAAAAGTAGGATTTGATGAGCTAACTAGCCCAGTAGGATTCAATCTTCTAGTTAAAAGGATTAAGATAATCAAGAACAAGATAAGAAATTCAATTGCTAGTAATGCGGGATAACATGATGACCATGTCAACAGATATCAATTATGAGATAGGATTACTGAATTAAGAGCACATAGCCAAGAATTTAAAATAACATTTACATTCTGGTTCAAATGTATATCCAACTCATGATAAGATAACATGATGACTAATCAAGCTAGTATTTGATGCAATGCCAAGCATCCACAGATCCTTTATCGTTTCGTACGGCCACTAAATGAATTCGGGTGCTCCTCCCAGAACTGGACCAGCCCCATTTGCACAGGCATATATCTCATTTGAGTCTAGGGACCCAATAATTGTCATCACAAGTCATTCATAAGCAAATGTGGTACGCAAGTACTCAACGCTCTTATATAACCAAAGTTTAGGAATTAAGGTCAATGAATACTGAAAGTTGTAACCAAATAGGAATTAATTGTACTTGGGAGGTTTCAAGGATAATCCAAAGTAGGATATGAAAAGTAATTGGATGATCTCTCTTAGTGATAGCTTGGTAGAAACCCAAGAGAATGAGGGGAACAACTTGCTAGGCTATTAGCATGATGAATCAACAAGAGATTGGGCAAGACAAGGTGCTGGAAAGCAAGACTGGATAGTGTATGTCGACAGCCAGAGAGTGGCTATCGACAGCTATTGCCTTCCAAAACCAGATTTTTGGAGTCTGGCCACTACCTGTTGACAGGCCAAGGTCGGCTGTCGACAGGTGAAGAACATCTGTCAACAGATGAGGGCTATCTGTCGACAGCTACTAGTGCTCTGCACAATCCTGGGTTTTGGAAGCATGATTCCTGTCGACAGGTGAGTTCTGTCTGTCGACAGGTGCAGTGTAAACTTCCAGAAAACATGCAAAACTACCACGAGATACTCTACTAAGTATTCCTATGATTCCTACCATGCTGAACAACATAAAAAAGGATCTGGTATACAGTTCTAAACACTATTGACATGAGGGGAACAAGGAGTACAGTAGGAGTATGTTGTGGCATGGAAATCTAAGGCAAGATGATAACTAGACTTGCAACACCTCCTGTCGACATTTTCTTGTATCTAATAGAATGAGTTTCACAATATGCTTGAACACAACACAAACTTTAGCTAAAACGTGGTTACAAGGAATAGAATAAACACTTCTATGGGTGTTTTCAGAATTAGAGTCATGTGTGTACATGGTAAACATCTAAACATGAGGCTCTTGAGCAAGAATAAGAAACAAGAATGAGAAGAAAGAAGGAAGGAAGGAATCCTACTTGTCTGGAGAAAGAATGAAAGGTCTTCTTCTCCTCCACGTAGAGTCAATAGCAGTGTGAAGAAGAACAAGAAGATGGCAGGAATAGTAGCTTCAACCAATGAAGTTGAAGAAGTGGCAAAAGAAGAAGAAACAACAACAGCTCAAGCATGCAGCATCAACAACACCAACAACAAGGAGACTTGCACGAGGGGTGAATGGAGAGTTTTTATAAACTCTCACACCTCATGCATGCATGACACGTAGGCCATATATGTGTTGAGGTAAAAAGCCTCTTTAACCACTCAAAGCCACATTTACCATGCAACCCTCAAGGGTTACACGTAGGGTAAAAAGTGTAGGTTTTCTCCCCATGAGAAATGGGCTTACGTAGCCCCTAATACGTAAGCAAGAAATAACCCAAAAAAATGGTTACCGTAATTGGGCGATAATTCAGTTGGCCCATTTGACCCCATGTTTATGTGTCCTAATGGTGTTCAATCAAGTTGAAATTTCAACCATAAGCTAATGGAAAGGTTTTACAAATTATGGTGATTTTACTTTAATTTTTAGAATTTATTTTTCACCCAACAAAATTTTCCTCGAAAATAGTTACGTCGACAATCTTGAAATCCGCACATCAACAATTCTAGATATTTACATTTCTGATATCAGCACATTTTTCTAGAAATTATGGTGTTCTCGGATCTCATTTTCGTTACAGTATTCCAGTGTCGCCCTGTCGGAGCACGCACCCCTGAGTACGACACTGGAATAACATTTATTATTACCAATTAATCCTAAATTAAAGTTAATTACATCTCATGATAGTAATTATGTTTAACAATCAAATTATTCACATTTTTTTAGTAAATAAAATTTTCGGGGCGTTACAGGCATGACATGGTATAAGCAATTAAATCTATCACATGATTCCTTTTAACATGTAGCACTTTCAATTGTTATCAAGCTAGAGTATGAACTTAGCACAAAGCATTCTCATGGTAGATGGAGTCGAGTAATCATCAAGATCAATTAAAATAGAGATTCATGTTCTTATGGCTTTCATGTGGGTTGATAACTTTTAGGCCATTGATCAACTAAATAACATGATATCACAGTAAGACATGCACATGGTTAACTGTACAACTAAAGAAAACAGTCTCGGGTTCGTCACTGTATCGCAACGGGTTCAAGCGTCGCCATTCTGAAGACCGTACATAGTAAAAATATGACTCTGCATGAAATCACTAAATCGCGATGGTTTAGTTTGTCGCCTTCATGTCGCGACAGGCTAACATGTCGTTACGGGGTTCAAAACGTGACGGGTTTATCAATCACCTTCATAACGCTATTATCGAAGGGTCGCCATGACTTCGAATTGCGATGGCTCTATAAGTCGCGTTATTGAAGTGTTTTCGAACTCAAAATATAAAAGTTGCTCAGAAATCAAGGGCGGGAAATAAAGTCAAATCACGATGGTATGATCGGCCGCATTCTTGAAGGGTGCTGAAATCCATGTGGCACACAGTTTGATGTGTCAGGACTGTCGGGACAGACTCTTAAACACGACGGGGTGTTTGGTCACTTTTTGGGAAAACATGATGGTTTAGTATGTCGCATTCAGGTCATGAAGAATGTGACGTCTGGAGTGGTCCCGTTCATTGTTCTTGCCCGAAAATAGTAAAAACGATGCAGTTCTTCATGATTGACCTATAACTCGAAATCTAGAGGTTCTTGGACAAAACTCTGATCATGAAAAGTGTAGAGGACGACGAGCAAAATAGAACTAAGCTTTGGGTTGACCCAATTCGACCTCGGTTTGTGTGAATCACAGTATGAACACGAAAAGCCCTAAACATACTTGACTCTTGAAAAATGCTTAATACAACTAACATGCTCAATAAAAATTAGGCAAATAGATGCATATGAAACTAGACTCGATGCTCTTTCATGTAGTATGTGCTACGTTTCTTTTAAGCCCGAGAACACCTACCTTTGGATCGTTATAAGACAAGGTCGCAGCAGCACGAGGGTTGGAGAAGAAGCTCGGTTTGTGGTCGATCCTCTCCTCTTCTGGTTCCCTAGCTCGACCTCTCATGACCCCAACTTAATGGTAACCCTTCCCCAAGAGAGTTGTGATGATTATTTATAGATCTAGGGTTAATTCAAGTCCTAATGTAACTAGGAAAGTCGGGTTGCGATTCTAGCTTGGTCCCTTCCAAGAATTGATGATTCCCCTTCCAATCTAGGTGGAATAGCTATTAAGAAACCTCCCATAGTGGTTGTGCACAAATTTATGTTAGTTTCAGGGGTCCACTAACCATATGTTTAACCCTAATTAGCCTTTTCAATTTAAGCTCAATTAAACCTACAAATTTTGGGGATTTGATGTCATTTAGTTTTTGTTCATTGGTCCAATAAGAGTTGTTTGGCCCAAATAAAATTAAATAGTGGATTCCACTTATTGGAAGTCTAACCAAACTTTTATTTTGTTTTTATTTAAACATTTTGAATTATTACGATAGTATTGACTATTTTTTAATTTTAAATCAATTAAATTTTCGGGGTGTTACAGTTCAAGTAAACCATATCAAACCCATCAAGGGGAGCCTTATATTCAGGGGGAGCATAAACAAAAGGGGAGATGAAAGTCCATGACAAACATTGTTGAACCCCTCTCCTACAAACTCACAACATACTGGTAAGAAATCTTTACAAAAGAGGGTAAATACAAATGGTAAGATCCTTCCTTTTTGATTATTGACAAAAAGGAGGAGAGTATGTTTAAACTATGAATTTTCTGTTTATTCCATGTTTTGGGTATCTTTGTCAGAAAATTCTCATAAGTTTTGCCATCACTAAAAATGGAGAAATTATTGAACCACTCTTATATTTTATCCTCTTATTTTGATGATAACAAAACTCATGATTAAGTTAAATATCTTGAATATATTTAATATCATGTTTTCCTCATAAATATAACATATTATGACACTGTCGTTTCATGATTTGCACTGGAAAGCTCAATTGATTGTTGTTCAATGCATATCGATTACTGACTAAGTGCCACATTGATTGGAGAACAAAGGTTCCATCGATTACTATTAGAATAACACATTGATTACTGTTTTACATGTCATGTCGATTGCACTTCATGGATTGATGTTTGAGTCAAACATCGATTGCCTTATACATTAATTGCTTCAGTTATAGCATCGATTGCCTTTTAACATTGATTGCCTCATAACATCGATTGCTTTACTTAAACATCGATTACTATTATAAATCAAACTTTGATTGCTTCATTTAAACATCGATTGCTTCACTTAGACATCGATTGCCTTCATGAACATCGAATGTCTTTATAAAACATCGATTGCCTCTAAAATATCGATTGCCCTTGTGAAATATCGATCGTCTTTAAATAAACATCGATTGCCTCCATATTTCCAATCTTTCAAAATGTCTTTGGCACCCAAATAAAATTTCAAATGTACCTCATATGCTTTACCTATTATTTCCCTGACCGGAGATCTTTTTGCCTATCTTATAGGATCTTTTCCTTCCTGCAAGAAAGAAAAGCATCTACCTACTATTTCTAGCTATCAGCAGGAAATGTGGACATAAGGCAAAAGAGGTAAGGGCTATCTGACAACAGACTTCTAGAGTCTAAACATCTGCCTTGCAATTAATATCTGCAGGTTCACTTCTACTCATAGTTAACATTTTGAACCTGTTGTTGGCATCCTTGGAAGTGCGCACCAGCTAGAACATCTTCCTCCATTCCAAGTAACCAATAGGCATAAGAAAGAAGTCATTAGACTCAAAAGAAGGAGAGCAGAAGAAGAAGATAGCCAAGAAATTCCAACGGCCATCTGTCAATGGATCTCTTCAAGCTACTCCATAAAAGGGAGAAGCAAAAGCAGAAGAATGAGAATAAGAGAGAAAAACTAGAAGATCATTCAAGGAGTATACATCCAGTGAGCATCCAACTCTATACACAATCAAAGCAAGAAAGGAAGAGCTCGAGCCCATTCAAGCAGAAGCATTCAAGTTGTCTTCCTTCTTCCTCGTTCTCTCTTTGTGTGCCTTTGTGTATTCGCGCGAGAGAGAGAGAGAGTTGGGGGTTTAGCCTAAAGAGAGTATTGTCTTGTAAACTCTTTCCTTATTAGGCTCAGTCTCAGATCAAGCATTTCATTGTCTACCTTGAGCTTGATCTAGGGGCTTTAGGTCCAAGCTTCTGTGTTCAGAAGTATTCCTCTTCAGTTGAGAAGAGAAGGCTTGCAGTGCAAGCGTTCCCCTTATGTTAAGGGAAGAACTGCATTGGGGTTTGTACCAGGAGGTTGGCTTCTTAACCTGTAAAAGAAGTGGGTTGTCTTCTTACCTGGAAACTGAAGAAGACTAGCTTGTGTCTGGTAGTGTAACCACATTGGGGTTTGTTCCAGCAAGTTTGCTTCTAAGACTATAAAAGAAGTGGGCTGCCTTCTTGCCCGAGAAAGAGAAAAAGGACCAGTAGGGGCTGGGTGTTGTATGTCCTATTGAGCAACTACCCCTAAGTCTTTAAATAATAATGATTTTTCTATGACAAATCTTTAAATATATATTTTGCTTCTAAATATGTATTTTCCATAGTATAGATATATCACAAAAATTTCTAGACAGATTCAATGCCCAAAATTTTCTAAGGCACAGACTATCTCTGTAGCCTACTAAATTTGACTGATGTATTCGACTAATTCGACTCATTCAGAAGCTCAGTCACAAGTCTTGAAAATCTTTCTAAGTCCACAACGTTACACTGTATTCGACTCATGACTTCGACTCATACAGTCGAATGTCTCTTACACTGTATTCGACTCATGACTTCGACTCATACAGTCGAATGTCTTTTACACTGTATTCGACTCATGACTTCGACTCATACAGTCGAATGTCTTTTACACTGTATTCGACTCATGACTTCGACTCACTTTTTACACTGTATTCGATTCAAGACTTCGACTCACAGTTAAACATCATTCGACTCACCACCTCGACTCAGTCTTACACTACATTCGACTGATGGTTGCTCTATTGTAGTCGACTTACATAGCTTCTACTGTAGTTAAATCATGCTTACTTCTAAGTCGAATTACCTATTCTACTGCATTTGACTACACTGTTAGTTGTGTACTTGTACCTTTGTCAGTTCTATCTGTCAGGAAATATTTCTATCTTAAACTTCTTAAGTATAAAATTAGTGACAAATTTCATGTTCATTATTTTAATATATTTCTTCTGACAAAATTCAGTACATTCAAATTTATGCAAAATATTCTTTGCAATTTATTTCTAGTCTTACAGTCTTAGTGTCCTTTGCCTCAGTCTATATCTTCTAAGAGACACAAAGCATTTATGTAAGTTTCAGACGCATGGCTTCTGACCATCTCACCTACCACTAACAGACCCATACTTTACCTTTTTGTCTGTCTGCTTTATTTTCTGAAATGACTAAGAATACTAGGTTCCATACTATTTGTTGTACTCCACTGACCCACCTACCACAAAGGTATGGAGATGCTTTTGTCTTTGTCTTATCTTTGCTAAATAGGCATTTATTGGAGTACATGTCTGGCATGGGTTACTCAGCTCAAGACTTTAAATACCTTATCTTCTAGCTATAGCAACTGCTCCTATTTCTGAAGACCTTGGAAAGAGACCAAAATTCATGGCCCTTCGGATAAAACTTCCAAGATCCAAAGGATCCCCAAGACTATCTCCAAACGACTAAGAACACAACGGCTATCTTACTCCAACGGCTATCTTCTCCAAACGGCTAGTTTTTGAAGACTATAAAAAATGAAGAAAGCTCTTGAAGAAACAACGAGGCATAGTGTTCAAGACAATTTCTTGAAAACTCATCTTGCGTTCTTCAAGCTCTCTCAAAGCCTTCCTGCTCAAGTTCTTATTTGAGAGAATCTCTTCAGAAATTCCTGTTCTGAAGATCTGTCTTTTGGGTGGCGACTGTAATTGCTTTTATTTCAAAGTCCACCCAAGTAGCTTCAGCTAGGATTTAGATTGAACTCCTTATCTTTCAATCCTGCTGGAAAATGTGTGTTCTATACTCATTCTTGAGGCAAACACACAACAGTTTCTTCCTTCATTTCTGTTGTAATTTCTGCAGAAATTTGATTCTGCATTGCCCCTCTTGTGAAGGGAAGGCCTTTGGTATAAGACAGTCTTGTTTACCCCTGTTTTGGGGAAGACTTGCTTTGGAGCAGGTGGGTCTTGTAATTTCCTCTCAAGGGTGAGAGAAGGCCAAGTTGATTGGCAGTTTAGTGAAATCTCAAGTGGTTGGCTTGAGGACTGGATGTAGGACTTCCATGTGGGAAGGGCCGAACCAGGATAAATCTCTTGTGCAATTTTCTGTGTGATTGTTTTCCGCCAAGTTCACACTTGAATCACACACACCACACCAAGTACTAACACATCTACTTAGTGTTGTGTTTTTTTCAGAAGAATTTTGAAAAGTTAGAAAGTCCTATTCACCCCCCCTCTAGGACTGTGAATCTGCCACTTCAATCCAACATGTCCTTAAGGGGGATTGTACCCTTGGTTAATGAAATTCCAAGAGTTTGCTTGAGGACTGGACGTAGGTCTTCTATTGGGAAAGGCCGAACCAGAATAAATCTCTGTGTTCCTTGTGTGCTTACGTCCGCGCCTTTAATTTCCATTGCACACGTTTATTTATACTAACCAAACATTTTCAAGTGGTGATTTCTATTTCAGTTTTTCAAACTACCTATTCACCCCCCTCTAGGTTAGTCTTGTTGCCTTATCAAGTGGGCCAACAAGTTTCATAGTGTGTTTTTCAAGACAGCTACGTGCCTTATAAAGACATCTGTAAGCGTCATTCAGAATGTCAAGTTTCCAGAATTTAAGGAAAAGATCTTTGGCAGTTGCACTGCGCGCCAAGCATGTGTTTATTCCTCTTTGAATGCTCACCTAACCTAGTACTTTTCAAGGGACAAAACTTTCTCTCTGGAACAGATAGATATTTCTTAAAAATGACTTGTCTCTTACTTTCTATTATTATTATATCTCTTACAAGTTTAACCATGAGTTAGAGAAAAGACTTTGCATGGTATGGTGTTTGCAGATATCTATTAAAGCTATCTAATAGAGCCATTATCTAGAAAATTTGGAAGTCGTTGACACTCAAAGATCTAATGATGGACCTCTCAAATAGTCTCAAGACTCAATGTTCAAATTCAAACGGCTATTTCCCAACAGGAGAAAAGAGCTCTGAAGGTTATATAAGGAGCTGAAGTTTGAAATACAAGATACATGCGTGCGTGTATACAACTACAAGATCCTTGGACGTCACTTTGTCTATCAGAGTGACCATTGTCATAGCAAAGTAGTAACTTTTTTATCTGTGTTTCTTGTTGATAGCTATAGAGTCGACATCGGAAATGATGTTTGACGTTGTAGTGTTCGATGGAAAGATGAAGAATTTCAATATACGAAGATTGAAGATGCAGTCCTTATTAGTAAAATAGGGATTGAGCAAGATAGTTAAAGGCAAAGAGGCCCTACTGGTCGAGTGGAAAAATGAAGAAATAGAAGAATACTTGGAGCGTGCTCTTGCAGCAATTTGTCTGTGTTTGATAGATGATGTGTTGAGAGAAGTTGCCAATAAACACATTCTAACGACACTCTATCTCAAGATCGAGTCAAGGTACATGAAAAAGTGAAATTTCATGGAATTTTAGAAATTTCAAAAGTCCTCTAGTTTCTCTCTCTAGGCGATCCTAGATAGAGAAGCTCTACCCTTTTTTGGCCGTGCCTTCTCTCTCTGTTGTTGTCGGGGGGGGCTTATGCCTCCCCCTAACCCCCTACAGTTTGCTTCCTCCCAACCAGCTTCTGTTGTGGCTGCTCCTGCCGGATCTGCTGCCATTCCTTTTGCTGGTTCTGTTGGGTCTCCGCCAGCCTCCACTACTCTTACTGCTTTAGGGGTGCCCCCTACTTAGGGGCTCCTCCTTCTGTGCTCATTGCTTCAGGTGCGCCTCCCTCTGGTTCTGCCAACCCTTGGCCCAAGCTGCGTTAGCTTTCCCTCCTGCCCCATGTCCTTTGCCCAAGCAGTTTTGAAATCGATCCAGCCACCTGCTCTCGCTCTTGATCCTCATCCTCTAGTGTGCACTGATTCGGGTGAACTGGCTGCCTTCTTCTCCCTTGAAGAGATCAAGTGTAACGCCCCGACGCTGAATATCGGAGCAAAATTACAGTTATTAAATAGTACAGAGCGAGAAAATAAATACAAACCATTTCACAAATGGAATAATACTAAATGAACTCCAATTCCATTAATAATCCACCAAACTTCATTACAATCACTAATATCTCATCAACTTCATGAACTAACTATTACATCAACGTATCAGAGCCAAAAACTAGGGCCTATAGTACTTTATTGAAAATCAAAATAATACATCAAAACTATCTGACTCATTCTATACTAACTAACTACTAAAGCAATGGTTGCTGATAAGGGTCACTCCTGAACGTCATCCTCAGTCCCATCCTCGTGAGTGTGGTCATCATCAAACTCACCTAAAACACATTAAATAAAAACACAGGATGAGCAAATAATGCCAGTAGGACTTAATATCTCATGAACACAAGCATGGTTTAAATAATTAATGTCTTAATGGTAGGTTAACTAGAGAGAATAGTCATGTAGGACAAGTAATGATAAAGAGAGAACAATAGCATCTGGCATAGGGAAAATAGCACAACAAGAATGATAATAGAATGGCCATGTAACGATATAGTATGTAAATTGCACAACGGTGCACTAGTAACGATAATGATTGCACTGGTATAGATAGCACTTTGATTGTCATAGATTAATCATGATAGTATGATGGCGCTGGATGCATGTCGTAACACATCCTTGATCATTTTAACTCCCATGGGCACTAGCACTTTTCGGGCATTCCTCCTAGGACCTGATTGGGCCCCATTGCACTGGCATCAGTCATTTCTTTATCTTGACAATCACATGAATGGCCAATAAAGTACCAAGAAATAGATGAGGGTAGTAGAGAGAACGTGAACAGATAAGAGGATATAAATAGTAGAGGAGATAGGGACAATATCGTAAAAACACGAGAAACAATGATCGTCATAGTTGCGCGGTATCGGGTCGGGTACCGGCAGTCTGGTAGAAATCATCACCGCCCACTAGCCGTGTTGTGTACACAGGCTAGATGGTCCGGCGTGATCACAAGATAAGGAGAGAACATACTAAGGCCATGGACCGTACTGATCCCTAAGATGTAACGGGTTTTAGGGTACAACCAGCTCGTCGGCAATGGACGTATGCCAAAGCCAAGAAGACTTACGGAGGCCTTGACAAGGAGTCCCTGGCCCAGTCGAGAGTATTCCCGATGGAGAGGTGGTCCAAGTCAAGAGAAAGTGTGTAGAAAACGTGTCCGTCGTGCCTCGAGTGCTCGAAGGCCGGGGGAAATGGTAATGGTGTACAAAGCACACGTATAAAACGTAGACAAACATGATTAATTAAATAGGGAAATTTAGTCATTTATTTCGCTAATTTACCATATACATTATTGCATAAATTATTAGGGTCAAATGACAATTAATAATATTATGTGTGTGCAAGTGTAAAGAAATCTTAAGGATATGATAAGTCGTGTAAATGTGCTTAAAAATATTTAATTTTATATAATTATTGTCATTTATTAATTTACCAGGTCGAATTAACTATAGCATGGTTTAAGCATGGCTAATTAAGGGGTATAAAGCCTAAACAGTAGGGGCATATGCACAATTTTTAGTTTTGGTCGAATTCTTTAAATCGCGGTGGGCCTACCCGTCGTGATTCAGATCGCGACGGGGCGGCTGGGCGCGTCAGGTGGACCGGCTGGTCTGGCCCGGTCTGGGGTGGAAATTGCGGTGGCTTATGCTGCCGCATTTTTGACGCGACGCCACTGCCCGACGCGACCCCCTAATATCGCGGTGGGTCGCGCCGACGCGATATCAGGTAGGGTCGCCCCTTTTCCCCTTTTTCTAGGGTGCATCCTCTTCGATATCTGGTCATAATAAATTCCATATAAAATCGCACGGTAATCCAAAAATCACGAAACCATTTGTAAACAAAAGTAGATATGTAGTTTTATCAACATGCACAATTAATTTGAGAATAGACAAGGTTTAGGCATGCTTTGATCAAGTTACATTTCAATGATCTAAACATGCACAGTCAAGGTTCAAAGAATTAATTAGAGATGGATACATCATGAAAATTAGGCAAACCAGAGGCATTTGGAAGTAACATGATGTAGTATTTATGAGAATTTTCTCATGGCATGGGGTCATGTATGCTCGAGGTTTAAGAGTACATGGAACTGACAGGGATTCAAAGAATTAATTCTCCCTCATGGGAGATCGAAATAGAGCGAAACCAGAGGGCTTTTGCTCGGGAACATGAAGTCTTCCTAAGGTAATTTTCACAAGGATTGAGCTTGAGAGATTGCCGACCTTTTTTGCGGAGTAAAAAAAAACCCTAGTTGGTGACGAAAAATGAAGAGGAAAATCCCTTGCTCTAGCTCCTCTCCTCCTTGCCTCTTCATCCTCAGCACTTCTCCTTTGTTTCCCAAAGTCTCAGCATGCAAATGAGGGTTGAGAGGGTCGGATTAGAGTGGTTTTGATGGTTAATAGAGTCCTAGCCATTCTAAGAGTCCTCTTTTTCATTAAACTCTAATTTTTTCTTATTTATCCCCTAATTCTCTTAATTATCCACCTAATAGGATTGGGAAGAGAGACAATTTCGTGGCCAAGGATTTAGGTTGGGGTGAGGACTCTTATTTTGGATATTTATGGGTTATTTAGTATTTATCCTAACCTTTTACTATTTACTAATTAATAAATTTCGAAATTTGGGATAATTATTTCCCATCCTATGATGGGCTCCACTTTATTAGACCCATTATTTTGTAATTGAACCATTTACACAACCCATTAGGGTTTTATCTTAATGAGCTTGATTTAATTCCTTTTTATTTAACTTATTGCTCATTTATTCTAATTAAATCTATTTTTCTCATTTATTAAAAATAGAAATTTTATTTTATTTAGGTTTTAAAAATCACGGGTGCTACATCCTCCCCCTCTTAAAAAGAATTTGGTTCCCAAATTCATATGATCGTAAGAGGAAGAATGACTTACTGAATAACTCTGGATAATTTTGTCGCACCTAAACCAATTCCAGATGCATCGGTGTAGACTGAGAATCCTGCGCCTTCGACTGGCAATGCGAGGACAGGTGCAGATGTCAATAATTGCTTGAGTGTCTGAAATCTCTTCTCGCACTCCTTGCTCCAGACATACGGGTTCTCTTTCTACGTGAGATGCGTAAGAGGTACAGCTATCTTGGAGAAGTCTTTTATGAACTGTCTATAATATCCAGCCAGTCCAAGAAAGCTCCTGATCTCTGTGACATTAGTCGGCCTTTCCCAGTTGAGCACGGCTTCTACCTTGGAAGGATCAACAGCGATACCATCCTTGGAAATAACATGGCCTAGGAATGACACATCCTCGAGCCAGAATTCACACTTGCTCAATTTGGCGTAGAGTTGATTGTCCCATAAGATTTGCAGAGTGATCCTCAGATGCTCCTCACGCTCTTCCTTGGTCTTGGAGTATATCAGAATATCATCAATAAAGACCACGACGAACTTGTCGAGGTAGGGCCGATAGATGTTGTTCATTAGTTGCATAAAAACTGCAAGAGCATTGGTTAGTCCAAAAGGCATGACTACAAATTCGTAATGACAGTACCTGCTCCTGAAAGCTGTCTTGTAAATATCTGCATCTTTAATCCGCATTTGATGATATCCCGATCTAAGGTCAATCTTAGAAAAAAATATTTTGCTCCTGATATCTGATCAAATAATTCATCGACATGAGGCAGAGGGTATTTGTTCTTGATAGTGATATTATTCAGCTGCATGTAGTCGATGCATAACCTCATAGATCCGTCCTTCTTCTTGACGAACAACACTGGTGCTCCCCAAGGAGATGTACTCGGCCTAATAAATTCCTTTTCTAGAAATTCCATCAGTTGCTCTTTCAACTCTTTCAATTCAGTGGGGGACATCCTATAGGGTTGCCGTGAAACTGGTGCAGCTCCAGATATGAGATCAATTGAGAAATTCACATCTCTCTCGGGTGGAATGTCTGGCAGCTCATCGGAAAACACATCGGGATATTCTTGTACTATATGAATGTCTGATAACTTGGTTGCTTTCTTCTCAACTACAATTGCGGCAAGAAATGCCACACAACCCTTTCTTATCATGTTTTGTGCCTTTATGGCAGAGACGAGAGATAAGTGCCTCTTATGTCTACGTCTCGTAAAGGTTAACTTAGAGAATTCACTAAAGGAAATTTTTCCTCTTCTACAATCCACGATAGCCCCATACGTGGATAGCCAATCGGCTCCCAGAATGACATCGTAGCCCTCCATGGGCATACATATCAAATCAGCTCTAAGATTGAGATCACCAATCTTAACATCAGCTAAAGGAAAATACTTATTCAATTGAGCCTTTTCTCCCAATGGTGTAGTAACATGCAATTTAAAACCCATAGATGCAGGTTGTTCAGTTAATGTATCCACAAATGCTTGTGATATAAATGAATTTGTTGCACCAATGTCAAATAAAACAAATGCTGATTGGGAAAAGACAGGTAGTGTACCTTCCACCACTCCACCTTCCTCGGTGGTCTCAACTTTATGCAGTGCCTAAAGTCTGCCTGGCTTCTTTGGTCCCATCGGACGCTTCTCATTTTCTTTCAGTAATGGGCATTCGGGAATCCAATGCTCTCTGCTCCCACAACGAAGGCATGCAGCTGCCTTCCTCCAACATTCTTCTGTCGTGTGACCAAGCTTGTCACAATGCTTGCATCTTGGTTTGTTGTTCGGAGCAATAGTGGTGGGGACTTTGGGCTTCCGCTCCTGGCTTGACCCGTCAGTGATACTTAACGGCCTTTTCTTGCCATTAGTAGGCTTGCTTGATACTCCGGATGTCTGCTCCTTCTTGACCATCCTGCCCTTGATGCGATCAGTGAGTTCGGTCGCATCTTCCAGCAATTGTGCCCTTCTGACCATTTCCGGATAAGTTTGAATGTCCATAGGTGTCAGCTGTGTAATGTAGGAGGGCCTGAGTCCATTAAGAAAGCGCTTTGCCTTCATTTTTTCAGTGCCTACCAGGTGATTGGCATAGCGTGCCAACCAAGAAAACTGAGCATCATACTCAGCAACAGTGAGATTCCTCTGCTTGAGGGCTGCAAATTCAGAGGCTTTCCTTTCTTGGACTCGTTCTGAAAAATATTTGGTGTTGAAATGCTCCTTGAACTCATTCCAGGTAAATTGTGCATCTGCCCTGGTGGCCTCGATGGATTCCCACCACGCACGGGCGTCCCTTTCTAATTGGAATGTTGCTAATAATACCTTGTCACCATCCGCGCACTGCATAACGCAGAAAATACGTTCAATTTCTTTTAGCCAATTCTCTGCCTCGTCAGGGTCAGTGGTCCCACTGAATCGAGGCAGATTTAGATTGCGGAAATTCCTATATAATTCACCAGCTCCTCGGTTATTGTTGTTATTGTTGGCTCCAGTAGCTTAAAGTAAGGCTTGAGTAAGCTGCTAAATAGTCTGCTGCATGTCACGGAGTTGTGCATGCTCCGCTGCCATTGTTGATGTTTAAATTCCTTTAAAAGACAATGTTTAATGTAAGTTACTAAGTTTGCACTAAGTTGTGCGTGTGTGAGTTTATTTTATCTTATTACCCAAGGTTCTACCCATCTCACATAGGTATGGAGTTAGACTCTAAGTCAAGGCAGGTCAAACCTAGATCATCCTATACTTAAGAATAACCTAGGCTCTGATACCACAAAACTGTAATGCCCCGACGCGGAATATCATAGCAGAATTACAGTTATTAAATAGTACAAAGTGAGAAAATAAATACAAACCATTTCACAAATGGAATAATACTAATGAACTCTAATTCCATTAATGATCCAACAAACTTCATTACAATCACTAATATCTCATCAACTTCATGAACTAACTATTACATCAACGTATCAGAGCCAAAAACTAGGGCCCAGAGTACTTTATTGAAAATCAAACTAATACATCAAAACTATCTGACTCATTCTATACTAACTAACTACTAAAGCAATGGTTGTTGATAAGGGTCACTCCTGAACGTCATCCTCAGTCCCATCCTCGTGAGTGTGGTCATCATCAAACTCACCTGAAACACATTAAATAAAAACGCAGGATGAGCGAATAACGCCTAGTAGGACTTAATATCTCATGAACACAAGCATGGTTTAAATAATTAATGTCTTAATGGCAGGTTAACTAGAGAGAATAGTCATGTAGAACAAGTAATGATAACGAGAGAACAATAGCATCTGGCATAGGGAGAATAGCACAACAAGAATGATAATAGAATGGTCATGTAACGATATACCATGTAAATTACACAACGGTGCACTAGTAATGATAATGATTGCACTGGTATAGATAGCACTTTGATTGTCATAGATTAATCTTGATAGTATGATGGCACTAGATGCATGCCGTAACACATCCTTGATCATTTTAACTCCCATGGGCACTAGCACTTTTCGAGCGCTCCTCCCAGGACCTGATCGGGCCCCATTGCGCTGGCATTAGTCATTTCTTTATCTTGACAATCACATGAATGGCCAATAGAGTACCAAGAAATAGTTGAGGGTAGTAGAGAGAACGTGAACAGATAAGAGGATATAGATAGTAGAGGAGATAGGGACAATATCGTAAAAACACAAGAAACAACGATGGTCACAGTTGCGCGGCACCGGGTCGGGTACCGGCAGTCTGGTAGAAATCATCACCGCCCACTAGCCGTGCTATGTACATAGGGTAGATGGTCCGGCGTGATCACAAGATAAGGAGAGAACATACTAAGGCCATGGATCGTACTGATCCCTAAGATGTAACGGGTTTTAGGGTACAACCAGCTCGTCGGCAATGGACGTACGCCAAAGCCAAGAAGACTTACAGAGGCCTTGACAAGGAGTCTCTGGCCCAATCGAGAGTATTTCCGATGGAGAGGTGGTCCAAGTCAAGAGAAAGTGTGTAGAAAACGTGTTCGTCGTGCCTCGAGTGCTCGAAGGCCAAGGGAAACGGTAACGGTGTACAAAGCACACGTATAAAACGTAGACAAACGTAATTAATTAAATAGGGAAACTTTGTCATTCATTTCTCTAATTTACCAGATACATTATTGCATTAATTATTAGGGTCAAATGGTAATTAATAATGTTATGTGTGTGCAAGTGTAAAGAAATCTTGAGGATATGATAAGTCGTACAAATGTCCTTAAAAATAATTAATTTTATATCATTATTGCCATTTATTAATTTACCAAGTCGAATTAACTATAACATGGTTTAAGCATGGCTAATTAAGGGGTATAAAGACTAAACAGTAGGGGCATATGCACAATTTTTAGTTCTGGTCGAATTCTTTAAATCGCGGTGGGCCTACCCGTTGCGATTCAGATCGCGACAGGGCGGCCGAGCGCGTCAGGTGGACCGGTCGGTCTGGCCCGGTCCGGGGTGGAAATGTCGGCGACTTATGCCGCCACATTTTTGACGCGACGCCACAGTCCGGCGCGACCCCCCTGATATCGCGGTGGGTCACGCCGATGCGATATCAAGTAGGGTCGCCCCTTTTCCCCTTTTTTCAGGGTGCATCCTCTTCGATACCTGGTCATACTAAATTCCATATAAAATCACACAGTAATCCAAAAATCACGAAACTAGTTGAAAACGAAAGTAGATATGTAGTTTTATCAACATTAATTTGAGAATAGACAAGGTTTAGGCATGCTTTGATCAAGTTACATTTCAATAACCTAAACATACACAGTCAAGATTCAACGAATTAATTAGAGATGATACATCTTGAAAATTAGGTAAACCATAGGCGTTTAGAAGCTAACATGATGTAGTATTTATGAAAATTTTATCATGGCATAGGGTCATGTATGCTCGAGGTTTAAGAGTAAACATGAAGGGTTGGGTACATGGAACTGACAGGGATTCAAAGAATTAATTCTCCCTCATGGGAGATCGAAATGGAGCGAAACCAGAGGACTTTTGCTTGGAAACATGAAGTCTTCCTAGGATAATTTTTACACGGATTTGGCTTTAGAGATTGCCTACCTTTTTTGTAGAGTAAAGAAAACCCTAGTTGGTGACGAAAAATGAAGAAGAAAATCCCTTGCTCTAGCTCCTCTCCTCCTTGCCTCTTCGTCCTCAGCACTTCTCCTTCGTTTCCCAAAGTCTCAGCACACAAATGAGGGTTGAGAGGGTCGGATTAGAGTGGTTTTGATGGTTAATAGAGTCCTAGCCATTCTAAGAGTCCTCCTTTTCATTAAACTCTGAATTTTCCTTATTTATCCCCTAATTCCCTTAATTATCCACCTAATAGGATTGAGAAGAGAGCCAATTTCATGGCCAAGGGTTTAGGTTGGGGTAAGGACTCTTATTTTGGATATTTATGGGTTATTTAGTATTTATCCTAACCTTTTACTATTTACTAATTAATAAATTCTGAAATTTGGGATAATTATTTCCCATCCCATGATGGGCTCCACTTTATTAGGCCCATTATTTTGTAATAGAACCGTTTACACAACCCATTAGTGTTTTATCTTAATGGGCTTGATTTAATTCCTTTTTATTTCACTTATTGCTCATTTACTCTTATTAAATCTATTTTTCTCATTTATTAAAAATAGAAATTTTATTTTATTTGGGTTTTAAAAATCACAGGTGCTACATCAAGACCTCTTGTGTGCCTCTGGAATTTGTTGATTCCTCGGACTCCTCTGGGTCCCCCTTGTTTCCATGAGATCAGATCTCATTTAGCGCAGCACTTTTCCATCCAGCAGGACTTCGTCATCAGTGCCTTGGGTGCTCGGCATCTCCTCATTCGCTTTCAGAACAAGGAGGACCACCTTTAGGTTAATCTGAAGGAATAGTTGATTGTTCAGGACCGCCTCTTTAGATTCTTCAAATGGAACCTCTATTTTTTTCTTGATGTAGATTCTCTCGTGGTTCCTAATTGGTTGGAGCTGCTTGGGCTCCCCGCAAACTTCTACAATCAATCCATGTTGCACACTATTGCTCTAACACGCACACATGCTGCTCGTGTTTGTGTCCAACTGAACGTTTCCAGGAAGTTGCTCGATCGTGTTTAGGTCGGCATTGGGTCTGATGGGTTTTGGCAGCCATTAATCTATCCGGACCCACCATTGTTCTGTTGTTCTTGCAAACGTCTTGGCCACCTTGCTTCTAAGTGCAAGAAGGTAATCGATGGCAATCATTCTGCTGGCCCTGATGGCAAGGCTTCTAATGAACATGGTCATCCTAGTCCAAACCAGTCACATGATGAGCAGGTTTTAGTGTTGGCCAAAGGCAAGTTATTACGTCATGTGCAGGGCATTGCCCCAAATGACTCTTCTAAACCTGTCGTTAATGATGTTCTTGCTGTGATGGATGATGCTTTGAATGTACTTGATGAAACTCCCCTTCATGCTCCATCGAAGTCTGTCAGAAATGATGCCCCTAATATGCTCGATGTAAATCCTCATCAGCAAGTGGGTAATGTCTCTAGCATATCAGTGGGTAGCTGGGCTGACTGACGGTGTTACAAACCTGAATGCCCCTCTAGTTGATGATCCTTTTGTTGCCCATGTTATCCCTGTTGGCCCCCCTCATGTGAGTGTCACTCAAGTGGCTGAAGTTCTGATTGGTGATATTCCAATCTCAGTCTAGCATGAGGGTGTTGGTGCAATTTCCTCTGTTAGTGTTGTTGAACTTGCTCAAGCCCCCAAAGCTGGCTTTTTAAATGTTGCTGCTCCTGCATGGTCCCCCACTTCTACTACTATTGTTCAAATTATGCCATCTGCAGTAGCTATGCGTCAACCTCCAGAATGCACCCCCGTCATTGAATCTGTAGCTGTTGCTGCTGCTGTGCATTCTAAACTCATGGATCAACATTAGTCTCCTCCTGTTGCTGACCAGGTTGCACCTCAAATGTCTTTTGCACAAGCTTTGTGTTGGAAGGTTAAACCATCGGATCATTCTTGATGCGGAATGTGGGGGAAAGCGAGAGAAAGAAGAGGGAAGAAGTTGGAGTTCGCTGGGAGGGAGAGAAGAAGGAGACACAGGGAGAGGAAGATAGCGCAGGGAGAAACATAGAGAGAGGAAGAGAGGAAGGGAAGGTGGCGGCTCAAAGGATTTCTTTAATTCTCATTAACATCAAAGCCTCCATTCATTGTCTACAAGAGTTTTATATAGGGATTAAACCTTAAGACTCCCAAAAGATATAATAATGACCAACATAACCCTGGGACCTAAATTAAGCAAAATCCGCACCCGAAAATGACCAGAAAATAGGAAATGCACTATTGGGCCTCATTTGCGCCTTATTCTTACAATCAAATACTCAAATAACAAAAGTAAATACATCAATAATGTGGGAACTCTTCTCCAATCCATAAAGATGTCGTTATCGCCGAATTTGCGTTGTTCGTAGTCCCACTTTCTCATCATTCTCCCCCTCTTCGAAAAAAATCATCCTCGAATTTTGAAGTGTCGAAGCAGGAGGAAAACGAACACCAGATGCACATATAGAACTCCACACAAACACTCATATCAAGGACCATGAACTGGTGCACTAGAGACGAATCAAAGAATTTCGGTCACATCAGATCAACTAAGGGTTGCTCCCACTCGATCACATCAACAATCTGATAAATTGGTAGCACATCAGCTAGAACAGGCCCATCAACTGGAATAAGTACAGATATAGGAGCTGCAAATAGATCAGAAGATATACGACCCAACCCGAATCGCACAAACAATGCATGATCCCACACATCAATTGCGAGTAGTGGGTCCTCCTCGAACATTGAGTCCTCAAACAAATCAAATCCAGCATCTGCAATCAATCTTTGGTCCCATCTAAGAGCTAATGATGCTTCCGTCATAGCTGAAAATGTCGAGCATGTCTTTTTAAGCTTTTTCAGTGCGATATAATATAAATCAAACACTCGAAAGGGCTTGTTGTAACCCTCTAGATGTATAAGACAAAATCTTGCTTGGTGATCAATCACAACTCGACGCTCATCCATCCAGACTCGACCCAAAGATATTCTTGATCCATTGGGTATATGTGTACACCAGACATCATCATAATACCGGTAGGATTTCGACGTCTTGATGCATTTGAAGCAATGAAAGAATGGTATGCATACTTGATCCCTAGAGAATTGAATATAATCTGAATTAGATAGGGAATCAACAATAGATTGAGGAACAGAATTACCCCAAGAGCTTCTCGTAAGTGTCACCATAGTTTGTAAATATTCTGGCAACTCGACTTCAAATTTGATACTCATGATGATGATGATGGTGCGTGGCTGGCAAGACTTTATGTAATAGAAGTGATGCGGACGACACACATAGCAGAGGCAGCGTGGTGTTGAGCCGTGAAGGGCAAGGAGGGCGTGGCTGCTGCTGCACGGCGCAAGCGTGAGAAGTTCGCGAAGGCTAGCCTGTACAGGCGCGGGCGATGAGGACGCCCATGGGGGATCGGATGGCATTTGGAGGTGAGACCGTGTGTTGCTAGCGGAAGCAGAAAAAACACGGCCTCGTACGGGGTCCTCGTATAGCGTCGCGAACAAAAGGCAGGTGAGGGCGGGGTGCTGCAAGCGTCGGGGCAGCTTCGCGTGCACAGGGATGAGGGGCGCGGGGTCCGCAGGCATCGGGGCAGCTTCGCGCTGGGCCGCGGGTTCGTGGACGCAGGGGTGCGGGTCGCAGGCGCTGGGGCGCGGGGTCGCAGATGACAACGCGGGGGGCCGGCGCACGGCAGGGGCACGGCGGTCGCGGGCGACGACTCGGGAGCCCGATGCAGGGGCAGGGGCGCGGCGATCGCGGGCGACCTATGCACAGGTGGGGTCTTAGCGCGAGGACGTCGGGAGCCCCACGCGAAGATGCTGGGACTCGCGTAGGGAGAGGGAGGCTCTTCTGTGTGCAGGGGTCGGTTGCAGAGAGACAAATGACGGCTTCGCGCGAAGGAGAGGAGGAGCATGGATCTTTTTTCTCTGATACCAACTGATGCGGAACGTGGGGGAAAGCGAGAGAAAGAAGAGGGAAGAAGTTGGAGTTCGCTAGGAGGGAGAGAAGAAGGAGACACAAGGAGAGGAAGATAGCGCAGGGAGAAACACAGAGAGAGAAAGAGAGGAAGGGAAGGTGGCGGCTCAAAGGATTTCTTTAATTCTCATTAACATCAAAGCCTCCATTCATTGTCTACAAGAGTTTTATATAGGGATTAAACCCTAAGACTCCCAAAAGACATAATAATGACCAACATAACCCTGGGACCTAAATTAAGCAAAATTCGCACCCGAAAATGACCATAAAATAGGAAATGTACTATTGGGCCTCATTTGGGCCTTATTCTTACAATCAAATACTCAAATAACTAAAGTAAATACATCAATAATGTGGGAACTTTTCGCCAAGCCATAAAGATGTCGTTATCGTCGAATTTGCGTTGTCCGTAGTCCCACTTTCTCATCAATTCTCCCATGGGCACTGATTCTGCATCTTTGGAGTGGCCCCTCGTTGATGACAACTGTCAGATCAGTGGCTCCTCATCCCCTGCAGCTGAAGGCTTTGTGAATCTCTCTGTTACATGTCAAGTTCTCACAATTCCCAGCCTTGAACCGTCTGTTCCTCATGATTTCAGCAAAGCACATTCAAACTGGGTTGGCTTCCATGGCTCGGAGTGCTTAAGGCCAACCACTTGAGCAGAAGGTGTGAAAACTAGAAGCTCCTTGCGTAGATCCAATTCTACAAGTTCCTCTTGGGATCGGGACTGATTTCTTTTCTTGGTTGTTGTTCTCTTCTTCTCTTTGGTTTCTTTGGGCTGTGCACCTTTCTATTGTTAGGCACCTATCTACCATAGGCTGTTCAGCATCTCAGCCCCGGTTATGATGTATCTTTTAACCTTCCTTATATAATAAAATTCCCTGGTTGGGTGTGGCATTGGGGCAGTTGTCCCATGTCCTCCCTCTTAGGTATGGCCTTATTTAAAAAAAAGGTACAAGACAAAGTCTCTCACAAACCTTCTGTTCTTGAAGCAATGATTGTTCACTTTTTGCTAGAAAGAACGTATGCCCATTACTGATCATCTGAATGAGTTTACTAAAATCGTCATAGATCTTAAAATGTCGGTGTTAAAGTAGATGATGAGGATCAAGCCCTTATACTCTTATGCTTATTACCCCTTCGTATGAGTATTTTGTTGATATTTTGTTGTATGCAAGAGATGATATCTCTATAGAAGATGTCAAGGCTTCTCTGAACCCTAAGGAGTTGAAATAGCAGGTACTAGAAACTCATGGCGAAGATCAGACAAATGGCTTGATGGTGAGAGGGAGAACTGAGAAAAAGGAGTCTAGTAAAAAGGGCAAGGCTAGATCAAAATCCAAGTTACTAAAAAAGGTCAAATGTTATGAATGCAATGAAAGAGAGCATATTAGAAAGATTGTCTAAAATTAAAGGGGAAAGGTAAAGTTTAGGAGGAGTCTTCTTCTGATACAGAAAATGTTGTTCAAGAAGAGACTATTGAAGATGAGACTATTTTTTCGGTCTCTACTAGCACGTCTAGGGATGATTGGATTCTTGATTCTTGTTGTAGCTTTCATATATATGTGTCCTCATAGGGAATGATTTTCTACTTACACATCAGTAAGTAGTGATATCATAACCTTGGAAGACAATAGAACACTTACAGTTGTAGAAGTTGGTACAATTAGAATCAAGATGTTTGAAAATGTCAATAGAACTCTAGAAGTGTGACATTCTAGAACTAAAGAAGAGTTGGATTTCCTTAAGACATGCATGGATGTCAGTTCTTAGTAGAGAATGGAATCCTGAAAGTTTTTAGAGGTGCATTGGTTGTCATGAAAGGGAAGATAATATGTGGCATTTATCATCTACATGGTAGCACAGTGATGAGTAGTGCCTTTGTGGCATAGAGTTCGGATGATCCCACCCAACTGTGGAACATGCAATTGGACCACATGAGTGAAAGAGGCATGATGGAGTTATACAAGCGATGTCTGTTTGGTGGTCAAAAGACTGGGAAATTAGATTTTTGTGAGCAATGTGTGTTCAGTAAGTAATGTAGGGTGAATTTCAGTACATCTATATATAGGACTAAGGTCACTGTGGATTACATCCACTCTAAGCTATAGGGTCCTACTTCGGTTGTCTCCAAGGGTAGTGCAAGTTGTTTACTGACCTTCATTTATGATTATTCAAGAAAGGTCTGGGTATATTTTTTAAAGAAAAAGAGTGAGGTGTTCATCACTTTCAAGCAGTGGTAGGCATTGATTGAGTGGTAGACTAGTAAGAAAATATTAATCAAGCACCTTCATACTGATAATGGTGTGGAATTCTACTCGAAAGAGTTTAATAAGTTCTATAAAAATGAGGGCATCATTCAGCATCGCACTGCAGTGGGAGTTCTACGACAGAACGCTATTGCAAAATAGATGAATAGGACACTCTTAGAAATTAAGAGCGAGAAGTATGTTGTCTCAAGCAGGTGTGTCGAAGTCATTATGGGCAGAAGCTGTTAATACGACTTGCTACTGGTGAATAGATCTCCATCCACAGCCATACATTTGAAAACTCTCGAGGAGGAATGGTCTAGTTCTCCTTCTGATTATTCTTACCTCAAAATTTTTGATCGTCTTACATATGCTCATGTGTCATGCCTCGCCAATTTAGCAGCGGAATAAATCAGGGAGGCATGAACAACGTGTATGGTAAAGTAAATTGCGCATACATTCGCAAATATCAGAGCAACTAATGAACAATAATTGTAATAAACTCATCATTTTATTGATAATTCATCTAAACTATTACAACCACTAATTCAGAGCCAAAACATAGGGCTCAATGACTTTATTACATTTGGAAATGATAACTAAGCAACTAACTAAACTATAGGGGTGTAAACAGAACCCGATATTCTGATATTCCGACCCGATACCGATAAAAATTATCAGTTTCGGAATCGAAAAATAATACCGATAGCTTATCAGAATCGGTATCGGATATTCCGATAAGTTATCGGAATCGGAATCAAAAAAATAATCAGAATCGATATCGGTATCAGTTATTCCGATAAATTATCATAAACTCAAGGTAAAATTACGGTAAACATCTTACCTTATCGGAATTTCGGTTCCGGTAATGTTATCAGAATCGGAACGGAATCGGAACGGAATCGGAACTAACCATTCTTATCGGAATCGGAATCGAAACCATATTTCGGTTATCAGAATCGGTATCGGAATCTGTGTTTCCGATTCCGAACCCGACCCGTTTACAGCCCTACTAAACTAACTCTAGGGTACTGGGGACAATCCATCGCTATGACTCCAGGATGCTCATCACTCCAGTCCAATCCCATTGTTGTGTGTAAGGTCATCACTTGACTTACCTAAAAACACAATAACAAATAACGAAGGGTGAGCGATAACGCTCAGTAGGACTTAATATCTCGTGTAAACAAACATGCTTTAAGTGATTAATGTCTTGTAACGCAGGTTAACTAGAGAGAACGATCATGTATAGTCAAGAGAGTAATAGTACAAGATAACAAGTGAACGATAATATATTTCTCAAGAGTATTGAAAAATTAGGATGACAACATAACGAGATAGCGTGTAACAAGATAGTGTATAACAAGATAGCGTGTATCAAAATGACATGTAATAGGATAGCTTGTATCAAGGTGGCGTGTAACGAGATAGCTTGTATATCAAGATAGCGTGTAATGAAATTGCATGTAAAGAGATAGCATGTAAAGAGATAACATGTAATGAGATAACGTGTATGGTTGCACCACGGTGCACTAGTCAAGTACGGCAATAGTCACTTTGGGACAGTAGCCGTTTCACGATAGTAAAGTACGTCTGAACTCCTCAGACTACTGTTATAACAGTTAGATATTTCTAGCCATTGTAGTATAGTCAGAACCGGTGCAATGCAGAACACCGTCAATAGACCCTGCAGGTATTTTCGGGTGGCTCTCTACCCCCAGGACTAGATTGGAGCCCCTCGGGAACTCTCCGTGCTCTGCACTGTATGCATTCGAGTCAGTAGGGTCACCGGACCCATATTATGACGCTAGACAGTCATGTATAGTACAAGCAATGGGAGCCACAACAGCTCAAGAGTCTCAAGAGAGTACTAGATGAATAGACGAGATAGTAGAGTGAACGTGAATAGATGAGAGTACAAGGACAGTAGATGAGATAGGGGTATAATCATAAAACAATGATAAACCACGATAGTAACGGTTGCACAGTACCAGGTCGGGTACCGGCAGTCTGGTAGAAGTCACATCTGCCCCACTAGCCGTGCTACGAACACAGACTAGATGGTCCTGCGTGATCACAAGATAAGAGAGAATCCACTAAGGCCATTTTGGATCATATTGATCCCTAAAAGTGTAGAGGGATTTAAAGGTACAACCAGCTTGTCGGCTAAGGACGTGCGCCAAAGTCAAGAAGACTTACGGAGGCCTTGACAAGGAGTCCCTAGTCCAGTCGAGAGTATTCCCGATGGAGAGGTGGTCCAAGTCAAAAGAAAGTGTGTAACGAAACGTTGTCCGTCTTGCCTCGAGTGCTCGAGGAAATTAGGTAATTAGTTTCACTTAATTACCAGATACATTATTGAGTAATTTACTAAGGTTTAATGGCAACATGATGGTTAAGTGTGTGCAAGTGTAAGAAATCAAAAGAGCATGATGGATTGTGCACAAAGCTTTCAAGTTAATTAGATTCATGTAATTTATCGCACATTAATATTTATTCAGATCAAATTATGAATAGCAATGTTTAATTAAGGCTAAACAATGGCTAATTAGCAAGTAGAGCAAGAGTATATAAGCAATTTCGGGTTCTGGCTATTTTTCTGTTAACGCGACAGGGGTACCCGTCGCGACTCCAGATCGCGACAAGGCGGCTGGGCGCGACAAGCGAACCGGCCGGTCTGGCCCAGTTCAAGGTGGATATCACAGCGGCTTTGTCCGCCGCATTCTCAACATGATGTGACAGCGGGGCGTGACCCGGATGATATCGCGGCGGGTCGCGCTGTCGCGATATCAGAAGGGTCCGGCCCTTTTTCTATTTTTTAGGGCGGATCCTGTTTGATACATGGTACTTGTAAATTCAATATAAAATCGCACGATCATCCAAAAATCACGAAATTAGTTTTAAATGAAAATAGACACATAGATCTATCAAGCTGTACAGTTAATTTGAAAATAGACAAGGTTTAGATATGCTTTGATCAGGTGACATTTCTATGACCTAAACATGCACAGTTAAGGTTCAATGAATTAATTAACAATGGATTCATAATGAACAATTTTGAAACTAGGGGCGTTCGAAAGCTAACATGATGTAGTATTTAAGAAAATTTTCTCATGATATGAAGCTAAGTATGCACGAGGTTCATAAGCAAACATGAAGGGTCGGGTGCATGGATCTGATAGAGATTCAAAGAATTAATTCTCCCTCATGGGAGATCGAAATAGAGCGAAACTAGGGGCGTTTGAAAGCTAATACGATCTAGTATATATGAGAATTTTATCATGGTAAGAGAGCAAGTATACACGAGGTTTGAAAGCAATCATGAAGGGTCAGGAACATAGATCTGACAGAACTTCAAGGAATTAATTCTCCCTCATGGAAGATCAAAATGGACGGAAACCAAAGGGCTTTTGCTCAGGATCATGAAGTCTTCCTAGGGCAATTTTTACCCGAATTTGACTTGAGAGATTGCCTACCTTTCATGCATTCAAGAAATCCTAGGGCTTGAAGATGATATAGAAGATGAAATCCTCTTGCTCCAAGCTCCTTCCTTCTTGCTCCTCTCGTTCTCAACTCCTCTCTTCGTCCCCTAGAGCTTCAGCAATCATCTATGGGGTGGTAGGGTCGAATTAGGGTGTGTATGGCTTGGTTTAAGAATCCTACTTTCTTAAAGCTCTTTTTTCCCTTCAAACTCTTATTTTTTCCTTATTTATCCCCTTATTTCTTGCATTATCCCACCTAATAGGATAGATGAGAGGCTAATTTCGTGGGTAAAGGCTTTGGGTAAGGTTATGACTCTTTTTAGGACATTTATAACCCTTTTTAGTATTTATCTTACCCTTATTTAATTTATTTAAATATTAACTCCGAATTTACATATTTTTCTCCTCCTTTTCTAACATTTATCACTTAGTTGGCTTTGGGAGAGATCTAATTTTGTGGCTAATGTGTTAGGATGAGATGATGACTCTTTTTAAGATAAGTAAGAGTTAAAATAGTCATTATCTTAACCCTTTTTCTATTTATTAGTATTTTTAGGTACGAATTTAGCTCAATTACTTTTCATCTCATGATGGACTCTTCATATTTGGGCCCAACAATCCATGTTAGGTCCATTAGCAAAACCTATTACTAATTTAACTTAATGGGTATTGGTTTAATTCTAATTATTCACCATTTGTTCTTATTTAAATATATTTATCACACTTATTCAAGTAACTTCATATTTTTAATTTGATTAAATATTATTCATGCCAATATTTCTAACCTTCATCATTTGGGCTCTTACCCTAGGCCCAATAACTCATGTGAGCTTATTTGTACAACTCATGTACTTACTTTACTTATTGGATTTTTAATTATCCTTTTATTAGAGAATTTATTCATGGTCCAAGAATGTCCGTTGGTCCATATATCATAATGGGCTATTGACCCATATTATTTAAAGTCTACGTACATGTTTATTTTAATTTATAATCCACTTTCGCTCATAAAATAATGGGTTCTTCGACTTATTCCTTAATTACGCTAATAGGTCGCATAATTTCTTAAACTTGGTCTAAATGATTTTTCTATGTCCAAATTTATTGGTAGGTCATTAGAGAATATTATTTAAAGTATAACTATTATTTTTACGAAATTTTTATATGAGTTTATACGCATGTGATAATAGTACGTACCTTTTTAACTGGTTGAATTTATTAATTGATAAATTTTCAATTTATCCATAATTTTTAATTAATAGATTTTTTGGGGTACTACATCATGTCACAGGTGACAAATTGGAGCTGAGAGCAAAGAAGTGTATTTTGTTGGATATACACGAATACAGGGTGTGAAGGCATATCGATTGTGTTGTACCGATCCTATGAGTCTGTAATGCTCTGAGTAGGAGAGAAATCAACTACAAGAAGTAGAGATCAAGTTAGTGTCAAGCATGCAACGTTAGAGGTGAAGCTTTCCACAGAAAGTGCAGTTCAAGAGCAGAGAATGTGAGTCCAAGATGTGACAGTGGATATGCGAGAGAGTAGTACAACACAATAGCAGGCCCCTCAAAGGTAGCACAACATTGCAATAGACAAAGAGCGAAGGGTGATCAGACCACTTAGCAGGTATGGCCATGTAAGAGGAGATTGAGTCTCTACAAAAAAACAAGATATGGAAACTGGTGAAAGTTACCAACTGGTCAAATGATTGTGGGGTGCAAGTAAATCTTTAAGAAGAAAGAAGGAATCCTTGGTGTGGAAGATGCTAGATTCAAGGCACGATTGGTGGCAAAGGGTTTCACACAGCGAGAGGGAATTGATTTCAATGAGGTATTCTCCCCTGTTGTAAAACATACCTCTATTTATGTGTTGCTTGCTATAGTTGCTTTGCTTGATTTGGAACTAGAGAAATTGGATGTTAAGACAACGTTTTACTTGGTGAGCTAGAGGAGGAAATCTACATGCACCAGTCAGAGGGGTTTGTGGTTTCTGGTAAGGAAGATCATGTGTGTTTGTTGAAAAAGTCTTTATGGCTTAACGCAATCACCTAGACAGCAGTATAAGGGTTTATTACTTTTATGATGAGTCATAGTTACTATAGAAGTGATTATGATAGTTATGTGTATCATATAAGGCTTCCAAACAATTCATCTATTTACTTGCTATTGTTTGTAGATGACTTGTTAATAGCTGCCAAGAACATCTCAGAAATCAACCATTTAAAGTCTTAATTGAATAGTGAATTTGAGATGAAAGATCTTGGAGCAGTGAAGAAGATTTTTGAAATGGAGATTCACAGAGACTGTAGCATTAGAAGGTTGTACTTATCATAGCAAAGGTATGTGGAGAAGGTACTAGAGCGATTCGACATGAAAGATTACAGGGCTGCAAGCACTCCATTGGCAACCCATTTCAGGTTGTCTACTGATGATTAACCAAAGATAGAGAAGGAGATGAAATTGATGTCTAAAGTTCCATGTACGAGTGAAGTTAGTAGCATTATGCCATGGTATGTAATCGACCTAATATTTCTCATGTTGTTAGTGTGGTTAGCAAATACATGGGAAATCCTGAGAAGATCCATTAGGAGGCTATGAAGTGGATTCTTCGATACCTCAAAAGTGCTTCAGATGTGAGCCAGGTATTTCAAAAAGGAAATAGTGATGGTGGTCAGCTGGTCGACTACGTCAATTTAGATTATGCTACTGATCTGGATAAGAGGAGATCCCTGATAGGTTATGTCTTTACTTTCTCGGGTTGTGCTATTAATTAGTTGGCAGGTTGTTTTGCAAACTACTGTGGCATTGTCTACTATAGAGACAAAATATATGGCAGTGACAAAGGGAGTGAAGGAAGCCTTATGGCTAAGAGGTTTGGTTGGTGATCTAGGTCCTATGCATGAGTCAACTCCGGTGTAATGTGATAGTCAGAGTGCCATACATTTGACTAAAAATCAGATGTATCATGAAAGGACCAAACATATCGATGTCAGATATCACTTGGTTCATGATATTATGTTGTAGGGCACTGTGACTGTTCATAATATTTCTACAACATAGAACCTAGCTAGCAGACATGCTGACAAAGCCTATTCCTTAATAGAAGTTCAGGTAGTACCTTAGCTTGATTGGCTTGCAAAGCACGTGAGGTGGCCCCGATAGGGGCATTGGCAACCATGGTGATTGTGACGGAGATTGGGCACTGAATGCAGGCTGTGAAGACGAGTCAAGAGGAGAATTTATTACGTGTGTTGCCTTGCCTTCACAAGGCACCCACCAAGAAAACTACCCATGCGGTTACTAGAGCTAGCCGAGGGGAGTCAAACTCTCTTGCATCAAATGCGGGAGTTTTGCATGGGTTGAGAAGGAGTCCGAGCATGACTTGGAACGCCAACATTTATGGCCACGAGAGTTTCAAACGGAGCTCGTTTCTCATGGGAAACTCTCCAACGCTACAACAACACATCCGTTCTCCTTCACCTATAGAAGGAGACCCTTTCCTCCTTGTTTCTACATCCCTAAGTGAGAGAACCAAGAGATCTTCTTAGAGAGAGATCTAAGAGAGTTCTAGAGGTGAGAGCCTGAGAGAGTTTTCTTGTGAGAGGACTTGTTCCTCCGGATTGGGGTGTGAGTTCTTTGTAAATTCTTCACATCTAGTGAAGTTTCTATTGTTGTCATTGCCCGTGGACGTAGGACAGTGCATTGTTTATCTGAACCACATAAATCCTCTTGTTATTGCCTTATATGATTGATCTTTCTTCTTTCTCCTTTCTTCTTCATGTGTGGGTCAAATATCTTGGGTGTCACTATAAGTGACCATTGTCATGACACCAGATTCCAGCAAAGTCTTCCATTGTGTCTTGTGTATGCAGTTATCATAATGGTTTTGTCTAGAGGTGTAGTCTTTTTTATCCACAGCACGCATCATATACACAGAGGTCCATAGCTTGTTTACCATATGACCATATAGACATCATACATGCAGTAGCTGCTCCATTATAGAAGGAAACTATACCTCTCTGACTGTACACCGAATGAGAGAAAAGAATTGTACGTACGAAGAACTCCGTGTTGGATCAGGGATATATTTAAAGTTTCGGGGAGGGAGATTGCTTCGATGTTTGTATTTCCTTGTTTCAGTGCTAAAATGCAGCGGGAAAGGAAGGACACACGCATATATATATGCACGAAGGAATGCTTCCTGGTTAGTGGATTGACGTAGTAGGAAATTGTTCATGCATGCACTCGACCGAGGTTGGTCTGGATGACCTTTTCGTTGCCTGTTCTTTAATTAAGATGATCTCGTTGCTGATAAGATCAGGGTTGGTCGACGCCAACTACACCAAAATAAACTAAATTAATAAATTTAATGATCCTGATGTCAAAGGCATCTCGACTCAGATAATTAACTTAGAGAAGAATAATTATAAAGAGAGACGATCAAACCTTCTAAACAGAGAAGCCACACTACTCGTATGGAGATCAAACCAAGTGAAGAGGACTTAACTAGTTCCCTCGGTGAGCTCCTGTTTGGTCGAGATCGCGAATCCACCGCGGGCAATCGATTCTATATATGCTGCGGTCTCTTTCACGGGGAGGTTGACACTGCAGGGAGGTTTCTTGGCAATGGGGGTTTGATCGGACGCTTCAATATTTGGTGTGGGGTGGATCACCAAACTGTTGCAGCTTTTCTTCTCTGTATATACTACGCAATTCCAGTCGGTGCCCCCACAATGTCTCGTTTTATAATGCTAACATCTTTCATCGAACAGCATGAATGAATTTAGGGTTTTTAACATTTTTTTGTAAATTTCTTACGATCGATTGCTTTCATCCATGTATTTATCTGTATCCAGTCCTGCAGAGAGCAAGTCCAAAAATCTAAGCCAATGTCCTCGCCGTCGAATCCCATTAACTTAACCATAGTTTAACATTAACAATGGTTAACCTATGAAGGAAATGTAGGAAGCGAGGAAGAGAGAGAGAGAGAGAGAGAGAGAGAGAGCGTACAGAACAGAACATAAGAGAGAGGGAGAGAAGTTTTTTTATATATTTTAAATAAGGATATTCTTGTTCATTTTATTATTTTTATATTTTAGTCTTAACGAAATATTAATTCTTGAATATAAATTACTTTCAAACGGTTGCTAACCAGGTTGACTAACTTTTAACAAAGATTGGATCCCCTCCATACAGGGGAGGCCATCCGATCAACACAGGGAGGAGAATGGTGAGATTTTTCGCACTTAAACTCTCTTATGTGAATTTTTTCACGTTTATTATATAGATTGAAACGTAAAAATCTCTTCCCCTCTCTATAATGACTAGATCAGTTCCTCTCATGTATTAAGGAGACCTTGTCTCCTTTTAAGAAGGGTTAGATATACTTGCGCTCCGGGCAATAAATAAGATAGAAAAATAAAAATTAATTGTAAGAGTGTAATAGTTTACAGGATATAGAGACATGGATGATTGAAAAGCGAATATATATACATTATGGCAACTTATCGCAGATCATTTGATGCCACTGGTTAAAAAAAGAAACGTTGCGAACCACTACATTTGAATAATTCGTTAGTTATTCCTAATGATTGCTACTTTGAAATGTCCAAAATGCCATTTTTTATTATAGATTTATATTTATTACTAGGAGAAATGTTTGTTGTGGCTATGAATGAGGTTTCACTTTGTCTCCTTATTCTATTGGACCACATGTTATGTCTTACATAAATACAAATGTAGCCTCATATAATTAATCGTCCATGCATGTCACCCCACTACTATCCACTGTCACAACACCACCTGTTGGCTCGGCCATAAAATTACATCTGTACGTGACAGCACATAGACAAGCCAACTTTACTGCCCGCCAACAAACATTTCTCTTACTTCTAGCTAGTTTTCTTCGCCCCTTCCGGAGAAATTTCTTTGCTCCTCCACCGTCTGTGAAGGGCCGATCCCCTCTTGTTCTTGCTGCTTGGGTCTCCCTTGCAGGGTCAATCTATTTTTCAGTCTAAGAGTCAGGCTTCTTTCTTAGATGTTCAAGTGTAGCGATCAATCTCCGGATTTTAAACAACTGCTTCTGTCAGTTCCGGCTTGCTCCGACTAAAAGACGCGAGGAAGCGAAGAAAACTAAAGACCACGGCGCGTTTAGTGCACTTAACTCCGCCCTCGTTTTTTTACACAAGGGAAGTCCAAGTTATCAGACTGAGGTTTGTACAGGACCCTTTCCTCCTTTTGCTTTTACCTATGATGCTCTAAGAAATCAGACAGTGTCTGGAGAGTCCGAACCATGCCATCAGGGGTGTCTACATATATATTTATTGGGAAAGTCTTGTTGCAAACTCACCCTCTCATTGGAGAGGGTGATGTCACTGGGGGTGCCCTTGTGCCCACCCCCAATAGGGGCTATAGTTTGTTGCAAACCCCCATTGGGGGTTTGCACCAAGCAGCTCTCATATTTATTTACAGATTTTAAATTAAACATTAAGGAGACATGACCTACATATAGGTCCTCCCAGATGTACGTCTTATGTTATATATATACTGATTGGTTTTACTCATGCTCAAGTTTCCCAGCTAGGAACCAGGGACGAACAATATTGGTTGAGAGAGAGAGAGAGACTTCATCACATGCTCAAGTTTCCCTAGCTAGAAACCAGAACGCACAATTGGGGAGAGAGAGAGAGAGAGAGAGAGAGAGAGAGAGAGGAGAGAGAGAGAGAGTAGAGAGAGAGAGAGAGAGAGAGAGAGAGAGAGAGAGAGAGAGAGGAGAGAGAGAGAGAGAGAGAGAGAGAGAGAGAGAGAGAGAGAGAGAGAGAGAGAGAAGAGAGAGACTACGTCATTCACATGCTCAAGTTTCCCTAGCTAGGAACCAGGACGACACAATGGGTGGGGGGGGAGAGAGAGAGAAGAGAGAGAGAGAGAGAGAGAAGAGAGAGAGAGAGAGAGAGAGAAGAGAGAAGAGAGAGAGGAGAGAGAGAGACTTCATTCACATGCTCAAGTTTCCCTAGCTAGGAACCAGGACGAACAATTGGTGAAAGAGAGAGGCGTCGTTCACTAATGCGAAGGGCAGAGTAGCTAGCTGGGGTAAGATTAAAATCTGTGATGCTGGGTCCCCCTTTTGTGAGAGATATTATAGATTCAGATTTTCAGTGATAGGCTAGTGATAGACGGATTTAAGTGTGCTCTCAAGAGGTATTTGAAGAGTTATGCGGAAATACACAATACGGTAATCTAGAAGGGGGGGGGGTTGAATAGATTACGGCAATTTTAAACTATTGATGGCTTCTTTTCGATGCTACAGCGATCTTAATGAAATTTGATTCAAATTCAATTAAGTGTGAGACCGCTTGAGTTGATCTAAAAGAGAACAAGGAATCAAACGTGCGTATGAACACCGTGCCTACCAATCATCTATCGCAAAACGAACAAACCACAGAACACGATGATTTAAGGTGGTTCGGAGTACACAACTCGTGTATCCTACATCCACCGTCCACACACACACGCAGAAACGACTGCTTATGAGCGAGTTTAACACCACAACTCAACCACACACACGTTGTCTGATGAAGCACGATCAGAACACCACAACACACGTGAAATCAAGCACAAGGGATGCTCGAAACACAACCACACACACACACGATGGAATGGAAATTATGAAATGGAGAAGAATTAGGAATTAGGGAACAAATCCGGTTGGAATTCTTCTCGTGGATCGTCCAAACGCTCTTCAAACTTCGATTGGATGTAGATTGATCGATGTAGAAGGTTGAATTGATGACGATCCGGCTTCAGCTCCGCATAGATGGTGATTCCACGTCGATCTGGGCGGAAAGTTGAAGCAGAGCAGCAATTTGGGGCTTTTCCTCTTGGTCCCTTGGAGGCTCTTGGATGGGAGGCTGCTCTCTGCGAATTTGGCTCCAAAAGGATGCTTATATAGTGTTAGGTAAAGGTGGGGGTCGTGGAGGAAGGAAACACCCAATTGGGGCCGGATTTGGAACCCAAAATCTGAAGTTTCCGTCGGCTGTCGACAGGTGCACTTGCATCTGTCGACAGGCAGACTCAGGCTGAGAACTGGGTTTCAGGAAAATGAGTTTCTGAGTGTATCTGTCGACAGGCAGTTTGCATCTGTCGACAGATGCACTCAGGAATAGAAAACCTGAGCTCTGTCCTGGGTTGTCTGTGTGTATCTGTCGACAGGTACATTTCATCTGTCGACAGATACACTCAGAGATGCAAACCTGAGTTCTGTCTTGGAATGACTGTGTGAATCTGTCGACAGGTACATTGCATCTGTCGACAGATACACCTCTTTGACAGATATTGTGCTTTTTGCTCATTTCTTCAATGCCTCTTCAATGCTCCATGTTTCATGCTTGTGCACCTACATGCAAATACATTGTTAGTGATATACATTGTATGATTTAGCAATGTTTAACTCAATCACTTTCATGGTGTTTTTCATGTTAGTTAGCACATCAATTTTGCATTAAATCAATGTTCAAGGTGTTAATGTGATCATCAAAAACATGATATATGAAAAACCCAACAATCTCCCCCTTTTTTATGATGACAAAAACATTCAATTGATGCATATATTGATGTTCTCCCCCTTTTTGACAACATGCAAAAGGTCAAGTCATGCACATTTAGAGACAAATAAACATGAACTGAGTTTTCATTGATTGATCATTGAAATTTCACAGTACATTTGATAATCATTACATGACTCAATAAAAGAAAGGGAAATAACATGAACAAGCAAAAGATGATAAGACAAGTGAGACTAATTCCCATCTAAGACTCTAGTGACCTCTAATGACCCTGAGACCCTCTATTCATCGTCATGTCCAGCAGGAGGAGGGTGACGGGATTCATCTCTCTCGGAGTAGAGGTGGTCAAGACGGTCATCTAAAGTGTTGAGGCGAGCGTCTACTTGATCAAATCTTGACGTCATGTGAGCAAATCCTGAGATCATTTCTTGATGGATTTGTGCCAAGTAATCACGAATGGATTGTTGTGGAGGCACAGGTACATCATCAAACTCTTGAGCTTGGTCAGGCATTTGCTCATCCTGAGGGTCTTCATCACTGCCTTCATTTGCTTCATCATCTTCATTGTCTTCTTCACCAGTTGACACGTCAGCTCCTTGTGGTTCCTTTCCCTTGAGAGTCCTTGTGACGACCGTCTACAATCTTGTAGCCCATGCGGTTGGCGGCAGTGAGGTCAAAGGCACTTCGGTTTTAGTGAGATGAGCTCACTTGGAGGGATAGGAATGCCAAGGAAAATAAGAAGAGAAGTGATGGGGCAAGCATATGGCATTGATCTTTTGGTGTTAGAGAAACACCGACGGATGAGGCTTATCATGAGTTCAGGAAGATTGATTTCTTGACACTTGAGGAAAAATATGAATAGGGATTTATGGACCTCGGTGACTAACTCTCGACTTCCATCCTTCGGGACGATCAAGGTAGTGAAGATGTGATGGATCATCCGGATCAAGGGAGGAAAGGAGTTGGCGTTGAGACGAGCAATCTCCTTGGTAGTCATAAGGTTCCAACGTGAGAAGCTCATAGTACTCAGAAGCAGAGGGATTGTAGTTGAAGATTTCAACTCCTGAGTTTGGAATTTCAAGGGCTGTGGAGAGAAGATTTGCGGTGAGGCGAAAACGAGTGCCTTTCACCGAAGAGTAGATATCTCCCTGATCGGAAAGCCCTAAGTTATTGTAGAACTCGGATACGGCAGTTGGAGAGTATTGCAAGTGGGAGTATATAAGGATGTCCACCCTTGAGTGTCAAAATAGGTAGGAGTGAGGGGAACATCGGTGCTAAGGACTCGAAGTCCACATACCGGGATTGGACAATCTTCTTGAAGGTGCCGTTGGGTCGGATAAGACGGAGACCTTGAGGAACGATGAGTTCCGGCAACCGATCCTCACGATGCTTGCTGCGGCGTTCGGAAGGAGCCCTGGAGCTTTCTCCGGCGTCCGTCGGAGCGCGACGACGGCGAGCGAGAAGCTTCGATTTGGGTGCCATCGCAGAGGAAGGATGAGAATGGTGTGAAGGGAGAGTGGAGGGATCCCAGACGAGGAGCAGGATCGTCGGAGACGGAGCCCTGAAGGGGGAAAGAGAGGGGGTTTGGAGAGGAGGAGGGAACAAGAGAGGAAGGGTGAGAAGGGTCGTGGGTGGCCTTAGAATGGGTTTAGAGGGTTTTAAAAGAGAGGCCCCACGAAAAGGATGTGAACCGGCGCGAGGGTTTGGTTCAAAAACGGATCTGCGCCATCGTCTGTCGACAGATGAAAGTCTATCTGTCGACAGATAGCTCCTTTTTGGTGAAAACTTGATTTTTGTCAAAATTTTTCAAAGGGACAAGTGTTCATTTGTTGTTTTAAGGCAAAATGGGTGTATGTGCAAGACAAAATTCATATCCATTAAGATGAAGACATGACACAATCTAAAATGATTTTGAATTAAAACCGATAAGTTCTTTAATTAGATCATGAAGAACACATTTCACAATAACCAGTGAAAATTAAATAACTCTTTTGATTAAGGCCGTTGAAGAAAAACATGCATCTTAATAGAGATGATAGTCAGATGACAATTGAATTAAATGGCCATAAGAACGTCTTACCGAAGAAACACATTGGACTTGACATAAAAGATTTTCGGAGGCTTCACTCTATTTCTGGTATGATTTTTGAATCTATAAACAACGAAGATGGAAAAGAGTGGCAATGAGGAGCACTTTCACTTTTTCATGTGAAGGTAGACATTTGTGGTGCCAATACCCCCAGTTACTCAATGTGAGTGTCCGTCAAGCCATTGTATAGAGATAATGAAATAACCTTTTGACGCGAAGACTGACATTGGTGATGCCCATGTCCCCGGTTACTTAGTGATTTTCATCATTGCTCTACCTCCATCCCACAAATGAAAAACAATTTTGTTGATTGAACCGAAGAAATAGGTAGCTTTTCTCCCCTTTTTTATTATTATTTTTGCTTTTTGTCAAGTACATGAGATTTCTTTAGGTAAGTTGTAATGTAGAACATTAAATTCAAGAGCTTTCTGATTTTTCAAATCATTTTGGATTCATGTTTATTGACAAGGGAGTTATTCAACAGAGATGTTTAAAAAACATTTGGTTTGCTCATTGTGTTCAAAATGATCTAAAAAGACCTCGATCAAGAATTGCATCAAAGAACATTTAGACTTGGTTCACGACTTTGACATGAAGTGGATATGAAAAGGTTATATTGCACACAACCAAACCAATGTTTACCTTTAAATCAAGTAAGGAACACTTTCTTGAAACATATGAAGAGGGAGTTGAACAATAAAGAAGAATGGGTGTATCTGTCGACAGAAGAAGTCTGTCTGTCGACAGATGCACACAGACTGAGGAATTGAGTTTCTCTGCCAGAACAAGACTGAGTGTATCTGTCGACAGATGGAATGTGTCTGTCGACAGATATGAACAGAGTGGATTTTTCTGGTTTCAGATTGATTGCTCATTGAGTTCAAGGAAGTGAGAATTCCACAAGTAGATATTGGAAGAGGTTCCTCAAGAAAAATACTCAACAATCCTTAACTTACTCCCCCATAGTGTGTGCACGTGTTGACACAACATCTAAGCAAGGATTCACACAAGCACTTGATACAAGACAAACATGTTCATGAAGGAAGGTCATACACAAGCACATGGTCACAGAAAAAACATTGTCTCATGGAGTTAACATGATAAAATGTAAGGAAACTAAAAATCCTATGTGAAGTACAGGCCTTTATATGGAATGAGACTATTGATACTTGGCGGAGAATATTTCTCACGCATGATGATAGTTTCCAAACAAGCCGAACTTGTTCTTCCACAGTTCACCATTTGATATACCACATAGTCATTCACACATAAAGAGCATGTACTCCAATATGGATAGCCAGTTTCATTGCATTTTACACAAACCCAATTCTCTTCTTAAGGATGTGAATCTATCTTCAGACAAGGGTTTGGTGAAAATATCAGCCAATTGTTTTTCTGTGGGAATGAAAATAAGTTCCAAGGTTTTATTGGCAACTTCATCTCTCAAGAAATGATGACGGATTTCTATGTGTTTAGTCCGAGAGTGTTGGACAGGGTTTTTTGAAAGGTTGATAGCACTTGTGTGGTCACATAGGATAGGTGTGCATCCAATTTGAACATTATAGTCAGCTAACTGACTTTTGATCCACAACACTTGAGCTGCACAACTTCCTGCAGCGACATATTCTGCCTCTGCAGTGGAGAGAGCAACCGAGTGTTGTTTCTTGGATGCCCACGAAACCATGCAACCGCCAAGGAATTGGCAATATCCACTAGTGCTTTTTCTATCAATTTTACATCCAGCATAGTCAGCATCAGAATATGAAATCAAATCAAAGCTACTGCCTGCTGGGTACCAAAAACCCAAATTGCATGTGCCTGAGAGATATCGGAAAATTCTCTTGACTGCAATTAAATGGCTTTCCTTTGGACTAGATTGATATCTAGCACAAGGGCAAACACTGAATTGAATATCCGGTCTACTTGCAGTAAGATAAAGGAGTGAGCCAATCATACCTCGGAAGTGCTTTGCATCTACCGGTTTACCTTTCTCATCATTTTCCAATTTGATGCTTGTGCTCATTGGGGTGGAGGCCGGTTTAGCTTGCTCAAATTGAAATCGTTTGAGAAGCTCTTTGACATACTTTTCTTGATTTATGAAGAATCCGTCTTTATGTTGTTTCACCTGCAAACCAAGAAAGAATTGAAGCTCCCCCATTAGACTCATCTCAAATTCACTGTGCATGTGTTTAGAAAATTCTTCACACAGTGAAGGGTTAGTAGAACCAAATATTATATCGTCCACATAAACTTGAACAACAATTATGTGATTGCGAACCTTCTTAGTGAAGAGTGTTTTCTACTTTACCTCTTGAGTAGTTCTTGCTTACCAGAAAATTGCTTAGTCTATCATACCAAGCTCGAGGTGCATGTTTCAAACCATAAAGAGCTTTGTGCATTTATACACATGGTTAGGCATTTCAGAATTTTCAAAACCTGGTGGTTGAGAAACATAGACTTCTTCTTTGATATAGCCATTTAAGAAAGCAGTTTTAACATCCATTTGATAGAGTTTGAACTTATGGGAGCATGCATATGCCAATAAAATTCTGACTGCTTCTAACCTGGCTACAGGAGCAAAGGACTCTTCAAAGTCTACACCAAATTCTTGACTATATCCTTTTGCTACGAGTCTTGCTTTATTTCTGATCACTTTTCCTTCTTCATTAAGTTTATTCCTAAACACCCATCTAGTTCCTATGATAGAGATTTCAGGGGTTTTAGGAACTAAACTCCATACATTGTTTCTTTGAAATTGACCAAGTTCCTCATGCATAGCATCAATCCATGAGTTGTCTTTTAAGGCTTCTTCAACATTTTTGGGTTCCACTTGAAACAAAAGCAAAAAGATCATGTTCAATTATTTTTTCTTACTTGAGACCGTGTTTGAACAGAATCATTTAAGCTACCTATCACATCATCAAGTGGGTGATCTTTGGAATACCTCACATTTGTGATTGTTGAAGGGCCGGGAGTATCTTGTCCTTGAGGAATTTGATCTTGTGATGTCGATCTTCAGGAGGTTCACTTTCTGGTGGATTCTCTTCAAGAGTTTCATCTGTTTTCTGAATGCTATTTCATCATCTTCATCATAGTCCCTATGAAGATATCCACCTTTGGTCTTGGAATCTTCTTCAGATTTGTCTTTTGCTTTGACTTGAAGATCCTTAAGTGATGTTCCTTCATCCTCTTTTTCAGTCCTGTTAATATTCAAACAGTTAGATTTGGCATAAGTCTCATCAAAGATGACATGTGGAGTTTCTTCCACAGTGCGTGTTTTATTGTTAAACACCCTATATGCCCTAGAGTGTTCTGAGTAGCCTAGAAAAACACCTTGATCACTTTTGGCTTCAAATTTATCTAAATCAGATTTATCATTGTTATGAATAAATACCTTTGAGCCAAAAACTCGGAAGTACCCAAGGTTGGGTTTCTTACCTTTCAACAACTGGTAGGGGGTTTTCTTTATCACAGGTCTTACCATGGCTCTGTTTAGAATGTAGCACGAAGTGTTCACTTGCTTCTGCCCAAATCTTTTGGAGAGTTGGCCTTCAACCAGAAGAGTGCGAGCCATTTCCACCAATGTTCTGTTTTTCCTCTCCACTACTCTGTTTTGTTCTGGAGTCCTTGGGGAAGAGAACAGATGTTCAATCCCTTGGTGCCTGCAAAATCAGAAAATGCATTGTTATCAAATTCTCCCCCGTGATCGTTGCGGATTGAGCATATTTTTCACATTGCCATGCTCAATCTTGTTAAAGAATTCTTGGAAGATTGTAAGTGTTTCACTTTTGTGTGCCAAGAATTTGACCCATGTGAACCTAGAAAAATCATCTACAATGACAAACCAAAACGTTTGCCATTGAGACTTAGAGTTCTAGTTGGTCCAAAAGGTCCATGTGCAACAATCAAATGGTTTAGATGTGCTTACTGGTGCTTTAGACTTGAAAGACTTCCGGGTCTGTTTTCCCTGTGCACATGCATCACAAAAACTTTCATTGTTGCTAAAAGAAATGTCAGGAAGTCCACTTACCAATTTGAGCTTCATGATCTTGTGCAACACGTTGTAGCTCGCATGGCCAAGCCTACGATGCCCAAGGTCAATTCATCCTGTCTATTTGCAACAAGACACAAGTTGTCATTCTCTGGATCATCTAAGTCAACTAAGTAAATGTTATTCACTCTTTTTCCAAAAATTTCACACTTCCTGTTTCTTTATCAACAATTTGACATGAATTTGATTCAAAAATGACGTTGTGACCTCTATCACATAATTGACTTATGCTAAGCAAATTGTGATTAAGGCCATCAACCAACAATATTTTCAATTGAATTGGAGGTACACTTACCAACATTACCTGTGCCAATGATTTGGCCTTTGTTATTACCTCCAAAAATGACTTGTCCTCCGTCTTTCTCTACTAGGAAACAGAATTTACCTTTGTCGCCCGTCATGTGCCTCGAACAGCCGCTATCCAAGTACCATTTGTTTTGATGTTGGGCTGCTAGGCATTCCTACAAATGTGGATCAGACAAGAGGTTTTGGTACCCAAATTACTTTGGGTCCCAAAATTTCATTCATGCAACAAAGTAGATGTTTAGGAATCCAAACTTGACCCATTCTCACCCTTCCTCTCTTGTTCCCTCCTCCTCCTCTCCAAACCCCCTCTCTTTCCCCCTTCAGGGCTCCGTCTCCGACGATCCTGCTCCTCGTCTGGGATCCCTCCACTCTCCCTTCACACCATTCTCATCCTTCCTCCTGCGATGGCACCCAATCGAAGCTTCTCGCTCGCCGTCGTCGCGCTCCGACGGACGCCGGAGAAAGCTCCAGGGCTCCTTCCGAACGCCGCAGCAAGCATCGTGAGGATCGGTTGCCGGAACTCATCGTTCCTCAAGGTCTCCGTCTTATCCGACCCAACGGCACCTTCAAGAAGATTGTCCAATCCCGGTATGTGGACTTCGAGTCCTTAGCACCGATGTTCCCCTCACTCCTACCTTATTTTGACACTCAAGGGTGGACATCCTTCTTATACTCCCACTTGCAATACTCTCCAACTGCCGTATCCGAGTTCTACAATAACTTAGGGCTTTCCGATCAGGAGATATCTACTCTTCGGTGAAAGGCACTCGTTTTTGCCTCACCGCAAATCTTCTCTCCACAGCCCTTGAAATTCCAAACTCAGGAGTTGAAATCTTCAACTACAATCCCTCTGCTTCTGAGTACTATGAGCTTCTCACGTTGGAACCTTATGACTCTACCAAGGAGATTGCTCGTCTCAACGCCAACTCCTTTCCTCCCTTGATCCGGATGATCCATCACATCTTCACTACCTTGATCGTCCCGAAGGATGGAAGTCGAGAGTTAGTCACCGAGGTCCATAAATCCCTATTCATATTTTTCCTCAAGTGTCAAGAATCAATCTTCCTAAACTCATGATAAGCCTCATCCGTCGGTGTTTCTCTAACACCAAAAGATCAATGCCATATGCTTGCCCCATCACTTCTCTTCTTATTTTCCTTGGCATTCCTATCCCTCCAAGTGAGCTCATCTCACTAAAATCCCGAAGTGCCTTTGACCTCACTGCCGCCAACCGCATGGGCTACAAGATTGTAGACGACGTCGTCACAAGGACTCTCAAGGGAAAGGAACCACAAGGAGCTGACGTGTCAACTGGTGAAGAAGACAATGAAGATGATGAAGCAAATGAAGGCAGTGATGAAGACCCTCAGGATGAGCAAATGCCTGACCAAGCTCAAGAGTTTGATGATGTACCTGTGCCTCCACAACAATCCATTCGTGATTACTTGGCACAAATCCATCAAGAAATGATCTCAGGATTTGCTCACATGACGTCAAGATTTGATCAAGTAGACGCTCGCCTCAACACTTTAGATGACCGTCTTGACCACCTCTACTCCGAGAGAGATGAATCCCGTCACCCTCCTCCTGCTGGACATGACGATGAATAGAGGGTCTCAGGGTCATTAGAGGTCACTAAGAGTCTTAGATGGGAATTAGTCTCGTCTTATCATCTTTTGCTTGTTCATGTTATTTCCCTTTCTTTTTATTGAGTCATGTAATGATTATCAAATGTACTGTGAAATTTCAATGATCAATCAATGAAAACTCAGTTCATGTTTATTTGTCTCTAAATGTGCATGACTTGACCTTTTGCATGTTGTCAAAAAGGGGGAGAACATCAATATATGCATCAATTGAATATTTTTGTCATCATAAAAAAGGGGGAGATTGTTGGGTTTTTCATATATCATGTTTTTGATGATCACATTAACACCCTTGAACATTGATTTAATGCAAAATTGATGTGCTAACTAACATGAAAAACACCATGAAAGTGATTGAGTTAAACATTGCTAAATCATACAATGTATATCACTAACAATGTATTTGCATGTAGGTGCACAAGCATGAACATGGAGCATTGAAGAGGCATTGAAGAATGAGCAAAAAGCACAAATATCTGTCAAAGAGGTGTATCTGTCGACAGATGCAATGTACCTGTCGACAGATTCACACAGTCATTCCAAGACAGAACTCAGGTTTGCATCTCTGAGTGTATCTGTCGACAGATGAAATGTACCTGTCGACAGATACACACAGACAACCCAGGACAGAGCTCAGGTTTTCTATTCCTGAGTGCATCTGTCGACAGATGCAAACTGCCTGTCGACAGATACACTCAGAAACTCATTTTCCTGAAACCCAGTTCTCAGCCTGAGTCTGCCTGTCGACAGATGCAAGTGCACCTGTCGACAGCCGACGGAAACTTCAGATTTTGGGTTTCCAAATCCAGCCCCAATTGGGTGTTTCCTTCCTCCACGACCCCCACCTTTACCTAACACTATATAAGCATCCTTTTGGAGCCAAATTCGCAGAGAGCAGCCTCCCATCCAAGAGCCTCCAAGGGACCAAGAGGAAAAGCCCCAAATTACTGCTCTGCTTCAACTTTCCGCCCAGATCGACGTGGAATCACCATCTATGCGGAGCTGAAGCCGGATCGTCATCAATTCAACCTTCTACATCGATCAATCTACATCCAATCGAAGTTTGAAGAGCGTTTGGACGATCCACGAGAAGAATTCCAACCGGATTTGTTCCCTAATTCCTAATTCTTCTCCATTTCATAATTTCCATTCCATCGTGTGTGTGTGTGGTTGGTTTCGAGCATCCCTTGTGCTTGATTCACGTTTGTGGTTGTTCTGATCGTGCTTCATCAGACAACGTGTGTGTGGTTGAGTTATGGTGTTAAACTCGCTCATATAGTCGTCGTTTCTGCGTGTGTGTGTGGACGGTGGATGTAGGATACACGAGTTGTGTACTCTGAACCACCTTAAATCATCGTGTTCTGTGGTTTGTTCGCGTTTTGCGATAGATGATTGGTAGGCACGGTGTTCATACGCACGTTTGATTCCCTGTTTTCTTTTAGATCAACTCAAGCGGTCTCACACTTAATTGAATTTGAATCAAATTTCATTAAGATCGCTGTAGCATCGAAAAGAAGCCATCAATAGTTTAAAATTGTCGTAATCTATTCAACCCCCCCCCCCTTCTAGATTACCGTATTGTGTATTCCGCATAACTCTTCAATTGGTATCAGAGATGTTTAAAAACATCATATATGCATCAATTGAATGTTTTTGTCATCATCAAAAAGGGGGAGATTGTTGGGTTTTTCATATATCATGTTTTTGATGATCACATTAACACCCTTGAACATTGATTTAATGCAAAATTGATGTGCTAACTAACATGAAAAACACCATGAAAGTGATTGAGTTAAACATTGCTAAATCATACAATGTATATCACTAACAATGTATTTGCATGTAGGTGCACAAGCATGAACATGGAGCATTGAAGAGGCATTGAAGAAATGAGCAAAAAGCACAAATATCTGTCAAAGAGGTGTATCTGTCGACAGATGCAATGTACCTGTCGACAGATTCACACAGTCATTCCAAGACAGAACTCAGGTTTGCATCTCTGAGTGTATCTGTCGACAGATGAAATGTACCTGTCGACAGATACACACAGACAACCCAGGACAGAGCTCAGGTTTTCTATTCCTGAGTGCATCTGTCGACAGATGCAAACTGCCTGTCGACAGATACACTCAGAAACTCATTTTCCTGAAACCCAGTTCTCAGCCTGAGTCTGCCTGTCGACAGATGCAAGTGCACCTGTCGACAGCCGACGGAAACTTCAGATTTTGGTTTCCAAATCCGGCCCCAATTGGGTGTTTCCTTCCTCCACGACCCCCACCTTTACCTAACACTATATAAGCATCCTTTTGGAGCCAAATTCGCAGAGAGCAGCCTCCCATCCAGAGCCTCCAAGGGACCAAGAGGAAAAGCCCCAAATTGCTGCTCTGCTTCAACTTTCCGTCCAGATCGACGTGGAATCACCATCTATGCGGAGCTGAAGCCGGATCGTCATCAATTCAACCTTCTACATCGATCAATCTACATCCAATCGAAGTTTGAAGAGCGTTTGACGATCCACGAGAAGAATTCCAACCGGATTTGTTCCCTAATTCCTAATTCTTTTCCATTTCATAATTCCATTCCATCGTGTGTGTGTGTGGTTTGTTTCGAGCATCCCTTGTGCTTGATTCACGTATTTGTGGTTGTTCTGATCGTGCTTCATCAGACAACGTGTGTGTGGTTGAGTTGTGGTGTAAACTCGCTCATAAGCAGTCGTTTCTGCGTGGTGTGTGGACGGTGGATGTAGGATACACGAGTTGTGTACTCCGAACCACCTTAAATCATCGTGTTCTATGGTTTGTTCGCGTTTTGCGATAGATGATGGTAGGCACGGTGTTCATACGCACGTTTGATTCTCTGTTCTCTTTTAGATCAACTCAAGCGGTCTCACACTTAATTGAATTTGAATCAAATTTCATTAAGATCGCTGTAGCATCGAAAAAAGCCATCATAGTTTAAAATTGCCGTAATCTATTCAACCCCCCCCCCCTTCTAGATTACCGTATTGTGTATTTCCGCATAACTCTTCAATTGGTATCAGAGCGGGTTTCTCCGATTTACTGTTGTTCGTCATTTGATCTAGCGATCAGGAGATTTTCGATCTTATGGATTCTAGCAAAGGTATATGGCCGAGGGACATTCAGTAACCAGGCCACCCTATTTTGATGGCACTGACTATCCTTATTGGAAAAACCGTATGCAGGTATTTTTGAGAGCTCAAAATTACGAGCTGTGGAAGATAGTCAGCAAGGGACCATACGTGTTGCCCGAGGACGAAGACACCTGGACGAAAGACCAAATAGCTAAAGGAACTCTCAACTGGAGCGCACTAAACATGATGCAATGTGCGGTGCATCCACAGGAGTTCTCAAGAGTCTCCACATGCTCAACAGCAAAAGAGATGTGGGACAAGCTTGAACTCATTTACGAAGGTACGTCCGAGGTAAGGGAAACTAAAGTTAGCATGTTAGTGTCTGAATATGAAATGTTCAAGATGAAAACTGATGAAAACCGTATCAGACATGTTTTCAAGATTCATGCTAATAGTTAAAGGGCTAAAAGGTCTAAGAAGGAATACTCTGAAAGTGACTTAGTAAGAAAGATCCTTCGTTCTCTTACTTCATCTTGGAATACTAAGGCCACTGTCATTGAGGATTCCAAAGACCTTTCCAAAATGAAATTGGATGAACTAATTGGCTCTCTAATGACATATGAAATCAACATCAAGAGAAAAGAATTAGAAGAAAATCCTAGGAAGTCAATTGCTCTAAAGCATCCAATAAAACATCAACAAGTTCCAATAAATCCATTCAACAAGATAGTGATGAGCAAGAAACGTCTAGTGAGAGTGATGATGATGAAATGGTAATGCTCACTAGACAATTCAAGAAATTTCTCAAGTTCAAGAGGAGAGACACAGGTAACTCCAAACCTTTCCTAAGAAAAATTTTTCACAGAAATATGAGTCCAACAAAAAATCTGACATTGTTTGTTATGAATGCAAGAAACAGGGGCATATGAGAGGAGATGCCCGGAACTCAAGAAGAAGCTGAAGAAAGAAAAATTCACCTCCAAAAAGGCCAAAGCAATGTTGGCCCTGGAGTGATGAAGATGAAGATGAAGATGCACAAGAAAACATCCGATGATGAAGAAGTGAAATGCTTAATGGCCAGGAGTGATGACTCCAGCGAGGTAAATTTCTCATTGATGATTTCACTGCAAGTGAATGGGAGGAAGCATACACTACTTTATTTGAAAAATTTCGTGAATATAGATCTGAGATAGAGCATTAAAAAGGAAATGCAACTCCCTTGTGCATGATAAGAACAATGATGAACAAATTGCATTCCTGACAAAAGAATTAGAAATGATGAAAGTTGATGAAAAGACTCATAATGAAGAAATGGATTGCTTGAAAATGAAATTGCAAGAAATACAAAAAGAAAAAGATGTTTAAGCCATTCCATTGAATTCCTTCAAGAAGAACAATTGGAAACCAAGAAAAAGTTGGAACAAGCTGAAAAGGAATTGAAAGAAAAATCTGAGGACTTAATGAAATTTGTAAAAGGGAAGCAAAATCTAGATGCGGTTTTGGGGGCCAAAATACATGTAACCAAGCATGGATTAGGATATCAACCTGTCAAACAAAGAAAATAGGAGAGTCATTGATAACTTCATTTGTTGATCCTAGCCCAAGCACAACCAAGCATGCTCCCACAAAGCATAATTCAAGAAAGTCTCAGACCAAGCCAATACTACACAAACAAAATGTTCCCAACAAACAAAAGAAAAAGCCACCTGTCGACAGATACAATGTGCCTGTCGACATACAAGAACAGTTTCAATGAATAAACAGTCTATCAAGCAACAGAAAATTGAAAAGAAAATTCCTTCATGCAATGTGTGTAAAAAGAGTGATCATCAAAAACATGATATATGAAAAACCCAACAGTATTGTCTCTATATTTAGGATTTTGTTCTTTAAAAGGACCCTCTTGGGAGAAGAGGTGAGACTCTTGCTGATAAGCACACACTTGTTCTCACTATCTTTTAATGTTGGACTAAAGAATATCTCTACACAGTCCCCTCAGTGAGGATAAGAGCGTGTGGATCTCATGAAGATGAGACGTTCGGGTAGGGCGCATGGCCTCTCGCTCATGCCCACAGACGACGCCAATGAAGAGACGTGATTTAAGTGTGCCTTCCAAGAGATATTGTCTCCATGTTTAGGGTTTTGTCCTTTAAAAGGGCCTTCTTGGGAGAAGAGGTGAGACTCTTGCTGATAAGCACACACTTATTCTCACTATTCTTCTCATGAAGATGAGACGCTCGGGTAGGGCGCATGACCTCTCGCTCATGCCCACAGACGGCGCCAATGAAGAGACGTGATTTAAGTGTGCCTCCTAAGAAATATTGTCCCCATGTTTAGGGTTTTATCTTTTAAAAGGGAAAGGGCCCTCTTAGGAGAAGAGGTGAGATTCTTGCTGATAAACACAGAATTGTTCTCACTATCTTTCAATATGAGACTAAAGAATACTTCTACAGATAAATATATAAAAGATCATCATATATCTAATTCGTAAATTTGTGAGGATTAATTATATCTAAGTCCTACATATCGATGACAAAGCCGCAAGCTTATTTACAATTTGTAAATAATTAAAGAAAAATGATGGAGGAGACCATATGATCGGCAATACAAGTTGGCATAATAATCGAGTGATCATAAGAAGATAAAAGAGGAGTACTGCGTGCGCATTCCTATGATAAAATAGTCAAAAAGTAGCGTTGGGATTGGGTATCTAGTCTATTGAACGCAATCATCTATAACATTAATGATCTACAGCACAACGATCGACAAGGCTTACCACCAAGTAATATCTATATAGATATATATATATATATAATATGATATATATATATATATATATATATATATATATATATTGGTCATAAATTTTTTTTTATTTTTTGTCATTATTCGATATCGGCAAGTCGTAAAAGGGTAGCTTCATCAACTCCATTCTATAAGGAATTGGAATCCGTGAGTAGAAGGCCTAATGCTCCGTGAAAGATTTTCCTTTTTGATATGATCTTTTTGATTTCTTCTAAGAGCAATTAGATGTCAAGTCGTGTTATATTCTGAATAGTGAATTTGGGTTTTGTTTCTACCAATGAATCTGGGCAAAGAGGAATCTGGACAGAAATGGTCAAAGACAAGTACTTGAGGAAAAGGAAAATGGAAAGGCCTTATACTTCTATACCCATGTCAGATATCTGGAAAAGGATCATCTCTGAATTCAAAATGCATCAAGATCAATTTGGATGGATACCGGGAAATGGAAGGAAATCAGAATACTACAAGATGATTGGTTCAAGGGGAGAGGTCTGAACAAATGGCCAGTAGAATTCAACATAAAAGCATCGATGAGAATTCAAAATTGCAAATGTTTCTGAATGATCAAGGCTGGATAGTGAATAAGCTAAAGGAAGTGGTCCTATGACCTTAGTAATGGAAATTTTAAAATTCCCTGTCACCAGCGAAAGTTCTGAAGATAAGAGGATTTGGTTGCCAGGTAAGTATGGAAAGTTCTCCACTAAAAATGCATATGATCACATTAGAAGTAGGAAGATGAAGATGGTTAGTGGGTCTCAAGCAACCTGGAAAGAGATCTGGAATTGGCCAACCGAACCAAGAATAAAGATACAAATTTGGAAAATGGCATGGGGGAGACTGCAAACAAGAGTTTATCTAAACAAGTGTAACATTCAAGTGGAGCCTACATGCCAAATATGTACAGTGGAGTTGGAGGACCTTGAGCATGCTTTCATTAAATGTAATAGGGTAAATCAGATTTGGAGAAATGTAGCTCAGCATCTAATGTGAGAGGAAGTTCCGAAAGATTTGGGAGACCTTTGGAACAGATGCACAAGTAACAGGAAAACAAATTATACAGGGGCAGACAAGAAGACTTTGATTGCCTATGTATTGGAGCTATTTGGAGGAGAAGAAACAAGCATGTCTTTGAAAGAAAAGATAACCCTTATTAATTAAATTTCAGAACCATCTTAGAATCAGCTATTAAATTTGATGCAGCCAACTTGTCAGCCAAAAAGAAGGCGAAGATCTCAACATTAAAAGGTGGCAGTAAGTAAAGCGAGGCCCGCCTGGGTCATGGACATTTGGATCCCTTGCAAAACTGTAATAACAGTAGGTGGGAAAAGCCAGAAACTAGGTGGTTAAAGGGCAATTTCGATGGAGCTAGAAAGGAAGGGAAAGAAATGGTGCACTCGGGTGCTGGGTTCATAATTAGAAATGACATGGGCACAACTCTGTATGCAGGAGCAACGTATCTAAAATAGACTATAATCCTCAAAGCGGAGATCCTAGCGGCAAAACATCTGATTGACAGTGCTGACAAGTTCAAGATCAGAATGTGAAGGGTAATTAGAGGGAGACAATGCAGAAGTAGTTAGAGCGATTGTCGAACCAGATAAAGCACCTTTGGAGATTAGAGATCTTGCAAAAGAGATAAATGTAAAACTGAACTCATGGCAACTGCACAGAGTAAATCTGGTAGATAGAAGGGCAAACATGGCAACGGATTGGCTGGCAAAGCAAGCGAGGATTGCGAAATTTCATATCAACTGGACTTACGCTCTACCTGAAGAGTTGTCATACATCTGCAAGGAAGAAGCATCAATAGGCTACTTCTTACAAAGGAAACCACCTTAAGTTTCTGTTTGTTTTGGCCTTGTGGCCTAGTAAGGGGTGCAGAGAAGGAAAACTCTGGCTATCTTTATGTGTCTTTCTTTGTTAGGAGCCGCTTAGTGCTCCATCCATCTACCAAAAAAAAAAAAAGAGTACCTGAGTTTTCTCTTTTGAGGCCGAAAAGCCCAACTCCCAGAGTGCAAAGAAACCACAAGAAACAAACAATTAACTACACATCTTTTGATGTTCGAAGTATGGGAGATTAATTTCTTGGTTTCATCCCGATCATGTATATTTTCTCGTTGTTCTTCCTCTTCATCAATCACGAGCTAACAATAAAATTGCGTCAGCAATGAAGCCATCTTCGAGAGTTTAATTAATTTATCGGCAGATTGACCTGGACTTTGCGACTTTAAATTTGTCACCCACATCCTCTCAGCTTCTGAGAAAAGCTGAAGATCTAACATTATGAACACATACATAATGCATTAATATTCTCCTTGTTGCAAGGATTTCAAACTAGTTAATAGGAAAAGTAAACGTACAATGTCTTGTCTTCAACCTTGGGTGTGTGAACCCAAGATTCCGTTAACCAAACTAAACGTGAGCTTTAAAAAAATCACTATTACACCCTAGAATTTGATGTGCTACACCAACCACAACCCTAAACAAAGGTTTTAGATCAGTAATTAAGTAGCAGCCTCTAGAAAGGATATATCCACTGAGATACAAACACTTCAGATCGTTCAGGACCTGTCAGAGCTGTCCAATATTCCGCTCGAGAAACGTTTAATGGAACAGTACTCCACTGGAACAGCATTCCGCATTCCTTAGGTTTCGCATGCATGTTACCAATATGCGATTATATACCATCCAGCATCTACCTTATATATTAGAGTATAATGAGTAGTGAAACGAAGATCTTTTATGGCAATTGGTTCTTGACGACTTAACAAAACGTCCGTATCTTTATGTAGATCCAAACGATGGTAAAATAATTAATTAACGCGTGACAGCTCAAATCTAGATCCATGGCTTCTTCTATATATATGTCCCCCTGATGTTTACCCCTACTCGATAGTTTGTCGTGCAGCAGGGTCAAAAAAGAAATACTACCTCCTCCTGCGTCTGGCTCGACACAAGTCTGCTTGTCAACGAATTGCAATTTAATTTCTTTTTGAGAAGAGGGCTGCCGATCTCCTCTCTCCTCCATTTCCTTAAACCTGGCAAACGTACGTGGAAAACCCATGCTAGCCGCAAGGAATCGTCCGTAAGAAGCGTTAGATAATGCTCTCTAATCTCATCTCTCCTCTTCTCTCTCTCTCTCTCTCTCTCTCTCTCTCTCTCTGTGGCGAACAAAGACCGTGGCCTTTATTATATTGATATTATTGTGATTTTCATATTGAAGATTCGGTGACAAATTGCAGGAGCTCTATCCCATCAAAACAGCTCATGCACCTTGTTCACAAGAATTATCTAATGCCGTTTAGGTCAAAGTTGCTTGCATTGTGCTCTTTCTCTTTTTTATATCCTTATCGTCGACGAAGTGAGAAAGTGAGGGGTACTCTTGTTTCCACTCTTTGAATATTTTCGTTATCCTGGTGGGCGTTGAAATGAACGCGCATGCATGCATGCATGCAACAGATGACTAGTCCTCGGATTCTCTACAGCAAGAGGGTGGACTCGAATCCACAAGTAACCAACGGGTTTGCACGCCATGTGTAAGGCAGGGCCTCAATAATTTGCTTCGCACTTGGCATGCCTCGGATGTCACGAACCAATTAACTGTGTAAAAATATCACTACATGCATGGACAGGAATATATATATCCTCTGCATGCATGCATGCATAGTGCGTTAAGCATGATAAGGAAGGAGTACCGGCAACGATGAAGCTATTCAATCATATATTGGAGTGAGATATGGAAATTAGTGGGGCGGCGTCGCAGAGGGGGTTTATATGTGTGGAGAGAGAGAGAGACCAGTAAGGATTTCGTGGTTTAGCTGTACGTAGCTTTCAGTTCGTTGTCTTGTGATCAAAGAGGTGGAATGGAGGGGCAATTAATCATTTCCAAGAGTAGTAGTTAAGTATGAATCAGAACATGTGCTCTCCTCACGAATGGAAAACAAGTGATGACTTGTCAGTCAAGTTGTTTCAGGGACCGTCAAATTAAGTGCTCTTCTTCTTGGATCGATATTTCATCTAGAACAACTTGTATAACCATGTTTTGACCTGCGTAAGATGCATGTGGAGTTGGGGGAGAGGGGTTTGACAAGGTGGGCAAAAGGGGACCCCCTCCTTGCCAGCCGGGCTTTGATCGCCAGGTAATCAATAGTGGAGTGGTGTGATCATGCATCAAGAGAAATTACTTGCATAAGAGGGGGACAAAATCCACCATATGCTACATCTTTCTTCTTCAGTACTGTACTTGTAAATTTCTTAATGATCATACATACCGGCCGGCTCGATCGTTACATAATGGAGCTAGCTACCATGTGTGGACTGGAATCAGTCCATTTTCCCAGGAACATTTGGGCATATATATACGGTGTGTTGGAAGGATAAATTATTCTACTGATCATAAGAAGACAAAATCCTTCCCAGGGTAAAATATGAATCTCGACTTCGTGACCCTCGCATCTTCTTCTTGAGGAAGAAACTGACGCCTGAGAACAGGCCTAGGGTCTCACCTCACCCCATGGCATGATATTTATTGCGGGTAAAGGCACAGTCTTCATGGCAAATTCCTCATATTCTTTATAAGTAGTTCTGACTGAATACAAAACACATATATCTACAGCTTGCCCAGTTTTAGACAGTCCTATTGACTGGACTTCACCTCTGGGTCCTCCCTTTTTTCCCCCACCATTACACTGAATGGACACAAAACTTAAGATATCCGACCTCCAAGTACTACATTGCAGGCCTAACATTTCCACCCTGTACAAAAGTTCAACTCGTGACAGGCGCTCGTGTTGGTCGCAACATCGAATCACCAATAAGTTGTCCTATTATATATCTATGAACCCCTCCAGCTAACACCATGACCTGAGCTTCGATTGGGACCTTCGCCAAACCAAGTTCGGACAACGACCTGATTAGCTACAACTAACAGCATCAGCAATCAGGAATAATTAACGTATGGCACTGCAATAGTCCACAACGACCTTGATGTTGAGGGTGCCAATTAATTAGTAATATCTGATGGGTTCTTGCAGGGGCATATAAACGCCGAACCTTTTCCAGGTCGAGGATGGGATCGCTTTTTGTTCAACATTGGTACTTGGCGATGAATAAACGTTGCTGATCATGATCAACTGGAGGCAACAGAACGCTGTAAGATGAGGAACTAGTGCGTGTTAGTGCTTGCTACTTCGATTCAAGATATATACACACAGATCTTAAGACGTCTCAACACCTGTGTCCAATGGTTTTGCATTTAGTACAGTCTTTTACCTAACATTAATGCACCGAGGACCGCACAGATGCAGCAGATGGTTGAGATGTGAGAGCTGTAGAGCTTAAGTTATATGAATCATTAGCCTGTATCTGGAAAAACAAAGTGATAAAAGACTTGGTCTGAGGGAGCAATGGGGGTGCAGTACTCTGCTGACACGGGGTATCTTCAGAAGCCGAGAGGTTTCTCCAGAGGTTAGAGCTGTCATCCAAAGAGAAACGACAGTGACTAGGAGATTACCATTTTTTAGAGCAACCCATAACAAAAGAATTGTAAATAGACACAAATAACTTGGGATAGGGTATTCAAGGAGTGGCTTAATGAGTAATGATCTTCCCTTATACTCAAGTGATCATTAGGATTCAAAACCAACATTTTTTAAGAAAAAAATTCATAAATCACTTGAACAACAGCCGTGCATGATCAGTGTTGAGATGTGGCTCAAATTCAGTGGGGTATTCTTGGGTCAGTAATAGCAGTATGAGCAGGTGCTTCCTCAGGTACAGTCGTGGAGGAGTGCGGAGGCCAGTGATCTCCGCGGCATGGATCAAATCGGCGAGGTTCAAGCTGGGTCGGGTGGCAATGGGCAGATCGGTCGACCGCTCTGGCCAGAGCAGTCGACCGACCAGTGCAGGGCACGGAAGAAGGCCTGCCTGGGAAAAGCAGTCGACCGACTTGACTGGGTCGGTCGACCGATTCCGGCGGATCCATTTTGGACAGTTTCCTCGGTTTGCATCTTTGTATATTAGGCCATATTTTTGGCCTAGGTTTGTAGTACGATTCTTCATAGTGGAAAAGGCGGCTGTAGAGAGGTTGGGCTCTGTGGAGTAGGTTTGGCACATCGCCAATCCGAACCACGTAAATCTTGTGTCTTGTCTCTTCTTCTTCTCTCTGTTTCTGCACTGTTTCTGTGTACATCTTGCATATGTCCGATCGTGAGCTTGAAGGTGAGGCATCAGAGGGCGTTTCCGCACAACAAATTGGTATCAGAGCGCAGGTTGGTGCTGGTTCATCTTCAGTGGTTCAACGCATATCAAGGATGAGCAGACTGATGAAAGCCGAGTTCGACAAGTTCGATGGAAAGGGGAATTTCAGTCTATGGCAAATGAGAGTGAAGGATTTGCTGGTGAAACAGCGGGTCATCAGGGCATTGACAGGGCAGAAGTCTGCAAAGATGGACGATGAAGAGTGGGAAGAGCTGGAGCAAATGGCGTTCAGCACCATTCGAATGTGTCTAGCAGATTCAGTTCTATACAATGTGATGACGGAGAAGACAGCGAACGGATTATGGAAAAAGTTAGAAAGTCTCTACATGGCCAAAAATGTTACAAACAAACTTTTCTTGAAGAAAGAGCTCTACAATCTTTGGATGATAGAAGGAGGAGATTTGATTCAACATATGAATCGATTCACTCAAGTGGTAAGTGATCTGTCGCAACTTAAAGTCAAGTTTGATGAGGAAGATAAAGCAATCATGTTATTGTGTTCTCTTCCGTCCTCTTTTGACCATCTCATTACTACATTGATGTATGGCAAAGAAACTCTTGTTTTTGAGGAGGTAGCTGCAGTTCTCAGGTCTAATGAGGCAAGGAGAAAGTACAGCAGTGAGGACTCTCAGGCAGAGGGGCTGATTGCAAAGAGAAGGGTAGAGGAAGATCAAAAGATAGGAATCAAGGGAAGAACAGATCAAGGTCAAAGTCTAAATCAAAGAAGGCTGAGAAGATAGAGTGCTATAAGTGCCATCAGAAGGGGCACTTCAAGAGAGATTGTCCTTTGCTAAAGAAAAAGGAAGAAGACAAGGCCGGGCCTTCTTCAAGTTCTGCTAGTGTGGCAGTGGACAACTCTGATGATGGAGAGCTATTGGTAGCCTCATCAGGTAAGGACTCATTCTTGAACACATGGACTATGGATTCTGGATGCTCGTTTCATTATTGTCCTCACAGAGAATGGTTTGACACCTACAAGAACTATGAAGGTGGTTCTATCGTGCTGGGTGATGATCACCCTTGTAAAGTCATAGGTATCGGGAATATCAGAATCCGGATGCGTGATGGTGTGATTAGAACACTGGGAGAGGTCAGACATGTTTCGGAGTTGAAGAAGAATTTAATCTCTCTTGGTCAATTAGAGAGAACTGGGCATGGACTTTCAGCAGCTCCTGGCAGTGGCATGTTCAAAGTCAGTAAAGGTGTCCTGGTTGTGATGAAGGGAAAACAAATTGAAAACAATCTGTACAGGCTCATAGGGAGTACAATTGTGGGAAATGTTGCTGCTACAGCTTCATCTGAGACCAGCACAGATGATACCGCTCTTTGGCACATGCAACTTGGGCACATGAGTGAGCGGGGTATGATGGAACTGCACAAAAGGAAATTGTTGAATGGTGTGAAAACATGCAAGTTAGATTTCTGCAAACACTACGTGTATGGAAAGCAGTGTAGAGTAAATTTCAAAACTTCAACATTCAGGAGCAAGGAAGTGCTAGAATATGTTCACACAGATGTGTGGGGGCTAGTGTCTACACCATCAAAGGCGGGATCTTTATATTTTGTAACCTTCATCGATGATTGCTCAAGGAAGGTGTGGGTATACTTCATGAAGCACAAATCAGAAGTATTTACAAAGTTCAAGCAGTGGAAAGCCATGGTTGAAAAACAGACAGGGAAGCATGTGAAGTGCATCAGGTCTGATAATGGCACTGAATACAAGTCAACTGAGTTCATTGATTACTGCAAAGATGAAGGAATTATGAGAAATTTCACAGCTCCAGGGACCCCACAGCAAAATGGGGTAGCAGAAAGAATGAACAGGACACTGCTTGAAAGGGCAAGATGTATGAGGATCCAGGCCGGTCTCCCTAAAAGCTTTTGGGCTAAAGCGGTAAAAAAAGCATGTTATTTAGTTAACAGGTCACCTTCTTCAAAGTTGGAGGGAAAGGTTGCTGAGGAGGTGTGGAGGAATAAGGAGATTGATTATTCCAGGCTGAAAATTTTTGGTTGTCCAGCATATGTTCACATCCAAGCAGAGCAACGGTCCAAGTTGGATCCTAAGTCTAGAAGGTGTACCTTCATCGGCTATCTAAGCGAAGTGAAGGGATATAAATTCTGGGATCCAGAGAAAAGGAAGGTAGTCATAAGCAAAGATGTGGTGTTTGATGAGGCATATATGCTAAGAGAAAGGGGAGATAATATTGTCAGAGATGATGACAAAGGAAAGTCAAGAGTTCAGGTGGAGCTTGACGGGGGATCTTTAACCGAAAAAGAAATTCAAGAGGAATCACCAGATGCCGAGCAAGAAGATCGTCCGCAGGAGACTCTGATTTCTGATAGACCACGACGGACTATTAAACCGCCAACGAGGTATGGTTTTGAGGATATGGTTTCATTTGCTCTTGTTTCTAGTTGTGGAGATCCAGATTCTTTCAGGGAGGCAGTATCCAATCCAGAACAGGACAGGTGGATGGAAGCCATGGTGGAAGAAGTGGAGTCACTACACAAAAACAAGACTTGGGAGTTGGTAGAACTTCCAAAAGGAAAGAAAGCCATAGGTTGCAAGTGGGTCTATAGAAAGAAGGAAGCTACATCAGAAAAAGAAGGAGAAATGTATAAGGCAAGGTTGGTTGCAAAAGGATACTCACAAAAGGAAGGAATAGACTACAACGAAGTTTTCTCTCCAGTGGTGAGGCACACTTCAATCAGAATATTGCTGGCTATGGTGTCCCAGTTAGACTTAGAACTAGAGCAGTTAGATGTGAAGACTGCCTTCTTACATGGTGATTTGGAAGAGCAGATCTTTATGGAGCAGCCAGAAGGGTTCAAGGAAGTGGGCAAAGAGAACTATGTGTGTAAGTTAAAGAAGTCACTATATGGGTTAAAACAGACACCAAGACAGTGGTACAAACGTTTTGACACATACATGTTGAGTATTGACTTCACTAGATGTGAGTATGACTATTGTGCTTATTCCAAAACTCTTTCTGATGGTAGTTACATTTTCTTAATGTTATATGTGGATGATATGCTGCTAAGAATATGAAGGATATCAATAATTTGAAATCCTTGCTGAACAAAGAGTTCGACATGAAGGATCTTGGTGCAGCAAAGAAGATCCTTGAGATGGAAATCTGTAGAGACAGGAAAGTAGGAAAACTTTGGCTCTCTCAGAAAAGGTACATCGAAAAGGTGTTAAAAAGGTTCGGCATGGAGGATGCTAAACCAGTGGGAACACCTTTGGCTAATCATTTTAGATTGTCGGTTGAACAAAGTCCAAAGACAAAAGAAGAAATGATAGGAATGTCCAAGGTACCATATGCAAATGTCGTGGGATGCTTGATGTACGCTATGCTGTGTACAAGACCGGACCTTGCACATGCAGTGAGCATGGTAAGCAAGTTCATGTCAAACCCAGGAAGGGAGCATTGGCAGGCAGTCAAATGAGTGTTTAGGTACTTGCAGGGAACATCTGATTATGGAATTCAATATGGTGGAGGACATGAAAAGCTTATAATTGTTGGGTATGTTGATTCTGACTATGCTGGAGAGATTGACAATAGAAGGTCCACAACTGGATATGTTTTCACATTGGGTGGAGGACCTATATGCTGGAGATCTATGTTACAGTCAGTGGTAGCATTGTCAACGACTGAGGCTGAGTACATGGCAGTGACAGAGGCAGCAAAGGAAGCTTTGTGGCTGAAGGGTTTACTGGTGGAACTTGGTGTGAGTCAACAAAGGGTTCAGTTGCAGTGTAATAGTCAGAGTGCTATCTACTTGGCAAAGAATCAAGTGTACCATGCCAGGACGAAACACATAGCAGTGAGGTTTCACAAGATCAAAGAGCTAATCACTACAGGTGAGGTTGATCTAGTGAAGGTGCATACACAGGAGAATGCAGTTGATATGCTTACAAAGCCAGTTACAGTGGAGAAGTTCAAACACTGTTTGGATTTATTACAGGTCACTTCATGTTAAGTTTTGCCGAGATTCCTGTTACAGGTGGAGTTACAAGACTGAAGTTCTTCAAGTGGGTGATTGTTCGCCAAGGTGAAGATTTGTTGAGATGTGGCTCAAATTCAGTGGGGTATTCTCGGGTCAGTAACAGCAGTATGAGCAGGTGCTTCCTCAGGTACAGTCGTGGAGGAGTGCGGAGGCCAGTGATCTCCGCGGCATGGATCAAATCGGCGAGGTTCAAGCTGGGTCAGGCGGCAATGGGCAGATCGGTCGACCGCTCTGGCCAGAGCGGTCAACCGACCAGTGCAGGGCGCAGCAGAAGGCCTGCCTGGGAAAAGCGGTCGATCGACTTGACTGGGTCGGTCGACCGATTCTGGCGGGTCCATTTTTTGACAGTTTCCTCAGTTTGCATCTTTGTATATTAGGCCATGTTTTTGGCCTAGGTTTGTAGTACGGTTCTTCATAGTGGAAAAGGCGGCTGTAGAGAGGTTGGGCTCCGTGGAGTAGGTTTGACACATCGCCAATCCGAACCACGTAAATCTTGTGTCTTGTTTCTTCTTCTTCTCTCTATTTCTGCACTGTTTCTGTGTTCATCTTGCATATGTCCGATCGAGAGCTTGAAGGTGAGGCATTAGAGGGCGTTTCCGCACAACAATCAGGTTAAGGAGAAACAAACGTTTAGCTACGGTCCATGGTAGTTAGTGGGGCCTCTTCTTTTCTAACAAAAATAGAAGAGGAAAAAAAAAGGTTGACGAATCAATTATATATATATATATAATTGACGAATAATTATATATATTAGAAAAGGTTTTTAATAGGAATGTTAAGTAGCTTGCTACACCAAGTTTATCAAAGGATCAGACGTTTCCATCTAAAATGCATTTTAGGGAGAGCAAAGAGGCGAAGGACTTGCAAATTATATTAAAATATTTTAGAAGGAGCCATATAGTGGAAAGAGTGAAATTTGTTGCATCCCCTCTCATCTATCGCAGTCGGTGCAGTAAGTTTAAATTTTAAAATTTGTAGTTATTGGGTCTAATTGGAGGTATATATGTGTAGATGACTGTACATATATATAGTTCGCACCTTGTTAGACTCTTAAGAAATCAAAATTTGTGTGAATAGGCCAACTATATATATATGTACGTACTTTCAGCCTACAATTAAAGACATATATATGATCATGTTTACATATACTTTTTTCAACTCATAGTAGCTATCAAAATATCGTTAGTATGAATATACTCAGATTGAATCCCATGACTCTTAAACAACATTTTAAAAAAAGTTCACTGCACTCTCAAACAATGCAAGTTTTATTGTGTGAAATTGAACAATATGGATATCTAGACCAAGTGATATACGGCACTCAAGTCTTATATGCTGACATATATATATGTTCCACACCACAAAAAAAATGCTAGGTAATTTATGAACAATTAATACTACTAAAACGTGGAAATTAATCAGACGTCTAATAGACTCGGCAAGCACGTCCTTGGTCTCAGTCAAATTAATTCTAGAAACTTGGTTGCAAAATCCATGCCAAAGTATAACAGTATACTGCCTCCACTTGCTAACTATAATCCAAGTCCTTCCATCATTTTCTTCCTTGTGTAATAGTGGATTTATATGCAATTACTTTTAGAGAGACCAGTACTATGTGGACATTAATCCATGAAACTTCAACTTACCACGTTCAATCAGCTCGAACCATAAAACTTCTAGTGTACTCTTAGTCTATGCAAATCTTAAAATAATATTCCAAGGCAAATGACCACCGAATAATATGGAAGATCAAGTCCGTAAGTGCCGAACCTGTGGATGTGTCCGTCCTCTCAACAAGGTTTTTCACTTATCTACAAGGTTTTTCACTTATATCTACGAATCCGTTCTATAGGTTGTACAGGTGAATACACCCATTTTGTGCATGCGGACATCAAATACTATTTTAGAGGTAATAGCGCTCGTTGTGGCACATCGATCTCACTACGGTCAAACTTGAGGATGAGCGCTGGGTGGTTTCAGTGGTCATGTGAGACAGGTTTTGGCATACAACTTTGCATGACAAGATCGTTTGGAACTGGTGTGGAAAGTCTCCCACAAGCTGACAACTTTGAGAAAAATGAACCCTAATTAATTGTTACAGTCGCAATAATATCCTAGAACTTCCATTAATTTGTTGGATAAATTAATTATGACCAAAAGGGATCACATCGATATATCTAGCTATATATAAGTTGGTACCTCAACGTGCACACAACATTAGGGGTCACTTAATTTGAAGATTTTGATAAGTTCCGATAATTGCTGGTAATTATAATTAGGCCTGATAATTGAAAAAGTGATTTAGTAATATATATATATATAATTTATTAAAATTTTATCACCAATATAAATATTGATGAGTACTGAAAATTCTATTTCACTCTCTTAAAGTATGCTAGAACTATCAAGTCTGATAATTTTGTCTACCAAATAAAAAAAAACCTCATAAATTGACATATATATATATATATCCATGAATAACTTATTCGTAAATAACGGCTTAGAAGTTTAGCTATTTCCAGTAGCTAGGATTCAATGATAAAAGTGAAAGGTAATGCTGTATTTCTCATCACTTCCACGGTATAATCAACGGGACTGGGCATTAATTATATATATATACGGGATTCAACAACCTTCTTTAATAAAATTAAGATGATAAAAAATTTAAAAAAAAAAACCTATGAAGGAAGACGTAGAACTGCACTGAGACTGAGAGAGTCTTGATCTTTTGAGAAGGTGGGCAGGTCAAGTATTTCTAAGTAATTGGAGCTTGGATCCCATCAGCAAAAGTGGATCCCACATTGATCCCTACAGTAGTGTAAGAAGTACTACTTACACTGACGAGACTTGCGATCACATGCTTGTGCTTATTTGAGAGGACATCATTGATCAACTATATATATTATACTTTTTCTTATTACAAGCCCAGTCGATAACCTCTACTACGGTTGTTAAGTTTAATTGCAATTAAATGTTAATGGCCACATGGTTAACACAACTGATCATCTTGCCATGTTTGGCCATAGATGAAAGTATAATATATATAGTTTGGGTGAAAGTTCGATCAAATTTGGAAGCTATAGATGAAACAAGATTCTCCTATAAAAGGTGAGAAATGTCGTGCACATTTTTTGCCATCCGTTTTCTCACAGTACTGGCTCCCCATTGTCTTAGTTGAAAATCAGGCATTTGGAAAATAAGGTAAAATTAAGTACTTTGATGTTCTTGAGCACGACAATTAATTGTACTAAACTTCTAAATCAACTTCATCTCAGGTCTTCCGATCGCGAGACTAGATGACCAAGATGAGAGTCATATATACGACCAATGGCACAACAGCATTAATTACATATAAAAATCTAGACTTCCTACTAATTAAGATTAGATTTGAATTGTTTTTCTGAAAAAATTAATACAAAACTCTAGCTTATAATCTAAGTTGACGAGATCATCTTATAATGGCATTTTAAAGGTAATTAGCAACTTTACTTCCTAATTAGTCAAAATGAAAAAGAGATTACAGACTTAATTTATGCCTGAAAGTGGTATTTTCCTCTCATTTAAATAGTTTTGGATTGTAACTACAATTATATATATGTTGGCAACCATGAGTAATTAGATTACGTTTATAATTCACCAAAATATGAGACATTACTTCCTTTTTCTCTCTGTGTCCTCAATGATGATACTCCAATCACTTGATTACATGCTACGATCGAATTGTTCCAATAACGTACGTAAATGACTTTTTGTCCCAAAAAAAAGGTAAGGTAGGTAGATGGCCGGGTGATCAGTTCAAAAAAAACAGGAGAGAAGTAAACATAATTTCCAAGGGAACAATTTGCTGCACTTGCGAGGCCGGCACAGGACCCGGGTAATCCTCCATGTGTAGCATGTTTTGCCTAATTTCCAATGATAAGTGACATCCAAGAGTGGCCCATGATCTCATATTGCCACCCTTGTTCTCTTCCCAATACAAGAAAGTCTGTCAGATTTTCTGAATGACTTCGATCAGATCCAGAGACAGGAGAACAAAAGAGAGAGAGTGGTGGGGTCGTGATGTACGAGGGAGTCGAAGTAAGAAGTGGCCAAACGGGAGGTCATCAGACGCAGGGTCATCATATCTACAGGGACTGGCCTTTTGTTTTTGGTAAAATGACAGGCTATTTCTTGTTGTTACCACCATGACTCCACCTCCTTTTGCTTGGAGAAAAGCTAGCTTGAGAGGACACTCCCCCGAAGCAGAAGCAGGACAAGCCCGGGAGGCAGGCAGGAGGTTGAGAACTGATTGAAATGGGACAACCTATCCTTTGACTTCTCACGTCTCTCCCCAGCCCTCACTAGCTAAGCCTTATATAATTTAATTCCCTCTTTCCTCTTCACACCTCTCTCTCACACACACACAAACCCTCTCAGCTATTAGACTTATCTTGCCTCCCCACAAGAAGCCACAGTTCTCCTCCTTTTCTTCCACACCCTTTTTTGTTCTCGTTCTCTTTCCATAAGGGTGATCCACCAAGTCCACAGGCCCAAAAGGCAGGAATAGAGGAACCCACAAGCAGGCAGCATCGTCATCAGCATCATCGTCTCGATCGTCTGAGAGCCTGAGACATGGGGAGGGCTCCATGCTGCGACAAGGCGAACGTGAAGAAGGGGCCCTGGTCTCCGGAAGAGGACAAGAAGCTCAAGGAGTTCATAGAGAAGTATGGCACTGGTGGCAACTGGATTGCCCTCCCACAGAAAGCCGGTAAGAGAAAGCAGCTGATGGTCGACTCTCTCAGAAATTTATTTCTTATAGATCTCCTTTCTCTATCTTATTTCTCCTTTTATGTTACGCTGATTAATGATGTCTGAATCGCCTCAAGAACAGGCACCCTTTGTGCTATCCAGGAACACCTTGAATGTATGAGAGAGATACGGTCTCTTTGGACCTGGCGATTTTTTCTTTCGTTCGACCATATTGACATGTTTTGATTCTGCGCGCATTGGGTTTTGTTGGCGCTGAATTCTTTACCTTGCTACAGGCCTGAAGAGATGTGGGAAGAGCTGCAGGCTGAGATGGCTCAACTACCTAAGGCCCAACATAAAGCATGGAGAGTTCTCCGATGAGGAGGACAGGATAATCTGCACTCTCTTCGCCAGAATTGGAAGCAGGTGTTTCGACTGAACCCGACTCCTATCCACCTGTTCCATTTTGATCCCGACTGAACCCGACTCCTGACCAACACATGTACAAGTCTCTTCTGGAAAATTAACAGCTGTGAACAACGACAGATCCATATTTTGATCCGCCTCCATTCATGCATGTCAAATCCATGTCTCTTGCATTTATGAATCCCCGTTAACAGCTGTTAGCGTTACTGCTTTCTACAGGTGGTCTATAATAGCGTCACAGCTTCCTGGGAGGACTGACAACGATATCAAGAACTACTGGAACACCAAGCTGAAGAAGAAGCTCCTGGGGATATCGACATCTCAAAGAAAAACTCAGCCACAGCAGCACCGTGCTCAGCCGCAGCAGCACCAGCACCAACAGTTCTTCCCGTCTTCTTTCGATGCTACGACTGCACCAACACCACCATCACAGGGCAACTACCGTTACATCCCCCAGAAACCCCTCCTCGGAGGCTTCGAGGGTGGTTTTTCCCTTCACCCGGATCTCTTCGGGACTTTGGCCAGCCCCAATACTCCTCTCCATGGCCCTCAAATGCATCAACATCAGATTAAAAATGGCAGCAACCTGCTGGGCTTCGGAGGTGATCACCAGAGCTCCAGCTCTTCTGACGGGAGCTGCAACCACGTGAGCTATGGGCGGGACCTGGACTTCGACCTCGTTGGTGGTACCGTCGGAGTGAATCAGCAAGTGGGTCTCGAGACACTACTCTACGGCTGTGGAGTGGACGACAATCACAAGATTTTAATTGGTGCTGCTGCTGCTGCTGATGCTGGTGGGGAGAGGGGAAATGGGCTGTGGGGGGAGGCTCCGGTGGATTACACCTACGATGAGATTAAGCAGCTCATCTCCTCTGCCAGCGCCGGGTGCAACAGCAACTTCTCCTTGGATGATCCAAGTAGTGGTGCAATCAGAGGCAGCTGCAACACCCAAGGGAGGGGCGTCATGTCCTTCTACTGACTAGTGTGAAATCAGCTGAATGGATTTTTCTTTTCGCCTCCTTTGAGAGGTAAGCTTTGTTGATGAAGACTTGACAGTACATGGTTGAAAGACACTGCGCTGGTGCTTGGTGACATGATGATATGATGTCTGGGATGTTAGTACAATCTCCTCCGGCTCTCGGGAACAATAAGTTATTGAAATGGTGCAAGGAGCTAGTGGCAGTAAGGAGGCCATTCAACTAAGGAATCCAGACTAGACAGTGGTCCTTCAACCCCTTAACCCCCGCGCCTTCATTTTAGAATTTGCTTGCCTTGGACACTGCTGTAACATTTGAGTTGGAAATTAATTGCGTTGGTGTTGATATTTGTGTACATAAAACTCTTGCCAGTAAAAATAATTAAAGATAGGGGCTTGAACTATATATATACAGCGGTCTCTCTGGTATCACATGCAGGCCTTCCAGTGTGTTCTTGGCACATCGATGGCCGACAACCGTCCGTACGTACACATTAATTTATAACTGAGATTCTAATTAGCGTTCCTAATTATATATTGTGGAAACCGATGCGTAGTTATAATCCCCATGACGGGGGAGACAATAGGGATGTCAGTCGTCTCTGAGGACAGCAAACCCCACTTCAAAACGCACATTGTCTTTTGCCAAGCAAACAGACGCCCTGCAAAGTGCTCAGCCATTATCTTAATCAAATCCAACAAATATATAAAAAGCTCATGAGTATCCATATAGATCAGTATTAATATATAGCTAGGTGGAGTATGAAGCATTCATAATTTATGTCAGTTAATTTGTGTCTGCTTGTATTGGACTGTGGCTAGCTGATAAAACCTCTGATGCAATAGCTGTTTATTTTTATTGTTTCTGATGTGTGAATAATTCCAAGCTTGCTTGCATTGGATCTAGAGCTTTGTAACTTTAAGCAGTCTTCAGAGGTACGCACTTTTATGGGCTTTTCTGCAGGTTCTTTTTTTTTTTCTTTTTGGTCTAACTATTTTTGGAAGAGAATCATTGTACTTTGGAAGCAAATGTATGCATTTTATTTGTGCAACTTTTAATCTACTTTTGTCGTTGATGTAATTAGAACTTGGAAGCTAGCTAGCTAGTAATCCGTTTTGATTCTTAACTTTCAAATTGAAGCCTTGTATGAAACAGAAAGCCGAGCTGAGAGCAGGGACGAAGCTCATAAGCAATTTATCTCGTTAAAACATTTTAGCATTTTTCTTGGTGTGAAGTTCAGATAAACTTAATTTGACAACAAAAGTTCCAGTCCCAGACGCATCTTTAATTACGTTTTGCAAACTTTGAACTTTAGGGCAAATTTCGGCAATAAATCCAAGGGAATATATTGCAGCACGACGAACTTGCCCCCCATCTATATATATATATATATAAAGGAAGACATAGGATGGATGTCCTCTCGTACTATGTATACATATGTATATCCTATATATATATATGGACGACAACATAGTTCGAGAAATAACCGTGATATAAGTTTTTCTTCCACTAAAGAAAGTACTCATGATGGCATGACTTCCGAAAACTTAGCTGTATAAATAGAGTTTTGGTCTAAAACAAACTACTTGGGAAGACCAAAAGTATCCCATTGCACTGTGCTTATGGAATGGGCTGAACACAACGAGGACCATGTGAACTTGTACAAAAGGATGTGTACAAGTGTATATTTGCCGTGGTCCATTACGGATGGGTCATGCAAGGGTCTTGTCAAGTGAGGGTTTCTGATCTTATCGCTACTGTGTGTGGTGGATTGATGAGGAGCTGGAGGTCATATATTTTAGGTTCCTGTTGCCGCAGTAACTGATCAAGTTGTTATTATTGCCTGTTGTCATTTGTTGTGTTAACGGTACAGTGCCCCCAATTATATCACTGTCTCTGGCTGCCGCTTGGTGCTCTATCCACCAACTTTATACTCGCGTGGATCGATTAACTCACAACTTCCGTCAAACTGACGACTCTTATTTGTAGTTAGTTAAGTATTTTTTTAAATGTTTAATATCTTTTTTGAAAGATTAAAAAAAATGTGAATTATTTGATAAGTAATTTTATTACTTAAAAGAGAGAGAGAGAAAAAAAAATCTTGTCAAATTTTCAACCAATAAAATTACTTGTCAAATAATTCATATCATTTTTCTTACCTTCTAAAAAAAGTACCAAATATTTCTGTCTATTAAAAAGTACACTAACCAGTTGAAAAATTAATGAAATACAAGTGAGTAATATTTGCCACACTCACCTAAGCTTGATGGATTCACGTCATGTACGTACTTTCCTCTGTATTATTCTACTTCACTTCTTCTCCCATTATAGCATTTATTTCTTATTATTTTGATTGTGGAAATCAAATTTCTAGCACTAAACAAGAATATAAATGCATTATTAAGATATTAATGTCGAGTATAAGTTCAATACAAGCGCATCAAACTTGGAAAGCCCTCTACCTCCTAGCCTTCTAGTATTTGTAGGATTGATGTGACTCGAAGGATAAGAAATGATTAAAATTGTAGAGAAGACCCAAGAGTCTTCTCTTATTTTAAATACCATCAAATCCCAAATAAGTGGACAAAAAAAGGATCTTTACGATTTTACTCGTACCGATGAAAACTGCAACAGGAGCTGCAGGTAGCTATAGTGGACGTCGTCTGGCCGTCCCAATGCAATGTATAGATCAGTGATGGGATATTAATAGTTGCATACTTAATTTAACATAGATATGCAAGTATTCTTAAAAATTAAGATATTCTTCTAATAAAAGAGCTGAATAGATGGTAAAACTGGTTAGGAAATTTTCTGACATGATGGGGATAATCAGATTCCTATGGTTGGATGACTCGACCCCAGTATCTCACTCCAAAATAGGTCATCATTTGACTTAATCACCACTATGCTGTTCTACTCAAAATAAAAGAAAATTGTATAACATTTTGACAAATTTAATATATAAAGAGGAGAATAAGTTAATAATTGAGAATAGATGACCACAAATAACTAAAAAACAAGATCTGCAGAATAAGACCCAGTCTGCTCTCTTTTGGTGGTCAAGTATGTCCTAAAAATCTTGTGATGTAACCCAAATCCAACTTAAAACAGCTGGATTCAGTTATGTTTAGATGAAAGTTAGTTCAAGTTCACTATTACATGGCACTGTGCTCTTTGGGCCAGTGTTTTTCTCCATCCAATATACAATCGCTGTGGGCCCCATACGGGCCCAACTTGGGCTAATATCTCAGACAATTTATAAGGAGTTCACATTACACTGAATTTTACAGCACGAACAAGCCGATTCTAAGCCTAACGTTGGCCAAGAAAAAGTTATATCACAACAGATCTCATCTGATATAGTACCTTATATGATGTAATTATTGATAACCGGATGTTAAATGATTAGTCTATTATTTGAAGGATATGATATTTTTTGCAATTTTTTGAATATCCAATTAAACTGACACACAAGTACTTCAAATGGGATATTTTATTTACATGACAAACTGACTGTGAAGCAGTTATATCACTCCCAAGACATTTATGTGGGCTGCAATTTTGGTTTATTGCTTTGCTCGCTACCTCACTCCGAAGAGATTTAGAAAGTATCTACATGAAGGGAAAGTCTTCTTGTTTGCCCATCCAAAACGCAAATAGGGACAGATTTCACGACAAAGATGTATTATAAGACCCACCTATTTATATCTGAGACGGATAAAAGATAGGTAGTAAGTTGTTCTCCTACGTGAAATATGATAAGTTGTTCTCCTACGTGAAATATGATATTTACCAAATGTTCATGTCAAATCAGATGATCATTAATCTCCTCGTTACAAATCATGTCTAATTATGAAACTAGAGCAAAATTCCTTGCAAAATTTTCAATATTTTTAGATAGTCTGCTTCACAAAATGTAATTTTTACTTTTATTAAATATGACTTGAAAGATATATAGATTAAGCATCCGTTTGTTTCAACGTAAAATCTCATGTTAGAAAAAAATTTCAGAAAAACTTTTGTACAATAACTTGTTTGGTACTGTGGTAGTGTATTCCTATTTGGGTCTGAGCCAAACGGGCCTCCACTGAGAAGATGGGAAGACGATCGCCGGTAGCGGACGGGAGCCTGCAAAATCAGAACGGAATTAGGGGGGGACCCAGTTGAAGAACCGGAGAGAACCCTCCGATGCCTAAGTCAGAATGAAACCGGAGAGGCTTGAAGAAGAGTGGGGGTTCTCGTGTGTGTTGCGCAAGGGTAGTGTGTGTAAGATCATGTACCTTTGCATGGAGATTACCTGGGCCTTTTATAGGCGAAGGTGTCGAAGGGGTGAAGGGAAACGTCCCCCCAACGGTTACCGAAAAGGGTGCGCCAGTTGGCGCCCTTAGAGGGGGGTCATGCGTTGAGGCGCCCTTTGGGGGACCCTGCAGTTAATGCTCCCCTTGATCATGGGGCACGTGCCTCATCGTGGGCGTAACCGTCGCTGCTTGGCGATGAACTTTGCTGCTCCTCATGCTTGGGAGATACCGAGCAGGGGGACTGCTCGGTATCTGGACCGCCTGCTCGGTGCTTGGGGTTGACGAAGTTGAGGCGTGCTTCAAGTCGGTGATGTTCGGCAAGATATGCCTGGGCCACATAGGCCACAGGGTGTCCGAAGATCACCCCTTTGTCGGGGCTCCTGCTCGGAGCCAACAAGCTGCGCTCGGGGACGCGTGGCGCTTGCGAGGAGTGCTGTGTAGGGCTGTACTGGGCCATGATGGGCCCTAGGGGTCTAGGTGGGTAGAAATAGCCACCACACTTGCCCCCCACACCCTCGAGTTGACTCGAGAACCGAGGCGCTCGAGGGCGGAAGTCTACTCGAACGTCTTTCCGGCATTTAATGCGATGCCGACCTCGAACGTGCAAACGGCGTGAAAGGATCTAGACTATGACTAGCCCTAGAGGGGGTGAATAGGGCTTTAAAAACTTTGACTAGAATGGACTACGGAACTAATGCGGAAATGATAACGAATGCAAAAACAAGGAGAGCTGAGAGGGAAGAAGGAAGCAATCACACAAGGACACGCTGATTTATCCTGGTTCGGTAAGACCCCCGTTGGTCTACCTACATCCAGTCCTCACCAACACGGTGAGATTTCCCTCACTAAGAGATGAACACAACCGCTGGTTGAAACGGTGCCCAGCTCACCAACAAACAGCTAGTTAACCCGGTGTCTAGCTCACCAAAACATAGCTAGTTGATGCGGTGCCTAGCTCACCCAACAATAAACAATAGAAAGAGATGTTAATAAACAAGCAAACTCAATGCCAAGCTCTGGAGGATGATCTTCAGATGTTGATGAAGCTTTGATGATGAGAAGATCTCCCCAAAAGGATGCCTTCAGCAGGGATGTAGCAGATGGAAGCTTTGGAAGGCTGAAAAAGCTTGGAGAAGAAGCTTGAGATGAAACTCTTGAAAGAGGCACACTTCTCCACGAAATTCCCTACCTAGGGTTTCCCCCAGGTGTCCTTTATATACCCCTTTTTCAAAGATAGCCGTTTGAGAGAAGACAAGAAGAGGTCTTGGTCAAAAAGGTTCTCAAAAAGCACTTTTCAGAAACTTCTGCAACCCGGGGTCGACTCCCACTTTAGCTGGGGTCGACTCCAGAAGAGTCAGGGTCGACTCCAAAACAAACTGGGGGTCGACTCCAGTTGGGCAGAACAGCACCAGATGAACTGGGGTCGACTCCCTTGGAGGGCTGGGGTCGACCCAGAAAAACTGAATTTTTCTGGGGTCGACTCCTGCATTTTCCAGGGTCGACTCCTTCAAGACTGCAGGACAGCTTTCCAACTGGGGTCGACTCCTTTGAAGAGCCGGGGTCGACCCAGAAAAACTGAATTTTTCTGGGGTCGACTCCTGCATTTTCCGGGGTCGACTCCTTCAATGGCTTGACACAAATGAGCTTCTTTTAAGGCCTTTTTACCCTTATGAAATGCCCTATTTTCTGCATACATCTTGCAAACTTGTTAGCAAATATAACAAGTGTTTTGTGATCATCAAAAGACAAGGGGTTCCAACAATCTCCCCCTTTTTGATGATGACAAAACACCCACACAAATAATCAATATGTCTAACCCATCAATGATACCAAAACACTTGTTTAAACACAATAAGGCACATTAGTTAGAGGCACAACTTCACACAAAAATTCTCAACACATTAAGGCATGTAACACAACACTAATTCATTTGAATTTCTCAAGGATGGACATGGTTTTCCATTCACAACTCACAAAGTTACACGTATGATCTTTCTTACAAAAAGATACAGATGAAATCTCCCCCTAACTATGAGCACCCGTTAAAAAACCATTCACAAAAGAAGAATAAAGTTAAGGTTCTATCACATAGTGCCATCTCATCACATATCACATGGTGTCATCTCATCACATAACTGTCATCTCATCACATAACTAACATCAAAACACACAAGTTCTCCCCCTTTTTGTCATCGTCAAAAAAAAGGAGAGGAGAGAATGTAGCCCAGTTCAAAAAGAGAATGAGTAAATAAGAGCCATGAGAGTGGATGAGGGAAAGGAGATGATGGAAGGAGTAAGAAGGGTCAAAGAGAAGGTGGAGAAGGAGGAGGCTGAGTGAGGGAGTCCCACATAATTTTTCCAGCTCCGGCTAAGTCCTTCAGATCTTTCTTGATTTCTTGATGATTTCCCAGCACTAAATCTTGACGCTTGGCAACAACTTCCACAAACCTCTCAATCCGATCTTGCTGCATCTTGAACACATGAATATCTGTGCGAAGGTCATCAACCTTGGATCCCAATGAGCCAAACTGAGAGTCTATCTTATTATCCATGGCATCAAGACGAGTATCTAGAGAATCAAAACGTGCAAACACAGAGGAGCTAAACTCCAAGAATAGCTGAGACAGCTGATCATCAGAAGCATGAGGCCTGGAAGGACCCGGAGTAGCGCCCGGAGTGGATAGAACATAATCATCTCCATCGTCATCAGGGGGACCCTGTCCTTCTGAGGAGTACGAGATCCAGTGCGAACAAACACCCCAGCTTGAATGGACATTTTCATACGGGCCAAGGTGCCACCATCAATGACATCAAAACCAGTCAAACTCTTACTTTCTTCTCCAGAAAAACTGACCTTATACTTCCTCAAAATTCTAGTGATAAGCATTCCATAAATAAGTGATCTCTTGGGCACACCAACAACATCCCGAATATAATTTAAAGTGATGTTCGGGAGATCCACATGAGTTCCATCTAGAAGCGCTTCAATAAGCAAAATGTGATCATCCGTAACACCATCCATGCTGCCACTTCTAGGGACTAAAGTGGAGCAAACCAACTTATGCAGAAAACGATGAAGAGCCGGAAAAGAATTGGCATTTACTCTTCCAATATGCTGAGGAGCTACATCGGCTTCTAGGATACGGCGGTAAGATTCAGTCCGACATTCTAAAGCAGAAATGTAGTGAACATCTTGCAGAACAGGAATTTCCATAACCTCAGAAAGCAGAGATACTCTAAGAGGAATGTGCACACCCTTCACATATGTGCTAATCTTCTTATCACTCACCATAAGATTTGCATAAAATAAGTTGACTAAATGAGGGTAGACTTTTTCATTCATGGAGACATAGGGAACCCAGCCCAAGGTCTCAAATAACCCCTCAAGATCATATCCAGCAGCCGCAAAGAAACCAAAATCGATCATCTTTCCCATATGCACTTTTCTTGCAACTATATCCGAGGAGTAAAACTCAAAAGCTTCAGGACTTCTAAAAGATTACCATCAAAGCCTGCATCACGAGAGCCTGAACTGGAGCGAGATCTCTTGGAGGGAGTTGCCTTGCCTTTGCCCTTGTCGGAGAGCTTGGGAGGAGCCATGGCAACGCCAGGAGAGAGACAGCAGCCGCAAGGAGAGAGAGGCAGCCGCAAGGAGAGGGGCAGCCGCAAGGAGAGAGAAAAGAGGAAGAGGAAGGAATGGGAGAGGAGAGGAGGAAGAAGAAACAGAGGAGGAGAGGTAGTTGGGGTCGGCCCCAAACCAGGAGGAAGATCCCCCTTCGCGCGGGAAAGAAAAGAGGGAGAGGAAGTGATGGCGGCGGCGGCGGGTTTGAAAGAAAGGGAGGAGAAGGAGGGCCCCCCCCCTTTTAAATCCAGCCCTAGCGCCGGGGTCGACTCCAGAAAAGTGGAGGTCGACCTCGGCCCAAGGGGGGCGACTCCCACATAAGGTGGAGTCGACTCCGCCTTAAGCAGATTTTTTTTTTTTTTTGATTTTACAAGACAGGTTTGAAGAATTGATTACAAGGAGTTTAAGGATAATTCAAAGAATATAGGAAGGAATTCAAGGGCTCTTTCTCATCATCATTTTGAGTTGGGCAAATCTTTGTAGTGTTTATATAGAAATGGAACACATGCCCAATTCACGGCGCAAAGATGTAAACCGGTCTTCACACAATGGTTTAGTAAAAATATCAGCTAATTGGTGTGTGGTGTCAACAAAATTCAATTCAATATCACCCCTAGAAACATGATCTCTAATGAAATGATGACGTACTTCAATGTGCTTAGTGCGAGAATGTTGAACCGGATTTTTCGATAAATTTATGGCACTTGTATTATCGCAAAGCAACGGAATTTTAGACAAGCATATCCCATAGTCTTCTACTTGGTGTTTAATCCACAATGCTTGTGTGCAACAACTCCCGACTGCTATATACTCGGCTTCGGCCGTCGAGAGAGCAACGGAATTTTGTTTCTTGGAGGACCACGAAATGAGGCAACCTCCCAAGAAATGACATGTTCCGCTTGTGCTCTTCCGATCAACCTTACACCCAGCATAGTCCGCATCGGTGTAACCAACCAAGTCGAAAGAACATCCTTTGGGATACCACAAACCAAAATCAACCGATGAAGCAAGATATCGAAAGATTCGCTTAACGGCAATTAAGTGCAATTGTTTAGGCGAGCTTTGAAATCTCGCACACATGCAAACACTAAATAATATGTCGGGCCTACTTGCAGTTAAATAAAGTAGAGATCCGATCATACCTCGATAAAGCTTAGAATCAACAGGCTTACCAAGCTCATCATTATCCAATTTTGTTGTTGTAGACATAGGCGTTGGAAGAGGCTTGGTGTTGTTGAATCCATATTTCTTTAGCAATTCCTTCGTGTACTTTGATTGACTTACAAAGATGCCATCATGACTTTGTTTGATCTGAAGTCCGAGAAAGAAGTTGAGCTCACCCATCATGCTCATCTCGAACTCCCCCTACATCAACTCAGAAAAATCTTTGCACAACTTTTCTTTAGTGGAACCAAATACAATGTCATCCACATAAATCTGAACAAGCAAAATATCTGAACCAACACACTTTATAAATAGAGTTGAGTCAACAAAACGATGCTTAAAATCATGTTCAATAAGAAATTGACTCAATCTCTCATACCATGCACGTGGTGCTTGCTTAAGACCATATAGAGCTTTATGAAGACAAAAAACATGGTTTGGGAATTTTGGATCCTCAAACCCAGGAGGTTGCTCTACATAGACTTTCTCTTTAATGAAACCATTAAGAAACGCACTTTTAACATCCATTTGAAATAATTTAAAATTTCTGGAACAGCGAATGCTAATAGAATCCTAATGGCTTCAAGTCTAGCAACCGGTGCAAAGGTCTCATCATAATCTATCCCTTCTTCTTGAGAGTATCCTTGGGCAACTAAACGTGCTTTGTTCCGAGTTACCACACCGGATTCATCAAGTTTGTTTCGAAAAACCCACTTGGTTCCGATCACGGGATGGTCATTCGGACGAGGAGACAAAGTCCACACTTTGTTCCTCTCAAACTGGTTTAGTTCCTCAAGCATAGCAATAGACCAATGTTCATCAAGAAGGGCTTCATCAACATTCTTTGGTTCAAATTGAGAAATGAAAGCAATATAATCACATTGATATTGAGTTTTCCGAGTTCGCATACCGGATGACGGATCACCTATCACATTACCGATTGGATGACTTGACATGATCTTCCACGCTCGAGGTAGTTCATCACTTGGTGAGGACACTCGCAGATCTTCAAGTGGAGGATCTTCCTTTTCTTTTTCGTCACCAACAAGTTGGGTAGGATCATCCATTGCTTCTTCACTAGGCTCCGTGATATCTAAGTCATGAATGATTAATTCTTGATCCTTCATGATTTCTGCATCATCATCTTCATCATCTCTTTTTCTAGCACTTTGGTTAGTCTCATCAAAGATTACATGAATAGATTCTTCAACAACCAATGTTTTCTTATTAAAAACACGAAAAGCTTTAGAGTGAGATGATAACCAACAAATATACCTTCATCGCTTCGAGGATCAAACTTACCTATATCTCTTTGCCATTTACCAAGATGAAGCACTTGCACCCAAATGGCTTGAAATAAGAGATATTCGGTTTTCTGCCTTTGTAGAGTTCATATGGAGTCTTATGCAACAAAGGTCTAATCAAACAACGGTTAGTGATATACATGAAGTATTAATAGCTTCAGCCCAAAAGTATCTAGGTAAAACAGATTCACAAAGCATAGTTCGGGCCATATCAATCAAAGTCCGATTTTCCTTTCAGCCACACCATTTTGCTGAGGAGTTCTCGGAGCAGAGAAATTATGACTGAACCCATTATCATCACAAAATGAATTGAATAGCAGATTTTCAAATTCCTTACCATGATCACTACGGATAGCATTAATCACATAACCCTTATCATTTTGAACCTTTTTACAGAACTTTATGAATTCAGTTAATGCATCACTTTTATGAGCTAAGTACAAAACCCATGTAAACCGAGAGAAATCATCGACTATTACAAAACCATAGCGCTTGCCTCCTAAACTAGCAGTTCTTGTCGGGCCAAACAAATCCAAATGCAATAGTTGCAAAGGCCGAGAGGTAGAAACTATGTTCTTGGGTTTAAATGAAGTTCTAGTTTGCTTACCCTTGGCACAAGCATCACAAACTCCATTTGAATCAAAATTCATTTTAGGCAAACCAACCACAAGCTCACGTCTAGATAATTTGGAAATGATTCCAAAGCTAGCATGGCCCAATCTTCGGTGCCACATCCATGGGTTGGAGTTATTTGCTACAAAGCAAATCTCCTTCTCATTCAAATCATCCAAATTAACGGTATAAACATTTCCATTTCGATTACCGACAAACTTGATTTCATTTGAAACATTATCGGTTAACATGCAATGAGATGCATCAAAGATTACTTTATAACCTTTATCACACAATTGACTAATACTAAGCAAGTTATGTTTTAATCCATCTACAAATAACACATGCTCAATGCTAGTAGAGGGAGTTTTACCAATGTTACCAATACCTATTACCTTTCCTTTGCTATTATCTCCAAACGTCACATTTCCACCGCTTTTCTTTTCAAGACTGGAAAATTGAGATTTATCTCCCGTCATGTGCCGAGAGCAACCACTATCCAAGTACCACTCTTTATTCATCGAACCACTGTGGCCCTGCAAAAACAAAGAGATTTACACTTGATTTTTTGGTACCCAAACTTGCTTGGGTCCATCCAAGTTAGTCCAACTTTTGGTTGTTTCCTTTGGCACCCACATTGTTTTGATCTTGTGGATGTTCTTTCGGAACCAACAACTCTGAATTTTATGTCCCTTCTTACCACAATAGTTGCATGTAGCAAATGGAGTACTAGATAACTTAGCCCCAACAAAAGAAGTTGTAGTCTTATGCTTTGATTTTTGAGGGATAAAACCAATTCCTTCTTTTTTAAACACGACTTTTGCGCTACCAAGTATCGCATCTAAGTTATCACGACCACGCACAAAAGTAGACAAGGCATTCTTTAATCTATCTACTTCTTTTTGAAGGTTAGAACAATTATCTTTTAGGCTAGGAATTTGTTCTTCTAATGTTTCAACCTTTTTCTTAAGCAATGTATTCTCATTTACTATATCAACATTTTCACATTCATGTAAACGAGATGCACTTAATTCATGAGTCATTAAATCAATACTTTTCTTTAAGCATCTATTCTCAAGTTTGCATTCAATAAATTTTTCATATAACTCATTAAACGCTTCATGAAGTTCTTCTAATGTAAAAGTTTCAGAATTTACCTCCTCATGGTCGGATCTGGCCATGAGACAAAGGTTGGCGATTTCCTCTTCACTTTCTTCTCCCGTGGAGGTGTCTTCATCACTCCAAGCAGCAAGAGCCTTCTTTTTTGATGTCTTGCCGTCTCCCTTAGTGTATGCCTTCTTCTTCTTGAGTTCGGGACATTCAGGCCGGATATGTCCCGGCTTTCTGCACTCAAAGCAAGTGACTTCCTCGCTCTTGGAAGTTTCCCCTTTAGCATGATTCTTCTTCTGAAATCTTCTGTTTCTTGGTTGGAAGTTGGATCGACGTTTGTTCAGAAACTTCTTGAATTGCCTCGTCATTAAGGCAATCTCTTCATCATCGATCTCTTCATTGCTATCCTCACTGACACACTCATTTAACACGTTAGTAGCTTTGAGGGCAAGACTCTTTTTCTTCTTAGAGTCATCTATGTCCCTCGATATATTGATCTCATAGGTCATTAAGGATCCTATGAGAGCATCCAAAGAAATTTGTGAGAGGTCTTTTGCCTCTTCAATTGCCGTCACCTTGGGATTCCAAGACAAGGCAAAGATCTTAAAATTTTCCTATTGAGTTCAGGGATAGAGTATTCTTTACCAAGGGCTTTGAGCCCATTCGTGATGTCCGTGAACCGCTTGAACATCTCTGTTATGGTCTCTTTCTCTTCCATCTTGAACAACTCATACTTGTGAACAAGAAGATTTATCTTCGTTTCTTTGACTTGAGAAGTTCCTTCATATGTCACTTGAAGCTTTTCCCAAATCTCTTTTGCACTGCTGCACATAGAAACACGATTGAATTCATTAGCATCTAAAGCACAAAATAGAGCATTAATTGCCTTAGCATTCATAGACAACTTTTTAAAGATTTCAGGAGTCCAATCTTTTTCAGGTTCCTTGGGAACATAAGGACCTTTTTCCACAATGTTCCATAGCTCATAATCCATAGCTTTCAGAAAGATAGTCATCCTTGCTTTCCAATAGCTATAGTTATTGCCATTAAACAGAGGTGGCCTATTCGTAGAGTTGCCTTCAGTGAAAGCACTCTGCTCTCCAAATCCAGCCATAGTCAATCCACACTAGAGGTTGTGAAACCCTTTAAACTAGTGACCTTGCTCTGATACCAAATGAAAGGATCTAGACTATGACTAGCCCTAGAGGGGGGTGAATAGGGCTTTAAAAACTTTGACTAGAATGGACTACGGAACTAATGCGGAAATGATAACGAATGCAAAAACAAGGAGAGCTGAGAGGGAAGAAGGAAGCAATCACACAAGGACACGCTGATTTATCCTGGTTCGGTAAGACCCCCGTTGGTCTACCTACATCCAGTCCTCACCAACACGGTGAGATTTCCCTCACTAAGAGATGAACACAACCGCTGGTTGAAACGGTGCCCAGCTCACCAACAAACAGCTAGTTAACCCGGTGTCTAGCTCACCAAAACACAGCTAGTTGATGCGGTGCCTAGCTCACCCAACAATAAACAATAGAAAGAGATGTTAATAAACAAGCAAACTCAATGCCAAGCTCTGGAGGATGATCTTCAGATGTTGATGAAGCTTTGATGATGAGAAGATCTCCCCAAAAGATGCCTTCAGCAGGGATGTAGCAGATGGAAGCTTTGGAAGGCTGAAAAAGCTTGGAGAAGAAGCTTGAGATGAAACTCTTGAAGGAGGCACACTTCTCCACGAAATTCCTACCTAGGGTTTCCCCCAGGTGTCCTTTATATACCCCTTTTTCAAAGATAGCCGTTTGAGAGAAGACAAGAAGAGGTCTTGGTCAAAAAGGTGCTCAAAAAGCACTTTTCAGAAACTTCTGCAACCCGGGGTCGACTCCCACTTTAGCTGGGGTCGACTCCAGAAGAGTCAGGGTCGACTCCAAAACAAACTGGGGGTCGACTCCAGTTGGGCAGAACAGCACCAGATGAACTGGGGTCGACTCCCTTGGAGGGCTGGGGTCGACCCAGAAAAACTGCATTTTTCTGGGGTCGACTCCTTCAAGACTGCAAGACAGCTTTCCAACTGGGGTCGACTCCTTTGAAGAGCCAGGGTCGACCCAGAAAAACTGAATTTTTCTGGGGTCGACTCCTGCATTTTCCGGGGTCGACTCCTTCAATGGCTTGACACAAATGAGCTTCTTTTAAGGCCTTTTTACCCTTATGAAATGCCCTGTTTTCTGCATACATCTTGCAAACTTGTTAGCAAATATAACAAGTGTTTTGTGATCATCAAAAGACAAGGGGTTCCAACACGGCGGCAAGGCAATGTCGTCCGATGTTCCTCCTCGAGGTGAGAGGAAATCTCATGATGAATGGGCGACATGTCAGGCCAGGAACTTCACGCGATACACCCGAACGTTCACTTGGAGCGGGGGGAACGTTGTTTTGGCTCCTCGAATTTCATGCCGCCTTTTCCTTATAAGTGAGAGGTGGGGCGAAAGCGGGAGCCCACACCTTCCACCTATTTCGAAAAAGCTCGCTTGCCCCCCAAGCCTTCTCATCATCTTCTTATTCTTCACGTTCCTCTGCCGCCTCCTTTGTTTGCTGTTTCTTCTACCTCCAGCGATGGCATCCAAGGGAAAGGCCGCCGTGGTTGCCGAAGTGAGCGGCGTGACGCCGGATGGAGCTCGAGGGCCAAGGTGCTGCCACTACGAAGGCCTCCGGGAGTGCTTTCGGATCGGCGAGGATTACGAAATCGTCATGGCGAAGGAGGAGGAGTCACACCTGGTGAACAAACCAGGTTGCTTCGCCCTCTCCGTTGATCATATGGAAGCAGGGTTCCGGCTGCCGTTGCCGGAAGTGGTGAAGGCGTTGTTGAACAGATGGGGAATCGCGCCCATCCAGCTCACGCCCAATTCATGGAGGACAATATGCATCTTCTGCATCGTCTGCCGACTTCGGAAGGTTCGCGGCTCGGGGGAGGTCTTACGAGCTCAGTTCGGTCTCAAGACCTCGCCAACTGGGGCCAGCGTTTACTATACGAAGCATCGTGCAGACAAGATGCATATTTCCCTATCGAAGAAGCATTCCAACAACAAGGGTTGGATGCACAGACTTTCTTCGTCAGGCGTCGCGACGGTGCGCTGAAGTTTGGGTTTCCGTCCAGAATCCAGATGCCAAGGAAGGAAGCTTATCCCTTCCTAATTCAAGACGAGGCGAAAGCTTCGGATAGCCTGAACCGAGCTACCGTGCGGAACGGCGACGGTTATCTGACGAAATTCCAACTCGTTGAGCATGGTTTAAGCAAACCATGGAGTAAGTATTCAAACGTGTCCCGCTTGTTGGTCCGTCAGGGGGCTGTTTTATGATAATCTCCTTTTCTGTTTGCCAGCTACTGAGGAATTGGCCGTTGGTCAGAATATGGAGGCCATGGAGGATTATGGCGAGAAGATAGCGGTCACCACACACCTATTATATGAGGGTGACGATGTTGCTGCCGCGGTGAGGATTCCCAGTGTGGTGAGGGTTCCCACCGCGGTGACAACCGCAGTTGTGGCGCCATCCATCACCATGGGGCAGCCCGCGTCTAGTCCTCGGGTCCCCAAAGAGAGGCCCAAAAAAATCCGCCTGAAGAAGAAGGCCACGAAGATGGCGGTGCCACCCCTGATCGGAGAAGGGGAAGTTGCAGTCGAGTCTTCGGCCAGGAAGAAGAAGCCGGCCACAGACAGACATCGGTCAACTGCGGAGGATGCCGGAGACAGAGAGGTAGAAGACCAGCCTCGGGCGCCGAAGAGGAGGAGGCTGGTAAAGAATACGCGCGAAGCGGCTGAAGATGAGGCCGAAGAAGAAGCCGAAGAAGAGGAGGCTCTGCAACTTGTAACGCAGCGGCGGCGTGAAGTCGAGAGGATGGCTGAACAGACCAGGCCGCAGATTATAGGACAAACATGGCTCTCATCAAGGGAAGGGGTCTATTCCGAGTTTGGACTCGTCATGGTGAGCGACGGGTCCGAGAGCTCCACCGGGGAGCTAGCGAGGTCATCAACGCCTCAAGGCCCTGCTAAAGGGTGAGTTGAAGAGGAAGTTGCGGCAGGGGCTTCAAATACTGTAGCCACCATGCAGACCGCGGTGGAAGGCGAAGCCGCCGCCACCCAAGGACCTGCCTCCGGAGGGGCCGACAAGGTGGCCCAAGAAGTGGACGTGCCAGAGGAGAGCACGACCCTCTATCCCCCCACCGTAGCATCAGTTGAGAGTCCAAGGAAGACGACTGCTGCGGGTTCTCCTGAGGCTGAGGGGACTGCCGAGACTGATGAGGGAGGACCTAAAGGCCCCCCTGCCCCCACGGAAAGCACTGAGAGGGTGACTGCGGTGGTCGTCGTTGAGGGGGCCGAAGGGGAGGAGACTGTCGCTGGGCAGACCGACACCGCCGCGGAGGCCCGAACTACCTCCGAAGATGATCGCCTTCCACTGTCAAAATCACTGAAGGCGAAGGCCCCGCTGCCGCCTTCGGTGTCAGAACTGGAAGCTGCCCTGGAGCGCTTCGAAGGAAGTGCAGCCAGACACCTCCCCCGCATCCCTCCGCATCACAACTGGAAGTGCTGGCACGATGCCAGGGGTTGAGTCCAGAGGACACTCCCGAAGGTTCAGGGGAAGTCTACCGGGCGAGGAGCCGCGCCGAGGAGGAGACCGAAGAGGACGTCGACGTAGAAGCGCTATCAGCTAGTGTTTTGAAATCGATGGCCATGCTGAAGCAGCTCGCCATGCAAGGTCGAAACCACATGCAGATGTGGGAGGCTGAATATGCATTCTGCAAGGAGCTCGAAGCGCAGCACCGAGCCCAGAGAGTAGCGCTACAGAAGGAAGTAGAAACCTTGCGAACGGCGCTGCGTGCCTTGGAGCTGTAACGGGAGGTTGCTCGGGCGAAGAAGGAGGCACTTTCCAAAGTGCTAGCCAAAGCCGAGACGCGAGGTGTCGCCGAATACAAAGCAGGGCCTGACTTCAAAGAAGACTTGGAGCAATACGATGCGCTTTGCTACAAAATAGGCCTTAGCGCTGGAGAGGAGTGCGATCGGTCTTTGGCCACCACTGAGTATGCTCACGAAGCGTTCGAGACGGCCGTAAAGGAGTGCCGACGAATAACTCAGGATTCGCGACTGGACGGAGCGCGGTTCATGCACTTCCGTTCAGGGCGTATGTCTCATAGGAGCGATGATGTCGATCCCTCCGAGCAGGCTTCGTAGTTGCATCTGTTTGTCCTCTCTTCTCTTTTTTTTGTGGCTCGAGATTTTTGAGCTTCTGTAAGAAAAGGAATTTTAATGAATCCCTTTTTGAGTGAGTGGCTTTGCTTTTTCTATCTTCTTTCCTTTGCTATTGTTCTGTCCGAATAGAAATTCGTCGACCGTTTTAAAGGGTTCGCAATTACCGCACAAGTCGTTTGGAACAACAAGAAAGTTTCGACCAGGGGCGTTATGCGGAACGCTTTATGCTTGGTAGTATCGCCTCGGTCCTTTTGAGCTAAAAAGCTCTAAACAAGGACGGCTCGGATACCAGCTCAAGCCGACCGAAAGAATGAGAAGAAGAGAAGTAGGGTGCCGAACATGAGGCTTTTATAGGTAGTAAGCCTTTAAGTTAGACACATGCCAGGTTCTGGGTATGGCTTCGCCACTAGGAGTAGTTAGCTTGTAAGAGCCTTTTCCAAGAACCTGGGCGACCTGATAAGGTCCTTCCCGTTTGGGGGCGAGCTTGCCGGCTGCTCTTCGGGGATTCGATGCCAAGCAACGTCGAAGAATGAGGTCACCTTCGAAGAAGCGTCTTTCCCGAACTCGGGAGTTATAATATTGCGCAAGTCGTTGTTGGTAGGAGACTAGTCTAATGCTGGCGTCACTTTGGCATTCGCCAAGCATGTCTAGGTTTTCCCTAAGCACGCGATTATTGGCGACTTCGTCGAAGTGAGTCGTCTAGAGAGTAGGGAGAGCCACTTCCAAAGGTACAACAGCCTCTGTGCCGTAGGCCAAATGGAAAGGGGTCTCCCCGGTGGCTACCCGAGCAGTTGTTCGGTGGCACCACAATACGTTAGGGAGCTCGTCAATCCATGAACCTCCTGCAGCCTCGACTCTTGTGTGAATTCCGTGCAGCAATGTTCGGTTGGCGTTCTCAACCAAACCGTTTGCCTGGGGGTGTGCAACTGAAGTGAAGTGGTTGTAGATGCCGAGCTCAGAGCATTTCTGCTTAAAGAACGTGCTATCGAACTGCTTCCCGTTGTCAGAAGTAATCACCCTTGGGATGCCGAAGCGGCAGAGGATGTTCTTCCAGATGAACTTCCATGCAGCTCGGTCGGTGATGGTAGAAACGGGTTCTGCCTCAATCCATTTGGTGAAGTAATAGATGGCGACAAACAGGAATTTCATCCGCCCTTGAGCTTCTGGGAACGGACCCAATATGTCAATTCCCCATCTGGCAAAAGGGTGTGGTTTAAACAGGGTGTGCTGTTGTTCGGCCGGTTGCTTAATGAGCTGCCCGAATTTCTGACACTCTGGAAACCTTTTGACGAAGGACATGCAGTCCTTTTGCAGGGAAGGCCACCAGAAACCTGCTCGGATGTTGCTGCGCACCAGCGTTCTGCCCCCCAAGTGGCTTCCGCACAACCCTTCATGGGTTTCTTCGGTGGCTGATGCTGCCTCAGTGGGACGAAGGCACCGCAGAAAAGGTCTCAAGAGGGATCGTCGATACAGTTGGCCTTCTATGAGGGTGAACCTCTGGGAGCGCAACCTGATCTTGTGGGCTTCGCCTTGATCAGACGGAAGCTCACTCCGAAGCAGATAGGCCATGAGGGGGTCTATCCAGCTCGGAGCTGGAGGACCAGCCTCGATGGCGGCTACATCTACCGCTATGATCGGCGAGGCGAGCTCTTCTATGAATATGGAACGAGAAGGGGCGATGTCACCTGAAGATGCCAGCTTGGCAAGGGCATCTGCTCGTGCATTCTGCTCCCGTGGGACATGTACAACTTCGAAATAGAGGAGGTCCCCTGCTTGGCTCTTGACGTGCTGAAGGTATTACTCCATGCGGGGTTCCCTTGCTTCGAAGTGTCCGCTCACTTGGCTGGCGACCAATTGCGAGTCACTGAAGACCCGTAGTCGAAGTGCTCCAAGGTGCCTAGCCATTCGGATTCCGGACAGCAGTGCTTCATATTCGGCAACGTTGTTGGAGGCGGAAAAACGGAACCTCAAAGCATATTGGAACTCCAAGCCCTCCGGGGAGGTGAGAACCAAGCCTGCTCCGCTCCCTGTGACACAAGAGGATTCGTCCACGCAGAGCTCCCATGGGGGCTCGTCGGCTAATGGAGGGTCCTGCTCGGACGGAAGGGTGCATTCCGCGACGAAATCCGCCAACGCTTGCGCCTTGATGGCCGTCCTCGGACGGTAGCTGATGTCGAACTCGCCTAGCTCAATAGCCTATTTGATGAGTCTGCCGGAAGCCTCTGGCCGCTGAAGGATGAGTTTTAACGGCTGATCGGTAAGGACCGTAATGGAGTGGGCCTCCTTTCAGCTTCTTGAAGGACCCTACTGATGTAGTATACGGGACGCTGGGCCGCTGCCTCTTCTCTGATCAACACTGCGTTGATGGAGTGTTCGGTGACCGAAAGGTATACAAACAAGGGTTCCCCAAGCACAGGTTTCGAGAGAACAGGTGGGGCTGCCAGATATGCCTTCAGCTCGGCGAAGGCAACTTCGTAGTCCTCGGACCACCGTACATGCCCCCCTTGCTGTGAGGAGCCTTGGGTCCTCGCAGTAATTTGAAGAAATTTAAATTATATATATATAAATTTAGTCACATAATTACTTTTTGAAAACTCATAATATGTATATTATATAAATATTATTATTATTATATTAACAAAATTTCGATCTAAACCGAATTGAACTGACCAATTCAATTTGGTCTGATTTAATTTTTCGATCTGGATCAAATTATGTTCAACCCTACCCACGGATGATCTCCAACGTAAGGGAGTGGCATTCCGAATGAGACGCTACTATGGGTCTGTCCCATAAACATTTAAAATGGCTTTTGGTGTATGCTTCCGATTATATCCTTTGTACCACCGTCCTACTGTAAAATTACCACACTCACTATATTCTACCTCTCTCTCTACGACTCCTCCCTTTTCCTCCGCGACCCTTTCCTTCCGCAAATCCTAATAACACCATCACCCTAAGATTACCACCCATGAAAAGAGGTAGTTCTCACGAAAGACCAGACACGGCGAGGTCACCTGAAGGACTATGTTGTGAAAATAGCGTGGAATAGGGCATAATCATGGCAAATATCGGATACACACTTGTGCACGCAGAACCATAGTAAGCAGGTATATGGAAATAGTCCAAATAACAACAACCAAAAGATAAAATACATGATATGGATTTCAGTAATGAACATGTTAAGATAAGGCAGAAACGAATGTAGTAGAAGCGCCTCTAAGGAGACTCCCCTTAGAGAAGATATCACCCCCACAAGAGTAGTGCGTCGGGTATGACGATCTCCTCCCAAGATACGACTACCACCACGAAATTTGGGAATCGCACTTATCCTAATCTCGTAAACAATGCCACACGAAACCTAAACCTCTTCTATAGTGAAAGGAAATCGAGAACAGAGGACATGCACCGGGCACTAGTGGAACGTGACGCAGCAGTGAAGATCGGAGTCGTTGTCGACGGCGTCGGGGTAGAGCAGCATAGTCATCGGCAGGGGAACGGGAGAGCGAGTGACCAGACAGGGAGCGGTTCCTCCTTCCGAGAGTCGAGAAGACGCTTTTAGTTGCAGTTAGAAAATTGTGATTAGGAAACCTAATTACCATATGAAGCGCCTAACGCCCGCGCAGACCAGGACACTGGGCCGGTATGAGAACTGGCCCAAAACAGCTCCAATCTCCCCAAGAAAGGCCCAAAACGTAAAAAGAAGAAGTAAAAAGGTGTCAAGTCAAGCCGGCTGGACCACGTCATCACACGCGCGTGCCCGCTCGGCCCGGCGGCGCGCGTGTGTGATATGGTCTAGCATAACCCCACCATTGTCTATAAGACATAGTCTCATGGACTCTAGGGGTTATGAAGTCCTTAACTCCTTAGGGGTATCCCATGTAGGACTAAAGATCCCACACATAAGGACAAACTAGCACAACTTTTGATGCACCTTTTACTTTATCAACCTTGAGTTTTATCTTTCTTTTATATTGCCCCTTAACACCCCATATACCCAACATTCCCCCACAAACTCAAGGTTTGATAACGGGGAATAAACATAAGAGGATAAACATATCATGCTTTCAGTAAAAAGTACCTTTCGGGTTTGAACCTTCACCTAAGTATTTTCAACTTTTACCCCCACAGAACCGAAGTGAATTAAATCTTGAACTTGATTCTTTGAAGTGAGGATTACTTGTTAAAAAATAACATGATATAAGGCTTTTGATATCAATTATAAACTTGGCGCTTTAAAGGCCATGCGCCCTATCCTGTATCATAAGTACATTCAGGAACAACCCAATTTCCTTAACTGCGGCCTCACAGAAGTACTCATTTAGGTGGACTTCTCCAAGGATATACTGCTAATATCCTGCCTTACTAGGCTTGAACCCATTCAGAGTAATAAAAACTATTCCTATACAGCAGTATCAGGCACTTGGTCAGGATATCAGGGGATAGACACAGATACAATGTATCAAAGTAGTAAGTGCCTCCATATTCTCTCAACAAATTATTGTTACCACATTGAACCTCCTTTGTGGGATCTCCACTCAGATAGGTTGGGTTGCCTCTGCAGGAGAATAAATAATGGGTTTTAGTCCCATCCCCAACCTGAATTTCTGGACTTTCTTTTTATCAAGTCCTTTAGTCAGAAGATCAGCTAAATAGTCATTGGTACTAATAAAATCTACAGCGATCACTCCCTGAGACACTAAATCCCTTACAGATCTCAATCTGATTTGGATGTGTCTCCTTTCTTTTTTGTTGTACTTTGAACTCTTGACCTTTGCAATTGTGGTCATGTTATCACAATGCATAGAGATCGCATGAGCAGGCTTACTCATTAGAGGAAGTTCTGAAAGAAGACCCCTAATCCACTCAGCCTCCAACCCAGTGGTATCCAAAGCACACAACTCAGCTTCAAAAGTAGACCAAGATAAGATGGTCTGTTTAGAAGACCTCCAGGTGACTACACCACCTGCCAGAGTAAAAACTAATGATCAATCCATCCCCATATAATTTTATTTATTATATGTAATTTTTGGTGATTAACAAAATCTTAATAAATATTTTCTAACAACCTTTTGTGAAGTTCATTCATAGGAAATAAGTCAAGCAAAATCTGTAAGTAATCCTCACTCACTATTACTTGAAGTTCAAAGCATGTATTCATTCTAAGCACACATCGATTTCCTTGATAGAACATCGGTTTCACAAGTGAAATAACGATTCGGTCGCTTTATCGATTTCATAAGTCACTTAAACAACAATTTGATCGCTGCAACGATTTCATAAGTGAAACAACGATTTCCATCGCTACAATGATTTCATAAGTGAAACAACGATTTCCATCGCTACAACGATTTCATAAGTGAAACAACGATTCGCTTGTACTTAAACAACGATTTGGTCGAAAACAACAATTCGCTTGTACTTAAACAACGATTTGATTGAAAACAACGATTCACCTGTACTTAAACAACGATTTGTCTTCACTTAAACAACGATTTAGGTCTCACAATGATTTCATTATTGAAACAACGATTTCAACTACTCATCGATTTTTGTTAAGTAATAACTTTGTACAGAACATCGATCTCATTATATTAATACATGGACTATATTCACATCAACTTGGTTTCAACAAGGATTACATTCTCACATAATTATATTATCAATTTGATATCAATATCATTTCTATACATAATGCTCTTTATATAGCTCATGAACAGTCTTGCTTTATCTTCTTAGAATATTTAAATATGCATATGCTTAAGATTCTGTGGACTTCAAAAACCTTCCCGCGCATACTAAGATCTTGATCATTCCACACGAAATATTCTTGCTTACTTGATGTATCGCATAGAATCTTGATTTGTGTGATGTCAGAATAACCTTTCCTGTTTAAGCATATCTTCATACTGCACAACTACCAAGGTTGACTGACAACGTAGACAAAAAGAAGTTGTCTAGGTATCCGTGTTTATTGCATGCAGGGATTTTGTAGTAAAGCACGTCAAAGATGGATCTGTCAACTTGTCGAATGGATAAAAGATTCAGAAAAATCTTTTCCTAAGGGTGTAAGGATCAATCCAAGCGCTTATAGCTGTAGGCTCACCTCTCCATGCCTAGGACAAATCTCTCTAATGTGCATGAAGCTGTGAGACAACAGACATCTGAACGGCTACTACAACGGTCAAAATAATTCGCAGAATATAAATAGAAGACTGATGACTCCATGAAGACAAACACACTAATAGACAGACAAATCCTCCAACAACTTGCGAGCATCAGAAAGAAGAGCTCATTCACTTCAGTCACCAACTTTTAGCTCTTAGCTCTCAGCTTTCACTTGCCTAGTCTTTTGAGAGCTCTTGTTGTTCTGAGAGATTTCTTATTGTAAATCTTTGTCTCTCAGACATTGTCTCATATCAAGCAAATTCCTATAAGGTTGGTCTAGGGGCAATTCGCCTTTTTACTCACATTCTTTGTGTGTTCCTCTTCAGTTGTGAAGAGAAGACATGTTGTTGAACAGGTGGTTGTTTCCCTTTGGTAAGAAGGAAGACCTGTTGGTACAGGTGTTGTTCTTCCTCTTCTGGTTGAGAAGAGAAGGCAAGCTGCGGCTGGATGTGTAAGTATCCTTAAGGGGGACTGTACCCTTGTATAGTGAAATCCCAAGTGATTGCTTGGGGACTGGACGTAGGACTCCTTGTGATAGGAGATCCGAACCAAGATAATTCCCTGTGTCTATGTGTGATTACTTGTCTTTCTTTATTCCGCACTAACTATCCAACGTAGCGGTTGTTATCAAGTGTTTTTAGTTACATGTATTTTTCGAAGACGAATTTTCAGCAATCCATTCACCCCCCCCCCCCTCTGGGCTTGCTATCTGGGCAACAAAAACATACCCTAAAACACCATTACTCCCTGAGTTTTCAGCTATCCAGCTTACATCACTAAATCCTTCCAGGACAGCATCTCCCAAAATGCAAAGGGTAATAGTACCTTTTAGGTACCTTAAAACCCTATCTAGCCCATCCTAGTGAGTTTGGTCAGGACAGCTTGTGAATCTACTAAGTTCGGTCACTGCATATGAAATGTCAGGCCTGGTACAATTAGCTAGATACATCAAGCTTCCTATAACCTGAGAATATCGTAACTGAGATACATGAGTACCACTCTTATTTTTGTAGAAGATTCTAGAAGGATCATAAGGTGTACAGACTGACTTGCAATTCTCATAGCCAAATTTCTCTAAAATTTTCTCAACATAGTGAGATTGAGAAATTGCTATTACTTCAGCTGATCTAGTAAGAGTCAGCCCCAGAATTACTTTTGCCTCACTCGTGTCCTTCATTTCAAAACTGCTATTTAAAAATAACTTAGTCTCATTTACTATTCCCAAAGTGTTGCCAAACAACAAGATATCATCTACATACAGGCAAAGAATTATACATTCATCACCCTTAACTTTGTAATAAACACATTTATCGAACTCATTGACCATAAAGCCAAAAGATATGATAGTCATATCAAATTTTTGGTGCCACTGTTTAGGCGCTTGTTTTAAATCATACAGAGACTTAATAAGTCTACAAACTTTCTTTTCACTACCTAGAGCCACAAATCCTTCAGGCTGATCCATATAAATCTCTTCATCAAGATCACCATTAAGAAAGGTAGTCTTGACATCCATCTGATGGACTTTCATATTATATATGGAGGCCAATGCAATAAGCACCTGGATTGTGGTCATCCTAGTGACAGGGGAATAAGTATCAAAATAGTCCATTCCCTCTAATTGTTTGAAACCCTTGGAAACAAGCCTGGCTTTATACTTTTCAATGGTTCCATCGGGTTTAAGCTTCTTCTTGAAGACCCATTTGCATCCAATGGTCTTTGAACCAGGAGGAGGATCAACTAACTCCCAAGTACCATTAGCAAGAATGGAGTCCATCTCACTCTTAATGTCATCCTTCCAATGCCTTGCTTCGAATGAAGCCATGGCATCTCGGAAGGTTGGGGGTCACCAGTGATCTGGTAAGTGACAAACTCACTTCCAAAATCCTTAGCAACCTTTTGTCTTTTACTTCTCCTTGGTTCAACTTCTTCTTGATCACTGAAATCAGAAGAAAGTCTAGATGCATCAGCCCCCACATTTGTCATTCTTTCCACATGTTCTGGAATAGAATCAGATGTAGAGGCTACAGTCTCAGAAGACAGATGTTGAGGTAAACCAGTCTTCATGGGAAAAATATTTTCGAAGAACGTAGCATCACGAAACTCGATTATGGTGTTAACATCTATGCCAGGAATTTCTGATTTGATAACCAAAAACCTGTATGCATAGCTATTTTCAGCATAGCCTAGGAAAACAGTGTCAACTGTCTTAGGTCCCAGTTTCTTTCTCTTGTGCTCAGAGACAAGTACCTTTGCCAGACACCCCCACACTTTAAGAAATTTCAAACTAGGTTTCCTATTTCTCCAAAGTTCAATTGGACTGCTATATTTATGTTTTAGGGGAACATGATTCATAAAAAGACAAGCTGCATTCAATGCTTCCCCCACATATACTTAGGTAGTCCCGAACTCTGCAGGAGAGAGTTGACCATGTCAATGAATACACGGTTCTTCCTCTCTGCTATCCCATTAGACTGCGGAGAGTATGGGGCAATTGTTTCATGAACAATGTCATGTTCTTGGCAAAATTCCATAAATAAATTAGAGGTATACTCTCCTCCTCTATCAGACATCAACCTCTTAAGAACCCGACTAGTTTGTGTTTCTGCTTCCTTCTTAAAGATGATAAACTTTTGTAATGCCTCATCTTTAGACTTGAGCAGATACACATAACAGTATCTACTACAGTCATCTATAAAGGTAATAAAATACTTCTTATGATCCCTAGTTAGTACGCCATTAAACTCACAGATATCTGAATGCACCAGATCCAGAATCTCTAAATCTCTAACTACAAAATGAAAAGGTTTTCTAGGTAGTTTGGCATGTACACAGATATCACATTTCTTTGTTTTATCAATAGCATGCTCAGGAATCAATTTTAGGTTCATAATGCATTTCAAAGAGTTGAAATTAAGATGACCTAAACGTCCATGCCATAAATTAGATGAATCTGAAACATTATAAGCAACAGGAATAGAAACAGAACTAGAAGCAATATCATCTAATTTTCTGTTTAACACATGATCCACATAAATTTTAAACAATCCATCAGAAAGATAGCCTTTACCAATAAAAGACTTCAAATAAAGTATCACAACTTTATTACATTTAAAGTTGAGTTCATAACCCTCTCTTACTAAACCAAAACCAGATAAGATGTTCCTTCTAACACCAGGAACATGGTGCACTGGGGAAAGAGAGAGAACACGTCCTGAAGAAAACTTCAGATTCACTCGTCCAACTCCAAGCACCCTAGCAGTGCTCCCATTCCCCATCGTCATAGAACGATCATGGGTGGCCTGATAAGACACAAAGTTAAACATGTCAGCACACAAATGTACATTGGCCCCAGTGTCTACCAACCATTCATTTGGTTCATAGATAGTAAATAGTTGAGGATTAAGAGTAACATACTCATCACCAGAAGAAGGTCCACCAGTCACAACATTCACCTGTGCTGGATTTTGATTGGTCTGTTGGGTTTTGTTCAGCAATTTCTCTTTCCTTTTGGGACAGTCATTGTGCATATGACCCTTCTGACCACAGGTCCAGCACTCTTCTAGTACCTTCTTCTTCTTTATCTTTCCTTTGGGTTTCATCTGTGAAGTGGAATCAACTTTGGTTTTACCTTTAGATTCTTTCCCCTTATGCCTCATTACTAGGTTTGCACTTGCATCAACAGGCATACAATGCTTCTCCTTTCTATGCTCCTCTTCTATAGCAATAGCCCTCATCAGATCATCAAGAGAAATAGTCTCCTTACGATGTTTAAGGGACATCCCAAAATCCTCCCATGATCTAGGCAATTTCTCTATGATACACATGACTTGGAGCTTTTCAGGCATTTTCATATCTGCCTCAACCAGACCTTGGAGCATAAGGAGAAGTTCATGAGCCTACTCCCCCACAGGTTTATTTTCAACCATTTGGAACTTGAGAAACTTGCCCACGGAGTATTTTTTCAGACCTTGGTCCTCGGTGTTATACTTGCGGTCAAGTTCATCCCAAAGTGCTTTAGTGGTTTTGAATGTGGAGGAACTGTAAACATCGAAGAGGACATCGGACAGTGCAGTGAGTATACACCCATGCCCTAACCTGTCCTTTTCCTTCCACTCTTCAACCTTCTTGGCACTGTTAGGATCTTTCTCATCCAGAACAGGGGGATATGATTCTATCAGTGAGATTAGACCGGCCATGGTGAACCAGACATTCATGCATTGTTGCCAACGCTTAAAGTGTTGCCCGAAAAATTTTTCGGGCATCCCAGACAAGTCCACCCTCACTCTAAAACCCACTGAAGAAGTTGCCATGAAAGATATCTTCTCTAAGATTGTTGTGAAAATAGCGTGGAATAGGGCACAATCATGGCAAATATCGAATACATACATGTGCTCGCAGAACCATAGTAAGCAGGTATATAGAAATAGTCCAAATAACAACAACCAAAAGATAAAATACATGAGATGGATTTCAGTAATGAACATGTTAAGATAAGGTAGAAACGAATGTAGTAGAAGCGCCTCTAAGGAGACTCCCCTTAGAGAAGATATCCCCCCCCCCCCCCCCCCACAAGAGTAGTGTGTCAGATAAGGCAATCTCCTCCCAAGATACGACTACCACCACGAGATTAGGAATCGCACTTATCCTAATCTCATAAACAATGCCACACGAAACCTAAACCTCTTCTATAGTGAAACGAAATGGGAACAGAGGACATGCATCGAGCACCGGCGGAACGTGACGCAGCGGTGAAGATCGAAGTCGTTGTCGGTGGCGCCAGGGCGGAGCAGCACAGTCGTCGATAGGGGAACGGGAGAGCGAGCGACCGGATGGGGAGCGGTTCCTCCTTCCGAGAGTTGAGAAGACGCGTTTGGTTGCAGTTAAAAAAATGTGATTAGGAAACCTAATCACCATATGAAGCGCCTAACGCCCGCGCAGACCAGGACACTGAGCCGGTACGAGAACTAGACCAAAACAGCTCTAATCTCCCCAAAAAAGGTCCAAAACGCAAAAAGAAGAAGTAAAAAGGTGCCAAGTCAAGCCGGCTGGACCACGTCATCACACACGCACGCCCGCCCTGCCCGGCCCGACAGCGTGCGTGTGTGATATGGTCTAGCATAACCCCACCATTGTCTATAAGACATAGTCTTATGGACTCTAGGGGTTATGAAGTTCTTAACTCTTTAGGGATATCCCATGTGGGACTAAAGATCCCACACATAAGGACAAACTAGCACAACTTTTGATGCACCTTTTACTTTATCAACCTTGAGTTTTACCTTTCTTTTATATTGCCCCTTAACACCCCATATACCCAACAGACCAATCTTCTTTCTGTCGGAGCGAACCCACCTCCTCCTCCACACCAAACAATGGATAAGAAGGGTATCCTCTGAAGCTATCAACAATGATTTAGGGGCGAAAAGGGCTCGCTAAAGATGGTGCAGTCACAATTGGGTGAACCAATTGTCTCTTCCGACGAAGAAGAGGTAAGTCTATCATCAAGGGTAACGATTGGTAAGTTTTTTCTCCAGAGAAACACTTAGCTCCCCTCCGGACGGAAGCTTTAGCCTTTATCCATATATAAGTAATGGATTTTCCCATGCCATTTTATTTGTATGATCCTTTTATTGTGGGGTAAATGACCAGTAAGTGGAACAAATAGTCAGATTGTTTCCAGGATATTTTTGAATGATGAATAGATTCTGTTGTTAGTGTTATTAGTGTCAAATTATCAGTGTCTCTCTTGATTTTACTAATTTAGATTCTTCATTGTTGCCTAACTTCTTTGTTCAGTTTTGCAATTTTAGTGTCCTTCACTTCTATGTTATTTTCAGTTGTACTCACTTGGCCTAAATAAATTTTACTTAATTCGATTCTAGTGTGAGGAACATTTTTGCACTTAGTGAGAAAGTTAGATTATTTGTTTTGCTTTTATTTGCATCTTTTTGTATTAAATGTAGATTCTATAAATGTGTTGTTGCAGCAACCTGTAATTATATATATATATATATATATAAACTCAAGAGTAACGAAGGAATAGTCACTAATCGAAAGGAATAGTCACCAATCGGTAAGCTATTCATCAATCGATTGGTTTGCTCACCAATCAGTAAGTTATTCAGTAATCGATGGTTTTCTGATCAATCAGAAGGTTGAACAGAAATAGATTGGTTTGTTCACTAATCGGAACATGTTAAGTAATCAGAAGGCTTTAACATCAATCAGAAGAAATATAAACCAATTGGAACAAAGATGTAACCAATCAATAGGATACTTAGTTTGGTCAGTAATCAGAAGAGACCTTTTTAAGACCATCAATCAGAAGAGTCATTAAAAACTTGAATCGATTGAGAGTTTTTAATTGTAGAAGGATTATGAAAAGACCTTTATATGGGAATTTCAGTTGGGAAAATAAGGAAAAAGGAAGGTAAGTTTTAATTACAGTACGACTCCCTCACAACACCAAGCTGTAGGAGAGTATTAATTTACTACTTTCCTATTAAGCTGTAGGACGACTTGAAAGCTTGAACGAAGTTGATCTATTGTTGTATCTATCTAGTCTTTTTTCAGGGTTGATTTCTTCTATTCTTCTGACTTGTATTTATATCTTCAATTGAAATGTAGACGTTGAAGTGTTTGTTGTCTCTCTCTCTTGAGTAGCCGTTAGACTGAATGACACCTGGAGTCTTGGAAGCTTCCAGTCAACAGTCTTTTGATCACTTGAGCACGCAAAGAGATGAGATCTTCATAGATATCCTTTGGCTTCTATTTTGTTTAACGTTGTAACGTGGAGCTGGATCAAAGGTCTGCACAAATGTTAATCTTAAATAGCAGACAGCTAAGCTGTCTCTGATGTCAGTCAACGTTAGTAGCAATAGACATGAAAATAGTAATGCCAAATAGCTAAGTCTAAAAGGCGTAATCAGAGTAAGCACGATAATGGATGATATCGTCTGCATGCATGCAGAGATACGTTCAGATCTCATAAATGCAGAAGCGTCAGAGAGATATCTACGTGGACTTTGACTAGTCAACGCTTTTTAAGATGAATAAGATATCAAGATATAAAATCGATGGCTATATGACTTATGAAATCGTTATGAATAAGTTAGATTGACCAAGTCTTTATGAGACATAGCAAATCGTTGTGTTTAATGAAGAAATCGTTGTGAAACACTTATCAAATCGTTATACAAAGCAAATCGTTGTGTTTACTGAAGAAATCGTTGTGAAACACTTATCAAATCGTTATACAAAGTAAATCGTTGTGTTTAATGAAGAAATCATTGTGAAACACTTATCAAATCGTTATGGAAAGCAAGTCGTTGTGTTCTAAAGAAATCGTTATGGTAACTTACGAAATCGTTACGGCGAGCAAGTTGTTGCGAGCTCTAAAGAAATCGTTACGGTGACTTATAGAATCGTTGCGACAGGCAAGTCATTACGAGATCTAAAGAAATCATTACGGTGACTTATAGAATCGTTGCGACAGGCAAGTCGTTACGAGCTCTAAATAAATCGTTACGATGACTTATAGAATCGTTGCGACAGGCAAGTCGTTACAAGCTCTAAAGAAATCGTTGCGATAACTTATAGAATTGTTATGACAGGCAAGTCATTACGCTTTCTAAAGAAATCGTTGCGATAACTTATAGAATCGTTATGACAGGCAAGTCGTTACGCTTTCTAAAGAAATCGTTGCGATGACTGATAGAATCGTTATGACAGGCAAGTCGTTACGCTTTCTAAAGAAATCGTTGCGATGACTTATAGAATCGTTATGACAGGCAAGTTGTTACGCTTTTTAAAGAAATCGTTGCGATGACTTATAGAATCGTTACAGCATTGACTTGTTTGAAACAACATGACTTTTCAGTCTTATAAGGAAATCGTTATGATCTTCAACAGAAATCGATATGGACTTAGAGAAATATCATGTTGAAAAAATTAAAGCTTCAGAGAAGTAATGCATACCTTTATTGGCTTGTTTGAACTTGGTATTTTTCCTGTACTTAAGATTTATGAAATATTTATTAGATATTATTGATAAAATCTAGTTTAATTTTGTTAATCACCAAAATACATATGTAATTAATTAAAATTACATGGGGACAGACTGATCATCAATCTCCCCCTTTTTGGTGATGACAAAACTGAACAATAAGCATGGATGAAAAATATCTGAAATCAGTCTGAAGATATGACATGCTAATTTTCTTTCTTAAGAATTATTGGAATGTATTTCAGACATGCTAATTTTCTCCCCCTTTTTGTCATTGAGCAAAAAGACAATCTGAGACAAAGAAAGAAGAGAGAAAGAAAATAGGAGTACACAAAGAAGGAGATTTCATTAACTTTCCAAAGGTACAGGTAAATAGAAGGCAGGAGACAAAAGGGCAAAATGGGAGATGGTTTCCCATGCCTGTGCTTCCTGCTCTTCAAAAAGAGTTTTAAAGACTCCAAAAGACAAAGAGTAGGTTGGTCCCATGGAGGAAGCCATCCTTTTGAGATGAAGATCTAGGTGTTTGTAGAGAAGATCAGCATAAGCCTCCTTATCCATAGTCATCTTTAGGAAATGACGAGTCCCAAAGCTGGCACAGGTAAGAAACTGATCCATGGACAGTGGTCCCTTGGAGGGAATCTAGCAGATTTGGCAAGAATAAATTTCTTGAAGAGATCCTTGTGACCTTTGCCCCATTGGTCTTCTGATTTGGAGTGGGCAAGAGAGAAAATTTTAGATTTTTCTGATTTTGTAAGAGAAGTGTAGGGTAGAATGGTGTGCAAATGATCTGTGAGATTAAGAAAGGGAAGGTTAATGATAGTTGCAAGAACAACCTTTGAGAGATATTCTATGTACAGTGGTTTATGTTTGTTGTCCATTGTGAGAGAAAACCACAAAGGTGGGTATTTAGGTTTAGAGAAAATGGAGGAAGTAGAAGTAAGTTTCCTCTTCTTGGGGGTAGGACTGGAAGAGTCTGCCCTATGGACATGTTCTCCAACCTTCAACACAGACCTGAGGATCTCTTCCTCAAACTCATCCTTTATCTTTTCCATAAAGGGAGAGTTAAGTTGGGCTCTTTTAGGTATGATAGTGATGAAAGAGGGTGGAGGAGTAGGATGAAGAAAAGAATGTGAAGTAGTTGGGAGGTCATCAACTGGTCCAAGGGAGGGACTAGAGGAGGAGGAGGAGGCTCCAGCTGAGGATGCTGGAGGGGCCTCAAGGATAGGAGAAGGAGAAGGAATTGTAGTAGAGGAGGCAGGACATGAGGTGGAATGAGGAGGAAATGGAGTGGGAGAGGAAATTGGTCTAGATTGAGGCTTCTTGAATGTTTGTGGAGCAGGAGGAGCTGTAGGAGCTGAGGGTGGAGTTGGAGGAATAGGTGTGTGAGAGGGAGAAGAGGGAGCTGGGGGCTTGGGTGCCAAGGACTCTTCTTCAACCTCTGTCTGCACAGGTTCACTCTCCAATGGCCCTGTTGGCCCTGACACTTGCTCAGCTTGCCCTGGAGACCCTTCAACCTGCTCAGCTGGCCCAGATGGCCTTTGCACATTTACTGTTGCCTCTGCTGGTGCTGCTGCTGCTTCTGGCCCTGTTGGCCCTGCCTCTTGAACTGATGGCCCTGACTCCGGAACTTGGGCTACAGGAGGTGGAGGAGGAGGAATTTGAGCTCCAACCACCTTGAGAATGTCTCCCAGCAAATTTTTCATGGTGCCCATTTCCTGGTTAAACCACTTCATGGCATTTCTTATGTTGGAAATTTCCTTTGTAGCTGATGCTTGGCTCATAAAGATTGAATTAACATCTGATTGGAGAGAGCACAGGATTGTGCCTTGAGCATCAAGCCTCTCAATCACAGGCTTCAAATTAATCACAATTTTCTGCTTCACTTGCCTTTCAAAAGGAGTGTCTGCTAACAATGGGACTCTGGATTCTACTTCTTTCCCTTTTTGCCTAGCCTCTGAAACTGGAGGAGGCTGATCATCAATGACCCTACCGGTCGCGAGTACAAGACAAATGCAACAGGGCCTAGTGTCACGACATGAACGCGATGGCCTGACATGTCGCCATCATGCCAAACGGTATACAAGTCATCAGTCGAAGCTGAAATCGCAACTGTTCGATACGTCGCCACCAAGCTAGTCGATTACGGAATCACATGAACATGACAGGACAACCTGTAACGCCCCGACGTGGAATATCAGAGCGGAATTACATTTATTAAATATTACAGAGCGAGAAAATAAATGACAAACCATTGCTCAATTGGAATAATATCAAATAACCTCCAATTTCATTAATAATCCATCAACTAACTATTACATCAATCCATCAGAGTCATAACTAGGGTCCAGAGTACTTTATTCAAATCTAAACTAATACATATGAACTAACTGACTCATAACTATACTAACTAACTACAAAGCAAATGGTTGCTGAAAGGGGTCACTCCTGAACGTCGTCCTCGTTCCCATCCACGTGAGTGTGGTCATCATCCGACTCACCTGAACACATGAAATAAATATGCAGGATGAGAGAATAACACCCAGTAGGACTTAATATCTCATGAGAACAAGCATGCTTTAAATAATTAATGTCTTAATTGTCATGGTAACGAAAGAGTATAGTCATGTAGAGCAAGTAACGATAGCACGAGAGTAATAGCACTGGTATAGCACAACGATAACGATAATAGAATGGCCATGTAACGATAATTGCACTTGTATAACACTTGAATAGATAGCACTTGATTGTCAACGATTAATTGTTATAGTATTAAATGGCACTGGACGCATGCTATAACATTTCGGGTTTTGGCTTCCTTGGTGTTGTCCTTGGGATCGCGACGGATCGGGGTGTCGCGTTCTGAATGCCACGTGTTCCCTGTCGCCTTCTAGTTGAGAAGGTGACGGCCCTTGTGTCACGTTCCCGTTGTCTGTTGGCTGGTGTGCCACATGTCTGCAGCGTAGGTGTGAAGGCGACGTGCCAGCGGTCGCGTTCACCTGGGTCGCCTGCATGTGTGACACATGGTCTGGAGGTTGTCTGCTTGTCATCAAGTCTATCAAAACTTGTGGGAAGGCGACAACTTGCCTGTCGCATTCCTGTTAAGAATGTGACGCCTAGCTTTTCGCAACCTCAGTTCCGAGGGCTTAAGCTAGGCGACCCTCCTTTCTTCTCCTTCTTTTCCTTTCTTCTTCCCTCCTCCTCTCCGAGGAAGGGAAGCTTCCCCCTGCTCTCTCCGGTCGCTTGGGCGTGGTGGAGTCGCTGGCGAGCCCGTGGCGGAGCGGCGGAGCAGTGTGGAGCGAGGAGGAGGCGGCCGTGTTGTCGTGAAGGCCCCTCGTGGGTTCGGTTCTTCAAATCGGTAGGGATCTCTTGCCCTCTTACCTGTTAGTGTAGATGGAGCTTAGTTTTGGGTGGTCCATTCCGTGCTCGTGAGCTCCCTTGTGGTTTCGCACGGATGGACACTTGCCAGTGGTGCTCCGTCTACGTGTTTAAAGCTTCGTGCATGTTGTGTGTGGGCGAGGAGAGATGGTGTGTTGCCCCTCGAGCCCTCTTTTACTTGCTTTCGTGGCATGCTCCCCTCCCCCTTTCGTTTGGAGGTAGTGTTGTAGCTTGGGGGACCATGGGATGGCCCCAATGCTCAGTTCGGGCTTATGTCTGGGGTTGCGACAGGTTAGCTGTCGCTACACCAGACAGAAGGCGACGAGCAACCTATCGCCTTCTGGTGGCGACAGGTTGTCCGTCGCGTTCCCCTCTGCTCTTCAGTCTTCAGGTTCCGATCGTGGCGGAGGGTGGCTCGTGTCCAAGTTGGTTAGAGTGAGGTCTCACCAACTTGGCACGAGGTCTTTCCTTCGGTTTGGGGCCTTGCTTGGGTGGCCCCCTCGGGGTGTGGGTCTTGGGGTGGGTCTGCCCCAAGGGCCTGCCTTCAGATGAGGAACGTGATGGTTCGATACGTCGCGTTCTGAATCTGAAGGCGACACCTGTTGTGTTGCTTTCTAGTTGCGATAGGATCCATGTCGCGTTCTTCCTTCGGGTCGCGACTGGGTCCTCGTCGCCTTCTGGCTTGGTGTGGTTTGGCTGGTTTTGGATGGCCTGTTTGGGGTTCGGCCTTCTGATACTGAACGCGACAGGTCTATACGTCACATTCAAATAAGAAGCCGACACCATGGTCGTCGCTACTTGGTGGCGACAGGTTATCCGTCGCCATCTTGCTCAGAAAGTGACTCACCTGTGGTCACGTTCTGGTTGCCTGGTTTCTGGCTGTGGTTTGTGCCTTGGTTGGCCGACGGCCCTTCTGGGGGTTTCCAGAAGGGGTGTCGTGCGTGCTTGTGCCTGCTGGGCTTGTCTTGGTTACAAGCCAACTGTGCCGGTTTATGTGGTGGTTGCCCCGCCAGTTCTCTTTTGCCCGGTGCTCGGCACTTGAGGGCTTGTCCATGAGACAGGTTGTTACCATTACCTGGGACCCCCTGCCCCGTGCGTTTGTTAGAGGGAGTTCTCCGGGCGGCGGGCGTGCTCAAGTCACGGACTTGGAGCAGAAGGGGAAAATGGTGGGGACAGTGGTGTAGAGTCGTTTGTAGAGCTCTCTTAGCTGGTCTGGGTCTCCGAGGTGGTTCAGGCGCTCGTCCGGTGCAGACCAGCTAGTCCTTCTCACCGCCTCGCTCTGCGTTGGTTCCAGAGCCGCGTAGGGAGGTCAGGCGTGGGGCCGCAGTTCAGTCGGACTACGGTGGTTGTGGTTGTTAGTTATGGATGTCCTCAAGCCAATCATAACTTGTACAATCTTGTTCTTTGATAATAATAATAAGGCTTTTATATTCGTTATGTGTAATTCGTTTATCGTTTCATTATGAAGTCCATGAATATGCGCAATGGATATTAATTATGATGAGATCATAACAATGAGATTAATATCCTTTAAACATATATTCTTAATTGTTCCTAGTCGGAGGATATCCGAGTAGGACATCGGATATCCGGTTAGGCTAGTACAGGTTGCACTTGCTCATATGATAAGGGTGGCTGGTCTCATAGTCACTTGTGTGGGGACACTAAGGTGAATCTATAGGTGCTCATTAAAGAATGAGTTCACTAAACTGATCCGTTATGAATCGCTAGATGGTAATGTTACCTAACTGTCAACCAGCTAGATTCATTGTCACAGTGGCATGATTGGTCCTTAGACCTGAGACACCAAGGACACCTTGTTGGTGGACTTCTAGGTTTTGACCTTGACTTATAGATCTCTAGCCATGAGGTCTTAATCAGTTAAGTGTTCGGATCTAGTGGAATACCTTCGAAGGTGATTGTGTGGTCAATATGGGATCGCTCGCTCTCGGTAATAGGAGAGTGAATGCTCTACGGAAGGATGCCTGATAGTCCCTGGCCAGGGCAAGACTACTTATCAGAAAAGGAGTTTTCTGATATAGTTATGCGGCATCTAAACCGAGTGAGTGTGCAATTTAGGGTTTGACAGTTGACCATACCCTAAGTGCACTCGGGAGCATTGTACGAGCGAAGGATTATAGTCACATGGTAACTGATGATACAAAAGGTTCCTTGAATGGGTTGCTGAACCCCAATGCTTTCTAGGATCAAGTGGTGTTGCTTGGCACCCAACTTGATTGGAAGCCCGGTCAATTATCGTGAGACGATAATTGATTGTGTAATTAATTAATATGAGATGTTAATTAATTACCATAAGTCAATAAAGAGTTATTGAGCTTAATGGGCTGAAAACTGGACTAGCAGTTGGGCCTAGAGGGTCGCACGCATAAGAGTTCCGAGCAGACTGGGCAAGGTGTTCTTTATAGACAATGACTGGGTTTTTATGAAAAAATGTGGTGTCTATAAATATACGCTGAGAGTTAAACCCTGGGCCAAGCTCCAGGCTTAACCCTGGCCACCCCCCTCCTCTCTCTCTCCCAGGGCGCCCCCACCCTCTCTCTCCTCTCTCCAGCACATGGTGGAGCTGAGATCCGGGAGACGCGTGGAGAACGAGGAGATCCCGTCTGTGTCCGGAGCTCGCGTGGATACGTCTAGAGGCCGGACACTTGAACGGCTTGAAGCACCAGCGCCTCCTACGCCACCTCCTCCCCGGATACGGGAGTTACGCAACCCCGCAAAGGTAAAGATGAGATCTTCCTGTGCGAGGTTTACCATTTTGTGTTCGATCCGACCGCCTGCAACGATATCTATCTGTGGAAATCGTGTTTCCGCTGCGCTCTGTGCATTTCCTGACAGTGGTATCAGAGACAGGTTGCTGGTTCGGTCAGTATCGGCGTCTTATGAACGTCATTTCATGTGTTTTTGTGGATTCACGTTCTGCATGAATCCCTAATCTTTACCTCGTTCTTGGGTCGCACATGAGATGTGCACTTCCTGTTTGGTACATGGAAGTTGTTCCTGGTACCAAGGGCTTCGAGAAGAACCCATCGTGGCGTCGTTTGGCCCTTTGTAGAGGCCACACGACCCCCTGCAAGGAGGCCGCCACCATACTTCTTGGACAGTCCAAGAAAAGGAGGTTTTCTGTATTTCTAGGGTTTTCGCGGGGTTTTCTGGGTTCTTGGGGGCGGTGGCAGGGGATCTCCGGTGCCGGCGGCGCCGTCCGCGGCCGCTGGAGGCGGCGCGGGGGCCGGCGGGGCCGCCCTCCGCCGGAGAGCGGCGGCGGCTAGGGTTTCACCCTAGCCGCGCACCCCTCCGTTCGAGCGGAGGGGGCGTGTTAGTTATGGTTGTCCTCAAGCCAATCATAACTTGTACAATCTTGTTCTTTGATAATAATAATAAGGCTTTTATATTCGTTATGTGTAATTCGTTTATCGTTTCATTATGAAGTCCATGAATATGCGCAATGGATATTAATTATGATGAGATCATAACAATGAGATTGATATCCTTTAAACGTATATTCTTAATTGTTCCTAGTCAGAGGATATCCGAGAAGGACATCGGATATCTGGTTAGGCTAGTACAGGTTGCACCTGCTCATATGATGAGGGTGGCTGGTCTCATAGTCACTTGTGTGGGGACACTAAGGTGAATCTGTAGGTGCTCATTAGAGAATGAGTTCATTGAACTGATCCGTTATGAATCGCTGGATGGTAATGTTACCTAACTGTCAACCAGCTAGATTCATTGTCACAGTGGCGTGATTGGTCCTTAGACCTGAGACACCAAGGACACCTTGTTGGTGGACTTCTGGGTTTTGACCTTGACTTATAGATCTCTAGCCATGAGGTCTTAATTAGTTAAGTGTTCGGATCTAGCGGAATACCTTCGAAGGTGATTGTGTGGTCAATATGGGATCGCTCGCTCTCGGTAATAGGAGAGTGAATGCTCTACGGAAGGATGTCTGATAGTCCCTGGCCAGGGCAAGACTACTTATCAAGAAAGGAGTTTTCTGATATAGTTATGCGGCATTTAAACTGTAACGTCGCGCGTTTTCCGGATCCTCGTGGATCCAGGTTTAGCGGGTTTGGTGGCCAATGTGAGGCCCATTAGTGTTGTGTGTTTCTTGCTAGATCCTTACCGGGTTTGGTTTGGGTCCGTGTTGGTGTTCAGCTTGCTAGACGCAGTGTGTTGGCGTCCATCGATGAGGACGTCGACTGTTGAACTTGGCGTCAAGCTTTGTGGACGTCTAGTTGTGGCGGTCTGGTTAAACGGCCCAAGGGTTGACGTTAACCTGACATGCCTGTGTTTTTATGGCAGACCCGAGCTCTGTTCTTTCTCCTCCTTCTCCTTTCCTCTTCCCTCACCTTCACCCTTGAGCTTCTTCGCGAGTTCTGACGGTCGGCGGGAGCTCGTGGGAAGGCCGTGGTGCGCGTGGTAGCGGCAGATCGGGCGGGGAATGATGGATTGAAGCGCGGTGTTCGTGGGACGTTTCTCGGGTTTCGGCGTGATTCGAGGTTCTTCGGGAGTTTAATTGCGTTTCTGAGGTAGGGGTCGAGCCCTGTTAGCTTGTTAGAAACATTAAAACACGACTTAATCACTTGAACCAGCATTTTTATTGTATTTTCGGATTAAGTTGCACCATGTGGGGTTAATGGGTGGTTTGAGTAATTTAGTGAACGAAGCATGCTGTGTTGGGTTGTTTTGGGTTCAAGCATGTTTAAAGAACCGTTTCAGTACATTTTCTTGTAATTTTAACGGTTGGAAAACCTGTAGAGCTGGATTAGGGTTTCTGCAGGGTTTTAGGCCGGAGAACTTGGCGTCAAGATCTCTTGTCGCCAAGCTCACCAGCCGGGATATTGATGGTTAGATCGCTTGCCGTTTACTTCTTATAAGCGGCAGTCGATGTTGCCGCCAACCTGTGCATGTATCCATGCAGTGTTGTTTACGTAGTTTTCCTGGTTATGAATAATGTGTGATTGTGTGTGCATGGCGATGACCGGTGTGAGCCAGTGCACTTGTTATGCTCTTGGAGCATACTGCTCATGTAATGGGCAAGTTTTACATGAATGATGTGTGATGTACGTAATCGCCTTGCGTGGTATGTGTGGTGCGTTGGCACCCGTGGCACTCTTGGAGTGCGTTGTCCATATGTTGGGCATGTGGTTTACGTGGAAGACGTGTGGTACACCATCCAGGGTGTAATATACACGTATTGTCTACGTGGTTTGAGTGTGTGTTTACTACACACTTTGTTGTAATGTAATTCTGGTGATTTGTCGTAGTAATTGGGCAGTGAGGTTCCTGTGTGAACCTAGCCATGACTTTGTGGTGTTTGGGCAGTGAAGATCCATACCGACCTAGCCCTGGTCCGTTGTTGTCTTTCGAATAATATTATATGGATTTATGAAGTAAGTGGTGTGTTGTTACGAAGGTCATCTCATGACCGATGATAGGCCAAATATGATTGGCTATCGTGATTTATATATGTGTTAGTGTGAGTTAGCTTGGAGGTTACAAGATGACCAATGATAGGCAAGTTAGTGGTTCAGGTATGTGTTGGTGTGGGATAGCTTTGGGGTCATACGGTGACCGATGTTAAGCTAATCCTAACACTTGTATATTGTGAATTATAAGTAAAGGCTATATGTGTAAGTATCGTGGTTTGTGCTAGCCGAGTGTGGTGGTCCGGCGCCTATTCCGGAATGCCTCTCTAGTCGGGTACCCCAGGTTCTTTGTGAGCCAGGCACGTGTGTTTGTTGTGCTCGGGGTTTTGTCCCGGTACTTGTGTTGTACCGTTGAGGTCTGTGTCGTCTTCCTGGACACCCTCACTCCTGAGTTTGAGTTGTACGTCCGGCTGAGGGAAAGACGGCAGTGGGACAGCGACTTCCCAGAGTTTGTTCTTTTGTCGCTTGTAGCGCGCTCGTAGTTGGGGGTACGGACACCAGTAGTCGACACTGGTCCCCAGCTAGTCCTGTTTTCCAGTGCCTCACTTTAGAGTGCTCCGGCCAGAGACTCTAAAGGTGCCAGGCATGGGCCTGCAGTTGTGTGTCTGCAGGTGTGGTGTTGGTTGGTCTCCACAGTTGTTTGACTTCGTCCTAGTGGAGCGGCAGTTGGACCTTTCGTCCGTGACTGCGAGGCTGAGAGGTAGTTCTTGTGTTGTGTTGTCCGGGTTGGATATTGGCCTGATCAGCCAGTAGTCCGTTCCCGTGTGGTGGCATCGTTCTTTCTGACTCGTGCTTAGTAGCTCCAGTTGTAGTTGTGGTGACGTCGTTCCCTTCCGACTCGTGCTTTGCTACTTGTCATAGTTTGTGAGTTTGTGACTCGTGGTCGAGGTTTGACCAGTTCGAGGTGTGCCCTGGTGTTGGCACAGCTGTGACTGAGTTGTGGTTTGTGTGACTCGTCGATTAAGGTTTCACCTGTAATATTGTGCCTAATTAAAGGTATAATATAATTATGGTTCAGTGTGGTGTTTATCACCTACTTGTACCCTTGTTCGGGTGTTTGTGTTGTGGTACCTCAGAGTAGCAGGTACTTGTTCCCTTCGTGGGTTACTTTATAGTTTTGTGGTGGTACATTGTGTACCAACCTTTCCGGGTACTTGTGTGTTGAGGAGGTCTTGTGGTTTGACCTGCCACTTGTTGTATCCTAACTGTTTTAGGTAAATCTTTGTTTATAATTTATTGTGGATTAGTTTGTGATTATTAATTATGTTACCTTTGTGAGTAATTTGCCGATGAGGCTTATGGCCTAGGCATATTGTGGTTTAGTTAAGCTATGTTCCGTGGAGGCCGTGTGAAACTTTCCACTTGTTGAGTTTTATTCTTCTTGGATATGATTCCAATTATAATTTTAGTGTGTTATGGATTGGCTTCGTGGTAGCTAGTCCTATTTCTTGGTGTGTAGTTTCCGACGTAGTGAGGTTTGGAGTATAAAGGACCAGCTCTTTGTTAGCAGTCCTATCACTCAAGTGTTTGAGGTTCGCCTGTGAAGCTTGTAGCCTGGGCAGTGACTTGCCTGTGTGGCTTATAGTTTAGGCAACCCGTTGTTGTAGCAGTGTGCCAGTGAGACTGTGGTTTAGGCACTTTGGTTGTTGGGCTAACTAATGATTTTATGTTAGTCCTGTAGTCCTATTTTTCTTCTGAGGACGTTATGTTTATTATCATAAGCATGTTTAATTGTTATTTATTGTAATGATGTGAACATGAAATGGTTTGGCTATTGTTGTTGCCAGTGAGACCCATTGGGGCCGAGGTGTTTGTGGTTACAGTGTTGTTTTGGGTAGCCCCTACTGAGCCAGTGACTTGTTGAGGCTCACTCCCCTACAGTTTTTTTTTCAGGGCTTGCCGTGTGTTTGGCTTGCAGCGGTGTTGCGACAGACTTGTACCACCAGCAATTGAGTAGTAGTTAGCGTTCTGTGAGCCTGTGCTCCCTCGAGGTATGCCCCAGGTAGTTGTACTCTTTTAATTGGACATGTATTAATGTAATGGGACAGTTGTACAAATAATGTGAATAGATATGAGCACATGTACTTTCTTGTGCCTTATATTCTTGTGGTTTGTCTTTTTATACTCTTACTGGACTCGTGTGTGAGATATCCCTTGCGACACTTCGGTGCGTTCACGGGAGGCGGATCTGGATATGGAGCCTTAATGGGAATAAATACCCCGGTCCGTCACATAAACCGAGTGAGTGTGCAATTTAGGGTTTGACAGTTGACCATACCCTAAGTGCACTCGGGAGCATTGTACGAGCGAAGGATTATAGTCACGTGGTAACTGATGATACAAAAGGTTCCTTGAATGGGTTGTTGAACCCCAATGCTTTCCAGGATCAAGTGGTGTTGCTTGGCACCCAACTTGTTTGGAAGCTCGGTCAATTATCGTGAGACGATAATAGATTGTGTAATTAATTAATATGAGATGTTAATTAATTACCATAAGTCAATAAAGAGTTATTGAGCTTAATGGGCTGAAAACTGGACTAGCAGTTGGGCCTAGAGGGTCACACGCATAAGAGTTCCGAACAGACTGGGCAAGGTGTTCTTTATAGACAATGACTGGGTTTTTATGAAAAACCGCGGTGTCTATAAATATACGCTGAGAGTTAAACCCTGGGCCAAGCTCCAGGCTTAACCCTGGCCGCCCCCCTCCTCTCTCTCTCCCAGGGCGCCCCCCCACCCTCTCTCTCCTCTCTCCGGCAGATGGTGGAGCTGAGATCTGGGAGACGCGTGGAGAACGAGCAGATCCCGTCTGCGTCCGGAGCTCGCGTGGATACGTCTAGAGGCCGGACACTTGAACGGCTTGAAGCACCGGCGCCTCCTGCGCCACCTCCTCCCCGGATTCGGGAGTTACGCAACCTCGCAAAGGTAAAGATGAGATCTGCCTGTGCGTGGTTTTCCGTTTTGTGTTCGATCCGACCGCCGGCAATGATATCTATCTGTGGAAATCGCGTTTCCGTTGCGCCCCGATCATTTCCTTACAGTGGTATCAGAGCCAGGTTGCTGGCCCAATCGGTATCGGCGTCGTATGATCGTCATTTCATGCATTTTTCTTCGGTTCGTGTTATGCATGAATCGCCAATTTTACTTCGCTCTTGGGTCGCACATGAGATGTGCACTTTGTGTTTGGTACATGGAAATCGTTCTTGGTACCAAGGGCTTCCCGAAGAACCTCTTGTGGCGTTGTTTGGCCCTCTGTAGAGGCCACACGACCCCTTGCAATATGCCGCCGCCATGCTTCTTGGACAGTCCAAGAAAGGGGCGTTTTTTGCATTTTTGGGGTTTTTCGGGGTTTTCTGGGTTGGTAGGGGCGGAGGGCGGCGGCTTCCGGCACCGCCGGCGCCGTCCGCGGCCGCCGGAGGCGGCGCGGAGGGCGGCAGGGCCGCGCCCCACCGGCGCTGCGCCGGTGGGGGGGCGGCGGCTAGGGTTTCCCAGCCGCCGCGGGCCCTATCGGGCGGCGGGGGTGACCCCGCGCGGGTCCGCCCGGGGGTAAGTTGCGGGCGGACCCCGCAGGTCCCGGGCGGCCGGATCCGGCCCGCACCGGATCCGGATCCGGTCCGCCCCCCTTCCCCCCTTTTTCCCATTTTTAAAAGGTTTTAAATTGTTTAAAAATCAGAAAAAATGTTTTAAAATCCCAAAAAATTATGAAAAATTGTTTTTAAGAGTTTTAAAAATGTTTTAACTCTCTGTAAATTATTTTTCATATGTTTGACCCAATGTTTAATTAGTTTAAGGGAATTCTAAAATTGTTTTAGTTATTTCCTACCATCTAATTAATGCATGTTAATTAATTTAAGAATGTGATTCTTGTTAAATTAATTAACAGTAAATTTTGGCGGATTCATGCAGCAACGGTGAATGGCATTTATCTAAAGTTGTTTAGATGTTATCTATGTTAGCTAAATTGTTTAGTTAAATAGTTTTCAAAATATAATTATTATATTTTTGAAATAAAAGTTATTTCAGAAGTAATTATGTGATGATTGCTTATTGATGCATGTGATGTGTTGATGTGTGGATGGATGTTCATGGACTTAGATGTCATGTGATGATGTTTATGGTTAATGGCATGTGATGTAATTTATGAGGACTGCGTGCCTCCCTCTCTCCCTCTTTTAAATCCGGGTTGTACATTCTATCTCCCTCCTATTATGTACTCCCCTTGACTTGTTCAAGGTTTCTTATTATTATCTGATGTACATTTATGGGCATGCGAGCCCAATTTAAATATTACTTGTAATTATAAGAAGCGGATTGGCGGAGATGGAGGAGAGTACCATGCAGGACCTTCATGGAGATAGAGTTACATCAAGCAAATGCATTCGATGCGGGGCTGCCATTTATTCACTGTGTTTGTGGATTACCAACTGGCTTTGGTAATGCCACTCTAGGTTAAAGTCCATGATCATCCATCGTTTTTCTTCATATATATGATATATGTGGAATGTGCTATGATATATATAATTAAATATATGATATTCCAAATTCTATATATCAATAGCATGTAGATATAGAGACCAAGATAAAATATATCAAAATCCCTCCTTGTTTAAATTTTAAGCCGTAGCGTAATCATTAAGAATGAATTACGTAGCCCTCCATCATTATAGTTTTAGGATTGCCATTAGATCGGGCAAGTTTGTTGTGCTATCCACAAGGCTTGCCAAATCTGATGATAGACTAAAACTATGGCATAGTGATGCCTTAAACGGGATAGAGGACCGGTGTAGCTTTGTTGTGCTATCCACAAGGGCTACATCCAAATCTATGCTCGTTACGTAATGATGGTACTGCTTAGACTGGATTTAATGACTTGTTGTGCTATCCACAAGGTCATTAAAATTCAGGGGCCAAAATAAGATCGGATATTGCAAGAGTTGCAAGTGTCAAGAGTTGACCGCTTTTAGATCATAGTATGGTTTGTTGTGCTATCCACAAGATCATGCTATGAGTCTGCAAGATTCCGATCCCCACTAGGAGACCGTCGGAGTCTCCCATTCTGTATATCTGAGGGTTATACAGTCTGTCGGAAAATAGTGGGAGCTAATCTTGATTAAAGTCCTAATCTAGATTTAATTATTATTATGAACATCTGCTAGTTGTGTTTACATTTCCTTTAGAGGCAAAATTTTCGTCAGGTAACCCACTCCGTGGCATACTGGATGCCAACAAATTGACAAGCCTGAACTACTCGGAATGGCTCAAGAACCTGAAGATTGTCCTCAGGTCTGAGCGCATTGCCTATGTCCTGGAAGGTGAGTTTAGCTGAGATGCTAAACATGCTGAAGACTGCTGAGGGAAACCTTAAGAAGGAAAAGCCCACTGTTCTCATGGTTGGAAAGTCCAACAAGAAGAGGAGAGCAGTGCAAGCTTTTAAGAAAGGCAATGCAAAGAAACAGTCCAAGCAAAGACAAAAGAAGGACATAAGCAAAGGAGCAGAAAAAGGGCGAGTGCTTCCACTGCAAAAAGAAGGGGCACTGGAAAAGAAATTGCAAGGACTACCTTGCAATGAAGGCTCAGGAAAAGTAGAAACTTGGTGAAGCTTCAGGTATCTATATGATAGATCTTCACTTGTCTGTTAGAGATTCTACATCTTGGGTTTTAGACACTAGATGTGCTTCTCATGTCTGCAATGATATGCAAGTGTTGACAAGTAGAAGGAAGCTGAGCAAGGGTGAGGTGAACTTGAGGCTTGGAAACGGCGCAAGTGTTTGCTGCACTTACTGTGGGGACAGTGAAGCTCAAGTTACCCTCAGGAGATTTACTTTCATTAGATGATTGCTACTTTGTGCCTAGCATTATTAAGAACATTGTTTCTGTTTCTTGTTTAGACAGAGTTGGATACAAGTTTACCATTGAGAACAATAGTTGTTCAGTTTATTTGAGAAATAAACTAGTTGCTTGGCACCCAACTTGATTGGAAGCCCGGTCAATTATCGTGAGACGATAATTGATTGTGTAATTAATTAATATGAGATGTTAATTAATTACCATAAGTCAATAAAGAGTTATTGAGCTTAATGGGCTGAAAACTGGACTAGCAGTTGGGCCTAGAGGGCCACACGCATAAGAGTTCCGAACAGACTGGGCAAGGTGTTCTTTATAGACAATGACTGGGTTTTTATGAAAAACCGCGGTGTCTATAAATATACGCTGAGAGTTAAACCCTGGGCCAAGCTCCAGGCTTAACCCTGGCCGCCCCCCTCCTCTCTCTCTCCCAGGGCGCCCCCCCACCCTCTCTCTCCTCTCTCCGGCAGATGGTGGAGCTGAGATCCGGGAGACGCGTGGAGAACGAGCAGAACCCGTCTGCGTCCGGAGCTCGCGTGGATACGTCTAGAGGCCGGACACTTGAACGGCTTGAAGCACCGGCGCCTCCTGCGCCACCTCCTCCCCGGATTCGGGAGTTACGCAACCCCGCGAAGGTAAAGATGAGATCTGCATGTGCGTGGTTTACCGTTTTGTGTTCGATCCGACCGCCGGCAACGATATCTATCTGTGGAAATCGCGTTTTCGCTGCGCCCCGATCGTTTCCTTACAGAGCAACCCCGCGCGGGCCGCCCGCGGGCCGCGCGCGGGTCGCGCGCGGATCCCGCGCGGGTCCGCCCGCGGGTAAGTCGCGGGCGGACCCCCCGCGGGTCCGTTGCAGGCCGCGATCGGATCCGGCCAGTGCCGGATCCGACCGGCCCTTTTCCCCATTTTTTAAAGTTTTTAAATTGTTTTAAATTATTTAAACACCAGAAAAATTCTTTAAAAAATTCCAGAAAATTCTGAAATTAGTTTTAAGAGTTTTAAAATTATTTTAGCTCTCTATAAATTAATTTTCAGATGTTTGACCCAATGTTTAATTAGTTTAAGGGAATTCTAAAATTGTTTTAGTTATTTCCTACTATCTAATTAATGCATGTTAATTAATTTAAGAATGTGATTCTTGTTAAATTAACAGTAAATTTTGGCGGATTCATGCAGCAACGGTGAATGGCATTTTCTAAAGTTGTTTAGATGTTATCCATGTTAGCTAAATTGTTTAGTTAAATGGTTTTCAAAATATAATTATTATATTTTTGAAATAAAAGTTATTTCAGATGTAATTATGTGATAATTGCTTGTTGATGGATGTGATGTGTGTGGATGGATGGTCATGGACTTAGATATCATGTGATGATTGTTATGGTTAATGGCAAATGATGTAATTTATGAGGACTGCGTGCCTCCCTCTCTCCCTCTATTGAATCCGGGTTGTACATTCTATCTCCCTCTTATTATGTACTCCCCTTGACTTGTTCAAGGTTTCTTATTATTATTTGATGTACATTTATGGGCCTGCGAGCCCAATTTAAATATTACTTGTAATTTTAAGAAGCGGATTGGCGGAGATGGAGGAGAGTACCATGCAGGACCTTGCTGGAGATAAAGTTACATCAAGCTAAAGCATCAGATGCGGGGCTGCCATTTATTCACCATATTTGTGGATTACCAACTGGCTCTGGTAATGCCACTCTAGGTTAAAGTCCATGATCATTCATCATATTTCTTCATGTATATGATATGTGTAGAATGTGTTGTGGTATATATAATTAAATATATGATATTTCAAATTCTATATATCAATAGCACAAAGATATAGAGACCAAGATAAAACATGAAAAATCCCTCCTCGTTCAAACCTTAAGTCGTAGCGTAATCATTTAGAATGAATTACGTAGCCCTCCATCATTATAGTTTTAGGATTGCCATTAGATCGGGCAGGTTTGTTGTGCTATCCACAAGGCTTGTCAAGTCTAATGACAGACTAAAACTATGGCATGATGATGCCTTAAACGGGGTAGAGGACCGGTGTAGCTTTGTTGTGCTATCCACAAGGGCTACATCCAAATCTATGCTCGTTACGTAATGATGGTACTGCTTAGACTGGATTTAATGACTTGTTGTGCTATCCACAAGGACATTAAAATTCAGGGGGCCAAAATAAGATCGGATATTGCAAGAGTTGCAAGTGTCAAGGGTTGACCGCTTTCAGATCATAGTATGGTTTGTTGTGCTATCCATAAGATCATGCTATGAGTCTGTGAGATTTCGATCCCCGCTAGGAGACCGTCGGTGTCTCCCATTCTGTATATCTGAGGGTTATACAGTCTGTCGGAAAATAGTGGGAGCTAATCTTGATTAAAGTCCCAATCTAGATTTTAATTATTATTATGAACATCTGCTAGTTGTATTTACATTTCCTTTATAGGCAAAATGTCGTCGGGTAACCCACTCCGTGGCATACTAGATGCCAACAAATTGACAGGCCCGAACTACTCGGAATGGCTCAAGAACCTGAAGATTGTCCTCAGGTCTTAGCGCATTGCCTATGTCCTAGAAGGTGAGTTTAGCTGAGATGCTAAACATGCTGAAGACTGCTGAGGGCAACCTTAAGAAGGAAAAGCCCACTGTTCTCATGGTTGGAAAGTCCAACAAGAAGAGGAGAGCAATGCAAGCCTTTAAGAAAGGCAATGCAAAGAAACAGTCCAAGCAAAGACAAAAGAAGGACATAAGCAAAGGAGCAGAAAAGGGTGAGTGCTTCCACTGCAAGAAAAAGGGGCACTGGAAAAGAAATTGCAAGGACTACCTTGCAATGAAGGCTCAGGAGAAGCAGAAGCTTGGCGAAGCTTCAGGTATCTATATGATAGATCTTCTCTTGTCCATTAGAGATTCTACATCTTGGGTTTTAGACACTAGATGTGCTTCTCATATCTGCAATGATGTGCAGGTGCTGACAAGTAGAAGGAAGCTGAGTAAGGGCGAGGTGAACTTGAGGCTTGGAAACGGCACAAGTGTTGGTGCACACACTGTGGGGACAGTGAAGCTCAAGTTACCTTCTAGAGATTTGCTTTTATTAGATGATTGCTACTATGTGCCTAGTATCATTAAGAACATTATTTCTGTTTCTTGTTTAGACAGAATTGGATACATGTTTACCATTGAGAACAATAGTTGTTCAGTTTATTTAAGAAATAAACTAGTTGCTTTAGCAAGTTTGGTGAATGGTTTGTATCTGCTTGATGTCTCTTATGAAAATCTCCATGTTGATGTTTCTCCTAAGAGAAGTAAGAATAGTGTGAACACTGCCTACTTATGGCATTGTAGGCTTGGTCACATTGGCGAGAATAGGCTTCAAAAGTTGCATAAGAATGGATACTTTGATCCATTTGATTATGAATCATATGCAACTTGCGAATCCTGTTTAATGGGTAAGTTGACCAAATCTCCATTTAGTGGACATGGAGATAGGGCCAAGGACATATTGGAACTAATACACTCGGATGTATGTGGTCCAATGTCTACCCAAGTCAAGGGTGGCTACTCATACTTCATTACATTCACGGATGATTACTCAAGGTTCGGATTTTTTTTTTTACTTAATGAAGTACAAATCTGAAGCCTTTGAGAAATTCCAAGAATTTAAGAATGAAGTTGAGAAGCAAACTGGAAAGAGTATTAAAATCCTACGGTCAGACCGAGGAGGTGAATACTTGAGTACAGAGTTCACACAATTCTTAAAGGACAATGGTATCCTTTCTCAATGGACTCCTCCCTATACACCACAGATGAATGGTGTATCGGAAAGGAGGAATCGCACCTTGTTGGACATGGTATGATCCATGATGAGCTGTTCGCAGTTACCAGTTTCCCTATGGGGATATGCGCTAGAGTCAGCGGCATATCTACTGAATAGGGTTCCCAGTAAATCTGTGTCTTCTACTCCATATGAGATATGGAAGGGTAGAAAGCCTGATTTTAAACATGTTAAAATCTGGGGCTGTCCTGCCCATGTAAAGAAACACGACCCAGATAAACTGGACTCCAGAACTGATAAGTGCAGGTTTGTTGGATACCTAAAAGAAACATTTAGGTACTACTTTTACCATCCTGGTGAACAAAAAGTGTTTGTTGCCAAGAGAGCTGTCTTCTTGGAAGAGGAGTACCTTACCCAAGAGGACAGTGGGAGTAAGGTAGATCTAGAAGAGGTTCTAGATCCACAGACTGTGCAAAGTCCACCAGTTGAAACATCAGTTCCGGAACCTGTTCAGGAATATACACACATTCAGCGTAGGTCTGGTAGAGTACCTAGACAGCCTGAAAGATATGTTGGACATATCAGTGAAGGCATGTCTTATAATGAGGATGATGATCCAAAGACCTACCAAGAGGCTGTTGATAGTCCTCAGTCAGGAAATTGGCGAGATACCATGAATTCTGAGATGCAGTCCATGTACACCAACCAAGTTTGGAACTTGGTAGACTTGCCTGAAGGTATTGTACCTATTGGGTGCAAGTGGATCTTTAAGAGAAAGATCGGTGCAGATGGACAGATCGACACTTATTTAAGGCAAGGTTGGTGGCAAAGGGGTATCGTCAAAGGCAAGAAATTGACTATGACGAAACTTTCTCACCAGTTGCCATGATAAAGTCGATCTGAATTCTTCTCGCCATTGCTGCATACTTTGACTACGAGATCTGGCAGATGGATGTGAAAACTGATTTCCTCAATGGAAACATTGAGGAAGAAGTGTATATGATACAGCCTGAGGGTTTTACATCCAAAGAGTGTCCAGATAAAGTATGCAGGCTTCAAAGGTCCATCTATCGATTGAAGCAAGCTTCTCGTAGTTGGAACATAAGGTTTGATGAGGCTATCAAATCTTATGACTTCATTAAGAATGAAGATGAACCATGTGTGTATAAGAAAATCAGTAGGAGTGCTATCACTTTTCTCATACTTTACGTTGATGACATCTTACTCATTGGGAATGATGTAGGGATGTTATCATCAGTAAAGGTTTGGTTGTCAAAGAACTTCTCCATGAAGGATTTGGGAGAAGCATCCTACGTATTGGGAATACGTATCTATAGAGATAGATCCAAGAGGATGCTTGGCTTGACCCAATCAATGTACATAGATACCATTGTCAAAAGGTTTGGCATGGAAAATTCCAAGAGAGGTCTCATACCAATGAGACATGGGATTAATCTCTCTAAGGAGCAGTCTCCTAAGACTCCTGAAGAGAGGGCAGTCATGGATAGAGTCCCCTATGCATCGGCTATAGGGTCTATCATGTATGCCATGCTATGTACAAGGCCTGATGTGGCATTTGCTCTAAGTGTTATGAGCAGATATCAGGCAAATCCATGTGAAACACACTGGATGGCAGTGAAATGTATCCTTAAGTACTTGAGAAGGACTAAGGATATATTTCTGGTTTATGGAGGAGGGGACTTGAAACTTCGGGCATACACTGACTCGAGTTTCCAGTCAGATCCAGATGATAGCAAGTCTACATCTGGGTTTGTGTTCACCTTAAACGGAGGTGCAGTGAGCTGGAAGAGTTCCAAGCAAGAAACCACTGCAGACTCGACGACAGAAGCTGAGTACATTGCTGCAGCTGAAGCCGCCAAGGAGGCAGTGTGGATGAAGAAATTCATTACCGACCTTGGTGTGGTGCCGAGTGACTCTGATCCGATCCCATTGCTGTGTGACAACAATGGGGCCATTGCGCAAGCGAAAGAGCCGCGGTCTCATCAGAAGTCAAAGCACATTCTGAGGCGATTTCACCTGATCAGGGAGATTATCACTAGAGGAGATGTAATGGTGGAAAGAGTTCCTTCAGTCGACAACATTACAGATCCATTGACGAAGCCTCTGTCTCAAATTGTGTTTGAGCGCCACCATGTGTCCATGGGTTTAAGGCTTAAAGGTGATTGGCTTTAGTCCAAGTGGGAGATTGTTAGTTATGGATGTCCTCAAGCCAATCATAACTTGTACAATCTTGTTCTTTGATAATAATAATAAGGCTTTTATATTTGTTATGTGTAATTCGTTTATCGTTTCATTATGAAGTCCATGAATATGCGCAATGGATATTAATTATGATGAGATCATAACAATGAGATTAATATCCTTTAAACGTATATTCTTAATTGTTCCTAGTCGGAGGATATCCGAGTAAGACATCGGATATCCGGTTAGGCTAGTACATGTTGCACCTGCTCATATGATGAGGGTGGCTGGTCTCATAGTCACTTGTGTGGGGACACTAAGGTGAATCTGTAGGTGCTCATTAGAGAATGAGTTCACTGAACTGATCTGTTATGAATCGTTGGATGGTAATGTTACCTAACTGTCAACCAGCTAGATTCATTGTCACAGTGGCGTGATTGGTCCTTAGACCTGAGACACCAAGGACACCTTGTTGGTGGACTTCTGGGTTTTGACCTTGACTTATAGATCTCTAGCCATAAGGTCTTAATCAGTTAAGTGTTCGGATCTAGCGGAATACCTTCGAAGGTGATTGTGTGGTCAATATGGGATCGCTCGCTCTCGGTAATAGGAGAGTGAATGCTCTACGGAAGGATGCCTGATAGTCCCTGGCCAGGGCAAGACTACTTATCAGAAAAGGAGTTTTCTGATATAGTTATGCGGCATCTAAACCAAGTGAGTGTGCAATTTAGGGTTTGACAGTTGACCATACCCTAAGTGCACTCGGGAGCATTGTACGAGCGAAGGATTATAGTCACATGGTAACTGATGATACAAAAGGTTCCTTGAATGGGTTGCTGAACCCCAATGCTTTCTAGGATCAAGTGGTGTTGCTTGGCACCCAACTTGATTGGAAGCCCGGTCAATTATCGTGAGACGATAATTGATTGTGTAATTAATTAATATGAGATGTTAATTAATTACCATAAGTCAATAAAGAGTTATTGAGCTTAATGGGCTGAAAACTGGACTAGCAGTTGGGCCTAGAGGGTCACACGCATAAGAGTTCCGAGCAGACTGGGCAAGGTGTTCTTTATAGACAATGACTGGGTTTTTATGAAAAACTGCGGTGTCTATAAATATACGCTGAGAGTTAAACCCTGGGCCAAGCTCCAGGCTTAACCCTGGCCGCCCCCCTCCTCTCTCTCTCCCAGGGCGCCCCCACCCTCTCTCTCCTCTCTCCAGCACATGGTGGAGCTGAGATCCGGGAGATGCGTGGAGAACGAGGAGATCCCGTCTGTGTCCGGAGCTCGCGTGGATACGTCTAGAGGCCGGACACTTGAACAGCTTGAAGCACCGTCGCCTCCTGCGCCACCTCCTCCCCGGATACGGGAGTTACGCAACCCCGCAAAGGTAAGGATGAGATCTGCCTGTGCGAGGTTTACCGTTTTGTGTTCGATCTGACCGCCGGCAACGATATCTATCTGTGGAAATCGCGTTTCCGCTGCGCTCTGTGCATTTCCTAACAGTGGTTATGGTTGCTTAGTCCATGCATCTCACTCCGACCGGAGGGGAGACCTGGACTAAGGCTCTTGTGGCGGTGGCTTGGTTGTTCTTGTTGTGACGTTGTTTCACACGCTGTTTCCGAGATTGTGTTTTCGTTGCCCTGGTTTACACGATGGTTGTAGCCTAGCCGTGTCTAGTTTCGTGGGTTTGGTTGGTTTGGCCTCATAGGCCGTGCTTAGTGGTTTCCGCTCTACGGGTTCTCTCGGGGTGCCTTGTGCTGGCACCCAACTACTGTTTTGGTAACCCGTTCCTTCGTGCCGTCCGTGGTGGCACTGTAGGGTGTAGTTCTCTGACCTCGTGGAGTGTCCGAGGTGCAGGTCCGTTCTTCTTGTGGACCCTCAACCTTGTGGAGGTCTGAGGTGGTCGTGCCTATGGTGAGATGTTGCTTCTCACATGGTTGTTCGGTGTCTCTCGTGGTGACACCTGGTTGTTCCTTCCCGACCTCGTGGAGGTCCGGGATGTTGGTGCTTGCGTCTTGAGACTCTGGTCTCTCGTGGTTGCTCCGGTGTTCCGTGAGCTTCTTTGTCTCGGCGGGTGTGTGCCGAGGGTTTGCTTCCGCATTGTGTTGCTCTGGCCTGACCCTGGTTGCGGGTCGTGGCATTGCTCTAGTTGCTTCCGTATGTGTTTGTCTCCGCTGGTTCTGCGGGAGTCGTCTTTGGCCTGACCCGGGTTGTGGTCGAGGCGTTTCTCTGTTTCCGCTGCTTTGTAGTACTATGTGGTAGGCGTTTCTCGATTTACTGCTTTGTAGACTAGTTTTGCTTCCGCTCTGTTGGAGTTCCTGCTGCTCTGGCTGGTAAGGGACTGGTTATCCCTACTGAGCCTTGTTCGCGAGGCTCAACCCCCTACTCTCTTCTGGTAGGGACTCGCTGTCACAGGAGTTCGTTGCCGGACGGTCGTGGTGGCGGTTTGTTGCGCCGTGCGTTGCCAGCAGTGTGAGTTGTAAGCGTGAGTGCTCTTATAGCGTGAGTTAAGAGTGGCCTTTTTGCAAGTCTTCGGGGCATGCCCCTTAAGGACTGCGCCTTCTTTCTGTACCTGTACTTTTATTTGGGACATGTTGTACTTAATTTCTTTAATAATATACAGTCTTTCTTGTTATAGTTATTTAAATTTATTGCTTATCTCACTGGACTAAATTCTAACACTTCCGATTCTTCGGATCCGTGGGTGGTGGCACGACCTTCGGGGGTCCCAGGCAGGGGGTCCAGGAGATCGGGTCGTTACACATGTCGTACGCATCCTGATCATGTAACCCTTGCAAGGAAATAACACTCTTTGGGAGCTCTCCCCAGGACCAGATCGGGCCCTATTGCACTGGCATATAGCACTTGTTTGTTATTAGACAATCAATTATATGGACAAATAGAGTACCAAGAAGAGATGAGAGTAATAGACAAAATAGATGAGAGCATAGAGTGAACGTGAACAGATGAGAGTAACGAGATAGTAGATGAGATAAGGGCACAATCGTAAAACACGTTAAACCATGATAGTAGCAGTTGCGCAGCACCAGGTCGGATACTGGCAGTCTGGTAGAAGTCACAGAACACAGGCTAAATGGTCCGGCATGATCACAAGGTAAGAGAGAACACTATGGCCGTTTGGATCGTACTGGTCCCTAGGGGTGTAACGGGTTTTAGGGTACAACCAGCTCGTCGGCTAAGGATGTGCGCCAAAGCCAAGAAGACTTACGGAGGCCTTGACAAGGATTCCCTAGTCCAGTCAGGAGTCTTCCCGGTGGAGAGGTGGTCTATGCCAAGAGAAAGTGTGTAGAAACTGGTTCGTCGTGCCTCGAGTGCTCGAAGGCCAAGGGTGAACAGTAACGGTGTGTAAAACGCGCAAGTGAAACGAAGACAAGTGTAATTAATTAAATATGAAATTTAGTAATTTATTTCACTAAATTACTAGATATATTATTGAATTATTTAACAAGGTTTAATGGCAAACATGATGGTTAAGTATGTGTAAGTGTAGATGAATCAAGAGGTCGTGAATGATTGTGCACATATCTTTTACATAAATTAATCTTACATAATATTGCCCATTTTAAATTAACAAATCAAATTTATGCATGACAACACTTAATTAAGGGTAAATAGGGTTTATATAGCACAATAGTAGGATTCAAAAGAAAAATTAGGGCTCTGGCCGCCATAGTCAGAACGCGACGTAGGTTGCTGTCGCGATCAGGTCGTGACAAGGTGGACTGGCGCGTTTAGGTTTCAGGTCGCGACGCACAGGCAGGCCGCGTTAAGGCAATCACGATGCACGGACAAGCCGTGACAAGTTGAACCGGACAGTGGGGTGACCCGGGGGTCAGGTCGCGACTGGTCGACCCGTCGCGATCAAGTCGCGACGGATCCCTGTGTCACAACCCCCTCTGATATCGCGACCTATCGGGCCGTCGCGACATTAGAGAGTGGCCCGATCCCAGATAAAGGGGTTTTACCCTTTTTTCCAGGTGGGTCTACATGATATATGGCACTTAAAAATTCAATAAGAAATTGCACAGTGATCCAAAAAGCATGAAACTAATTTTAAATGAGAGTAGACATGGAGATCTATCACTGGTCATGATGAATTAGAAAATAGTCATGTATAGAGCATGCTTTGACTAGGTTACTTTTCGTTAACCTAAACATGCACAGTCAAGAACAACGATTTAATTCGCAAGGCATGCTCAATGGAATTTGGGCAAACTGGGCTCGTTAGAACCCTAACAACATGCAGTGTTTATGGTAATTTTATCAAGGCATGAGCATAAGTAGATTCGAGGTTACAAGCAAAACATGAAGGTTTGGGCAAGACATATCAACAGAGATTTGGGCATTTAATTTGCCCTCATGCAAGAACAAAAATGGGCGAAACAAGAGGGCTTTTGAAAGGGATCATGAAGACTACCTAGGAAAATTTTTACACGAATTTAGCTTGAGAAATTGCCTACCTTTCTGTATTGACAAGAGAACTAGGGTTTGGTGACGAAAAATGAAGAAGAAAAGCCAAGCTCCACCCCTTCGCCTCCAAGCTCCCACGTCCCAAATCGCCTCCCCTTCATCTCCCAAGGCTCTAAACACGAACTAGGGTTTGGTAGGGGCGAATTGGTGGAGTTTTGATGGCTAGTAGAGTCCTAACTTGCTAAAACTCTTCCTTCCCTTTTAAAATTCAAATTTCCATATTTATCTCCTTCCCCTTCTGCTATTATCCCCTATTTTGGACAGAGGAGAGGCTAATCTCGTGGGTATTGGGTTTGGGAAAGGTTAGGACTCTTTTAAAAGATTTATATGACGTATTTAACATTTATCTTAGCCTCGTTCTATTTATTAATTAATTATTTCCGAAATTGGGATAATTATTTCCCATTCCATGATGGGCTCCTCTTTATTAGGCCCATTATTTTGTATTTGAGCTAATTACACAACCCCTTATTGATTTAACTTAATGTGCTTGGTTTAATTCCCTTTTATTTCACTTATTTCTCATTTTATTCTAGTTAATTCTATTTATCTCATTTATTAAATATTTTTTATTTTATTTGTATTTTAAAAATCAAGGGTACTACATCCTCCCCCTCTTAAAAAGAATTTGGTCCCCAAATTCATATGATCGTGAGAGGAAAAGTGACTTACTGAATAACTCCGGATAATTCCGTCGCATTAATACTTCGGGCTCCCACGTGGCCTCTTCCACTTCATGATTTCTCCACAATATCTTGACCACGGGTATAGATCGATTCTGAAGATGTTGCATCTTCTTGTCCAATATCTTCACCGGTCTTTCTTCATAGGTCATGTCTTTGTTCAAAATAATGTCATCATAGGTGATTACGTGTGACAGGTCATACACGTATTTCCTCAGCATTAACACATGAAATACGTTGTGTACAGTGGAGAACTGGGGAGGTAGTGATAGTCGGTACGCCACCTCGCCAACTCTATCCAACACTTCAAATGGACCTATGAGTCTTGGTCTTAGCTTGCCTTTCATCCCAAATCTTTGGAATCCTCTGGTCGGGGATACCTTCAGCATCACATGATCTCCGGCTTGAAATTCTAAGTCTCTTCTTCTTTTATCAGCATAGCTCTTCTGCCTGGACTGAGCTACCTTAATCCTATCTCGAATAATCTGTATATCCCTACTAGTGCTCTGCACCATATCTGGTCCCAGCCATTGTTGTTCACCTACTTCATTCCAGCACATTGGCGATCTACAGCTTCTGCCGTACAATGCTTCGAATGGTGCCATCTTAATGCTTTCCTGATAGCTGTTGTTGTAGGCGAATTCAATCAGGGATAGCTGTTCATTCCAATACCCCTCAAAATCTATAGTGCAAGCGCGCAGCATGTCTTCCACTATCTGGTTTGTCCTTTCAGTTTGTCCATCCGTCTGTGGGTGGAAAGCAGTGTTGAAATTGAGTTTCGTGCCCAATGCAGTCTAAAGTCCCTTCCAGAATCTAGAAGTGAATCTGGGGTCACGGTCTGAGACTATGGATACGGGGACTCCATGTAGTCTTACTATTTCCTTCACATACAAGGCTGCAAGCACATCCACACTCAATGTACTCTTAATTGCAAGGAAATGTGCGGACTTAGTCAATCGGTCCACAATAACCCATATAGCATCAAGTCCACCATGAGTTCGGGGTAAACCCATGATGAAATTGTTGAACCACCTTTTTATTACCTTCATATTTTGGTGATTAATATAATTATTATAGAATATCATGTTTCATCTGTGTCGCATCAATCTCATAGCAAAATGCTGAGTCTCACATTGATGCAATATGGCGCACTAAAATGTTAAATCAATGTTCATTCAATATACATCGATTTCTATTCAAAAGTGCCACATCGTTTTCACTAACAACAATTTCATAAGTTACACAACGATTTGATCGTGTAACGATTCGTTAAGTGAAACATCGATTTTATCGTGCAATGATTTCTTAAGTGACCGCATCGACTTGCCTTCGAAACGATTTCTTTAGAAGCTATAACGATTCCTTAAGTGGTCACATCGATTTGCTAAGTGAGAACAACGATTTGCTTCTCACATCGATTTGATAAGCCTCATAACGATTTGATAAGTGAGTGCAACGATTTTCCCTCACATCGATTTGCCTTCCATATCGATTCACCTTCATAACGATTCGATAAGTGGTGTCGATAAGTGACCATAACGATTTGCCTTCACATCGACTTCTTTGGTTGCCAGAACGATTTCTCTTGTGAGAACAACGATTTGTTCTCCACATCGACTTGCTCATAACGATTCCTTTTGGCCACATCGATTTCCTTTGTCATCATAACGATTTCTTTAGTGAGAACAACGATTTGTTCTCCACATCGACTTCTTAAGGAAACATATCGATTGGTACATCGATTTGTTCATAAACTTTGCACCTCGATTCACATGAATATGACTCATTCTGCACAATGATTTCATAAGTCATACTCACATCGATTTGCTTTAAAGTGTTTTTGGCTCTTAAATGAAAAGTCAAATATCTTCTAACAGAAAAACTGCATGCGTGTTTCAGAGTCTTGTCAGAGAAAGATATGACCTTCTATTTTCAGTATGTTAGCAGAAACACAGTGGTACGCACTGTTTATCATAAACACTATTTTGTGCTAACACTCTCTTCTTTGTGTGCAGACCTCGTAGACCACAAAGTATCAAAAGAAAGACAGAAGATGAGCAACAGCTAGAACTCCAACGGATCCCTTCAACGGATCTATTCAAATTGCTCATATAAAAGAAGAAGCTTAGCTGAAGAAAAAAAAGAGAGCTTTCCTGAAAATGTTTGAAGGAGTGTACAACCAGTGAGGAACCTGAACTCCAAATACACTCAAAGGAAAAGAGAGAAAGAGCCTGAGCCCAGAAGAAGTGTTCAAGCATCTAAAGCATTCAAGCCTTCAAGCTTTCTTTTCTCTCTTCATTCTCTCTCAGTGCTCATTGTAATCTTGGGGGAGAGTCTGTGACTGTGAGCTAAGTCTTGAGTGTTCATCTTGTAATAGCTCTCAGTCTGATCTTTCTTTTCCAAGAAAGATTTTTGTCCAGTTGTAGGACTGTATACAGTGTGTAACCCAGCTAGAGGTTTGTGTCTAGCAGAACCGCACTGGGGTTTATACCAGTAGGTTTGCTTCTGAGCCTAGAAAAGAAATGGGCTGCCTTCTTGCCCGGGAAAGAGAAGAAGACCAGCTGGGGTGCTGGGTGTTGTAGTGTCCTTGAGGGGGACTGTACCCTTGGTTAGTGAAATCCCAAGAGGTTGCTTGGGGACTGGACGTAGGACTTCCATGTGGGAAGGGCCGAACCAGGATAAATTTCTTGTGTCCTTTGTGTGATTGTTTATTTGCTTCCGCACTGCTGCTCCTTATCACACTAACTAACCAAAGTTTCAAGTGGTATTTTTTTGTGTTTAAATCTCTATTTGCAGAAACCAAAAAAAACCTATTCACCCCCCCCCCTCTAGGTGAACTTGTTGTCGTACCAAAAGGGCCAACAAGTGGTATCAGAGCGGGTCTCTGAACTTTCAAGAAGATCCAACGATCTTAGAGCAAAGATCCATGGCAGCTCAAGGATATGCTGAAGGTCAATCAGTCACCAGACCTCCATTCTTCGACGGAGAAGATTACCAATACTGGAAAATGAGGATGGAATGCTTCATTCAAGGCACAGACTTTGATCTGTGGCAGGTAATAGAGGTAGGTAATTATGTTATTGTTCCTGCTGAAGGTACTACTGCTATTACAACAACAGATAAAAATAAATTATCATTAAATTAAAAATCTAAGAACTATTTATATTGTGCATTATCCAAAAAGAAATTTAGTAGAGTTTCTGCATGTAAATCTATAAAAGAAATGTGGGATAAACTACAGATAACTTATGAAGGAACAGATAAAGTAAAACAAACTAGGATAGATATTCTTGTCTCACAATATGAACAATTTAAAATGCTTCCAAATGAAAATATCACTCAGATGTATAATAGATTTTCGAGCATAGTAGTTGGTTTGAGTTCTCTTGGTAAAACTCTTTCTAATGAGGAAACCGTTAGGAAGATACTTAGGTCTTTAACTATTTCACGGACACCTAAAGTAACTGCTATTGAAAAGGCCCATGATTTAACTAAATTATCAATCGATAATTTAATAGGTTCTCTCATGGCACATGAAATAAATATGGAGCGATTATCTGAAAGCTCATCTAAGAAGAAATGTACTAATGCTCTTAAAGTTGTAGCTGCTCCTTCCACCTCTTCTTCTAGTTCCCAGGATGTAGATTCTGAAGAGTGTAATATGGATGAAGTATTGTCCAAGCTTAAGAAAATTTTGAAGAAGAAGAAAAATGGATCAAGAAGGATCCAAAGAAAAGAGAAAAAGGAGAAAGAACCAGTCTGCTATGAATGCAGAAAACCTGGACATCTGAGACCAGATTGTCCAAGGCTCAAGAAGATTGGTCAAACTGTTAAGCCCAAGAAGCAGCACAAGAAATTCAAAAGAAAAGCTATGGCGGCTGTAGACACCCGGTTATGACTATTGGGTTGAACCACATTTCTTGTTATCTTAGTGGGCCCCTAATTGGTCACTCACCTTGAGCCCATCATTTGCCTTGTTTTGAGCCCATTAAGCCATTAAAATACCTTGAAATCTCGCAATTTATCACTTGAGGGAGTCCTTGGAGCATTATAACTCTCATCTTATCATGTGGTTAGGATGATAATTCAAGATAATTCGGATTTTTTTGTCGCGACGCATCGTGGCGCCGCGACTCTAGTCGCGACGGGTTTGGTTGCCGCGACAGCCCATGCATTATACATGCACGTGGGCAATGCTGTCGCGTCCACCCGCACCGTCGTGTTTCTAGTCGCGACCCTACGATATGTCGCGACAATGACCGAACCCTCTGGCCTCCATAACTACCCCCTATTTATCCTCCTATGAACTTGACTTAATCCTAAGGATTATCTCCACCCCTTGGGGCGAGATTCTGGCCCTAGGAACTCTCCTAAGGTTCTCTAAGGACTCTCCATCCGATTTTAATAGAGCTTTATCTCCCATTTTTAATTTTTAAACCTTTTTTAGGAGATAATGTCACTTATTCTCATTCCAAGTTCTATATAAACAAGGCCCCTCCTCAAGGACGAGGGGAGCCTCATTTACCATCCCGAAGGGCTGCCGAAATTTCCTCTTGATCATACTTAGCCTGGCAGCCTTCCATTCCTTTCATTTCCCTTCACATTCCACTCCACAAAGCTACTCTTTTCACCATCAATGGAGCACGGAACATGAAGAGGGCGACCCCAACAATCTTCTAGAGTACTTGCACATCTTTGAAACTACACCCACGCCAGGGAGTCACCCTAATAGGGCTCATCCTCTTCCTTCTTCCTCCCTCCTATTTCTACATGCATTTTTCATGTTATTTTTAGATAGAGCACACTTGCTATCCACCCACGTTTTCCCACACCCATAGGGGTTTAAAACCACCCTAGGTGCGTTCCCACCATGATCCCCCATCTTCTTTCATCTTTAGAATAGGTACTTTGCTTAACATGTTCTAATGGGGTATTTTCTTTGTGTTTATTTTTGACTGGCAAGCAAGCAAGTAAAGTCTACGAGAAGCTCTGGTTCTCCGGCCGGCTGGAGGACGAGAAGAAGGTCCCTACCCCAATTCTCCCGCATTCAGAGAACGCGACGGCTAAGGGTGACGCGACCATAGACGCGTCGACGAAAGCGGACGCGATATCAGTCACCGCGGTAGCCATGGCGACCGCGACAGCAGGTCCGTTTCTGTTCTCTTTCCTTTTCCTAGTTTAAGTTAGCCATCATCTTCTTTCTATTATTAGGCAACTTGCTAGGTGGCGATCACACATATTTCCACACTACTAGTTTTAGTACACAATCGTGTGTCGAGGGGAGTCCAATCCCTGTGATTACACCTTTTGGCGATCACGGTGGGACCTTCACTGCCACCCTCGTGGATTTTGACTGTTTGCTTGCCATGTTTTTCTTTTGTTTGTCACTTTAGTGCCCTGTTAGTCTTTTGTTCTTTGTTTCCTGCATATTTTCCTGCTCTATTATTGTCGCGACAGATCGCGGTGACGCGACATGTTCGCGTCGCAACGGGGAGACGCGTTCTCAGGTCAGTGCTTGTTATTCCCCATGTCCTCTCTATCCAATGCCCATGAGATCATGCATCCTTGTTCCATTGCCTATATCATGTGTCCTCATGTTTCTGTCTGTTAGAATCCTGTCAAGGTTCAGATTTTCCTTTCATTTTCATTTGTAAGTTTTCGGTTCCTGTCGCGGCAGCCGGAGAGGACGTGAACAGGTCGCGTCTTGGCACGACGACGCGTTATCAGGTTTGCTTTGTATGTTACTATTTTTATCCATGAATCGGTTTCTCTGTGCTTCCTGACCTATGTTGTACTGATTTAGTACCTTTTGTTGTTTCTCATTTTGGTAGAGTAGTCTGTTTGAGTTGAGTTGGTGACTTGTTGTGTTTTCGGGCCTCTGTCAGTATCGCGACAGCCCGCGTTGTCACGATAGGGTCGCGACGTATACGGCCGCCGCGACTCTGCCCGAGGACTTGTTTTGTCACCCTGTTTGCTCCTCACCTTCATTCTTGCATACATTTTGGGCTTCTTAGTCCCTTGCATACGCCACTCATCCCATTTGATCAGGTTCCCCCTTGGTTGAGTGAGTCCTCTCACCTACGAGCACTCGTAGGCTGACTCGGACCCACCTTCCGAGGACCTCCGTAAGTCCTCGTGACCGTACGCACGTTGCGGTTCACCGGGCCGGTTGTACCTGTCGCACCCTTTAGTTTGAGCCATCCTCGTGTGTGAGTGTGCACCACCCTTAGCCGTACCGGAGCACTTGAGTCCATTCCTATTAGGGACCTCTTGACCGAGTGACATCTCTTTAATCAATTCATTTAAAAGGTCAAGTTCAAACCTTAAGAAATTTGCGCTCTAAACATGATAACTTGAGTGTTCATCTCTCCTCCTCTCAGTCTTTCTTGCTGTATTTTGAGTCTAGGTATTGTCTGTATGCGTCATTGTTTAGGAAGATCGAGTCAGTCCCCTCCGATTCTTGTGTTGTATCATAATCCCCTCTTCGACATGGACCAATTCCGGGTCCTTGCCGACGATGCTCTTCCTCTCGGATTGCTTGAGGAGGTGGCCCAACCCTCTATGGCCACACTCCCGGGGCATGTTCAGCCACCCTCCATCACCGGGATTCGATCCCATCCTGCTTCTCCTCCCGGGGGTGATGACCCCCACTCACAGTTCAGCCAGCTTCTTCCCCACCTCACTCCGAACCATGTCCGAGAGCTCATAGCTACTGCCAAGGGGAAACATCCTTTGTCTCCCCGGGGTCAAAGTTCAGTCCGACTGGCGGATCCTTCCGCCCACATTGCTTCAGCACCCCACCTTCCTCCATCTGGGGCAGATCCTACACCCCTCCGCCCTCGCGCCATCCATTTTTCAGAACCGAGCTACCTTCCCCCACGAGAGGTCCGGCCTCAATCCCCTCCAACTACATACTATACGGCCGAACCAGCTCCCCTCCCTCGCGAGAGGTCACACTCATTCTGGCAGCCTCGCTCCCTTGTTTCTGTGCATCAAGTCCAGTCTCCCTCTGACTTCTTTGCGGAGTGGACGAGTATGAAGAAGGAGCTTCATGACCTCCGGAGACAAATTGATCCTCGGAAGGTAGCTGGCATTGCCCTCCCATCCTTCCAGTACCTCCGGGTGCCACCCCAGTCAGAACTCCCTGTATATCGGCGATACTCTGGGGTAGGGGACCCTTATGTTCATCTGAAGGATTTCGTCTATGAATCAGCACCCCACAAGTATGACCTCCATCTCATGGCATACTTGTTCAGAAAGTCACTAGATGGTCCGGCTTTGGAGTGGTTCTACTCATTGCCTCCCGAGGAAGCTAAGGATTTCCAAATTGTCCAAGAAAGATTTCTGTAGCAATTCCAAGATCGGGTGGGACCCGAATATTCTTTTGTGGATCTGGTGGCTGAAAAGATGAAGCCAGAAGAGGAGTTCTCCACTTATGCTGACCGGTGGCGTTCACTGGCCGCCAAGGTCCGTTGCCCGATGCCTGAGGAGGAAAAGGTGAAATTGTTGATTTCCAATGCCACTCCAACCTACCGAGCTATTTTGGCCATGAACGACATTTCTACCATGCACCAGCTATATAGCCGAGCCCGTTTCATTCAGACCCAACTTAAGGACTCGCCTATACATTCCATGTTTGAGACCCCTAAAGCCCGTTACACCAAGAAGCCGCAAGGCCCAGTCACCGAAGGGATCCAAACCAATGAACAAGTAGGTGCAGTTAGCAATCCCCAAGGCCTGGTAGGTAGGTCTCCTTACACCCAGCAAGCCCAACAACCATGGAACAACAACAACAATAGGCAGCCACCTCCGCAAGGACAAAACCCTCCTCAAGATCAGCGTCAGTACTCCCAGGTCTCTCCACCACAAAATGGCTATGCCCCTAGAAAGCCCAATGGACCCAAGAGAGCCCAATACCCTCCTTTGCCCGAGTCTCTAGCTGATATCTTTGCAGCCCTCATGTCCCTGAATGCCTTGAGACTCCCTCTTGAGAAGGCAAATTGGAATATGGCAGCCGATCAAACAAAGTACTGCGTCTATCACCGTCATCCAGGCCACAATGTGTCGGATTGCTTTCAGTTCCGGGACATGATATATGATCTCTATGAGCAGAACCAAATTGACTGGGCAGAGATGAAAAGACTAATCCAGAATCTAAGGGACCAACAGGGTCAGAGGCAACAACAACAACAGCAAAGGCGATAGCAGCCGCAGCAGCAACAACAACAGCAACAGCAACAACAGCAGTACCAGCCCTTCCAGCAGCAATATCAGCAGCAACAGCAACAACAGCAGCCGCAGCAGCCGGCGAATGACCTGGGCATAATCCGTAACCCCATGCCACAACACCAGCCCGCTCCAAACCCCCAGCCAGCTCCACCGCCTCCTCCACTCGCACACGTTAACCCTGTCATCCACCATCCACCACTAGAAGCTCAGTGGGCCTTCAATGACGAGCATGAGGTAGGCCAGCTTTTGGTTATTTCCCACCTCACGCCCACTACCCCCGTGCCCACATCCACCATGCCTCCCTCCTTCACACCCCACATTGCCACCATCACCTCGCCATCCTATTCATCCGTCATGTCACCCATTATCCCTCCACCCAACAACATCCCTTTCACCCCTACACCAGCTCCATTACTAGCCAACCCTTCCATCCTAGACACCGCAGCCCCTCCACTCCACCGTAATCTTGCCCTTCGGAGCGGGCGAATGTTCCATCGGATGTACCCTAATGCATCCGTATCCATGCCAGGTCAACCAGCCCAACAAACCAGCAACCAGCAGCAGCAAGATATGGAAGAAATCGATCCAGTCTCGGGGACCCAATATGATATCCTGAAGCATTTGGATCAAACCCCCGCCAAGATTTCCATACTAGAATTAATCAAAAGATCGCAAACTCATCAAGACGCCCTAAGGGCCTTTCCGCAAAGGTTCATGGTCAGCGAAGACATGAACCTAGATAATCTGCCTGCAGTGCTCTCGATTGTAAACAAAGGACCCACTATTACCTTTTCCGATGGTGAGTTGGCTGCCCCAGAAGCCAGAAAAATGCCCTTATGTGTGACACTCACCATAAACAAAGTGGCCATCGATGCAGCTCTAGTGGATACGGGAGCTTCCATTAATGTGTGTCCATTAAGCACCCTTAGAGCATGCAACATATCAGAGCGTCAACTGCAGACTACCCCCACCACCATTGCTGCTTATGACAATTCACGACGTGCTTGCAACGGAATCATCACATTACAAGCGGAATTGGGGCCACTAGTTATGTCAGTGGAGTTCTACGTGCTGAACATTGATCATACTTATAAGGCCATTTTAGGGCGCCCATGGATTGAATCACTAGGGGCAGTACCATCTACAGCACATCAGTGCATGAAATTCCCCTTTCAAGGGCGAATAGTCAAAGTAAAGAGCGTGGCAACGACACATACAGTAGAAGCAGTTGAGAGGGTGCTGCCATTAGTATGGCCATCCAATAAGCCCGTTATCTCTGTGCTCGACGTCAATTATGCATGGGCTTACACATTCTCTTCAAATCGCCCAATTGGATCTCCCCCTGTGACGGCAGTCAGGAGAAATGTGAGCACAAATGCAAAGGGGTGTGTAACGACCCGAGAACCCGACCCTCGGCCCACGCCGAGGACCCGATTTTCGCGGTCGCCGCCCACGGACCAGGGGGACCCGGAAGGGCTATAACACGCGTCTGACAGGATATGTAACGGAAGTAAACGTCAACTGCTAAGCTAGAAGCGTACAAGCGGAAACAGGAAAGTAAAGCGAGACTGCTGCGTACCGCTCTAAGTACAGTCCCAACGCACGCACACTGGTACAAGTAAGGAAAGGGGAGAGACAAGTCCCTTAGGGGCATACCCCGAGGGTGACGTACACTGAGAGGGGGAACCACTGCTAGCTACGGGGACCAAGACTACCGCCCCGTCTCCTCCGCCCGACGCGCACCCTGCCGCTGCTGGGAAGACTCACCTGGAAAACAGAGGGATGAGCTTCACAACAGAAGCTCAGTAGGGACTACCAATCTCCTACTGGCTCTAAACAGGCAGAGGAACATATACAACTATTAATAAAGGAAAGACGGCAGTTGATATCTTTCTACCTACAAAAGGAAGTGCAGAAGCGAAGCTAAAGCTAACACGGTACGGAAAGTACTCTCGGTCGGAAACCCCGTACGACTGCTCGTCGTGACCACCACACGGCTAGTAAAACACAGACGGAGGGAACTCCGCCTGGACAAGGAACACTAGCTACGGGAACAACACCACTAGTCAGACGGTCAGGTGCGTCCACAGACGTCTTATCCTCGACCTAGGTCCTGGCCCTCGCGTCTCGTCAGAGCGAGGTAGGACACAAGTACAACAACAGTAACCGCCGTAGTCTGGCCGGACTACGGTCCCACGCCTGACCTCTCCAAACGGTTCCGGGGCCGTAAGGAGCGAGGCAGTGAGAAGAAGGACTGGCTGGCCTGCGCCGGGTAGAACTCCAAACTGTCCTCGGCGTCCCAGACCAACCACGAGAGCTCTGCAAGCGACTCACACGCCACTGTCCTAACCACCGTTTTCCCCTCAGCTCCAGAGTCCGCCTACGCGGCTGCCAACTCGAGCACACTCGTAGCCCGGAGTACTCCCTCAACAGGCTCCCGAGGACGGGGGTCCCAGGTAACGGTAACAACCTCTCGCACGGGACAAGCCCTCAAGTGCCGCGCACCGGGCGAACGACTAGTGTGAGACCGTACTAGGGAACTAGCACAGGTGCCACGGGTACAGTAAAGTGAAAACGGAAGCGGCGGAAGCACAACCTGCCTCTGGGCTGAGAAGGCGACATAGGCCCTGTCGCCTTCTCAATGCGACATAGGCCCTGTCGCATCCTGAATGCGACATAGGCCCTGTCGCAACCTTGGTTGCGACACCCAAGGTGTCGCCTTACCAGTCAGGTAGCGACATGGCCTATGTCGCCTTCAGGCCAGACGGGGGTTCCGGGAGCACTCTCTTCGGGAACCTCCCCGAAACGGGAGAAACACTACACGGCGAGGGAGGGGAGCATGCTTATCATGCTAGAAAGCCATTAAACACACAAACCACCCTCGAACACCCCAAGAACATGGTTTCTACGCTCGGAGGAAAACCTCACTCACACGAGCATGGAGTTCTCACACTCCCAACCCCCAAACCACAAGGAAAACACGCTTTAGAAGGGAAAGGGAGCATGCTTAGGGCGAGAGGATCAAGAGTCCCTACCTCCACGCGAAGAACGAACCCGTTGGGGCCTTCTCGTAGGTAGAAACGTCTCCTCCTCGCACCGCACGGCACGAACACGACCCCTGCACGAACGGAGCGACACCCTCCTCAGCACGGCCGCCTCAACACGGGGAGGCACCCCAAACCGCCGGAAAACTCCGAGAGGGCGAGAGAGAGAGAGGGGAAAGAGAGGTGCGAAAGGGGGAAGGGCTCGGGCGCCCGGGCTTTAAGCCCGCGGTCCTGAGAAGGCGACACATTGTGTCGCCTTGGGAACCAGAAGGCGACACCCCCCCCCCCCGTCGCAACCCACTGACAACGGTCAAATCTCGGAATTCGAAAAAGTGAAGGCGACAGCCATCTTGTCGCGTTCACCCGACACCGCCAGAGCCGTACTGACACAAAGACGCCTGTCACGTCTGTCAGACTGGTCTGGGGCGACGCGATGGGAAGGCGACATAGGCCATGTCGCCTTCAAGAAGGCGACATACCCCTCGGCGCCATCCATCAAACCAGAAGGCGACAGTGGGTATGTCGTCTTCAAGAAGGCGACATACCCCCTGTCGCAATCCCAAACAGAACCAGAACTTGATGCGATCGGAACCACGTCGCGACAGTCGCCCTGCCGCGACCCAGAGGACGGGGCCAAGGGCCCAAGGGGGCCGGGGTGTTACAACCCTCCCTCCTTAAGACATTTCGTCCTCGAAATGAAAACAACTCGGTCTCAACCCGGAAGACGACAAAAGGGGGGATCACCACATACCGATCAATCAAACAAGTAAGGAAACTGCTCCTGCATTTCATCCTCGCGCTCCCAGGTGGCCTCGCCACCGACACGGTTCTGCCAAACGACCTTAACCAGCGGAATCTGCTTCCTGCGCAACTGCTGAACTCTGCGGTCGACAACACTAACTGGGTACTCTGGCACTGACAAATCTGGCGCTACCTCTAGCTGCGAGTAGTCCAACACGTGCGAAGAGTCTGCAACGTACCTCCTGAGCTGCGAAACGTGGAAAACGCTGTGCACACCTGCTAGCTCTGCCGGAAGACTCAGCCTGTACGCCACCTCGCCGACCCTCTCAGAAATGGGGAAGGGCCCAATATATCTGGGACTGAGCTTTCCCCTCTTACCAAACCTCATAACCCCTTTGGTCGGCGAGACCCGCAGGAAGACCAGGTCACCAACACTGAACTGTAGCGGTCTCCTGCGGACATCCGCATAACTCTTCTGCCTGCTCTGTGCTGCCCGAAGCCTCTGCCTGACCAAACTGACTGTCTCTGCACACTGCTGCACTAACTCTGGCCCCAAAAGCTGCCTCTCACCAACCTCGAACCAGTGAAGCGGAGTCCTGCACGGGCGACCATACAAAGCCTCGTATGGCGCCATTCCGATGCTCGAGTGATAACTGTTGTTATACGCGAACTCTACCATCGGAAGGTGAGACTCCCAAGTGCCGCTCCAGTCTAAACAGCACGCTCTCAGCATATCCTCCAGTGTCCGAATGGTCCGCTCTGACTGACCTTCTGTCTGAGGGTGGTACGCTGTGCTGAACTTCAACTCTATACCCAGTGCTCTCTGAAGACTGCGCCAAAACCCTGACGTGAACCTCGGATCTCTGTCTGAAATGACTGAAACTGGGATCCCGTGCAACGAAACAACTTTGTCCACGTACAGCTTGGCTAACCTGTCCACTGACCACGACATCCTGATCGGAAGAAAGTGCGCTGCCTTGGTCAAACGGTCCACAATCACCCAGATACCATCATGCCTCTGCGGGGTGCGGGGCAACCAACCACAAAGTCCATGGTGATGTCGTCCCACTTCCACTCAGGAATGGGCAACGGCTGCAACTCACCACCAGGACGCTGGTGCTCAGCCTTCACCTGTTGACAGGTAAGGCACCGAGCAACAAACTCGCCACGCCCCTCTTCATCCCTGGCCACCAGAAGGACCTCCTCAAGCAATGGTACATCTTGGTGGAGCCAGGATGAACAGCATACCTCGATCTGTGAGCCTCTGACAAAACCGCCTGGCGCGCCTCCTCAGGAACGTACAAGCGGCCTCTGAATCTGACCTCGCTGTCCTCGCTGAGCTCTACATCTGGCATCCGCAAAATGTCTGCTAACTCTGCATCTGCTCGCTGCGCCTGCAACACCTGCCTGAACAGTGACGGCCGAACTGACAAACTACTCGCCACAGCACGGTCTCTAGTCCTCGACGGAACGAACACTCCCTGGGACAGCTCCTCAAACAGCCTCCACTCTCTGACCATCAGCGAACTCAAGCGCACGCGCCTACTCAAAGCATCGGCTACAACGTTAGCCCTTCCTGGATGATAGGAGAGGGTTAGGTCGTAGTCCTTCAAATACTCCATCCATGCGCTGCCTCAAGTTCAAATCCCTCTGGGTGAAGATGTACTGCAAACTCTGGTGATCGGTGAAGATCTGAAAAGCCTCGCCATACAGGTAGTGCCTCCACAACTTGAGAGCGTACACCACTGCTGCAGCTCCAAGTCGTGGGTGGGATAGTTCTCCTCATGCTTCTTGAGCTGCCGAGAAGCATAGGCAACGACCCCACCATGCTGCATCAGCACGGCACCCAAACCTGACCTCGACGCATCGGTGTAAACCACGAACCCACCGGTGCCCGACGGCAAGACCAACACTGGCGCTGAAGTCAACCTCGTCTTCAGCTCCAAGAAACTCTGCTCACAGTCCTCTGACCAAACAAACCTGGTGTCCTGCCTCGTCAACCGAGTCAACGGTGCTGCAATCTTGGCGAAATCCTGAATGAACCTCCGGTAGTAACCTGCCAGACCCAGAAAACTGCGGACCTCTGCAACTGATGTGGGCTGCTCCCACGACAACACTGCCTCAACCTTGGCCGGATCCACTGCCACACCAGAACCCGAGATCACGTGCCCGAGGAAGTGCACCTCGCTCAGCCAAAATTCGCACTTGTCGAACTTGGCGTAAAGACGGTGACTCCGCAGGGTCTCTAGCACGATCCTCAGGTGCTCCTCGTGCTCCTCTTCAGAAGCCGAGTAGACCAGAATATCATCAACAAAAACAACAACAAAGCGGTCTAGGTACTCACTGAACACCCTATGCATCAGATCCATGAATGCTGCAGGTGCGTTCGTCAGCCCAAACGGCATCACGACGAACTCAAAGTGACCGTACCTGGAACGGAAAGCCGTCAAACCAACATCTGACTCTCTGATCCGCAGCTGGTAGTAGCCGGATCTCAAGTCGATCTTCGAGAAAACTCGGGCCGATTGCAACTGATCAAACAAATCATCAATTCTCGGCAACGGGTACCTGTTCTTCACAGTGACCTGGTTCAACTGCCGATAATCGATGCACAAACGAAGACTACCATCCTTCTTCCTCACGAACAAAACAGGCGCACCCCACGGCGAACGGCTCGGACGAATGAAGCCCAACTCAAGCAACTCTTGCAGCTGGCGCTTCAACTCACGCAGCTCCGCCGGGGCCATCCGGTAAGGTGCCTTGGACAAAGGCATCGTACCAGGCAAAAGCTCGATGGAGAACTCTACCTCTCGCTCAGGCGGCAACCCAGGTAGATCCTCCGGAAACACGTCAGAAAACTCAGAAACAACTGGCACATCAAAAACTGAAGACCCGCTAGGCTCCAAGGAACAAACCGAAGCAAGGTAAGCAACGCAGCCATCACGGATCAAACGACGAGCCTTACAGAAAGAAATGAACGGCCGACGGGTAGACCGGATACCTCGAAAGCAGAGAACAGGTGCTCCAGGTATCTCGAACCGAACGGTCTTCCTCTGACAATCAACCACGGCTGAGTGAGCCTCCAACCAGTCCATGCCCAGGATGACGTCGAAGTCGCAAAGCTGCAGCGCGTACAACCTGGCCGGCAACTGGTGACCCTCAACCTCGACTGTCACACCCTCCAGGTAACCGAAGGAACGCATGCAGTCACCGGACGGGAGATCGACCATCACGTCACACTGCCTCTCGGGTGTGTGACAAGCAAGGGACTCGTAAAACTCCTCGGAAGCAAAACACAAGGAAGCACCGGGATCAACCAAAACACGAGCAGCTCTGCCAAGAATAGGTAGAGTACCTATCACCAGGTTCGATGCCTCCGCCTGCTCCCGGGTGAGCGCCATCACGCGACCACGACCACGTCCACGCTGCGGCGCCTGCTGGGGCTACTGCTGCGGCGGCTGCTGGTGCTGCGAAAACTGCTGCTGCTGCTGGTACGACTGGTACTGCTGCGGCTGTGGGAACTGCTGGACCTGCTGCTGGTACTGCCCTCTCTTCTGCTGACGCAGTGCCTGCTGCTGGGGAGGGTACTAGTACTGAGGTGGCTGCTGCGCGTACTGCACTGGCTGCTGCTGCTGCGGAGCTTGCCCCCTAGGGCAATCCCTCCTAAAGTGGCCTGGCAAGCCACAAGTGTAGCATACTGGCTCCTGACCGCCCTGCTCAGCACCCTGCTGTACTGACTGCTCTGCAAACCTAGACTGACGCCTCTGCTGACGGCTCCGTCCACCCCCGCGAGTAGACAACTTCCTGAACTGCGAGCGAATTCCAGAGCCACCGGAACTGCCCGAGCCTGAGGAAGAGGAAGTCGCACTACCGCGGCTGCCTGCTGGACGCTGGTACGGCGAGGACCTGGAAGAGGCTCCTCTCTGCTGCTGCTGAGGCTGCCAAGCCTCCCTATCCAAGGCGGTGGCCTTCGCCACGGCCTCTCCCAAGGTGGTACACATGTGTGCCGTCACACCCCACCTCAGGTCTGGTCTCAGCCCTGCTATAAACCTCTCTGCACAAGCCTGGTCACTGCCTGCTACATGAGGCACATGCCTCAACAACCGGACAAACCTCTGGTGGTACTGAGAAACTGTGAGGTCGCCCTGCACCAACTCGTGGAACTGGTCCCGCCTCTCACGTCGAGCGTAGTCGGGGAAGTACTCGCCGTGGAAGACCTCTGAAAACTGCTGCCAAGAGATCTGGTCCAACCGCTGCCCCTGGAAGTGAGTCTGCCTCTGAACTCTCCACCACTCATGGGCTGCTCCCTTGAGCTGGTATACTGCCAAACGAACCTGGTCCTCCTCAGCGCACTCCATAGTCTCGAAGATGCGCTCCAACTCATGGGTCCAGCTCTCTGCCTTATCTGGATCATACTCACCGTGGAACATCGGTGGGCGAAGACGCAGGAACCTCTCAAGGAGAGCGGTCCTTGCCTCCGACACCGCTGCCCTCCGCTGACCGGACCGGGTACTCCCAGTACCTGACCGCTGCTGGCGGACTGGCTGCTCCACCTCTGGCTCCACCTCCTGCTGCTCTGGTACGGCTGGGGGAGGTACTGGAAACTGACCACCTGCTGCTGCCTGCCCGGGCTGCCACGCTCCCTGGTACATAGCTCTGAAGAACTGCTCGGCCATGGGAAACCAGTCTGCATACTGCTGAGGCTGAGGGTGGTACTCCTGCTGCTGCTGCCCACCTGCTACCGCTGCCTCTGCTGCTGCTGCCTGTGCACCCTGAGGCTGTGCCACTGACTCGTCTGCCGAGACCTCCTCCTGGACCTGCCCCTGCGCGGGCATCTCGGACTCATCCTGCTGCTCAACCAGCTGCCTAGCCTGACTGCGCCTACGCGGAGCCATGACCTACACGGCAACACAACTAACAAAGGTTATAAATACCTCTCGGGCGGCTAGCAGTGTACTTGTACTATTGTTGGGACTTACTGTTGCAGTTTAGATCCACTACAAGTCCTGTCAGACCAAGCTCTGATACCAACTGTAACGACCCGAGAACCCGACCCTCGGCCCACGCCGAGGACCCGATTTTCGCGGTCGCCGCCCACGGACCAGGGGGACCCGGAAGGGCTATAACACGCGTCTGACAGGATATGTAACGGAAGTAAACGTCAACTGCTAAGCTAGAAGCGTACAAGCGGAAACAGGAAAGTAAAGCGAGACCGCTGCGTACCGCTCTAAGTACAGTCCCAACGCACGCACACTAGTACAAGTAAGGAAAGGGGAGAGACAAGTCCCTTAGGGGCATACCCCGAGGGTGACGTACACTGAGAGGGGGAACCACTGCTAGCTACGGGGACCAAGACTACCGCCCCGTCTCCTCCGCCCGACGCGCACCCTGCCGCTGCTGGGAAGACTCACCTGGAAAACAGAGGGATGAGCTTCACAACAGAAGCTCAGTAGGGACTACCAATCTCCTACTGGCTCTAAACAGGCAGAGGAACATATACAACTATTAATAAAGGAAAGACGGCAGTTGATATCTTTCTACCTACAAAAGGAAGTGCGGAAGCGAAGCTAAAGCTAACACGGTACGGAAAGTACTCTCGGTCGGAAACCCGTACGACTGCTCGTCGTGACCACCACACGGCTAGTAAAACACAGACAGAGGGAACTCCGCCTGGACAAGGAACACTAGCTACGGGAACAACACCACTAGTCAGACGGTCAGGTGCGTCCACAGACGTCTTATCCTCGACCTAGGTCCTGGCCCTCGCGTCTCGTCAGAGCGAGGTAGGACACAAGTACAACAACAGTAACCGCCGTAGTCTGGCCGGACTACGGTCCCACGCCTGACCTCTCCAAACGGTTCCGGGGCCGTAAGGAGCGAGGCAGTGAGAAGAAGGACTGGCTGGCCTGCGCCGGGTAGAACTCCAAACTGTCCTCGGCGTCCCAGACCAACCACGAGAGCTCTGCAAGCGACTCACACGCCACTGTCCTAACCACCGTTTTCCCCTCAGCTCCAGAGTCCGCCTACGTGGCTGCCAACTCGAGCACACTCGTAGCCCGGAGTACTCCCTCAACAGGCTCCCGAGGACGGGGGTCCCAGGTAACGGTAACAACCTCTCGCACGGGACAAGCCCTCAAGTGCCGCGCACCGGGCGAACGACTAGTGTGAGACCGTACTAGGGAACTAGCACAGGTGCCACGGGTACAGTAAAGTGAAAATGGAAGCGGCGGAAGCACAACCTGCCTCTGGGCTGAGAAGGCGACATAGGCCCTGTCGCATCCTGAATGCGACATAGGCCCTGTCGCAACCCTGGTTGCGACACCCAAGGTGTCCCCTTACCAGTCAGGTAGCGACATGGCCTATGTCGCCTTCAGGCCAGACGAGGGTTCCGGGAGCACTCTCTCCGGGAACCTCCCCGAAACAGGAGAAACACTACACGGCGAGGGAGGGGAGCATGCTTATCATGCTAGAAAGCCATTAAACACACAAACCACCCTCGAACACCCCAAGAACATGGTTTCTACGCTCGGAGGAAAACCTCACTCACACGAGCATGGAGTTCTCACACTCCCAACCCCCAAACCACAAGGAAAACACGCTTTAGAAGGGAAAGGGAGCATGCTTAGGGCGAGAGGATCAAGAGTCCCTACCTCCACGCGAAGAACGAACCCGTCGGGGCCTTCTCGTAGGTAGAAACGTCTCCTCCTCGCACCGCACGGCACGAACACGACCCCTGCACGAACGGAGCGACACCCTCCTCAGCACGGCCGCCTCAACACGAGGGAGGCACCCCGAAATCGCCGGAAAACTCCGAGAGGGCGAGAGAAAGAGAGGGGGAAAGAGAGGTGCAAAAAAGGGGGAAGGGGCTCGGGCGCCTGGGCTTTAAGCCCGCGGTCCTGAGAAGGCGACACACCTTGTGTCACCTTGGGAACCAGAAGACGACACACCCCCCCGTCGCAACCCACTGACAACGGTCAAATCTCGAAATTCGAAAAAGTGAAGGCGACAGCCATCTTGTCGCGTTCACCCGACACCGCTAGAGCCGTACTGACACAAAGGACGCCTGTCACGTCTGTCAGACTGGGTCTGGGGCGACGCGATGGGAAGGCGACATAGGCCATGTCGCCTTCAAGAAGGCGACATACCCCACGGCGCCATCCATAAAACCAGAAGGCGACAGTGGGTATGTCGTCTTCAAGAAGGCGACATACCCCCTGTCGCAATCCCAAACAGAACCAGAACTTGATGCGATCGGAACCACGTCGCGACAGTCGCCCTGCCGCGACCCAGAGGACGGGGCCAAGGGCCTAAGGGGGCCGGGGTGTTACAGGGTGGCACATCATGTTTAGACTGGGTTATCAGTCAGGAAAAGGCCTGGGTGCCCATCTCCAAGGGCGAACCAAGACTGTGGCTAGCACTAAGAAATGCACAAAACATGGCCTGGGATACTCAGGTTGGGATGCTTTTTCATTTCCTTCACAATCCGACCATGGCCCGCTTACTTGGTCATTGTATGAACACTTCACCAAAGGGCCCGTGCAGCCTGGATATAACACTACTGCAGAGGCTCTAAAATCAGCTTACCAGTCCTTAGAAGAGCAGCGACCCATTAAGAAAAAGAGAGTCGAGGCTGATACAGAGGACCCAGATCAAGAAGATGTCATCTCATCAGTCAGTTGCTGTTTGAAGAACTAGAAGCTGGGGCAGAAGAGTCTGAGTCAGAAGACCTTGTTTCTGCAGTTGATCGTCTATTCAACGGGGAAGACATGCCGCAAGTAGCAGCTCTGTCAGCATCAGCAACCACCACCAAGTGACAGTTGCTTGGATTCGGTGAGAAAAGTCAGCCAACCAATTCAACCATTTCAGCAAAGGAGCTCTGGCCAGGGTTTTCCCAGCCTCCCATTCATATTATTTCATCCGTACTTGTTTCTCATTTTGAGGTTATTCCCTTGTCTCCCCCCCCTTATTATTCAACTCTCTCCCGACGTCGTCAAAGCGTTGATTCGCCCTTCACCCTTCTTCACCATTTTCTTTGATGGCTCGATTCTGTCTTTCTCCCGGAGCCTCTTAATGTAGTGTAGTTCCTTTCATCAAAAAAAAATCAAAAAATAAATAAAAAAAAAAAAAAATAGAAAATCCAAAATATATATATATAGATAATCCCAAAACTCAAAAAAAATATAGAAAATCCAAAAAAAACCAAAAATATGTGTGTTCCCCATTCATCTTCTCTCCTCTTCCTTCGGACGGCGATCCCCGTCTTTCCTCCTCCCCTTTCTTCGAACGGCGATCCCCGTCTTTCTACTCTTTTCTCCCTGCTTTCTGCCTCCAATTGTTGATTTCCCTCTACTCCGACGGCGATCCCCGTCGCCCCGCACTCCTACTCCCCTACTTCGACGGCGATCCTCGTCACCCCGCACTCCTGCTCTCTTTCTTCGACGGCGATCCCCGTCACCCCGCACTCCCGCTCTCTTGCTTCGACGGCGATCCCCGTCACTCTACACTCCTCTTCTCCTCTCAGGCAGCGATCCCCGCCCTTCTCCTCTTTCTGTGCAAACCGTGCCTTTATCTGACTGACCGACATGGTCACGTTGGGCATGCTGGGCGAGGGGCCTTCTGTTCCCCTACGCCCCGTTCTTGCGGCCGGCACCCTGAGCTCGGGTGGCCCGCCTCTTCCTCCAGTCCCATCGGAGGATCCTCGCGGCCCTGCCGCACCTTTTCCTGCTCATTTCAATAAATCTCTGGACACTCCTCCAAAATTTCTTGTAAATATTGGGCTTAGTTTAGAATCAGGGGTAGAATCTAGTAAGTCCTCGTCCCCATCTAGGAAGAAGAAGGGTAATGGTATACCCCGAAGGTATCTGCTTGACTTAGTTCAAAGGTGTGGCGCTCTTCTAGCTGTCGAAGAGTTCGTCCAGGAAGCAGTAGTTTTGAACTTGGAGGATCTACATATAGAGGAAGGGCTAGACGATGGTTTCGGAATTTATGAAATCGTAGCCGAAGGAGACCCGTTAGATGAGAATGATTGTGAGATAGAGGACGCTGCTGAGGCGTATGCTAGTGGTATGAGGAGATTTGATGAACCTACCTCAGCAGTCGATGAGCCCACTAAAGAGGTAAACGTGGGAACCGAAGAGGACCCCAGGCTTTTAACCATAGCTTCCGGCCTCCCTCCCGAAGAAGAAAAAGCGCTCATAGAAATGTTGAGGGAGTTTAAGGATTCCTTTGCCTGGTCCTACGATGACATGCCTGGTATTGACCCTGATTTGGTAGAGCATATGCTGATCTTGAAGCCAGGGGCAGTTTCCGTCAAACAAAAGTTAAGGAGATTCCTCCCCCACATTGCTTTGAAAATGAAAGAGGAAATTGATAAGCTACACAAAGCCAAGTTCATCCGTGTAGTCCTCTATCCCTTGTGGGTGGCGAACATTGTCCCGGTCATGAAGAAGGATGGAAGAGTACGAATCTGCATAGACTTCCGGGACTTGAATAGAGCATGTCCTAAAGATGATTTCCCCTTACCTCACTTGGACGTTCTAATCGATAATACCGCAGGGTTCGAAACTCTATCTTTTATGGATGGGTATTCAGGCTACAATCAAATTCGTTAGCCTCGGAGGATCAAGAAAAAACCTCCTTCACCACCCCATGGGGAACATATTGCTATGTGGTCATGCCGTTCGGACTGAAGAATGTCGGCGCCACTTATCAAAGAGCAATGTTAGCTATCTTCCACGACATGATTCATATTGATGTTGAAGTTTACGTGGATGATATCGTGGTGAAGTCTCGGACCAGAAGGGAACACTCCTCCGTGCTTGCCAAGGTGTTTCGCCACGCACAAGAGTATCAATTGAAGATGAACCCAAAGAAATGCGTATTCGGGGTTTCTTCAGGTAAGCTGTTAGGCTTCATAGTTAGTAAACAGGGGATTCAAATAGACCTGCACAAGGCTAAGGCAATAAATGAAATGCCTCCTCCCAAGAACATATCTGAGCTTCGAGGTTTGATTGGTTGGCTTCAGTTCATAAGGAGATTTATATCTCAGCACTCCCAAAGATGTCTCCTTTCTATGAACTGTTGAAAGGAGGAGTCAATTTTGAATGGAACGATAAGTGCCAAGAGGCCTTCGATGAGCTCAAGAGTTATCTTATGAATCCGCCCGTGCTTCAGACACCTATCCCTGGGAAACCCTTAATCCTATATCTGTCAACAATTGAGGACTCCCTAGGAGCTGTCCTTGCTCAGCATGACGAATCTGGCAAAGAAAGGGCAGTCTACTACCTATCTAGGCTCTTCAATCCTGTCGAGCTCAAACTCACCACAATGGAGAAAACCTGTGCAGCGCTAGTCTGGGTAGTGCAGAAATTGAAGCACTACTTCCTAGCTCATAAAGTGAGTTTGATTTCTAGAATGGTCCCTATTAGGTATCTTCTGGAAAAGCCAGTCCTCGCCGACAGATTGGCACGCTGGCAAAGTTTCCTCTCTCAGTTTGATATCTCCTTTATTGTTCAGAAAGCCATAAAGGGGTATGCCATTGCTGAGCACCTTGCTCACCTCCCTCTTCCTCATAGTGATATGGTTCAAGAGGAATTCCCCGATGAAAACCTATCACTTGTCTCTCATGATCCCTTCTGGTCACTCCACTTCGATGGAGCTCTCAATTCTAGGGGACGGGGCATAGGTGCTGTCTTGCTCACCCCAGAAGGGATCACCATTCATTTGGCTTATCAACTCCAGTTCTATGCCACCAACAATATCTCCGAGTATGAGGCTCTCCTAGCCGGTCTTAAGCTTGCCTACCTCTTAGGCGCGCGTCACCTCAAGATCATAGGAGATTCTCAGCTCGTTCTTCGGCAAGTTCTTTCTACCTATCGCACCCGTGACCCCAAACTCAAGCCCTATCAATATCTGGTCACGCTCCTAGCCAAGCAATTCCGTCAACTCATCTACATCCATACTCCTCGTTCTCAGAACATTCTGGCCGATGCTTTGGCCTCATTGGCATCATCTCTCTCTTTCCCTCTCAGCCGCAGTGCTGAAACTATCACTGTTTAGAGGTTAGAAGCTCCCTCAACTCAGGATCCTTGGTTCTTAAACCTTAGGAGCTCTCTAGTTCTGAAGGCAGAGAAGAAAGAAGCGAAGGAGTTATTGCTTGTTGAATTAGGAGAATTGGTGGAAGAAGAGAGGCCGTGGTACCATGAGATTGAACAATATTGTAGAGACGGTACCCTCCTAGAAGAAGCTGAAGCAGAAGATAGGCGAGCTATCCGTAGAGCAGCATTAAAGTATACCCTCATTGGTGAAGTTCTTTATAGACGCGCTCTAAATGGAATGCTCCTTAGATGTGTGACAGATGAAGAGGCTTGGAAGGTGGTGGAAGGATCCCACTCTGGTGAATGTGGAGGGCATGTGAACGGTCAGATGTTAGCTAAAAAGATCTTTAGGCAGGGCTACTACTGGCCAACCTTAGAAGAGGACTGTGCCGCCTACGTTCGTAGGTGTGTCAAATACCAAATCCATGCCGACAAGATCCATGCTCCATCTTCCTCTTTGCATCCACTATCTTCTCCTTGGCCTTTCTCCATGTGGGCCTTTGATATCATCGGGCCCCTTGGTGATCCTAATGCTCAGATAAAACAAAAATTCTTCATCCTCACTGCTACTGAGTATTTCACCAAGTGGGCCGAAGCAGAAGCATTTGCAGAAATCAAAGATTCGACTGTGTGCAGATTCATCATGAAGAATATTATTGCGCGCTTTGGAGTACCAGGCAGCCTCGTCACCGACAATGGACCCCAGTTCATATCCCAAGAGCTTCAAGATCTATGTAAGAAATTCAACATTTCCTTGCATCATTCGTCTCCGTATTATCCGCAGGGCAACGGCCAGGCCGAAGCCACAAACAAAACACTTTTAAAAATTCTAAAGAAAACTTGTGAGTCTAATAAATTCGCTGATTGGCCAGAAAGGCTGATTGAGGCTTTGTGGGCCTACCGCACCTTCGTCCGCACACCCACGGGGCAAACTCCTTTCTCACTTACATACGGAATGGAAGCGGTATGTCCACACGAGATCCTCATCCCTTCGCTAAGAATTCAGTTGGACAAGGAACTTAATCCCGATGAACATCGGGAGGCGTTACTTACACAACTAGAACTCTTAGACGAACGGCGTCTAGCTGCAGCCGATCATGTGCTTTAATATCAAAATAGACTCTCAAGATCTTTTCAAAAGAAAGTGATTGAGCATAAATTTCAAGAAGGAGACATGGTTTTGAAGCGAATTTTCATAAAACCTGGAGGTCCAAGGTCAAAATTGTCAGCAAACTAGGAAGGGCCGTGCGTCGTTAAAGAAGTGTACCCGGGGAACGCGTATAGGCTGGTTAATGCCGATGGCGATGAACTCTCTCACCCATGGAATGGATTATATCTTAAAAGATTCTACCCCTGATAAACAATCTTTTGATAACAACATCAATTGGTAGGTAGTCATTAGCCAAGTGTCTTTCCTCCTCTCCTACTGGAGGAATAACATTTATGCTCAACCACACACACAACACGGTGACCTAAGGTCGATTACCCTTTGTATATGATGTTCTCACTTAGCCCTGGTTTAGGGAAGCATAGGTCAATTCTCTCCCTACTCGGACAAGGTCTAGGGGCAAGGGGGAGGCTAGCCTGTAGACGTGCAACAGTGTAAACCATGTGTTTGAAGTCTCAAAGAGGGACGGGCAGTTCTAAAAGAAAAAATATATATATAGCACAAAAATAAAGGGATGAAATGATAAAATGTAGGGGCATGTTAAAGAGTGGCAGTACAGTTCCCCGCGGGACGCTCTCGAGCCCGGTCGCACGCATGCCCCAATCGAAGAAGAAAATATTGTAGCCCTAAAGTCCCTGGACAACAGATGAATCTCACATGTGACATACTCGTTGCAAGTTTTGCAAGCCAGTAACCCCGACCCCGAGATTAAGTCTTACCACATTTATATTCTTCTTATCCTCCCTAAAATGACCAAAGAGTCCCTACGCTTGGTCTGTGTTGGAACATTAATATCCAAGGGGCAAGAAATCTCAGCAAACCAAAGACGAATGCACGTTGCACATAAACCTTATTCGCCAAAATGAGATGGAGATAAGGCTCAGGGCTAATCACTTAGGATCAAGAAGTGTTGTTATCAAAAAATCAAATTTCAAAAATCTAAAAAAAATCAAAAGATCCAACAAAACCCAAAAAAAAAATCAAAATTTAAAAAATCCAAAAAAAATCAAAAAATCCTCAAAACCCAAAAAAATCAAAATTTCAAAATCCAAAAAAAAAATCAAAAGATCCTCAAAACCCAAAAGAAAATCAAAATTTCAGAAATCCAAAAAAATCAAAAGATCCTCAAAACCTAAAAAAATCAAATTTTCAAAAATCTAAAAAAAATCAAAAGATCCTTCAAGAATCTAAAAAAAAAATTCAAAAATCTTTCAAAAAAAAAAAAAATGTGTGTACATATCACTTTTCTTTAGCATGCATTATTCTCATTGCCTTTTCGCCTATTTAATAAGGCTCAGTCCCTTGACAATTACGGAGTTGGATTTTATCATTTCAGCACAAGGGGCTGAGCCTAAGAACAGATCTAACTTGTTCTTCTAAGTGTGTGAGGGAACAGGCATTTCAAAAGGGAGTACAGCGTCGCACTCAGAACTCCCTATCTCTCTCGCTTATTTGAAACTGACCTCACACTCGTGTCAATCACAAACCATTCATTTATCACAAACATTGACATGAAAGTAAAACTGCACTAATTTGAACAACATGTACATAAGATAAGGGGGGGTGGCCCATAAGTCTCCTCACTCCCCACCGCCACACTCCCCAGATCCCTCCTGTCTATCAGGTGGTGGCAACATCTCACCACCACCTCCCTCGCCATGGGGAGTGCCCGCCTTGTCCTGACGATGCCTCCCCTCCTCCTCGTTCCTCCGACGACTGGAGGAACTCGCTAAGTACTGCCCCACCGTACCCCTCGTCGCCCTACTACCGCTTGCACTCCTGCTCCGTGAACGGCCTATGTCCGTCACGATCTGCTGGAGACTCCTCGCCACCGCCTCCTGTGCCTGTAGCACAACGCGCAGTCGCTCCACCTCCCCTCCGTCAGCTGACGGCCCCTGCACCCGCAATGTTGCCAGCTCCCTCGTCATCTCCGCCACCCGCGCCTCAGCAGCCTCAGCTCGGATGCGCAGCTGGTCACGCTCGCCTGTCGCCTCTGCAGACCGCGCCTCAGCTGCCTCCGTCCGGATGCGCAACTGGTCTCTCTCGCTCTGAGTGGACTGAATCTCCCCCTGAAGCTGATCTCTCTGACCTTGGTACTGGTCCCTCTGAGCCTGCAGATCCATGGCGTGCTCTGTAGTGAGCTGCAAGTCTCTCTCCTGCACAACAAGCAATCAATCAGTATCAATTGAAAATGATCAACTCAAATCTTCAAATATACTTACCCGCTCCTCCAGGTGTCGCTGAGCCTCCTCAGCCCTCAGCACAGCCCCCACCAGCCGGGCCTCCAGAAGCGACGGGGTACCCTCGCTCGTCCGTGAAGAGGAGGCACCGCTCGCCCCGGCACCCCTCACTTTCTCCAGCTCACTCCGCTGCACACAAAAGTATGTCAGTTTCTAAAATCTGCTTAAATTCAATTAAAGGCTGAAGTTAGGCGAGGTACTCACCAGCTCCGCTGCCTGCCTCTGTGCTGCCTCCCGATCCTGCATCGCCGAGTGCAATAGTGCTTGGAGCGATGCGATCTCACCAGCTACATCCACCTGCAATGCATTTTCAAATCATCAGCTCAATTCCATAATTCCTAAATTCGTTGAGCCGTGGTTTAGGAGTTTTACCTGGTGTCGGGCGCTCTCCGCCACGGTCAGATTTTGGAGGTACTTGCGCCATGCTTGTATGCCCTTCACTTGAGCCGTTTTGCACCAAGCTCGAGTGCTCATGTGAAGTCATCCGCCCACATACACCAGCGGGTGGTTCAGCATTGTCGTGCACTCCGTGGTCAGGTCCTCCACCGCCCGGAATTGGATGTGCATCCCCATCCATAACTCGAGGGCGATGACCGATCCATAGAAAGGACCCCCGAGCGCTACAGAAGTCAGGCCAGCATACAGAAAACCCAAGACAGCTTGCCCAATTTTCATACCTTCAGAAATGGAGTCAATAATGGTAAGGTTGCCAAAAGAGATGGCGCCGTCAGATTTCGGGAAGAGTATAACGCCGCAAATGCATATGGCGGCTGCCTTGGCAATGGCGGTGTAGTTCGTGGTCTTCTGTTTACACTGAGAAGTAATCCACTGCGCGATTGGAAGAAGGTGGACGTGCATACCGCTCGTCATGGTGTAGAGGTCAGTTTTCTTTGTGGTGATGTACGCCAAGATGCTCCAAGAGTTGATTTGCTCCACTGTGTAGGAGATTGTCAGTTCTTCGCCCCTTTGATAGCGTGGGAGGCCAAGCATGATCTCCAATTCTTCCAAAAGAATCGTCGCTTCAAACCCGGGGAAGACGAACGTGTTTGTTTGTGGATGCCACAGCTCCGTCATTGCCGTAACACTTTCCCACACGTGCACCAGCTTGTTGTAATTCTTGGCCAGCACAAAGACAGTGGACAGCCCCCACTCCTTCAAGTGGCCAATAGACGTAGGCGGCAATAGCTCGAGCATAGGCACTAGCCATGGCACTTTTGAGAACCGCCTTTGGCTGGGGAGGATCTGAAATAGAAGAAGAAACATAAAAAAACGGAGGAGAAAAGAGAGAACAAAACAGAGCAAAACAGAACATAGTGCAGAAAGTTCAGAATTTAGGAAGAGAAAGGCCACTTACTTGGAGCTCCAGGCGCGTGTAGATGTGCCCCGGGATGGCGGAGAGCTGCTTCAGATCGGCGTACGAGTCCCTAGCAGCTTTTGGGCCGGAGTAGAGAGGGATGTCCTCTGCAAACACCGAAAAACTCCTCTTCATGGTTGCAAAAGAAAGAAAAGAGCTTGAAATTGAGGAGCAGAGGATGCCAGGGAATTAGCTGCGGGATTAGCACCCCCAACCCCTTATTTTTAGAGTCTAGATAGTTAGAAACCTATTCTAATCCCGCATCTAAGTGTTAGGATAAGACTAGGAAAGGTTTAGGAGTCCTAGTGTCAGTCTAGGTGTCTTAGGATAAGTCTAAGTCCCGGATTCCTGCGTTTTTAGGACTCTGTCTGAGTCGTGACACCGCGATCTGACGCGACTATGTCGCGACAGAGTCCTACGACGCGACAAGGTCGCGGTTTTCAGGAGTGTCACGTTTCTACCCGAATGTTTATTCCCTTGTCTGTGCTTTGTATATATGTTTCTTCGTTTGTATTTATTGAATCCATTTGTCATTTTGTGATTATCATGCTTGTTTCCTGTGAATGGATTCTTTAAAAAAAAAAAGGTCAGAAAATCCAAAAAAAAACAACAAAAAAGAGAGAAAAGATGTCGTCACAGGTAAGTCAGGTATTGTATCTCTATCCTTACTCCTGCATTACTATATGATATCCTACTTATTATATCATTTCAAGGACCAGTTGGTTCTCAATGTGCTCTGGGATTTGAGTTCCCCTTTACCAAAAACAGTGATAATCTAGGTGCACATTGTTAATCGTTGGATAGGTCGTTGAGTTGGTTAAGTACGGGAACGATAGATTCAGGCCTGCACTGCGGTTGTGGGTAGTCTCTTGACCCTTTCTTATCCAGCTTAACAATATTATCCTTGATATATTTTATATTTTCTCATTTTATTTGCATTTGTTTTGATGATTTCTTTTATTTTAGCCCAGCATGCATCATGTAGGACTTTGAGCTTTTCTGACTCATTATTGACCATTGATGAGCCCTTGTTGAGTGCCCAATCATTCTTCATGTTCCAAAACAAGAAATCTCAATTCCACTTCGAATCGGAAGGTTTGCCTCCGAGTGAGTTGTTCCCGTCAGATTAACAAGAATTTCCTTGTCTGGATTTTCTATCCAATTATTCATCCTACTCCTTTGATCCGTTTTGGTTGCGAACCGCTCCCAGGACAGAGTCATGAGTTACCTGCCTGGCACGCACATGTCCCTCTAAAACGAAACCTGCAGGCCAATCGGCTAGGGTACCTCTCAATCGAGGGGTTGATCATCCTCTTCTTTTTCCCTTCTCGTCCAGACTTGTGCTCTTCTTTGCATTCTACTCGAGCAACCTACTTGGGGCTTTCACGAAGATTCCAATTTCTCATTGGTTAAACCGGGTGTATCATTACCTTGGCTTCCACTTTTCAGTCCACTTAGCATAACTTCTATTCCGTTGTCACTTCATGACATCTCCACTCCACTTTCGCTTCGCTCCCCTGCAAAGTGGAAGCCAATGAGGGGCAATCTGTAGACACCCGGTTATGACTATTGGGTTGAACCACATTTCTTGTTATCTTAGTGGACCCCTAATTGGTCACTCACCTTGAGCCCATCATTTGCCTTGTTTTGAGCCCATTAAGCCATTAAAATGCCTTGAAATCCCGCAATTTATCACTCGAGGGAGTCCTTGGAGCATTATAACTCTCATACTATCATGTGGTTAGGATGATAATTCAAGATAATTCGGATTTTTTTGTCGCGACGCATCGTGGCGCCGCGACTCTAGTCGCGACGGGTTTGGTTGCCGCGACAGCCCATGCATTATACATGCACGTAGGCAATGCTGTCGCGTCCACCCGCACCGTCGCATTTCTAGTCGTGACCCTACGATATGTCGAGACAATGGCCGAACCCTCTGGCCTCCATAACTACCCTCTATTTATCCTCCTATGAACTTGACTTAATCCTAAGGATTATCTCCACCCCTTGGGGCGAGATTCTGGCCCTAGGAACTCTCCTAAGGTTCTCTAAGGACTCTCCATCCGATTTTAATAGAGCTTTATCTCCCATTTTTAATTTTTAAACCTTTTTTAGGAGATAATGTCACTTATTCTCATTCCAAGCTCTATATAAACAAGGCCCCTCCTCAAGGACGAGGGGAGCCTCATTTACCATCTCGAAGGGCTGCCGAAATTTCTTCTTGATCATACTTAGCCTCGCAGCCTTCCATTCCTTTCATTTCCCTTCACATTCCACTCCACAAAGCTACTCTTTTCACCATCAATGGAGCACGGAACGTGAAGAGGGCGACCCCAACAATCTTCTGGAGTACTTGCACATCTTTGAAACTACACCCACGCCAGGGAGTCGCCTGAATGGGGCTCATCCTCTTCCTTCTTCCTCCCTCCTATTTCTACATGCATTTTTCATGTTATTTTTAGATAGAGCACACTTGCTATCCACCCACGTTTTCCCACACCCATAGGGGTTTAAAACCATCCTAGGTGCGTTCCCACCATGATCTCCCATCTTCTTTCATCTTTAGAATAGGTACTATGCTTAACATGTTCTAATGGGGTATTTTCTTTGTGTTTATTTTTGACTGGCAGGCAAGCAAGTAAAGTCTACGAGAAGCTCTGGTTCTCCGGCCGGCTGGAGGACGAGAAGAAGGTCCCTACCCCAATTCTCCCGCATTCAGAGAACGCAACGGCTAAGGGTGACGCGACCATAGACGCGTCGACGAAAGCGGACGCGATATCAGTCACCGCGGTAGCCATGGCGACCGCGACAACAGATCCATTTCTGTTCTCTTTCCTTTTCCTAGTTTAAGTTAGCCATCATCTTCTTTCTATTATTAGGCAACTTGCTAGGTGGCGATCACACATATTTCCACACTACTAGTTTTAGTACACGATCGTGTGTCGAGGGAAGTCCAATCCCTGTTATTACAGCGGCTGCTTAGGAAAATGATGAAGTCTCAAGCTCAGAATTAGAGAATGAACAGGTAGATCTAGCCCTCATGGTGGGACTAGATGAGGTACATTCTAACTCATCTTTTGATTCTTGCACAGATTCAGGATCAGAATCCGAAGACTTAGAAGAAGTCTTTAATGAACTATATGAGAAACATAAGGGTGTTGTAAAAGAACTAAAAGATCTGAAAAACAACACTACTTGCTTGGAAAACACCAATTCTAATCTTAAATCCGAATTGGAGCAACTAGAAAAACAATTAAAGGACAGTAAAGATAATAATTCTCTTTTGAATGAAAATTTAAAGAGCAAGGATAATGAAAAATTAGAGTTGGAAGAAAAATTAAAAACTCTAACTGAAGAAAATATGTATTTAAAAGAATTAGTTAGAAAATTAACTAAAGGAAAAACATCATTAGCCCTATGTTTAAAAGGATCAAAATTTGGAAATAACAAACAAGGGCTTGGTTACATACCTCTGGAAAAAGGAAAACAAGTCATAATTCCTGAAAAATATCCATTACCAAAATTTGTAAAAGAAACCAAGTTGCCTCAAAAAAAGGCCCCTGTAAAGGAAAAGGTTTCCAAAAATTGTGTTCCAAACAGACATTACAAAGATAATAAGAACGACAAAACAATCTATATTCATTGTTTTTCACATTGCAATAAACTAGGACGCACTGTAAATACCTGCACAACTAGGCACTTAGTTTGGATTCCTAAAGAATATTTTTATGCATCTAACCATCAAGGACCTAAAAAGATTTGGGTACCTACTGTTGGATCAAGCCCCTTACCGTTGCACCAAAAGCTCGAGCTTGTAGTGAAGGCGGTAGCCAAATCTTTAAGGCGGAAGTGCAAAGCACCACGTCAACGCTGTGGTCGGCATGAGGGGCTTCGCACAGGGTTTTACCCCTGCGGCGGGTTGGGTTGCCAGCCTCGATGTCACTATGCTGCCCCATAACAACATAGTGGCAGCGATTCCCTAAGGGAGTCGATGGCAATTAACCAACAAACTCCCCCCCAGCGGCACCCGGGGGAATCGAACCCGCAACCTCGCTCTGATACCACTTGTTGGATCAAGCCCCTTACCGTTGCACCAAAAGCTCGAGCTTGTAGTGAAGGCGGTAGCCAAATAAAAGCACCACGTCAACGCTGTGGTCGGCATGAGGGGCTTCGCAAAAACCCTGCGGCGGGTTGGGTTGCCAGCCCCGATGTCACTATGCTGCCCCATAACAGCATAGTGGCAGCGATTCCCTAAGGGAGTCGATGGCAATTAACCAACACAAGAGACACTAGCTACGGAAAACACTACCACTAGTCAACGGTCAGGTGCGTCCACTGACGTCTTATTCTCGACCCAAGTCCAAACCTCCACTTCTCGTCAGAGTGAGGCAGGACACGAAGTACACAACATTAACTGTCGTAGTCTGGCCGGACTACGGTCCCATGCCTGGCCTCTCTAGGTGGTTCCGGGGCCACAAAGAGCGAGGCAGTGAGAAGAAGGACTGGCTAGCCTGCACCGGGTAGAACTCCGGCCATCCTCGGTGTCCCAGGCTAACCAAGAGAGCTCTGCAAACGACTCGACCCCGCTGTCCTAACCACCATTTTCCCCTCAACTCCAGAGTCTGTGACTCGAGTACGCTCGTCACCCCGAATGCTCCCTCTAAGGCGCACGAGGATGGGGGTCCCAGGCAACGGTAACAACCTCTCTCACGGGACAAGCCCTCAGGTGCCGAGCACCGGGCGAACGACTAGTGTAGGACTGTACTAGGAAACTAGCACTGGTGCCACGGGCACAGTAAGAAGCAGAAACGACGAAGACTCCATAGAAAACGGAATTCACAAGGACTTAACCTATCTCTACTATAGTCGCGACGCAAGGCCGCCGCGACATCATCGCGACCTCTATAGCGGTCGCGTCTTCAGCCTAGGGGGATTCCGGGACCATCCTCCCGGAGACCACCCCAAATCTGGTATAATCGCATTCCATAGGGAGAGGGGAGCATGGGAAACATGTGGTAAAGCTCATAAATCATCCAAACCACCTTTAAACCCCATGAAACATGGATTTACGACTAATCTACGCTCGATGGAAGCCTCACTTACACGAGCATGATTCTCACACTCCCACGACCCCAAACCACGAGGAACCACAAACTCAAGGGGTAAGGGAGCATGCTAGGGCGAGAGGAGTCAAGAGTCCCTACCTTCAAGAGTAGAGCCAACCCGTTGGGGCCTTCACGTCGGAATGGCCACCTCCTCCTCGCTTCAAGCACCACGAGCACATCCCCTGCACGGTGGAGACGTCACCGCCTCGCCACAAGCACCCAAAACTGCCGAAGAACACAAGAGGACTCATGAGAGGGAGAAGAAGGAAGAAGAGGAAGGAAAGGACGAGAGAGGGAAATGGGGCGCAGCCCTCGGTTTTAAACCGATGGGCCCCAAGATGCGATGGGTCAGCCCGGCGCGACAACAAACATGTCGCGACGGCCACCCACGGAGCGAGACCAAAAGTGGTCAAACCTCGAAGACCGAGAAACAAGAACGCGACGGCTGACCAAGTCGCGCCAACGCTGTATGCACCTGACACCCGACAAGACCGTTCTGACAAATGGGACAGCGATCAAGTCTGTCAGAAAAGAAGTCACGACGCCGCCAGACACCGCGACAAGAACTCGATGCCCACCCCCATCGCGACGGCCAGGTGTGTCACCCCACAACCCTGTCGCGACCCTGAGGATGGAGCCAAGGGCCCAAGAGGGCCGGGTCTTACAGTATTCCTTCATTACTCTTGGATATATATATATATATATATATATATATATATATATATATATATATATATATATATATATATATATAAATTCATAAGCATTATAATATAAAAATGTGATTGAGACCATTACCTGAGAATAGTTCTGGATGATTATTGATCATCTTTTCTTCTAACTCGCAAATAGCTTCTTCTACTCTTCGTCTGTTCCATTGGACTTTTACCATAGGTATTACCCTATTCTTAAGTTGTTGTAGCTTAAGATCTTGATTGGCCTTTCAATATAGATCAAGTCATTTTGCAACTCCAACTCTTCATATTTGATCACATGCTTAGTATCATAGTTGTAGTTCCTCAACATGGACACATGGAAAACATTATGCACTCTAGCTAAGGATGGAGGCAATGTAATTATGTAGGCTACTTCACCCACCCTTTTCAAGACCTCGAAAGGGTCGATAAATCTAAGTTTCAGCTTCTCTTTGATTCCAAACCTTTGGATTCCTCACGTAGGTGACACTTTCAAGTATATATGGTCTCCTACCTGATACTCCAAGTCTCTTTGTCTTCGGTCTGCATAATTTTTCTATCTAGACTGAGTAGCTTTTATGCACTCCCTGATAACCTTAATCTCCTCTATAGTGCTTGATATTGTCTCAGGTCCTAACCATCGCTTTTCTCCAACCTCCTCCCAGCATACTGGTGACTTGCAATTTCTACCATACAAGGCTTTGAATGGTGCTATCTTGATGCTTGTCTGATAACTGTTATTATATGCGAACTCAATTAGAGGCAACTGCAAATCCCAATATCCTCCAAAGTCCATAGTACAAGCTCGAAGCATATCTTCCACAACCTGGTTTGTCCTTTTTGTTTGTCCATCTATCTGAAGATGGAATGCAGTGCTGAAGTTCAACCTAGTTCCGAGTGCAGACTACAACCCCTTCCAGAAGTGCAATGTGAAGTGAGGGTTCTTGTCAGACACAATGGATGAGAGAATTCCATGTTGTCTAACAACCTATTTGATGTACACTACTGCTAGAACATCCATGGATCACTTGCTCTTTATAGGTAAAAAGTCGACTGACTTAGTCAATCGGTCCACAATGACCCATATTGCATCTAACCCTCCTCTAGTCTTACGCATCACCATAATAAAATCCTACCTATGCTCTCCCACTTCCACTCTGGTATGCTTAATAGTTGTAACACTCTAGCGGGCCTCAAATGTAGTGTTGTGGCCATTCGGATCTAAGTTTAATGGTTCTGGTGTGGTGCTCTTGACCAATGTGTAGTCATTGAGCCTTGGTTGTGGTTCCTAGGTGTGGTGTGGGTGTTGTGGGCCGGAAATCTGAACCCATATAACCCACCAGTTTTCTGGTGAAGAAGGCGACAGAGTAGGTTGTCGTGTTTTGAAACGCGACAGCTTCCCACGTCGCATTCTTCGAACCACCTTTCTGGCTCGTGGTTTCGATTGGTGATGGTTTGGTCTGTCACGTTTAACATGTTTTTGAAGGCGACGATTGTATACGTCGTGATTTTGACTTCGGTTTTAATATGGTGGTTTCGGGCCAGATAGAGCAGATGAAGCTCTGTGTGACCGAGAAGAGGAGGTTTTGCTGCGTCTTGGGCGAATTCAGCTTGCAAGTGGCTAGTTTGGCGTGGTTTCCACGCAAGGAGGGCTTCCGAAGCATGGAAACGCCGGCGGTGTGGTGTTCTTTGCGTTCTTCACGTTGGTAGGGAGACTTCCTCTTATTTTGCTTTAATTGAATGGTTTGGAGCTTAGTAAATCATGCTATGGTGGTGTTTGTGTAATGTAGTTTATCTTTCATTTTAGTGGCTTAAACATTAGTTTAAAATGGTGTTTCGAATGGTTTTCTGGAGGAACAAGATGGGTCGGCCGTTTGTCTGAGAAGGCGACAGTTTACCCAATCGCGTTTTGTTGTGAACGTAAAGCCCTAGCCCGTCACGTTCATGAGCTTTGGTAATCGACTAGCTTGAAGGCGTCGGGTTGTGTAGTACCCTTGATTTTTAAAATCCAAATAAAATAAAATAAAAATTATTTAATAAATTAGATAAATAGAATTAACTAGACTAAATGAGAAATAAGTGAAATAAAAGGGAATTAAACCAAGCACATTAAGTTAAATCAATAAGGGGTTGTGTAATTGGCTCAAATACAAAATAATAGGCCTAATAAATAGGAGCCCATCATGGAATGAGAGATAATTATCTCAATTTCGGAAATAATTAATTAATAAATAGAAAGAGGCTAAGATAAATGTTAAATAAGTTATATAAATCTTTTAAAAGAGTCCTAACCTTTCCCAAACCCAATACCCACGAGATTAGCCTCTCCTCTGCCCAAAATAGGGGATAATAGCAGAAGGGAAAGGAGATAAATATGGAAATTCGAATTTTAAAAGGGAAGGAAGAGTTTTAGCAAGTTAGTACTCTACTAGCCATCAAAACTCCACCAATTCACCCCAACCAAACCCTAGTTCGTGTCTAGAGCCTTGAGAGATGAAGGGGAGGCGATTTGGGATGTGGGAGCTTGGAGGAGAAGGGCTGGAGCTTGGCTTTTCTTCTTCATTTTTCGTCACCAAACCCTAGTTCTCTTGTCAACACAGAAAGGTAGGCAATCTCTCAAGCTAAATTCGTGTAAAATTTTCCCTAAGTAGTCTTCATGATCCCTTTCAAAAGCCCTCTTGTTTCGCCCTTTTTTGTTCTTACATGAGGGCGAATTAAATGCCCAAATCTCTGTTGATATGTCTTGCCTGAACCTTCATGTTTTGCTTGTAACCTCGAATCTACTCATGCTCATGCCTTGATAAAATTACCATAAATACTGCATGTTGTTAGGGTTCTAACAAGCCCAGTTTGCCTAAATTCCATTGACCATGCCTTGCGAATTAAATCATTGTTCTTGACTATGCATGTTTAGGTTAACGAAAAGTAACCTAGTCAAAGCATGCTCTATACATGACTATTTTCTAATTCATCATGACCAATGATAGATCTCCATGTCTACTCACATTTAAAATTAGTTTCATGCTTTTTGGATCACTGTGCAATTTCTTATTGAATTTTTAAGTGCCCTATATCATGTAGACCCACCTGGAAAAAAGGGTAAAACCACTTTATCTGGAATCGGGCCACTCTCTGATGTCGCGATGGCCTGATAGGTCGCAATATCAGAGGGGGTCAAGACACAGGGATCCGTCGCGACCTGATCGTGATGGGTCGACCGGTCGCGACCTGACCCCCGGGTCACCCCACTGTTCGGTTTAGCTTGTCACGGCCTGTTCGTGCGTCGTGATGGCCTTAACGCGGCCTGCCTGTGCGTCGCGACCTGAAACCTGAACGCGCCAGTCCACTTTGTCACGACCTGATCGCGACAGCAACCTGCGTCGCGTTCTGACTATGTCGGCCAGAACCCTAATTTTTCTTTTGAATCCTGCTATTGTGCTATATAAACCCTATTTACCCTTAATTAAGTGTTGTCATACATAAATTTGATTTGTTAATTTAAAATGGGAAATATTATGTAAGATTAATTTATGTAAAAGATATGTGCACACTCATTCATGACCTCTTGATTCATCTACACTTACACACACTTAACCATCATATTTGCCATTAAACCTTGTTAAATTATTCAATAATATATTTGGTAATTTAGCGAAATAAATTACTAAATTCTCTATTTAATTAATTACACTTGTCTTCGTTTCACTTGCGCGTTTTACACACCGTTACTGTTCACCCTTGGCCTTCGAGCACTCGAGGCACGACGGACCAGTTTCTACACACTTTCTCTTGGCATGGACCACCTCTCCACCGGGAAGGCTCCTGACTGGACCAGGGAATCCTTGTCAAGGCCTCCGTAAGTCTTCTTGGCTTTGGCGCACGTCCTTAGCCGACGAGCTGGTTGTACCCTAAAACCCGTTACACCCCTAGGGATCAGTACGATCCAAACGGCCATAGTGTTCTCTCTTACCTTGTGATCATGCCAGACCATTTAGCCTGTGTTCATAGCACGGGTAGTGGGCGGTTGTGACTTCTACCATACTGCTAGTACCTGACCTGGTGCTGCGCAACTGCTACTATCGTGGTTTAACGTGTTTTACGATTGTACCCTTATCTCATCTACTATCTCGTTACTCTCATCTGTTCACGTTCACTCTATACTCTCATCTATTTCATCTATTACTCTCATCTCTTCTTGGTACTCTATTTGGCCATATAATTGATTGTCTAATAACAAACAAGTGCTATATGCCAGTGCAATAGGGCCCGATCTGGTCCTGGGGAGAGCTCTCGAAGAGTGCTATTTCCTTGCAAGGGTTACATGATCAGGATGCGTACGGCATACGTCCAGTGCCATTTAATACAATAACAATTAATCATTGACAATCAAGTGCTATCTATTCAAGTGCAATTATCCTTACATGGCCATTATATTATCGTTATCATTGTGCTATACCAGTGCTATTACTCTCGTGCTATCGTTACTTGCTCTACATGACTATACTCTTTCGTTACCATGACAATTAAGACATTAATTATTTAAAGCATGCTTGTTCTCATGAGATATTAAGTCCTACTAGGCGTTATTCGCTCATCCTACGTATTTATTTCATGTGTTCAGGTGAGTCGGATGATGACCACACTCACGTGGATGGGAACGAGGACGACGTCCAAGAGTGACCCCTTTCAGCAACCATTTGTTATAAGTCAGTTAGTCCATATGTATTAGTTTAGATTTGAATAAAGTACTATGGGCCCTAGTTATGGCTCTGATGGATTGATGTAATAGTTAGTTGATGGATTATTAATGAAATTGGAGGTTATTTGATATTATTCCAATTGAGCAATGGTTTGTCATTTATTTTCTCACTCTGTACTATTTAATAACTGTAATTCCGCTCCGATATTCCGCGTCGGGGCGTTACAGTTTTTGTGGTATCAGAGCCTAAGTTATTCTTAAGTATAGGATGATCTAGGTTTGACCTGCCTTGACTTAGAGTCTAAATTCCGTACCTATGTGAGATGGGTAGAACCAAGGGTAATAAGATAAAGTAAACGCACACATACACAAACTTAGTGCAAACTCAATGACTTATATTTAAATTCTCTTTTGAAGGAACTTAAACCACTAGCAATGGCAGCGGAGCGTGCTCAACTCCGTGACATGCAACACACCATCCAGCAACTTACTCAGGCATTACTCCAGGCTGTTGGAGCCAATAACAACAACCATAATCGAGGAGCTGGAGAGTTGCATCGGAACTTCCGAAATCTGAATCCGCCTCGCTTCAGTGGGACCACTGACCCTGATGAGGTAGAGAACTAGATCAAGGAGACTGAGCGTATCTTCCGCGTTATGCAATGCGCGAATGGAGATAAGCTTTTACTTGCCACATTCCAACTTGAACGTGACGCCCGTGCGTGGTGGGAGTCCGTTGAGGCAACCAGAGCAAACGCACAATTCACATGGAATGAGTTCAAGGAGCACTCAACTCCAATTACTTTTCCGAACGGGTCCAAGAAAGGAAGGCCGCTGAGTTCGCAACACTAAAACAGAGAAACCTAACTGTCGCTTAGTATGAGGCTCAGTTTTCCCGGTTGGAACGATATGCCAATCATTTGGTGAGCACCGAGAGGATGAAGGCGAAGAGATTCCTTAATGGGCTCAGACCCACTTATATCACACAATTGGCACCATTTGATATTCAGACCTATCCGGAGATGGTTAAGAGAGCACAATGTCTGGAGGATGCGACCGAACTCACCGAGCGCATCAAAGGTAGAATGGTAAAGAAGGAGCAGACATCCGGAGCACCGAGCAAGCCCACTAGCGGCAAGAAAAGGCCGTTAAGCATCACCGACGGGCCAAGCCAGGAGCGAAAGCCCAAAGTCCCCACTCCTATTGCCCCAAACAACAAACCGAGATGCAAGCATTGTGACAAGCTAGGTCACATAGCAGAAGAATGCTGGAGGAAGGTAGGCGCATGCCTACGTTGCGGGAGCCGTGATCATCGTATTCCTGAATGTCCCCTGCTTAAAGAGAACGAGAAGCGTCCTGCGGGACAGAAGAAGCCAGGCAGACTACAGGCTCTGCAAGAGGTTGAGACCACCGAGGAGGGTGGAGTCGTTGAAGGTACTCTACCAGTCTTTTCCCAATCAGCATTTGTTTTATTTGACACTGGTGCGACACATTCATTTATAACACAAGCATTTGCTGATACATTAACTGAAAAACCTGCATCTATGGAATTTGAACTACCTGTCACGACACCACTTGGGGAAAAGGCTCAATTGAATAAGTATCTTCCATTAGATGATGTTAAGATTGGGGAACTCAATCTTAGAGAAGACCTGATCTGTATGCCCATGGAGGGCTACGATGTCATATTGGGAGCTGATTGGCTATCCACGTATGGGGCTATCGTGGATTGTAGAAGAGGGAAAATTTCTTTTAGTGAATTTCCTAAGTTGACCTTCACGGGACGTAGACACAAGAGGCACTTGTCTCTCATCTCTACCATCAAAGCACAGAACATGATAAAAAAGGGCTGTGTGGCATTTCTTGCCGCAATGGTTGTTGAAAAGAAAGCAACTAAGATATCAGATATCCATATAGTGCAAGAATACCCCGATGTGTTTCCCGATGAGCTACCAGGCATTCCACCTGAAAGAGATGTCAATTTCTCAATTGACCTCATACCTGGAGCCGCACCGGTTTCACGCCAACCCTACAGGATGTCCCTCGCTGAATTGAAAGAATTAAAGAAGCAATTGATGGAACTGCTGGAAAAGGGATTTATCCGACCAAGTACTTCTCCTTGGGGAGCACCAGTGCTATTCGTCAAGAAGAAGGACGGATCCATGAGATTATGCATCGACTACAGGCAGTTGAATAATCTCACTATCAAGAACAAGTACCCTCTGCCTCGTGTTGATGAATTATTTGATCAGATATCAGGAGCTAAATACTTTTCTAAGATTGACCTTAGATCGGGATATCATCAGATGAGGATTAAAGATGCAAACATATACAAGACGGCTTTCAGGAGCAAGTACGGTCATTACGAATTTGTAGTTATGCCTTTTGGACTAACCAATGCTCCTGCAGCTTTCATGCAACTAATGAACAACATCTATTGGGCATACCTCGACAAGTTCATCGTGGTCTTTATTGATGATATTATCATATATTCCACGACTAAGGAATAACATGAGGAGCATCTGAGGATCGCTCTACAGATCTTGAGGGACAACAAGCTCTACGCCAAATTGAGCAAGTGTGAATTCTGGCTCGAGGAGGTGTCCTTTCTAGGCCATGTTATTTCCAAGGATGGTATTGTTGTCGATCCTTCCAAGGTAGAAGCTGTACTCAATTGGGAAAGGCCGACCAATGTCACTGAGATCAGAAGTTTTCTTGGACTGACTGGTTATTACAGACGGTTCATAAAAGACTTCTCCAAGATAGTTGTACCTCTTATGTGTCTTATGCGGAAAGAGAACCCATATGTCTGGAGCAAGGAGTGCGAGAAGAGCTTCCAGACCCTGAAGCAATTGTTGACATCTGCACCTGTCCTCGCATTACCAGTCGAGGGCGAAGGATTCTCAGTCTACACTGATGCATCGAGAATCGGTCTAGGCTGCGTATTAATGCAGAACGAAAAGGTGATAGCGTATTCTTCAAGGCAGTTGAAGCCACATGAAGTTAACTATCCTGTCCATGACTTAGAATTAGCTGCAGTGGTATTTGCACTCAAGATCTGGAGGCATTACCTTTATGGGGAGCAATTTATTGTCTACTCCAACCATAAGAGCCTGAAGTACCTATTCTCTCAAAAGGAACTTAATATGAGACAAAGAAGATGGCTGGAGTATCTGAAGAACTTTGATTTCAACATTCAATATCACCCGGGCAAAGGTAATGCAGTAGCTGATGCACTCAGTAGGAAGCCAATAGCTTCGTTATCTTGTTTAGTCATGGGCAAGATGCAATTACTCGAGCAATTCGCCAGTCTGGATCCGAACATCGAGAAGAGAAGTGATAAGATGATAGTGGCTAACCTTAGAGCTCAACCCGACATCCTTGTCGAGATCAAAGAGGAACAGGCAAATGATCCATATCTAATTAGAGTCAGGGAGACCATAGCTGACAAACCAGATTTCTCCATCGCTGAGGATGGAAGATACTATTTCAAGCCAGGACTTGCGTGCCTGACAATGAGGAGCTAAAAAAGAAGCTAATGGATGAATCCCACAAGACCAAGTATACCACACACCCAGGCGCAACCAAGATGTACCAGGACATGAAAAGGTCATTTTGGTGGCCCAACATGAAGCGTGAGGTGGCTGAGCATGCCGCACACTGCCTCACCTGTCAACAGGTAAAAGCTGAACACCATTGTCCTGCGGGTGTACTCAGACCCCTAGACAGACCCGAGTGGAAGTGGGAGAGTATCGGCATGAATTTCTGTTGGCCCTTTTGGTACGGCAGCAAGTTCACCTAGAGGGGGGGTGAATAGGTTTTTTCTGGTTTCTGCAAATAGAGATTTAAACACAGAAAAAATACCACTTGAAACTTTGGTTAGTTAGTGTGATAAGTAGCAGCAGTGTGGAAGCAAATAAACAATCACACAAAGGACACAAGAAATTTATCCTGGTTCGGCCCTTCCCACATGGAAGTCCTACGTCCAGTCCCCAAGCAACCTCTTGGGATTTCACTAACTAAGGGTACAATCCCCCTCAAGGACACTACAACACCCAGCACCCTAGCTGGTCTTCTTCTCTTTTCCGGGCAAGAAGGCAGCCCACTTCTTTTCTAGGCTCAGAAGCAAACCTACTGGTACAAACCCCAGTGCGGTTCTACTAGACACAAACCCCTAGCTGGGTTACACACTGTATACAGTCCTACAACTGGACAAAAATCTTTTTTGAAAAAGAAAGATCAGACTGAGAGCTATTACAAGATGAATACTCAGGACTTAGCTCACAGTCACAGACTCTCCCCCAAGATTACAATGAGCACAGAGAGAGAATGAAGAGAGAAAAGAAAGCTTGAAGGCTTGAATGCTTCAGATGCTTGAACACTTCTTCTGGGCTCAGGCTCTTTCTCTCTTTTCCTTTGAGTGTATTTGGAGTTCAGGTTCCTCACTGGTTGTACACTCCTTCAAAGATTTTTAGGAAAGCTCTCTTTTTTTCTTCAGCTAAGCTTCTTCTTTTATATGAGCAATTTGAATAGACCCGTTGAAGGGATCCGTTGGAGTTCTAGCCGTTGCTCATCTTCTGTCTTTCTTCTGATACTGTGTGGTCTACGAGGTTTGCACACAAAGAAGAGAGTGTTAGCACAAAATAGTGTTTATGATAAACAGTGCGTACCACTGTGTTTCTGCTAGCATACTGAAAATAGAAGGTCATATCTTTCTCTGACAAGACTCTGAAATACGCATGCAGCTTTTTCTGTCAGAAGATATTTGACTTTTCATTTAAGCGCCAAAAACACTTTAAAGCAAATCGATGTGAGTATGACTTATGAAACCATTGTGCAGAATGAGTCATATTCATGTGAATCGATGTGCAAAGTTTATGAACAAATCGATGTACCAATCGATATGTTTCCTTAAGAAGTCGATGTGGAGAACAAATCGTTGTTCTCACTAAAGAAATCGTTATGATGACAAAGGAAATCGATGTGGCCAAAAGGAATCGTTATGAGCAAGTCGATGTGGAGAACAAATCGTTGTTCTCACAAAAGAAATCGTTCTGGCAACCAAAAAAGTCGATGTGAAGGCAAATCGTTATGGTCACTTATCAATACCACTTATCGAATCGTTATGAAGGCGAATCGGTATGGAAGGCAAATCGATGTGAGGGCAAATCGTTGCGCTCACTTATCAAATCGTTATGAGGCTTATCAAATCGATGTGAGAAGCAAATCGTTGTTCTCACTTAGCAAATCGATGTGACCACTTAAGGAATCGTTATAGCTTCTAAAGAAATCGTTGCGAAGGCAAGTCGATGCACTCACTTAAGAAATCGTTGCACGATAAAATCGATGTTTCACATAACGAAATTTTACACGATCAAATCGTTGTGTAACTTATGAAATCGTTGTTAGTGAAATCGATGTGGCACTTTTGAATAGAAATCGATGTATATTGAATGAACATCGATTTAGCATTTTAGTGTGCCATATTGCATCAATGTGAGACTCAGCATTTTTCTATGAGATTGATGCGACACAGATGAAACATGATATTCTATAATAATTATATTAATCATAAATTTTGTTAATCACCAAAATATGAAGGTAATAAAAAGGTGGTTCAACAATCTCCCCCTTTTTGGTGATGACAAAATTTATGTGAATTTTCTGATATAATATATAAGGCATAAAGGTTATAGAAAATTCAACAAATTCTCCCCATTTTTGTCACTAACCAAAAAGGAAGGATCTTACCATGCAAAACTCTTTTTATCCCTTTTGAGAGAATTCCTTACCAATGAGGGGTTCAACAATGATGAATTACTCCCCCTTACTCTGTGCTCCCCCTTTGTCTGAGCTCCCCCTGAATGAGAGGCTTTATCTTAGGGAAACTAGCAAATAGTTATTAGTAATACTGAAATTTTAAAATAAATAGTGACTGCTCCCTCTTCAGATATGAGTTGGATGAAGAGTTGACAGTCATCAGTGCCTTGAGCACCCTTTGTTTCTGATGCTCCAAGGCTATCCTGCAAGCAACTTATTCAGAAGTAGGTGATGATCAAACTTTCCCCATATAAATTAATTCACTTATTTATATATTAAATTTTGATGATTAACAAAATAGTACTAATGAATTTCTTGAGCTTTGAGAACATGAAATAAAAGAAAAATGAAAGTTCAGGACAATCAGGTAAGTCTCATCTCACATTCTGTCCAAGTCTTTGTATCGACTTCTTCATACTTCACATCGACTTCTTTGATAAGCAGAACGATTTCCTCTCTGACCGAAAAGTTCAAAACAAATCGATATCGCAACGATTCTTTAAGACATCGCAATGATTTCTTTAGAACCCGTAACGACTTGACTGTCGTAACGATTTCTTTAGACCTCGTAACGATTTCTTTAGAACCGTAACGACGTAACGATTTCTTCAGTTCTCGTAACGATTTCTTTGAAACTCGTAACGACTTGATAGCTGTAACGATTTCTTCAGTTCTCGTAACGATTTCTTTGAAACTCGTAACGACTTGATAGCTGTAACGATTTCTTCAGTTCTCGTAACGATTTCTTTGAAACTCGTAACGACTTGATAGCTGTAACGATTTCTTCAGTTCTCATAACGATTTCATCATTATAATTTGATAATGCTCTGTCATAACGATTTGTCTGTTATCGTATAACGATTTCATAAGTCATCGGGAGTGTTCATATCAACTTTCCTGCTGTATCAGTATAATGTTTTTTTTATAGCGTTGAAAAGTCAAAGTCATATCTCGTCTGTTGACTACTACGCATTAAATGCTCTCTGATCGTATCTCCCATGCATGCAGACAATATCTTCCATTTTTATGCTACTCTGTCTACGTCCTTTTTAGACAGAAAGGAGTTTTGCCATATATTGCAATATATGTTCCATCTGCAACTAACAATCGACGACAGTCCTAGCTGTCCTCTATTTATTGTTGATATGCTCGCAGATATCTGACAAGACTCATCTGTACAACGTTGGATACAAGATACAAGATTCTAAAACATTTTTCTGGCGTGTACTAAAGGATAAAAGACTGAAGATCAGAAGCTTCCTTGGTGACCAGTCTAACGTACACCTGGATGAGAGACAACGGCTCTCTTAACGTTCAAATTTCAAGAAGAAGCTTAAATACAAGACTCAAGACTGAGAAGATGATACACATATAGAAAAGAGACAACATCATTCAAAAAAAAATGTGCAACACCAATTCTTCTAGTCTTCTGTTTTTCAAGCAAGAGAAAAGCGTCCATTCCAATTGTTTTCCGTAGCTCTTCTGCTCTCAGTGTTCATAGAAGAAATTCTTGTGAGAGCCTGTGTAGTCTTTGGAGAGAAACCAGTGTCAAATTCTCTTTCTCTCTTGAGGCTTGTTTGCTTCAGCTTGCAGCTGATTAAGCTAGTGTCTGAAGCTTGTTCTTAAACTTCGTTTCTTTGGTTTGTACCCTTCTGGACGAAGGAAGACCTGGTGGTATCCAGGGTGGTTGTTTTCCCTTCAGGTTGAAGGAAGACCAGTTGAGGCTGGGTGTAAGGATCTGTGAGGGGGATAGTACCCTTGTTAGTGAAATCCTGAGGCATTGCTCAGGGACTGGACGTAGGTCTCCTGTGGAGAGGAGTTCTGAACCAGGATAAAAACCCTTGTGTCTTGTGGTTGTGCTTATGTGCGTTTGCTGTCTTATTTTGTCCAACTCTAACGTTTGTTTAAGTTGTTGTGTAATCCTTTTAGTGAACAGGTTTTAATCAAAGATCAAATTTTTAATAACCCATTCACCCCCCCTCTGGGCTAGCTAGTTGGGCAACAAGTGGTATCAGAGCAAGTCTCTTCGACAAAGAAGAAGATCCAACGATCTGAAGAGCAAAGATCAATGGCAGCCCAAAGCAACTTCGAAGGTCAGTCAGTCAACAGGCCTCCCTTGTTCGATGGAGAAGATTACACCTATTGGAAGACAAGAATGGAGTACTTTTTACAAGGCCATGATTATACAATATGGTCCATTGTAGAAGAAGGTGATCTTCTAGTCACAAATGCTAAGGCTCAGTGGACAGATGACGACAGAAGAAGAATATCCCTAAACTGCAAAGCCAAGAGCATCCTTTGTTGTGCCCTCAGCAAGAAAGAATTCAACAGAGTTTCAGCCTGCAAATCCGCAATGGAAATGTGGGAAAAGCTCAGGATTACTTATGAAGGGACAGACAAAGTAAAGGAGACAAGAATCGATATTCTTGTAGCCCAATATGAAAGGTTCCAGATGCACCAAGTGAATCCATAACTCAGATGTTTAGCAGATTCACAGATATAACAAATGGATTAGCTGGATTAGGTAAAGTCTATGGTGTACCAGACATGGTCAGGAAGATACTCAGATCTCTGCCATCCTCATGGACTCCAAAAGTAACAGCCATTGAGGAAGCCAATGATCTGAAATTAATGTCATTGGAAAAGCTAATAGGATCTCTCATGGCTCATGAGATAAATATGGAGAGATTAGGAGAATCCTCCAGCAAAGGAAGCAATCAAATGCTCTCAAGGCGAATGATGAGATATCAGAAGAATCTTTGGATAACAGTGAAGGTAGCAAAGACAGTGATGATGGAGAAGCCATGCTGTCTCGAAGACTTCGGAGAATATTAGTAAAGAAGAAGAAGTATCAGTCCGGAAGAAGATTTTTCAAGAAGAACAAAGACTTCAGAAAACCAGAAGTAAAGGATCCGAAGAAAGGAGAAGTAATATGCTATGAATGCAAGAAGCCTGGACACATCAAGGCAGATTGTCCAATGCTCAAAAAGAATGATCATAAGAAGAAGGACAACTTCAGAAGATTTAAGAAGTATAAAAAGAAAGCAATGGCAGCTGCTTGGGAGAACAGCAGTGACTCAGATAGTGAGTCAAGCTCGAGCAGTGAAGGTGAAGAAGCAAACTTGGCCCTCATGGCCAATACCGAAGATAAGGTAACTTCTGACTCTTCTTTTGATTCATGCAATGATTCAGATTCTGATAACTTAGAAAATGCTTTTAATGAACTCTATGAAAAATATAAAGAAGTATCTAAATTACTTAAAATTAGTAAGAAGAATTTAATCTGTTTAGAAAATACAAACTCAGATCTAAAAACCGAAAATGAAGAACTTGAAAAACAAATAACTGAACATAAAAGAAGGAATGAATTATTATGTGAAGATTTAAAAGAGAAAAATAGAAAAATAATTCACTTAGAAAAACAAGAAGACTTAAGTGGACTTAAAACAGAAATAGAAAGATTAAATAAAGAAAATGAACATTTAACAAGCACCATAAACAAGTTCACAAATAATAAACCTCTTCTAATAATAAATGGAGCTAAAAGATCAACTAAGAAGAAATATGGTTTTGGTTATACTCCCTCGGAAAATGAAGAAACAAAAGTCTTTACTAACACTTATCCAACTCCTGAATTTATATCCGAAAAGAATAAAGAACATAAAAATTGTAAATACAATCCAGTTGAAAGAATAACTAGAACAACCTGCTGTACTCATTGTAACAAACTAGGACATAACAAAGCAACATGTCCTAACAAGAACAAAAAGTAGATAATAAAAGAAAAAATCAATGATACTAACCCATCAGGACCCAAGAGAACTTGGGTACCTAAAACTTAGTGTTTAAATTTCAGGGAAATTCAAGAGCATCCAAATGGTACTTGGACAGTGGATGCTCAAGGCACATGTCAGGCAACAAGAAGTTTTTCATTGATCTCCAAGCTGAAGAAGGTAGAGTCACCTATGGAGATAATGGAAAAGGCACTGTGATAGGAAGTGGGTCCGTGAACATCAAAGGAAAATCAGTTATTGAAGACGTAATGCTGGTCAAAGGATTAAAGCACAATCTTATCAGCATCAGCCAGTTGTGTGACAAAGGCCATCAGATTCAGTTCCAAGAATCAAAGTGCAGTATATTAAAGGATGGTGCAGTCATATTTGAAGCCTACAGAGAAAGAAACTTGTATGTTCTCTATCTTGAGGAACTCAAGAATCAAGATGTCTGTTTGGCAGCCAGCAAAGATCAATCAACAGAGCTGTGGCACAGAAGATTGGGTCACTGCAGCTTGGACGGTTTGAATAAGCTCAGAAAGAGAAAGCTAGTGGAAGGACTGCCAAAGGTCAATTCTAGATTGGATAGCATTTGCAAACCTTGTGCAAGAGGAAAGCACACCAAGAGCTCTTCAAATCAAAGACTGTAGTAACCACCTCAAAGCCCTTAGAACTACTTCATATGGATCTATTTGGGCCAATGAGGACTACCAGTCTAGGAGGAAAGAATTTTGGATTTGTAATAGTTGATGATTATTCAAGATTCACTTGGGTATCCTTTCTAGAGCACAAAGATGACACATTTGACAATTTTGTCAGCTTCAGTAAGAAAGTTCAGAAAGATCAGAAGTTCACAATTGTCTCTATCCGATCAGATCATGGTGGTGAGTTTCAGAATGAAAAGTTTACAAAGTTCTGTGATGATCAAGGGATTGAGCACAACTTCTCAGCCCCAAGGACACCTCAACAGAATGGAATTGCTGAGAGGAAAAACAGAACTCTTTTGGATATGGCAAGAACCATGTTATCAGAATATGATTTGCCAAGATATTTCTGGGCCGAAGCCATCAACACTGCATGTTATATCATTAATAGAGTAATGATCAGGCCGATTCTGAAGAAGACTGCTTATGAACTCTACAAGGGAAAGAAACCAAAGATCAGCCATTTCAGAATATTTGGATGTCCTTGCTTCATCCACAACAATGGAAAAAGGGACATTGGTAAGTTGGATGCCAAATCAGATGAAGGCATCTTTATGGGGTACACTTCTAAACCCAAAGGTTATAGAGTTTTCAATAAACGCTCATTATTAATAGAACAATCTGTACATGTTATTTTTGATGAATCTAACCCTTCCTTGAAAAAGGAAGAAATTAGTGACATTGATGATGCAGATGACTTGTCTGAAAAATTAAAGAATACCTCAATTAAGGACAAGGAAGATCCTCCTCTGGAAGAACTGCAGCAAACTGAAATTCAACATGAAAATCTTCCAAAAGAATGGAGACATCAGAAAGATCACCCTCCTGAGAATATTATTGGTGATCCATCTGTAGGGGTAAGAACAAGAGGTAATGTAATTCCTTGTGATTATTTAGCCTTTGTTTCTCAAATAGAGCCTAAGACAGTCAATGAAGCTTTATCTGATGAATCTTGGATATTAGCCATGCAAGATGAACTAAATCAGTTCAAGAGAAACCAGGTATGGTCACTTGTTCCTAGACCATCCAATCATTCAGTTATTGGCACCAAGTGGGTGTTCAGAAATAAACTGGATGAGTCTGGAATAATCTTAAGGAACAAGGCCAGACTGGTAGCTCAAGGCTACTCCCAAGAGGAAGGCATAGATTTCGATGAAACCTATGCACCTGTAGCTAGACTTGAGGCTATTAGGATTTTACTTGCTTATGCATCTGCATTTGATTTAAAACTATTTCAAATGGATGTCAAATCAGCCTTTTTAAATGGTTTTATCAAGGAGGAAGTTTATGTGGAACAACCTCCAGGTTTTGATGATACCGAATTTCCAAATCATGTATTTAAACTACATAAGGCTTTATATGGTTTAAAGCAAGCACCTAGAGCCTGGTATGAAAGGCTCAGTACTTTCTTATTAGATCATGGTTTCACTAGAGGTAAAGTAGATAGTACATTATTTATAAAATCTAAGGTTAAACATATACTTCTTGTGCAAATATATGTAGATGATATTATTTTTGGATCTACTGATGAATCTCTTTGCAAGTACTTTGAAAAGCTTATGCAGGGAGAATTCGAAATGAGCTTGATGGGGGAGCTAAGCTACTTCCTTGGATTGCAAATCAAGCAAGGGAAGGATGGCACTCATATCTGTCAAGCCAAGTACACCAAAGAGCTGTTAAAGAAATTTGGATTTGAAGGTGCAAAGCCACTATCAACTCCAATGAGCACATCAACCAGAATGGACAGTGATCAAAAAGGTAAAAAGGTAGATCAAAAGATTTATCGAGGTATGATAGGATCATTACTTTACTTAACTGCAAGTAGACCAGACATTTTGTTTAGTGTATGCATGTGTGCTAGATATCAAGCAGACCCTAGAGAGTCTCATTTAATTTCAGTAAAAAGAATATTTAGATATCTGGCTAGAACTCATGAATTAGGTCTCTGGTATCCTAGATCTTGTGAAATAAAATTAGTAGGATATTCAGATGCTGATTATGCTGGATGCAAAGTAGATAGAAAAAGCACCAGTGGGTGTTGTCAGTTTCTTGCAGGATGTTTAATATCATGGTCATCCAAGAAACAAAATTCAGTAGCTTTATCAACAGCTGAGGCAGAATATGTTGCTGCTGGAAGTTGTTGTACACAACTTCTTTGGATAAAGCAACAACTTGAGGATTTCGGATTCACATCAAATCAATTCCACTATTGTGTGATAATACAAGTGCCATCAACCTCACCAAAAATCCAGTACAGCACTCAAGGACTAAGCACATTGAGGTAAGATATCATTTTATTCGAGACCATGTAGCTAGTGGTATTTAGAAATTTCTTTTATAGATACAAATGGTCAATTAGCAGATATCTTCACAAAAGCCCTACCTGAAGAGAGATTTACATCTCTTAGAAGGGAATTAGGGATGTGCAATTTGTGAAAAAGATTTCTGTAACTTTATTGACATAATAATTTTTTTTTATTAAATGAAATTTTCTCTCCTTTAAAGATAAGCAAAACTCAGTTATCTACATGCCTTGACCACTATTGTGTTGAAAGTTGTTTGACCCGTCAACCGGTTTTGTCGCTTTCTGGCTTTACCGCCTTTGGCGCTCCATTTTTCGGTAAAGTAATATTAATTTATTCAAATCGTTCTGAGAACGACTTGTCTTCTACCTTTACCCTTTTATCCTTTATCTGTTCACCCAAAGCCGATGCCCTAACGATTTCGGCATCGACTCTCTGCAACTTTCGAAGCTTTCTCCTCATCCCGCGAAGAATCCCTTCGAGAGCTTCCATCCCTTAAATCATCTCCCTTCACCAGAATCTCTTCTCCTCTGCACCCATGGCCGCTCCGATGATCACCGGAAGTGTTGGAGGTTACAGTGCTGAGTTTCTGTCCCCGAAGGAGCAAGAAAGGTTTACCTTCGTGAAGACGAAGATCTGCGGAAATAAGGCAGTGGATGTTCAGAACCTTGAGAAGAGTGGCATGTCCAGTCTAGTCGAAGCTTTGAGAAGAATGCAGTGGATGGATGTTGCTACTTTCACCGAGGTAAGCTATCTGGACCTGGTGAAAGCTTTTTTCATTTGTTTGAAATCAGAGGCAGATGGGTCCCTTGTCTCCTCAGTGAAGGGCACCCAGATCAAGATAGACCATGAGCTATTGCATGAGTTGTTTGGAGTAAAGACCTCTGGGTACAGTGGCATTCACTCTGTGAATGATGAAGTAAAGGGTCTCGAAATTATTGGTCCAGGGTTTAAGCTGAAAGATGGAAAGCTAGATATTAATCAGATGTCCGCATTTAATTGGTTGCTTCATTTTATTGTCTGCCAAATTATAGTACCTCGAAGTGCTACGTTTTCTTCATGCACTAGGGCAGATTCAGACAAAATGTTCTGGGCAATCCAGAACAAGGAGATAAACTTGGTCGCCGTAATGATTGAGCGAATGAAATTTGCTCATGCTCAGATATGGGAAACCAAGAGCAAGTTGAATGTTTCCTTGCCCTATGCTTATTTACTCACCAAGATTTTCAAGCACTATGGAGTAGATGTGTCTGGAGCAGTAGTAGAGAAGATGGGCCAGTCTATAAGGTCCAGAAATTTGAAGAAAAGTGGTTTTTCAGTGCAAGATGGAATTTGGACAAAAACCTCTGTGGCAGAAGGAGAAGCAATTATTGGAGATATCCCAGAAGTTCAAGAAGAAGCAGCAGCAGCAGAGCAGCAGCAGCAGCAGCAAGCAGCAGCAGCAGAGCAAGCAGCAGCAGTAGTACAAGCAGCAGCAGTACCAGTTGTGGCAAGCCAGGCAGAAGTTTCAGAATCACCTGTTGTGGAGATTGACTCTCATTCTCCAGAAGTTCAGATGGAAGAAGGTGCAGCTGGTGTGGCAGACTCTTTGCCCACCACCTTAGTCGCCTCTATTTTAAGAGAGGTATTGGATTCCATTCCCTCCACCTCAGCTACTTCTAAAGAAGGTGGACGTGTTGAAGAAGAAGTTATGGCACCAGGCCATACAGAAATTCAGTCTGAACCAGTTGCTAATGTTGAGATACAACAGGTACTCAACAAGATGTGGTCATGGAAGAAGCTCCTAGCCAAGGGGAGCAAAGTATCATTGAACCTGAAGTGTCTGAATCCGTGGCAGAAGGCCACTTGGAAAAAGTTGTTTTGGAGGATGCTCCTGCCCAGGGGGAGCAAGAAAGTGTTGAACTCCCTGCTCCTATTCAGGGGGAGCAAGTGGGCACTGAGGAACCATTGATTGAGAATGTTCCTGAGTCAGCTGCCCCATCTCAGGAAATTCCACCTCCTGCCAGTGTTTCTGTTAGTGAAGGCCCAAGTGCAAGCAATATTAATCTTGAGGAGCCTGTCACTCAGCAAGGGAAGCAGAAGAGAATTGTTTTCAGAAGGCCAAGAAAGGGCCATAGAAAAGTAAATCTGAAGCCTGTTATGGCATTGTTGAAGGCTCAAGGAGAGATCTTGTCATCAGTTCAGACAAGTATTCAAGGCATTGTTGCTAGTCAAGCTTCAACCTCCTCAGACTTATCTTCAGTCAGAAATGCAATGAGGTGGTTCAATAAAGAAATGTCTGATATCAAGTCAATGCTAGCAGCTCCTTCAAGGTCTAGTGGAGTTTCTATTGGAGCTACACAGAGCAGACCCACAGATGTTCCTCGGCCACCAGGGCCTCCAGCTCAAGGGCCAGCAGGGCCAGCAGGGCCATCAGCTTCAGGGCCAGCAGGGCCATCAGCTTCAGGGTCAGCAGGACCATCATCTGCAGTCAGAGAAGATCAAGCCAAAGGGAAAGAGCCAATGACAGCTCAAGGCCCCTGACACTTCATCTCTTGCCACTCCAACCCTCTCCTCACCTCCATCTCCTTCTACAGCCCCTCCTGCACCACCAACCATCAAACATCCTGTGCCTCGCACCCAACCATCCTCATCCTTCATTTCATCTCAACCTTCCTTCTCTCCCACTCCTTCTCACATCTCAGCTCCATCCTCATTCAATCCCAAACCTTCACCTTCTCAAGCTCAAACAACTCTAGTTCAACCAACCTCATCCTTTAATCCCAAACATCTTTTCTATCCTCCTACTCCTCCTTCTTCTGTTATCTTTCCTCCGGAAAAACCTCTACCTCTTGGTGTCTTTGACACAAATCTTCTGGATGATTTTGAAAGAAACACCCTTATCACCATTCTCTCCACTGCTTCTCATATCCACAGGACTGATCCTCCCAGTCCTGCCAAGAAAAAGAGGAAAACTTCCTCCTCTCTTAGCATCCCCTCTGTTCCTTATTTCCTCCTCTTTGGTATTCTCTTACCCTTGATCCTAAGAGAAGACCTATCTACAAGGAATATCTTCAAAAGTGCATCCTTTCTATCATTTATGGTATTCCTTTTCTTAACATATCCGAACACCTAAACATTGTTCTTCCTCTTACTCAGATATCCCAATTCCACAAATCCAAAATCCTTGAGGGCACTGAGTTCAAGACTGAAGATCAGTGGGCAGCTGTCAAGGGAAATAAGGCTCAATATGACAAGTATTTGACTGCCAGGGCAGAATCTCTTACCCACAGAGCTCACCCACTCACCTTTTCTGAGTGGTTCTTTATTCAACATAAGAACTCTTGGGGACCTTATATTTGAAAGAGATTCGTATTGCCAGGAACTTTCAGCTGTACAGTGACTTCTGCTACTTGAACAAGCTGCCTGAGGTTCAGTTCTTCCAATTTCATTAGCCTTAGTGATGCTGAGATCAGAACGTCCTGTAAATGTTCCCCTCTCAGTGAACTTTGCTGATCTCCAAATTGACTCTCTAGTCCTTCTGCCAAAGCTACACTCCCTTGTGTTTGATTCAGATGCAGGATCTCATGCTTTAGACATGTTTGCAAGGCAAATGGGCCGGATGTCAGCCAAGCAGGGCAGATTACCTTCATTCTTGCGGTTCATCTTCAGAGAATACCACTCTGGCCGCATTTCTTCTCAGACCTTGGCTCCACTCATTTCTGAGTGTGAGAGACTTACTCCCTCAGAATGGGACATTCCTTATCAGGCCTCACATCTTCAGTTGGAAGCTATCAACCGTGATCTAGCTAGTCAAAGGAAGCCCACTCTTTCAGCAGAAACATTCTTGGATCTCAACTCCATCACTCCTATTCAAGAGATCTATGTTGTGTGGGCAGCCAGATATTCTGCCTTCTATGCTTTGAAGCATGATCTGCTAGATCAGAAGATCTTCTATCCAATCTCTTTGGATAGATTTCTCCATCGTGCCAGTTTTGGAAAAAGCACTTACTTCAGATTCATCCTGGACCCAAATCAGTATGCAGAGTTCTTGGATAAGCAACGGCAACTCTTCATTCAAAAAGCTATTCCATCCATGGGTCCTAATTTTTCAGTTGCCTCTGGAGTTTTCCAAAAAACTTTTGAAGATCTTGAGATCAAGGCATGGGCTGTCATCTCACAGCATGCCTCTTTATTGTCTCCTATGTACTATCTTCCTCACACTTAATACAATGATTTCTCTCTTCTTTGTCTCATCGCCTATCCTTTTGCTTATTGACAAAATGGGGGAGAAACTAAAGCTATTCTGAAAAACATGTTATGTATGTTTGTTATATGATGTTTAGTATATTTTGTCATCATCAAAAAGGGGGAGATTGATGACCAAACTTTCCCCATATAAATTAATTCACTTATTTATATATTAAAATTTGATGATTAACAAAATAGTACTAATGAATTTCTTGAGCTTTGAGAACAGGAAATAAAAGAAAAATGAAAGTTCAGGACAATCAGGTAAGTCTCATCTCACATTCTGTCCAAGTCTTTGTATCGACTTCTTCATACTTCACATCGACTTCTTTGATAAGCAGAACGATTTCCTCTCTGACCGAAAAGTTCAAAACAAATCGATATCGCAACGATTCTTTAAGACATCGCAACGATTTCTTTAGAACCCGTAACGACTTGACTATCGTAACGATTTCTTTAGACCTCGTAACGATTTCTTTAGAACCCGTAACGACTTGATAGCTGTAACGATTTCTTCAGTTCTTGTAACGATTTCTTTGAAACTCGTAACGACTTGATAGCTGTAACGATTTCTTCAGTTCTCGTAACGATTTCTTTGAAACTCGTAACGACTTGATAGCTGTAACGATTTCTTCAGTTCTCGTAACGATTTCTTTGAAACTCGTAACGACTTGATAGCTGTAACGATTTCTTCAGTTCTCATAACGATTTCATCATTATAATTTGATAATGCTCTGTCATAACGATTTTGTTATCGTATAACGATTTCATAAGTCATCGGGAGTGTTCATATCAACTTTCCTGCTGTATCAGTATAATGTTTTTTTATAGCGTTGAAAAGTCAAAGTCATATCTCGTCTGTTGACTGCTACGCATTAAATGCTCTCTGATCGTATCTCCCATGCATGCAGACAATATCTTCCATTTTTATGCTACTCTGTCTACGTCCTTTTTAGACAGAAAGGAGCTTTGCATATATTGCAATATCTGTTCCATCTGCAACTAACAATCGACGACAGTCCTAGCTGTCCTCTATTTATTGTTGATATGCTCGCAGATATCTGACAAGACTCATCTGTACAACGTTGGATACAAGATACAAGATTCTAAAACATTTTTCTGGCGTGTACTAAAGGATAAAAGACTGAAGATCAGAAGCTTCCTTGGTGACCAGTCTAACGTACACCTGGATGAGAGACAACGGTTCTCTTAACGTTCAAATTTCAAGAAGAAGCTTAAATACAAGACTCAAGACTGAGAAGAGATACACATATAGAAAAGAGACAACATCATTCAAAAAAAGTGCAACACCAATTCTTCTAGTCTTCTGTTTTTCAAGCAAGAGAAAAGCGTCCATTCCAATTGTTTTCCGTAGCTCTTTGCTCTCAGTGTTCATAGAAGAAATTCTTGTGAGAGCCTGTGTAGTCTTTGGAGAGAAACCAGTGTCAAATTCTCTTTCTCTCTTGAGGCTTGTTGCTTCAGCTTGCAGCTGATTAAGCTAGTGTCTGAAGCTTGTTCTTAAACTTCGTTTCTTTGGTTTGTACCCTTCTGGACGAAGGAAGACCTGGTGGTATCCAGGGTGGTTGTTTTCCCTTCAGGTTGAAGGAAGACCAGTTGAGGCTGGGTGTAAGGATCTGTGAGGGGGATAGTACCCTTGTTAGTGAAATCCTGAGGCATTGCTCAGGGACTGGACGTAGGTCTCCTGTGGAGAGGAGTTCCGAACCAGGATAAAAACCCTTGTGTCTTGTGGTTGTGCTTATGTGCGTTTGCTGTCTTATTTTGTCCAACTCTAACGTTTGTTTAAGTTGTTGTGTAATCCTTTTAGTGAACAGGTTTTAATCAAAGATCAAATTTTTAATAACCCATTCACCCCCCTCTGGGCTAGCTAGCTGGGCAACATCTTGTCCATGGGGTTCTCCCTGTCTGCATAGCCCCGTGTGGTGTCCGACGTGCAGGTTCTACGAGTTTTCCGACCGTGGTGTTCTCCGTACCGTTGGTAGTTAGTAGCTTTGCTTCCGCACTTCCGTTCGTAGGAAGATAAATTGCTGTCATTTAATTAGTACATAGTTGACTACCTTTAAGACTCGTAGAGATTGGTAGTCCCTACTGAGCTTCTATGTGAAGCTCACCCTTCCTTTTCCAGGTGAGACTTCTCACAGCAGCAGGGCGCGCGCCGGCGAGGAGATAGGGCGGTAGTCGTGGTCCCCATAGCTAGCAGTGGTTTCCCCCTCCATTGTACATCACCCTCGGGGTATGCCCCTAAGGGACTTGTTCTTCCCCTATCTTTACTTGTACTAGTGTGTGTGTTGGGACTGTACCTAGAGCGATACGCAGTGGTCTTGCTCTTCTTTCTGCTTCCGCGCGTGTGCTCCTAGTTAGCAGTTGACGTTTATTTCCTTTACATATTCTGTTAGACTTATATTATAGCCCTTCTGGGTCCCCGAATCCATGGGCGGCGACTGCGAAAATCGGGTCCTCGGCTTGAGCCGAGGGTCGGGTTATCGGGGTCGTTACAAATACTCACCAATCGGAAGGAATAGTCACCAATCAGAAGAAATAGTCACCAATCGGTAAGATCCATCAATCGATTGGTTTTCTCACCAATCGATAAGTTATTCAGCAATCAATTGGTTTGCTCATCAATCGGAAGGTTGCACATGAATCGATTGCACCAATCAGAACTTGTTAAGTAATCAGAAGGCTTTAACATCAATCAGAAGAAATGTAAACCAATTAGAACAAAGATATAACCAATCGATAGGATACTTAGTTTGGTCAGTAATCAGAAGAGACCTTTTTAAGACCAGTAATCATAATAGCCATTAAATACCAGAATCGATTGAGAATTTATGAACTCTAATTGTAGTAGGATTATGAGAAGACCTTAATATGGGAATTTCAGTTGGGAAAATTAGGAAAAGGGAAGTTAAGTTTTAATTACAGTACGACTCCATCACAATACCAAGTCGTAGGAGAGTATAATTTACTATTTTCCTATTAGGGTTGGTATTAAATAAGATATACTATGGAACTTGCTCTCTATTACTCCCATTAGAGTTGGGATCCATGAGGAGATACACGTATGGAAATACCATACCATAAAACTCCTATTTGGAAACCCCAAAAACTTGGAAATTCACACGACTCTGACCCATAAATATCACTGTAAGACACCTGTGGCAGATCTAAACTCTCTTCTTGGCTGCTGGATGTGAGGAGATCATCCAGAAGCAAGAGGGAGGATCCGGAGGCTGAGATTTAGGAAAGCTCTAAACCCCCTACATCCCTGCTTCATCCTGTAAAACCCTAAATCACAAGGAGACCCAAGGTAGGTGATCTCAGGCTAAACTTAATAAAATCTCTTCCCTCCTGAAAAGTTTTCTCCAGTTAGTGTTCTTCCAATCTTGATTATTTGTTCTGGGAGTACATACGCTTCTAAATCCTCCTTGTTCATCCCACTTTCATGTATCTTGAATCATTATGATCCATCCTACAACCTTAAAATCCTTCTGCCGTAAGTTTCCAACGACTACCTGTAGATAGTCGGGTCTATTGGTTCCTAGAGGACTGTTCCCTATTGCTTAAAGCCTTAGAGTTTTCTTGTTTTGAGTTGTCTTATCGATACTGCATGTTTTTGAGAGACCGTCTTCTACCGCTAAACCCTAAAACTTTCATGTTTATCATTAGGTCTAAGAATCCTTAGAACCCAAGTTCTAAACCAAATCTTGATAATGATAGTCTCAACACTTTGATTGTTCTGTGTTAGCACTTCGACTGTTTAGTTATATAACTTCAACTGTGTAGTTATATAGCTTCGACTGGTTAGTGTTACAACTTCGATTGTTCCTTGTTAACACTTAGATTGTTTTGTGTTAGCACTTCGAATGTTTAGTTATATAACTTCGACCGTTTAGTTATATACCTTTGGCTAGTTAGTGTTACAGCTTTGATTGTTCTTTGTTTACACTTTGATTGTTCAATGTTAGCACTTCGATTATTTAGTTATATAACTTCGACTGTTTAGTTATATAGCTTCAACTGGTTACTATTACAACTTCGATTGTTCCTTGTTAACACTTTGATTGTTATGTGTTAGCACTTCGACTGTTTAGTTATACAACTTTGATTGTTTAGTTATATAGCCTCAACTGGTTAGTGAGATAACTTCGATTGTTTCTTGTTAACACTTCGACTGTTATGTGTTAGCATTTAGATTGATCTTGTTGGAGAGCATAGATTGGTCTGTCATGTATTCCTAAAAAGTTTTTAATAAGTGTAAAAGCATTAATAACAAGATCTATTCTAATGACTTTTAAGTGTCTTGGATTGATCATCTCATCACGTGACTTGGAAACTCTATCATGATGATCTTACTCACCAAGCAAGTAAAGAACCATGTTATGAAAGATGTGAATTCACCCTATCTATTTTTGCTACCGGGCTTAGTTATACTTCATGTTGATAACTGTCTTAAAACCGTTGTTATCATGAGATTTTATCATCTTGACTAGTTACCCTTCTTCCATTAGAATTCATCAAGTTCATGTTTACTATTTGTCCTTATTCTTGAAGTACTTTGGCTATAATGTGTTATGTGTGATTGGCACTATATGGGACTTCGGTCCAAAGTCTAATGTCTGTGTAATTAGGGCCCTGGAGAGGAGTTCCCCAACGTACTAGATAACTACAGAAGTATGGACTTATGATGTTTGGCATGACACTAATATGTGTGCAAAATTTGAAAGTGCCCTTATTTGATTTGATTTGATATGTTTGATTTGTGAAATATGGGTAGTCTTGTTAATTATTCATTCGATATGTTCTGATCCTTGGATTTTTGTTAAATCTATGTTGGTAAGCATCTCCTTGAATCACTGATTTTGCTGTGTTTTCCTATTATACATTTGCTATCTTCAAACTATTCTTCAATGTGTTAATTACTTATACCTTGCCCGCATATGGAGATGTAAATTCTACTAGGTGTAGTTTTGCTCATGCCTATTTGTTAACACTTTCAGGTAGTGAGGCTGAAGATATGAACCATGAAGGGAGCGGGCAAGAGTGAAGGAGAACCAGTAGATGTGAGGTCTTAGAAGGGAATAGAGAGTTATTTTAGATACACTAGTAGTAGTAGTAATTGCATCCTAGTACGTCATGTAGTTTGTATGATTGGGCCCTTCGTGGCTCTGAAGAATAATTGATGTAATGGACTATTGAGTTTTATAAATGTGTTAGTTTAAAATTGTGTGCTCTGTGTGACCGATTGCCTGATTAACTGTCCACACTCTAATTGTTCTGGGTTGGTTGTAGTGACATTTGTTGTGTCCAGTCTTTAATAAGCCCGATTTTGATTCCTTTTTTGAGTTTCTTCTTAGTGATAAAATATTCTTCTTTTGTACACAGATGGAGTATATATGAGAATTCATTTATGCTTTCCTTTCTTTTTAAAATATGATTCTTTTCTAAAATATACTTTGGATTTATAGCACGTCAAAGGATGGAGATGCTTGAAAATTCTTATCCTATTTCTAGAGGGCCATTATCCCAGAGTCAAATTCAAGTAGTCAATTATGTTCATATTTCTTCATATTTTAATAATAGGCACAAAATCATGTGTTTTGTTCATATTTTGAAATTTTATTTAATATTCATGTAATTAATTTGATTCTTTTATATGTGTTCAATGCAGGGAGTGAAAGATATGCAAGGTGTTGGTGCTTTATGAACACATCCAAGGACACGTATAAGATGGCATTCTGAGAATGCCACATGGATAGATGTCCGAACCCCTTTCTGTGATCTTACACAAAGTGATGCACCCGCGATGTTGCATTGGACGTTGGTTGGTAGATATCATATCTGCCCATACTAGGAAAATAACTTTCAATTGGATAGTAAAATGGTTTCCTTTACTGCAGAGGATGTGGCCATAATTCTTGGGTTGTCATTAGGGGTGTAAATGGGCGGGTTTGGACTGGCCCAAATTAAGTCCAACCCAACCCAAGACATATATGGCCCAATCCAAATCCAAACCAAATCCAATAGATCAAAATAAGGAAAACCCATGTTGGCTCGTTGGGGCCCATTCCAGCCCATGATCTCACAAAACCAACTGACAAGTAGCAGCCACGTCCCCCCCGTGAACCAGTCTCTTCCCCAATTCCATCTACACAGGTCTGCCTCCATAAAAGCCTACAACATAAAGTGCCCCTACCAATACCGACCCCCAAGAAAACCAAAAACTTCCTCTTTCATCTGCTCTGCTCTCTCCGTGCCCGTCTCCCTGCTCCCCCCTTCCCCCCACTCCATGCCTCCCCTCTGATGCGCCTGGCTCCGCCGGTCGTCTGAGGGTTCGCCGCATGCGCCCCCCAACAAGGGCCTCAAGAAGAAGGCGATCCGGGCGCTCCCCAGGGTCTCCTTCCGCCTGGGCGCTGCCGACGCATGGGGGCGACTGGCGGAGTGCCCCATCTGCCTCGCCGAGTTCGTGGAGGGCGACGAGATCCGAGTGCTCCCCCGGTGCGGCCACGGCTTCCACGCCACCTGCGTCGACTTGTGGCTAGGGTCCCACTCCTCCTGCCCGTCCAACCGCCAGTTCCCGGTGGTGGGGGCGGGGGTGCCACCCGGGTGCTGTTGGATCCCAGGGAGTTCGTGAGCGTCGAGTTCCCGACATCGGCGCCACCAGGGAGACACCAGAGCATGTCACGGACGCTGATGTGGGACTCGGACGCTGCTGGCTCCTCCTTCACGGTCAGTGTGGAGCCGGCACGGGGGCCCTCCACGTCTGCCAGTTCGACCGGAGCTCCTTCATCTGTGGTGTCCAACCGCCATGTCCACTGGGGCATCAAAGACGAGCTCAAAGAGGTGGAACACCCCTGCAAGTCCCTCCATGATGCCACCATCGTCCGCTCACTCTGCACCTACATGGACACCGATGTCGACCACCACCGTCTTCCCATTCTCGCCTCTCTCGCCGGCGTCCCCGACGGTGCAGCAGGCGTCCTCGCCCCCCGCCGCCGCCCTTCCCCATTCAGCCGCCTTCTCCTCGTTCTCCCCGTCCTCCACCACTTCGGGCGCACCCATCTCCTTCTTCACACTCCCTCCCAGTCCTTCACCCCGTCCTCCTCCTTCCCCCGTCGACCGCCACTACTTCCGGAACAGCCTCCCGCAGCCCTCCGCAGCAGTACAGCACCCCTCCTCCCTCTCTCTTCCCCTACGAAGCTTCTGAACTGATCTAGCACTTTGAGAGCCCAACCATGGCCGTCGTCAGAGCCAACGGTGCTCGACACCGGCGAGGATTGTGGACGGTTCTTCGCTTCCCAGCATCTCCACCTTCGCCCACTTCGCTCTGGATCCGAGAGGTGTTGGAGAGGGGAACGTGAGAGCTATGAAGTGATGGGGGTGGCGTGGAAGTCACCCTAGCAGGTTGGCCCGACGGGCCAACCCGTCCAAGCCCAAAAAGAAACGGGCCTAATGTCTGAGCCATTTTTATGGGCTTGGGCTAACTAGCTAGTATTCAGAAAGCTTTTTTGACTGGTTAACTGAGAAGGTTTATGGGCTGGCCCGGCCCGTTGACACTCCTAGTTGTCATGTATAGGTCATTGAGTTGATCACTAGGGTTTAGGAAGAAGCGGTCCAAACTTCACCAATGATTTGGCTTGACGGTCATCTTCGACCGTAAGAAGGTGAGTTTGTTGATCGGTGAAGTTGTCTAGTCGAATGAGGAGGAGGATGTCCAAGATAGGTTCAACTGTGGATTGTCCTGTTATGCATCTTCCTTTATCCAATGTCGGCACATTCCTACTCGCAACAAATGATCTCCTATCTCAACGACGTAGATTTTGAACCACTCTCATTTATTTATCCCTATATTTTGGTACTGATAACTAAAACGCATGAATATCATGAATATATTTATAAGATTTTCAAAATGTTTATTTACAAGAAATAACATTAATTTCTATCGCTTAAAAGTTTTAACTTTGTTGTCAACAGATCACTTATCTGTGGTCGACAACTTTCTCTTGATTGTCGATACATGTTTTCTGTTCTTGTTGACAGACAACTAAGTGCCACATCGATTGCTGAAGGAAGTCTCTATCGATTAGTGAAGATGTAATATACTGATTATTGCTCAAGTTTCATTCCGATTATGGAAGAAATGCTTGTTCCGAAGGTACCCCTTTCTGAATAAATGAGTAGCCCTCTCCTCTTACATGGCTTGTGATTAAGTCACAATACAACATCCATGCATCACTAACCCATCCTCTCTCTCTCACCATGCACACCCATGCCCATGCACCCTTACCTCTCTTTCTCTCTCTCATCTCTCTCTCTCACTGTCGGCATCCCCTGCACCATCAACTCATCATCTCTCTCTCCTTCTATCACCACCTCATGCACTCATGCCTCTCTCCCACTCTCTCCCTGACCCCTCCTCTCTCTCTCATAGTTGAAGGTAGAAGGAGAGATCCCTCTAGCACTTAGTGCACCTCAACCTCTCTCTCTCTCTCAGTCAAATTGGCACCCTATCTTTCTTCCCCTCTATCACTCTCTCTATCTTTTGCTCTCTCTCTCGCTCTCGCACTACTCTCTCTCTCCCCCTCACTGTCTCTCCTCTCTATTGCACACATCTCTCTCTCTCCTCTCTCTCTCTCTCTCCTCTCTCCTCTCTCTCTCTCTCTCTCTCTCTCTCTCCTCTCTCTCTCTCTCAAATTGGCACCCTATCTTTCTTCCCCTCTATCACTCTCTCTATCTTTTGCTCTCTCTCTCTCTCGCACTACTCTCTCTGTAACGTCGTGTGCTTTTCGGATCCTTATGGATCATGTGTGTAATGGTTGTGAAGGCCATTGTGAGGCCAATGTGGTTTGGACGTGTGGTGTGTGCAGGTGTGGTGCAGGTTGGGTCCTGAAATAAAATAGGACCTGTTGCAGTTGAGTAGGAGTTGGCGGACAGGTGTGGTCGTTGACTCGTTGGCGTCCATATGTGTTGACGTTTACTGTATGAACTTGGCGACAAGGGATATGGACATCTAGCCTTGGCAGTCTGATTGGCGACAGCCATGTTGACGTCAACCTGTGCGACCTGCAGAATATAGGTCTACCCGAGAGCAGTTCTCTCACTCCATTCTCCCTCCCTTGCCCTATTGTCATGCCCTTGCTTCCCCAATGCTTCCAATGGTTGCGAAGGCTAGTTGGAGGATCGTGGAACGAGTGGCGGTGATCAATTGTGCCAAGAAACGTCGGGACATGGTGCAATTGTCGTAGGAGCTCGCGGAGGGTTCGGTGTGAACCGGGAGAATTTATGAGGTTTAAGTGCATCCTGAGGTAGGGAATAATCCCTTTAGTTCCTATAGGTTTGTGATAATACAATTGGAAAGCATGAATCTGCATGATAATTGTGTTTTCGGTTAATGGTATCCATGCGGGGTACATGGTGGTTTGAGCAATTTAAACATGGAAGCATGTTGTTTCGGTTTGATTGGAATGCATGCATGTTAGAGGAAGTGTTTCCTCGTGTTTTCCCGCAGGTTTTAGGGCCGAGGACACTTGTGGAATCGCCTAGGGTTTCTGTGAGAACTGGTAGCCGAGGAGCTTGGCGTCACATCGATGACGCCAGGTTCTTCAGCTGGGAGATTAACGCCAGATACCTTGCCGTTTATATCCCATCGACGGCAGTCATGTTGCCGTCAGCATGCTTTTGGTTTAAATGTTTATATATTGAATTTGTTGATATCGAGCGGTGCAGTGATAATTGTGGTGCACCTAGTGCTCGTGGTTTCTGAGACTAGCGTACTGGGTACGCAGATGGTTGGTTCATTACGTGCTTACGTCGTGTTCACGTGTAGTGGACTACTAGTGCATGCGGTTTGCGTGAGTCTTCACGTGGTTTGTGTGTGACGTGCACGTGGTTTTGTGTACGTGGCGAGTAGTACGACACCTACCGTGGTTACCTCTCCAGTTGGGTGCCCCAAGTTCTTTGTGAGCCAGGCTGTTAGCTCGGGGCTTTGTCCCGGTACTTGTGTTGTACCGTCGAGGTCTGTGTCGTCTAACCGGACACCCTCACTCCTGTGTTTAAGTTGTACGTCTGGCTGAGGGAAAGACGATAGTGGGACAGTGACACTTGTGTTTGTCTTTAGTCACTTGTAGCACGCTCGTAGTTGGGGGTACGGACACCAGTAGTCGACACTGGTCCCCAGCTAGTCCTTCTCCAGTGCCTCACTCTAGAGGGCCCAGGCCAGGGTCTCAGAGGTGCCAGGCATGGGCCTGTGACCGTGTGGTCCGCAGGTGGTGGTGTTTAGTTGGTCTCCACAGTTACTTGACCTTTTCACGTGGAGCGGCAGCTGGACCTTTCGTCCGTGGCTGCGAGACTGAGAGGTAGACCTGTGTTAGCTTGTCCGAGTCAGTCTCTGGTGTCGCGAACCAGTTCACGTGGCTCGTGTTTGGCCGTCTCTACTTTAGCTCGTACACTTGTACTGGTTTGCCGTTTAATTATACAGTTGTTTTCGTAGTCGGCAGACGGTGAGTACTTTTACGCTTTCATATCCTGCTTAGCTGTTCTATAAATTGTTGGTTCTGTTTACTGCTCTTGTACCTGTGGTTTTGGTTTGCTCGGTTTTGGGGGAGTTCCCTACTGAGTCAGTGACTCGCGAGGCTTACCCCTACCCCCACAGGTGAGAGGGAGGAGGAGTTTCTCGACCGTCGTCCAGTTCGGTGCCGAGTCATAGCAGTGCAGGGTCGGTACCATTCCAGCTGTGTAGTAGCAGCTCCAGCAGTGTAGTATAGTTAGTTGTTTACTTCTTCAGTTGTACCTCGGGGTATGCCCCAGGCTCTTGTATTCTTTTCAGTTCTGTGGAAATATGGCTATGTAAACTTGTGAAATATATATGTGAAATGGTGTGTTCCTTTGTGTTTACACGGACTGTGGTTTGGTATCCCTTGCGAGGCTTCGGCCCGTTCGCGGGAGGCGGACTCGGATTAAGTACGTTGTCGGTTTTACGGGCTTGGCCGAGGTGTTCCGTCACAATTGGTATCAGAGCAAGGTCCGTGTTAATATAAGGGAATTAGAAAGATACATAGCCTTATTTCGGTCTTTGTACACTGCTGGTAGGGACCCTGGTTTCTGATAATTTGTTGTTGTGATTTTGTTTGATGTTTTGTTTATGTAGAAATTTTTGAAATGGCTGATAGAAGAGATTGGGGTGGTGGAGGAGATGAACCAGAGGAGAGCACTCAGCGTATGATAGAGAGGATCTGGGAAAGCCTCACTGATATTCGGGCAAGGATGGATCAGCAGGCGCCGGTACCGCCGGTTGCAGTGCCACCTGGGGATGGAGAGACTGTACATGTTGCTCCAGTTCCGCCAGGAGTAGAGGTGCCTTTTGTAGCACCCGTGCCACCACCACTACCAGGGTTATTAGCAAAGGAACCAATGATGCAAGTTGAGAAATTTCTGAGATTGCAGCCGCCTACTTACTCAAGAGGGCCGAATCCAGATACAGCGGAACACTGGGTTCATGAAATTGAGAGGGTCTTTGCGACCATGAGATGTCCGGCAACAGATAAAGTTGTGTTAGCTGCCTATCAGTTGAGAGGTTTTGCATTGGAATGGTGGCGACTGAAGATGCAGACCACCTTTGCAGGCAGGACAGAAGAGGCTATCACTTGGTTGGAATTTCTTGATGTATTTAATGATACATTCTTTTCGATTCAAGTGCAGCAAGTGAAGAGAGAGCAGTTTCGGACACTCCAGCAAGGTAACTCTTCAATTTTAGAGTACCAGATGAGGTTTATGGCGCTTAGCCGATATGCACCTTATGTAGTATCAGATAATAATATGATGGTTGAGTATTTCATTAGAGGTTTGAGAGTGGAGTTGCAGGATGCAATAGTACCTCTCATGTGTAAGACAGTGGAAGAAGCAGCTCAGAGAGCAGCTATGTTGGAGAGGTCTATTCGGACTCGTCAGGTGGGCGAGTCAGGCTCAAGTAGTTTTCGGCTACCACAGCAGTCAGTGGGTGCGAGTAAGGGTAAAGCACCAGCAGGACCTTCTTCATCGGGCTTTGGTAAATGGAGTCAGAAATTGAAGCAAGCATTTAAAGGCAAAGGAAGAGGATGGGGAGGTCGTCAGCAATTCCAGCAAGGTCGAGGTAGGCCTGAGGTGGAGGAGTCGCAGCAGAGTACTGCCAGGCAGCCCATTATTCCACCAGGGTATAGATGTTATAATTGTAATCAGCCGGGGCATTTGATCTGCAATTGCCCCTATCCAAGAGAGTATGGGTATGGAAGAGGTGTGCAGCAGCAGCAGCAGCCTCAGCAGTTTCAGCAGCCACAGGCAGGTCGTGGCAGAGGAGTGCCGCAACAGCGAGGAAGAGGCCGGGTTATGGCTATCACCCGAGCCCAGGCGGAGGCATCGAATATGATAGAAGGTACCTTACCTCTTTATGATTATTCAGCAAGAGTTTTATTTGATTCGGGTGCCTCTCATTCTTTCATTTCCGAAGAATTTCTGGATTGCATGACTCATTCTTTAGAAGAAAAGCCTTGTGAGTTAGTAGTGGAGGTTCCCTCGGGTGAGTTCCTGCTCACTTCGAGCTATATAGATGAAGCTCCCCGTTATGATTGAAGGGAACCAGATGCCGGGTCGGTTATATGCCTTACAGTTGACAAATTATGATATTATTTTGGGTATGATTGGCTTGAGACTTATGGAGCAATGTTAGATTGCAGAAAGAAAAGGATCAGGTTTTGTCATCCTAATGGTGCAATATTTGAATATCAAGGTATGCTTTTTTATACCTCTAAGTTTCTAATTTCTACAATTAGAGCTAGAAAGTTGATAAATGCTGGATGTGTGGCTTATTTAGCCTCGGTAAGTCTGGTAGAAGCTAGTCAGTCAGTGGAAGCAGTTCCCGTGGTTAGGGAATTTGCTGATGTTTTTTCTGAAGATTTGCCTGGTTTAGCTCCACATAGAGAGGTGGACTTTACCATTGAGTTGCTGCCAGGTACCATGCCGATTTCTAAAGCTCCATATCGGATGGCACCAGCAGAACTTAAAGAATTGAAAAAGCAATTAGAAGAGTTGTTGCAGAAAGGGTTTATTAGACCGAGTCATTCCCCGTGGGGAGCGCCGGTATTGTTTGTGAAAAAGAAAGATGGAAGTTTTCGTATGTGTATTGATTATAGAAAATTGAATGATGTGACCATTAAGAATAAGTACCCGTTACCAAGGATAGATGATCTGTTTGATCAGTTGCCATCAGCAAAGGTATTTTCTAAAATTGATTTAAGGTCCGGGTACCATCAGTTGAGAATTAAAGAGGAGGATATAGATAAAACAGCTTTCAGAACCAGATATGATCACTATGAGTTTGTGGTTATGTCATTTGGGCTGACCAATGCTCCTGCAGATTTTATGGATCTGATGAATAGAATCTTTCATCCGTATTTAGACCAATTTATTGTGGTCTTTATTGATGATATTCTGATTTATTCAGCATCTGAAGAGGAGCATGTAGCTCATTTGAGGTTTACCCTGCAATTGTTAAGGGATAATCAGTTGTTTGCCAAATTCAGTAAGTGTGAATTTTGGTTGAAAGAAATTCAGTTTCTGGGTCATGTTATTTCAGCTAAAGGAGTAGCAGTGGACCCAAGTAAAGTGGAAGCAGTGATGAGATGGGAAGTGCCTAAGACAATAACTGAGATTAGAAGTTTTCTGAGATTAGCAGGTTATTATAGGCGCTTCATACAAGATTTTTCTAAGATTGAGGCACCTATGACTAAGTTGACCATGAAAGGTGTGCCTTTTATATGGTCCGATGAATGTCAGAAAAGTTTTATGGAATTAAAGAAAAGACTTACATCAGCACCCATATTGACATTACCGGCAGGAAATGGTGGTTTTGTGGTATATGCTGATGCTTCAAGGAGAGGACTTGGCACAGTGCTTATGCAGCATGGTAAAGTGATAGCTTATGCGTCCAGGCAATTGAAACCAGCAGAGGAAAATTACTCCACTCATGATTTAGAATTGGCAGCAGTTGTGTTTGCCTTGAAAATATGGAGGCATTATCTGTATGGCGAGAGATTTGAGATCTTTACAGATCATAAAAGCTTGAAGTATATCTTCTCGCAGAAGGATTTAAATCTTCGTCAGCGCAGATGGATTGAATATTTGAAAGATTATGATTTCAGTTTGGCTTACCATCCAGGTAAGGGCAATGTTGTAGCAGATGCCTTGAGCAGAAAGGCATATATAAATCTGATGATGATTAAAGAGTGGAAGCTGTATGAAGAGATAGTGGAGAACTCCTTGTATGTGCCCAGTAGTCAGCGATGGGCAGTACTAGCTGCTAGTGCTATAGAGCCGTCCTTGTATTGGCAGATTGTTGAGGCTCAGAAAGCAGATGTAAGTTTAGCTGAGATTGTAAAAATGGAAGGAGTCACCATTGATGATAATTGTGTGGTCAGGCTCAGAGGCAGGTTGTTTGTTCCAGCTGAAAGAGAAGTAAAGCAGCGAGTGTTAGAAGAGGCTCATAAATCCAGGTACACTATCCATCCGGGTAGTACTAAGATGTACCACGATTTGAGAAAGCATTTCTGGTGGCCTCATATGAAAAAGGAAATAGCAGAATTTGTTGCAAGATGTGCTATCTGTCAACAGATTAAAGCAGAACATCAAAAGCCTGGAGGTTTATTGCAACCGTTGCCCATTCCACAGTGGAAATGGGATGATATTGCCATGGACTTTGTGACAGGTTTACCAAGATCGAGTTCCGGGCATAATGGAATTTGGGTATTTGTTGACAGACTGACTAAGGTGTGCAGATTAGTGGCAGTAAGTATGTCTTGGACAGTGGATAGATTAGCAAAGGTTTATGTTGAAAGAATTGTTCCATTGCATGGTATTCCGAAGACTATTGTATCTGACAGAGATCCAAGATTTACTTCTGGTTTTTGGAGAAGTCTGCAGAAAGTAATTGGTATTGAGCTGAGATATAGCTCCGCTTATCATCCCCAGACGGATGGTCAAACAGAAAGGACTATCCAGACAATTGAAGATATGTTGCGGGCTTGTTGTTTAGTTTGGGGAGGTAATTGGGAGCATCATTTGGGAATGGTTGAGTTTGCCTATAATAATAGTTATCATACCAGTCTTGGAATGGCACCGTATGAAGCTTTATATGGAAGACCATGTAGAACCCCATTGAACTGACATGAACTGGGAAAAAGGCAATTAGTGGGTCCTGAATTGATTCAGCAAACCACATAAGTGGTGAAGCTTATTAAAGAAAAATTGCAGGCAACTCAAAGTAGGCAAAAGAGTTATGCAGATAACCGTAGTATTTTGTTTTCTTAAGAGTTTCCCCGAGTAAAGGTATTATGAGATTTGGTAAGACTGGAAAATTGAGCCCAAGGTATGTGGGACCTTTCCAGGTGATTGAGAGAATTGGGGAAACAGCTTATAGATTGGATTTGCCAGCAGATTTTACAGATGTTTATGACATATTTCATGTTTCTATGTTAAGAAAGTGTATTGAAGATCCAGCTCAAATAATTAGTTATCAAGGTGGTGACCTGAGGCCGGATATGACCATGCCAGAGTATCCGGTACAGATCACTGATCGAAAGATAAAGAAGCTGAGAAATAAAGAAATTGAGCTAGTTAAAGTGAAATGGGAAAATAGGTTGGGTGGTGAGGATACCTGGGAGTTAGCCGAGGAGATGGCTAAAGGGTATCCCTATCTGTTTGAATAAGGTTTTGTATTTCTTTTTAGATGATAGTACTTGTAAAAGTGTATATATTTAAGTTGTTTAACTTTAGGTTGTGTTATGAATTTCGAGGTCGAAATTTTCTTTTTAGATGATAGTAATGTAACGTCGCGTGCTTTTCGGATCCTTATGGATCATGTGTGTAATGGTTGTGAAGGCCATTGTGAGACTAATGTGGTTTGGACGTGTGGTGTGTGCAGGTGTGGTGCAGGTTGGGTCCTGAAATAAAATAGGACCTGCTGTAGTTGAGTAGGAGTTGGCGGCCAGGTGTGGTCGTTGACTCGTTGGCATCCATATGTGTTGACGTTTACTGTATGAACTTGGCGACAAGGGATATGGACGTCTAGCCTTGGCGGTATGATTGGCTACAGCCATGTTGAGGTCAACCTGTGCGACCTGCAGAATATAGGTCTACCTGAGAGCAGTTCTCTCACTCCATTCTCCCTCTCCCTTGCCCTATTGTCATGCCCTTGCTTCCCCAATGCTTCCAATGGTTGCGGAAGGCTAGTTGGAGGATCGTGGAACGAGCTGCGGTGATCAATTGTGCCAGGAAACGCCGAGACGTGGTGCAATTTCCGTAGGAGCTCGCGGAGGGTTCGGTGTGAACCGGGAGAATTTATGAGGTTTAAGCGCGTCCTGAGGTAGGGAATGATCCCTTTAGTTCCTATAGGTTGTGATAATACAATTGGAAAGCATGAATCTGCATGATAATTGTGTTTTCAGGTAATGGTATCCATGCAGGGTACATGGGTGGTTTGAGCAATTTAACAATGGAAGCATGTTGTTTCGGTTTGATTGGAATGCATGCATGTTAGAGGAAGTGTTTCCTTGTGTTTTCCCGCAGGTTTTAGGGCCAAGGACACTTGTGGAATCAGCCTAGGGTTTCTGTGAGAACTGGTAGCCGAGGAGCTTGGCGTCAACATCGATTGACGCCAGGTTCTTCAGCTGGGAGATTAACGGCCAGATACCTTGCCGTTTATATCCCATCGACAGCAGTCGATGTTGCTGTCAGCATGCTTTTGGTTTAAATGTTGATATATTGAATATTGTTGATATGGATCGGTGCAGTGATAATTGTGGTGCACCTAGTGCTCGTGGTTTCTGAGACTAGCGTACTGGGTACGCAGATGGTTGGTTCTTTACGTGCTTATGTCGTGTTCACGTGTAGTGGACTACTAGTGCACGCAGTTTGCGTGAGTCTTCACATGGTTTGTGTGTGACGTGCACGTGGTTTTGTGTACGTGGCGAGTAGTACGATGCCTACCGTGGTTACCTCTCCAGTTGGGTGCCCCAAGTTCTTTGTGAGCCAGGCTGTTAGATCGGGGCTTTGTCCCGGTATTGTGTTGTACCGTCGAGGTCTGTGTCGTCTGACCTGGACACCCTCACTCCTGTGTTTAAGTTGTACGTCTGGCTGAGGGAAAGACGATAGTGGGACAGTGACACTTGTGTTTGTCTATAGTCACTTGTAGCACGCTCGTAGTTGGGGGTACGGACACCAGTAGTCGACACTGGTCCCCAGCTAGTCCTTCTCCAGTGCCTCACTCTAGAGGGCCCAGGCCAGGGTCTCCAGAGGTGCCAGGTATGGGCCTGTGACCGTGTGGTCCGCAGGTGGTGGTGTTTAGTTGGTCTCCACAGTTACTTGACCTTTTCACGTGGAGTGGCAGCTGGACCTTTCGTCCGTGGCTGCGAGACTGAGAGGTAGACCTGTGTTAGCTTGTCCAAGTCAGTCTCTGGTGTCGCGAACCAGTTCACGTGGCTCGTGTTTGGCTGTCTCTACTTTAGCTCGTACGCTTGTACTGGTTTGCCGTTTAATTATTACAGTTGTTTTCGTAGTCGGCAGACGGTGAGTACTTTTACAGCTTTCATATCCTGCTTAGCTGTTCTATAAATTGTTGGTTCTGTTTACTGCTCTTGTACCTGTGGTTTTGGTTTGCTCGATTTTGGGGGAGTTCCCTACTGAGCCAGTGACTCGCGAGGCTCACCCCTACCCCCCACAGGTGAGAGCGAGGAGGACGTTTCTCGACCGTCGTCCAGTTCGGTGCCGCGTCGTAGCGGTGCAGGGTCGGTACCTCCAGCTGTGTAGTAGCAGCTCCAGCAGTGTAGTATAGTTGGTTGTTTACTTTCTTCAGTTGTACCTCGGGGTATGCCCCAGGCTTTTGTACTTCTTTTCAGTTCTGTGGAAATATGGCTATGTAAACTTGTGAAATATATATGTGAAATGGTGTGTTCCTTTGTGTTTACACGGACTGTGGTTTGGTATCCCCTGCGAGGCTTCGGCCCGTTCGCGGGAGGCAGACTCGGATCAAGTACGTTATTGGTTTAACGGGCTTGGCCGAGGTGTTCCGCCACACTCTCTCTCCCCCTCACTGTCTCTCTCTCTATTGCACACACACACACACACACACACACTCTCTCTCTCTCTCTCTCACTCACTCACTATCTCTCTCCTATGTGGGTGCCAACAGGAGGCGATGGTTGAGGCCACCTAGCCGTAGGTGACCACTACTACCACACCTGGGAGGCTGACAACAGACATAAGAGCATGTAGCATCGCACATGTGGACACTATTGCTACTCTCTCTCTCTCTCTTGTGCACCTCTTTCTCAATTTCTCTCTTTCTCTCATAGCTGACTCCTCTCTCTCTCACTCTCTCAATTTCTCTCTTTCAGGGTGAAGAATTATAAAGGGAGGCTGATGTGGCATAAATAAAAGATTTTTTTTTGCACACATAGCAAAACCAAGTATATTTTTTGTAAATATATTAGAATGAGATATATTGAATAAATATTTATTATAGAAGATTATTTTAAAAAGATTCTCTAAAAAAAAAAGAAAAATTTCATGCATACTCTTAGAATACATTGTATTCGTGAATTTACCTGCAATCAACATATTAGATTTCACACACCTGAAATAAAAAAAACCATTGTTATATCTATGTGGTTAATTTATCATCAAAATTTTGGGAATATTATGTTATCATCTAACTGAATGGTTAAATCATACTTAAATTTACCAAAATATTTCTATCAAGAAAAGAGAGGATTACAAAGAGAGAATGAAGAGAGAGAGAGGGTGGAGGGGAAGAGAGAAAGGGTGACTCTTTCGACTTTGAAAGTGAGCAAGAAGAGAGAGAGAGAGATAGATAGAGAGAGCATTAGAGGGAGAGAGAAGGGGGAGCCAGAGGGGGGAGCCAGAGGGGGGAGAGAGAAGATATATATATAGAGAGAGAGAGCGCGCATAAGAGCTTCTTGTTGTTTTAATTCTTGGGTGTTTTGTTCGAGATAATGGACTTACTCTTGTCCATGTCCATCTTCACCTCGGCCATTGGTATCTCCCACGAGAAGGCTAAGGCATAGAAGTGGATGAAGGCTTGGGTCAATAGGCATGACATCAACAAGGGCCAGGGCACCCAAGTCGCTCTCGCCGTTGTAGAGCAACAGCAGGAGGAGGAGCTACGAGCACAACATCAATTGCAAAGGGGGGCTTTGGTGAGTTTGATGGGCTCAACTGCTTCAAGACCCTCATCTTGCATTGGTGCACGCACCGAGTGCCCTCTTGGGCGTCGTTGGTTTAAATATCTTCGTTACAGGCAGATCTCTAACAATTGGAGGGAGATATAGAGAGAATAGTAGGGAGAGGGAAGGCAATGTTGGAGGGGCTTCCCCCTCCGCTCTAATGTGAGAGAGAAGAGAGAGAGCAAGTGTCGGAAGGGGAGAGAAGGTGGCTTCAAGAGTTAAGAGAGCCAAAGAGAGAGAGAGAGAGCTAGCTAGAGTAAGAGAAAGAGTTGAAGGTAAAGAGAAGGTAGAGAGCGTTTGAGGGAGGGAGAAGGTAGTGTTGTAGGGGCCTCCTCTTTTGGCTCTAATAGTGAGACAGAAGAGAGAGAGAGAGGTGGGAGGGGGAGAGAGAGAGAGGGGCAAGTGGGAGAGATTTAAAAAATAATTTTTTAAAGAGTTATTGTGGTGGCCAAATCTGGCCACCTAGGCCCATGATGGTCCGTTACGGCCCTCTCATGTCCTGTCAAAGGACGTGGCCCCATTTCAAGGTGCCACGCCCTCATCAGGGTAGTTCAGAGGCCTCCAAGGCGTAACCCCCATGATCGGGCTTCGCCAAGCTCCTTAGCAGCTATTTCCGAACAGGTCACCGGTCCTTTTGCACCGAGCAATTACAGATGCTACCGAACAACACGTTCGATCTCCCACGTGGGTCATCTGCTCGGTAACCATGCCCAGAGGTCGCCGAACAGGCCTTTGTGTCCGCACGACGGTTATAACCATCGCGGGCCACGCACCCCACCATCAAGAGGCGCGTTAACTGCCTGGCATCCCAACGGACATCTGAGCGCATAACTCCTCCCGTTATGCGCGCCCGTCAAGGTGCCTTTCCAGGCACGATCTATCAACGTTACGCACGCCTGCCTTAGCACCTATGCCTATAAAAGTACATGTACAAGACCATGCACTGGTACATTCTCTCTCACGCGAACACACCCTTACACTCAAAAATCCCCTGCCTTGCAAGCCTCATACTGACTTAGGCATCGGAGGGTTTTCCCCGGTCTTCACCGGGCCCCTGATCTTTTCTGGTAATTGCAGGATGCTTCGTCCACTTCCGGTGACCGTCATCTCCCTTACACAAGTGTTAGGCCTGATCCGCTCCGGCTCAACAAGGAAAAGGTCTTCACACTTTTGGCGCCGTTTGTGGGAACGACGTAGCCATGGCTCGTGGACGAACCTCTTACCAGAACGTTGGGAGTAGGGCGACGAGATCCCGCCAGTCACGAGCGGACTCTCGCCGGCGATCCTCTCCCATCGACGTCAACATCGCCCCTACTGGCGCCAACAATGACATCCCTGCACCAGCGATTGCCGCGCAGGCAACTGCCCTGGAAATGGCCGAACTCCGGGGGCAGATGCAGCAGTTAACGGGTGTCTATCTCGCCCTGCAAGCTCAGTTGGTTGGACCACCAGCCCCGACGGCTTCTCTGCCACGTGAGCGACAGGTGGAATCGTCGCACCGGTGATCTCATGTCCTTCCGGCGCCTCTGGACGAGCAGGCAGACTCACCGCACCGTTCGCGCCGAGCCCCGTCCGAGGAGAGGGCACCGGAGCGCCGAGGGCATTCGCCCCGTCGCTCTGCAGCCGCTCCTCGTCCGCCGCGCTCGGTTGTGGCTGCAAACTCCCACGGGTCCGCTCGAGTGGGCTCCGCCAATTCTGAGCAGGAGCTCGCCAGGCGCCTACGGCGCGTTGTCGACCTGGAACGCCGCGTGGACGCGATGATCCAGCGCGCGGAGGGGAAGGCTCCGGCGGAGGATGACCTGGACTTTCGCTCCCCTTTCAGCAGGGAGATCCTGGAAGCTCGGGTCTCTCCCAAGCTCCCTCTGCCCACCATCGCGCCCTATGATGGCACCACCGATCCGGCCGACCACATCCACGGCTTTGAGTCGCACATGGTGTTCCACGGAGCATCAGACGCGGCCAAGTGCAGGGCTTTCCCTGCGACCCTCAAGGAGACTGCCAGAGCCTGGTTCGAGACCCTTCCGGCGGGCTCTATCTCCTCCTTCCACCAACTGAAGAAGTCCTTTCGGGACAACTTCCTTGGTGGGAGGTCACAGCCGCGAACGGCGGCTTCCCTCCTGGCCGTACGCCAGAAGAAAGGCGAAGCGCTCTGGGACTTTATCAAAAGGTTCCGAACAGAGGCGCTTCGCATCTCGCGCCTAGACGTCCCTCTGGCAGCCAGTGCCCTCATCCAGGGCACTCGCGACGGCTTCTTGCAGAGGACCCTCGGCGTCCAGCAGCCCACCACCCTCGCCGAGCTACTTTCCATCGCGCAACGCCATGCGGCTTGCGAGGAGAGTTTAGCAGCGGGTAGGGTGGAGCAGGGGGAGCAGTCGGACAAGAAGAGGCCTTCCGACAACGGCTCCGACCGTGATCGGAAGAAAGGACAGTGCAACGGCGACTCTCCGCGCCGTCCGCGCCCCTTCACCAACTACACACCCCTTACCGTGGCACCCGAACAGATCCTGGCGGAGATCAGGAACGAAGCATATGTTTGGTGGCCACAGAGGATGCGCTCCGATCCCCGGAGGCGTGACCAAAACAAGTACTGTCGCTTTCATCGCGACCACGGCCACGACACCTCCGAGTGCCGCCAGCTTAAGGACAAGATTGAAGACCTTATCAAGTGCGGCTACCTTGGGCGGTTCGTGCGCCGGAATGAAGACCGCCCCAGACGCCGAGAGCGGATTCCCGAGCAGCCGATCAACAACGAGCCAAACGGGCAGGAGATCAATGTGATCGCGGGAGGCTTCAGCGCAGGCGGAGAAAGCACTCGAAGCCGACGTGATTATGCAAGGCGAGTGCACGTTGTGGATAGGCCTTCGGCACCTCGGTCGACTCCATATCCCACCAGTCCTGCACGCGCACCACCCGAGGAGGTTATCACCTTCTCGGACGAAGACCTTGTAGGGGTTACGACCCCACACGCTGATGCGCTGGTCATTTCGGCCAGCATCAATCGTTGTAATGTGCGCCGGATTTTGGTGGATAATGAAAGTGCCCCCGATGTCTTGGCTTATGATTGTTTTGCCCTCATGGGCCTAAAAACCGATCAACTCGCCCCCGTAAACTCGCCTCTATTCGGCTTTTCGGGAGTTTCGGTGCAACCCATGGGAAGAGTTCGCCTCCCGATCACTTTAGGGACGGCTCCAAGGATCGTGACCAAGGTGGTTGACTTCTTGGTCATCAACAATATGCCTGGATACAACGCCATCCTCGGCAGAGGTCTGATCGGGCGCATCAAAGCGGTACCTTCGTCACTCCATCAGAAGATGAAGTTTCCGACCCCGAGCGACGTCGGCGAAGTGCTCGGGTGTCAGCGCGAGTCTCGCCGTTGCTATGTCCTTTCTTTAAGGGACAAGAAACCACTCGCAGATCCGGCCCCGCCAATGTTCGATCAACCCTCCACCAGCCGAGGAACGCCTGCTGAAGATTTAATTCCAGTCCAGGTAGACGACGACCTCGAGCACGTCTTGTACATTGGCGCTTTGCTGGCAGAGGCCGAGCAGCAACGCTACATAGCCTTTCTGCTGGCCAATTTGGACGTGTTCGCCTGGTCTGACGACGAACTTCCAGGTATTCCCCCGGAAGTAATGGTGCATCGCCTCCGTCTGGACCCCCGGGTCCCACCGGTTCAACAGAGGAGGCGACCTGTGAACCGAGAACGGCAGACCGTGATTCAGGACCACGTTGTCAAAAGTCGAACTGTTGGGCTCCTCCGAGAAGCCCAATACCCAAGATGGATCTCCAATGTGGTCCTCGTACGCAAGGCCAATGGTAAATGGCGTGTGTGCATTGACTACAAGGATCTCAACAAAGCGACGCCCAAGGATAAATTTCCCCTGCTGCGCATCGATCAGCTAGTGGACGCTACTTCCGGGCATGAGCTTCTAAGCTTCCTGGACGCCTACTTTGGTTATCACCAGATCAGTATGCATCCCCCGGACCAAGACGCCACGACGTTCGTCACAGACCTAGGCTTATACTGTTTCACCAGGATGCCCTTCGGTCTGAAGAACGCTGGCGCAACTTACCAGCGATTGGTCAACAAAATGTTCGAACAGCAGATCGGGCGCAACATGGAGGTCTACGTCGACGACATGCTGGTCAAGACGCTTCCGAGCATCGACCACATCTCCGACCTCCAGGAAACTTTCGCAACTCTGCGGAAGTACAATATGAAACTCAACCCTGCCAAATGCGTGTTTGGTGTTCGTTCGGGTAAGTTCCTCGGTTTCCTCGTGTCAAATAGAGGAATAGAGGCAAACCTAGAGAAAATCCAAGCCGTCCTTGAGATGAGCAGTCCGAAGACAGTGCGTGACGTCCAGCGCCTTACTAGACGCTTGGCTGCACTGAACATGTTCATGTCCCGAGCAGCAGAAAGAAGTTTCAACTTCTTCAAGTTGCTTCGAGGCCCTAAAAGTGCCTCGAATCAAGAGGGGCAAGTACGGTGGACTGAGGAGTGCGAGTCGCCTTCACCGAGCTGAAGGCGTATTTGGCAGCCCCTCCTATTCTCTCAAAGCCTATGCCCGGGGAACCTTTGTTTGTGTACCTTTCGGTTACCGAACACTCCATCAGCGCAGTTTTGATCAGAGAAGAAGGAGCGGCGCAGCATCCAGTGTATTACATCAGCAGGGTCCTCCAAGAAGCTGAAAGGAGGTACCCTCGAGCAGAAAAACTCGCCCTCGCTCTTGTCACGGCTGCCCGGAAGCTTAGGCCCTATTTTCAGGCCCACTCTGTCACGGTTCTAACCGATCAACCGCTGAAATCCATCCTCCAGCGGCCGGAGGCTTTCGACAGGCTCGTCAAATAGGCAATAGAGCTTGGCGAGTTCGACATCAGCTGTCGACCAAGGACAGCAGTCAAGGCGCAGGCGTTGGCAGACTTCGTCGCGGAATGTACTCTCCCTGCCGAGCAGGATCCACCGTTGGCGGATGAACCCCCATGGGAACTCTATGTCGACAGATCCTCTTGCGTCACAGGGAGCGGAGCTGGCTTGGTCCTCACCTCCCTGGAGGGGTTAGAGTTCCAATACGCCCTCCGATTCCGCTTTCCGGCCTCCAACAACGTGGCTGAGTATGAAGCTTTGCTGTCCGGTATCCGCATGGCTAGGCACCTCGGAGCCCTTCAGCTTAGGGTCTTCAGTGACTCCCAATTGGTTGCCAGCCAAGTGAATGGGCAGTTCGGAGCAAGGGAACCCCGCATGGCTCAATACCTTCAACAAGTCAAGAGCCAAGCAGAGGGCTTCCTATACTTCGAAGTCATACACGTCCCACGGGAGCAGAACGCGCGAGCAGATGCACTTGCCAAGTTGGCATCTTCAGGTGACATCGCCCCTTCCCGCTCCGTGTTTATTGAAGAACTCGCCTTGCCGAGCACTGAAGTAGACGTCGCAGCCGTAGAGACGGGCCCACTAGCTCCGAGCTGGATAGACCCTCTCTTGGTGTACTTACTCCGGGGTGAGCTTCCGCCCGAACAGAGTGAAGCTAGGAAAATCAGGATGCGTTCTCAGCATTTCACCCTTGTAGAAGGCAAGCTATACCGACGGTCCCTTTCGAGACCTCTTCTACGGTGCCTCAGCCCTGAGGAGGCCCTTGCGGCCACCGAAGAAGTCCATGAGGGGCTGTGCGGAAGCCACCTGGGGGGCAGAACGCTAGCGCGCAGCATTATCCGAGCAGGGTTCTGGTGGCCTTCTCTTCAGAAGGATTGCATGTCCTTTGTCAAAAAATGCCTGGAATGCCAAAAGTTTGGGCAGCTCATCAAGCAACCCGCCGAATAGCTTCATAACCTGTTCGAACCGCGCCCTTTTGCCAGATGGGGCATCGACATCCTGGGTCCCTTCCCAGAGGCCCAAGGTCGGAAGAAGTTTCTATTCGTGGCCATCGACTACTTCACCAAGTGGATCGAAGCCGAACCCGTTGCCACGATTACCGAACAGGCCGCCTGGAAGTTTGTCTAGAAGAACCTCCTCTGCAGGTTTGGCGTCCCAAGAGTGGTCACCTCCGACAACGGGAAGCCGTTCGACATCACCTTCTTCAAACAGAAATGTGCCGAGCTCGGAATCTATAACCACTTCACCTCCGTGGCGCATCCCCAGGCCAACGGCTTGGTAGAAAATGCCAACCGAACGCTGCTGCACGGGATCCGCACAAGAGTGGAGGCTGCAAGAGGGTCATGGATTGACGAGCTCCCTAACGTTCTTTGGTGCCACCGAACAACGGCTCGAGTAGCCACGGGAGAAACACCCTTCCACTTGGCTTACGGCTCAGAAGCCGTTGTGCCTCTGGAAGTAGCTCTTCCCACCATTCGAACAACCCACTTCGATGAAGCCGCCAACAATCGCGCTCTTTGGGAAAACTTGGATATGCTTGGCGAACGTCAAAACGACGCCAACATTCGCCTCGTTTCTTATCAGCAACGGCTTGCACAATATTATAATGCGCGAGTTCGGGAAAGGCAGTTTAATGTGGGAGATTTGGTTCTGCGCCGCTGTTCGACTTCGGATCCCCGAAGAGCAGTCGGCAAACTTGCCATCAAATGGGAAGGACCTTATCAGGTCACCCATGTCCTTGGGAAAGGCTCATATAAGCTAACTACCCCTAGTGGCGAAGCCATACCCAGGACTTGACACGTGTCCAACCTTAAGGCTTATTATCTATGAAAGCCTTTGATCGGCATCCTACTTCTCTTCTCCCTGTTCCTATGGTGTGCCTAGAACTGGGTCTGAAACTATCCATACTTCGGGGTTCTTTAACTCAAGATGGATATATGGACCCTTCAGGTCAGATAAGCGTTAAGCATTCACCCCCGATTAAGAACCTACCCGGTTCAATGGACCTGCGCGGTACATGCAACGCTAATAAACCAACGAGCTCTGGTTCGAAAAGGAACACTAGCAGAAGGGAGGAGATAGAAAAAGAGAAGCCATAGTCAAATGATGGAAAGAGAAATCTTCATTCACAGATTTTTTCTTACAAGCGGGTCCCCTGGACCACGGTTACAAAAAGCAAATACAGGAAGGGCATGGAGCGGGGAGACTAAGGAGCCTGTTCGGAAGGGCCAGCATCTTCACCCGAAGAAGGCATTCGCCCAGATTGGAATTGTGCGAAGCGCACACCATCCAAACGGGCGTCATTGGTGCGACGCCGGCACTCCCGAACAGCGGCCTCAAAGGCCTCCCGGGCACGTTCAACCCAAGATAGCCGCTCCCCGAGATCCTTCCCAGCGTTAAGGCCCACTCTGTAGCAGCGGGCCCCATACTGCTCCAGATCTTCTTTATAGTCTGGCCCGGCCTTGTATTCTGCAACGGCACGGACCCCCGCATCTTCTACAACCTTGGCAAGGGCGTCCTTCTCGGCCCGTGCCAAGGCAGCATCCAGCTCCGAAGCTTGGAGGGTGGCTTTGAGGTTTTTCACCTCCTCCTCCAATGCCACCTCGCGAGCCTTATGTCTCGCTGTGAGGTCCTCGCAGAAAGCCGTCTGCGCCTCACAGAGATACTTTTGTTTCTGGCCCCGAGCAGCCAGGGCCTTGAGGATACCCAACGACTTGGATATCCCGTCCGCAAGAACCTCCAGGTCGACGTCGCTCATGCCGTCATCCTCCTGGCCCTCCGGATGGTAGCCTTCCATTGTTCCCTCCAGAGTCTGCTCGAGGGGAAGATCCAGGCACCTCTCTAGCTGGTCGAGATGGGAGGCGGTGGGGCTCGCGGGCAACTCCCTTGGTGCGTTTTCTATACGGCGAAGTGTCGCCTCCAACGCCGCCACTGAGGGAGCCTCAGGAAGCCTCTTCAGTAGCACTTCTTTAAGTGGCATTCGGTCGTCATCGGACTCCTCAGCCCGAACACCGCCACCAATTTCCACTGCCTCCCCCCCGGCACCATCAGCTACCTTGGTGGTTGCATTGACATTGGCAATCACCTCGGTGGGGGGCATGGGGGGCAGGGCGCCCCCAGTTGTGGTAGCGATCTCCTCAGCGGCCCCTGTCGTTACGGCCGCTTCCTCAGTGGCCCTTGCGGCAGGAACCACTTCCTGTCCTCTGGATAGGGTCGCGTGTGGCACCGGAGCCACCTCGTTGCTCGCCAGCATCTCACCAATGGCGGAAGCCTCCGTCGCACCAGCATCTTCGTCGGTTCTGGCGTTCTTCGGAGCGAAGATCCCCTCAACCTCATCAGCAACGGCGGTTGCTGTGGCGACCATCCCTGGCGCTTCGACGATCGGAGGGTTTTCCTCCCCCTGAGCAGAGGACGCCGCAACTCCTCCGCTCCTCCAGGTAGAAACTTCTGCAGTATTGCTGGTGGCACCGTGCTCGACACCACCAGTGTTGGAAGCGTCCGAGAGCTCCCTATCCCTCGAGCAGGTGGAGCCCCTTGCCTCTTCTCTGGTAGGGCTTTCCGACCCATCGCTCACCACGACGAGTCCCAGTTTGGTCGCCATCCTCTGCGCGACCTCCGGACGTACCACGGGGGACATCCGCGGTGCTTCCTGTTCGGCCGACTCCACGGCCTTATGCTTCTTGCGCAGCAGCAACTGCGCCTCTTCAACTTCCTCTTCAGACCCCTCCTCGCTGTGTTGAGGGGCAACTTGGACCATCCTTTTCTTTTTCCGAGCGCGGAGCTAGTTTGTGTCCTCCGCGCCCTCGTCAAGCAGCATCGGCCTCTTCTTCATAGAAGCCGAAGGGCAAGCCGTCCTGTCGCCCTCCTCGAGCGGAGTCTGAGCTCCCACCGAAACCACCTTCATGGTGGCCTTCTTTTTCAGGCGAATCTTTCCGGGCCCCTTCTCAGGGACCCGTGCCTTTTCTGGACGCTCCTTGGTGGACGGAGGAGCCACAAGCGCCGTTGTTACCGCGGCACCAATCCTCACAGCAGAGGGAACCCGAACAACAGCCGCAACGTCATCATCCTCGTACACCATATGAGCCAAAACAGGGATTTGTTCAGCGAAATCCTCGTTCGCCTCCAAATCCCTCCCAGCCTCCAACTCCGCAGCAGCTGCACACAAAAAAGAGAGAAGAAGAGGAAGAGTCAGAGTAGGGTCGCCAAACCGACAGGTAAACGACCAAAGTCCGCATACTTACTCCATGGTTTGCTCAGGCCATGCTTGACAAGCGAGAATTCGGTCACATAGCCTTCCCCATTTCTAACACCTGCTCGGAGAAGACTATCTGAGGCCCTTGCCTCATCTTGGATCAGCTTCGGAAAGTTGTCCTTCCGTGCCGAGCGGACGACAGTGGGGAATCCCCACTCTGCACCATTCCAGTGGCGCACGAAGAACAACCTGTCCATCCAACCATTGTTGTTGGAATATTTGTTGGACAGTTGTATGTGCATCCTATCTGTTCGGTGCTTGGCGTAGTAGATATCCGCTCCTGACGGCCGAGAAGCAGAAAGCTTGAAGTGAGCTCGGAATACATCCGCCGAGCCCCGGATCTCCTTGATCTTACAGATGACACCGAAGATACTGATGTACCTCCATGTGTTGGGCTTCAGCTGTATCAGCGAGACGCCCCAGCAGTTTAGAAGCGCCTTCGCCACCTCCGGCAACGGTAGCCGGAATCCTGCCTCCAGGTGATCTACGGAGAGGGGGAAACAACCTGGTTTGTTCACCAGGAACGATTCCCCTTCCTTCGCATCAATGATCTCGTACTCGTCACCGATCCGAAAGCGCTCACGAAGCCCACTGTAATTGCGGCATCGTGGCCCGCTAGACGCCGCAACGGTGACCCCGCTCGCTCCGGCAATCGCGACCGCCTTCCCTTTTCCTGCCATCGTTGTACAACGTGGAGGAGAACAACGAACAGGAGGAAGCGCGAGGAAGAAGACGATCAAAAACCTAAGGGAGGCACGAAAGCTCTCGAGCGAAGAAGGAAGAAAGCTTGAGAGGCAAGAAAGCTTGATGACTGACCGCTGGAAGGGTTTTCGAAGGTGTGGCTCCCGCCTTCGCCCCCTCCTTTCTTTATAAAGAAGGAGGGGCGCGGAATTCGAAGCAGGTCCCAAAAACGCCTCTCCTTTCAGTTTTCGAAAACTCCTCCTCGATCGCACCGCTGGCGGCCGTTCGAACGCAAGATGCGACGCTTCTGGCTCGACACGACCTCGCACCCATCATGGTGGGTTAGCCGTTCGACAGGGCTCCAAGCGACGACACCACATGGCTCCCTGCAACGGGCCATCGCATTAAATGTGGAAGCGATGCCCTCGAAGTGCTCGTGTCACCGAGCCACTCGAGAGCGTGGGGGGCAAGTGTGGTGGCCAAATCTGGCCACCTAGGCCCATGATGGCCCGTTACGGCCCTCTCATGTCCTGTCAACGGACGTGGCCCCATTTCAAGGTGCCACGCCCTCATCAGGACAGTTCAGAGGCCTCCAAGGTGTAACCCCCATGATCGGGCTTCGCCAAGCTCCTCAGCAGCATATTTTCGAACAGGTCACCGGTCCTTTTGCACCGAGCAATTACAGATGCTACCGAACAGCACGTTCGATCTCCCACGTGGGCCATCTGCTCGGTAACCATGTCCAGAGGTCGCCGAACAGGCCTTTGTGTCCGCACGACGGTTATAACCGTCGCGGGCCACGCACCCCACCATCAAGAGGCGCGTTAACTGCCTGGCATCCCAACGGACATCTGAGCGCATAACTCCTCCCGTTATGCACGCCCGTCAAGACACCTTTCCAGGCACGATCTATCAACGTTATGCACGCCTACCTTAGCACCTATGACTATAAAAGTACAGGTACAGAACCATGCACTGGTACGTTCTCTCTCACGCGAACACACCCTTACACTCAAAAATCCCCTGCCTTGCAAGCCTCATACTGACTTAGGCATCAGAGGGTTTTCTCCGGTCTTCACCGGGTCCCCCTGATCTTTTCTGGTAATTGCAGGATCCTTCGTCCGCTTCCGGCGACCGTCATCTCCCTTACACAAGTGTTAGGCTTGATCCGCTCTGGCCCAACAAGGAAAATGTCTTCACACGTTATGAAGTTAATTAGTTATTTTGCTCTCTTAACTTAATTATAAATGGGTTGAATGAATGGAATCATATGGTATGGGGGTATACATAATAGAACACATGAAATATAGGGTATGGAATTTAATATGTAATTTTGGTGGGTAAGTTTAAGAATATGATATATTTTAGAGACATCAATGTAATTTTCCTAAATAAAATCCCGCTGCACCCAGCCGCAAGCCGTGTGCGGTGGCCGCGGCACCTCCTCCACCGGAACACCTCACGCACATTTCTCTCCACTTTTATCCCCGAAGATTCGAGCAGCTCGCCTCACTTTTACACACGGATCCTCCAAAAGCTGGTCCTATCGTCCCTGTTTCCTGTCCACGTCTCCAGCAGTCCCGCCTCAAAAGGACCATCCCTGCACGAACGCGCCAAAAAAGGAAAAGGATTTGCAGCTAAAAGATGTCGCCCCTTCACTCCTCTCCTCTCCTGCCACACCACCCCGACACCCTCGCGATCTCCCCTCTCTCCGCAACAGCTCGTTGGTCGTCCCGAAACCCTAGAACCCGTCGATTCCTCCACTTCTTCCCTCTCTTTCTCTCTCTCTCATGATCAAATTCTCCGCTTAAGAGTTAAGATTCCAACCCCGTTGATGGCCCTCTGCCATCTCCGGAACCCGCTGCTGTTCACTTCGAGGGAGCTGCAGCCCGTCCCCTCCGTCTCTAGGTTGGCAGAAGAGCGTCTCAGATGGGACGCCCAACGCAGCCCCTCTTGCAGGGTCCTTCTGCTCGAGTGTTCTGCGAAGAAGTCCAGGTTCTTCTTCGTTTCTTTTGACTGCTTTGGCAGCACTCTTGTTGTACTGGAGTTGTCTATGGCTTTTGCTTTCAATGGCCCATGCTCGGTGCACTGTCTTGGAAAAAATCTTTTTTTCCCCTCTGCTCTTTATTTATGCGTCAGTTCTTCGGTGGGGTTAATGCAGGGGTAGTCGGAAGCCGAAGACTACCAGAAGCAATACCGATCTCTGCAATGAGCTCCGCCACTTCGTATTTGCAATGGGTCTTCCGGAGAACCACGTGCCCTCCACGAAGGAGCTCTTGGAACACGGGAGGTGGGTCGCGTTGCAACGTGATCCTGTACCTCTTTGCTCGTCAGTCTCCGCTACAGAGGTTTTGCTTTGCTTTTAATTGTTAACCACAATGGATAACACGAATCGTTCATGGAGGTCAACTCAAAATTCGCAGCTAGCGTCTGGAAGAGCTACTAAACATTTTGCTCCTTGTACTCTATTTAGGTCACTTTTTCATTTTTTTTTTGGGTCCGCGTTTCTTCCAGGAAATGTACAATTTTAATGTGGAAGGCTGCTTTGTGGAGATTACCTACACATGGTAGAGTCCATTCCTTTATCACAAATCTGAGAACTAACTGCATTCTCCATGGTATTCCGATGAATCTAATGTGCATCCCTTCTGGAGATGTGGCATTTGGCTTGTCCTGAGGAAAGTTTTATTCTGAAACATGAGGCTTCATTGTAGAGGATCTGGCAATATTGGTGACTAATTCAAACGATGGGGAGTCGTTTTCCTGGGCATGGTGGCAAGTTTGAGTGGCACTGCAACATTCTTTTGTGCATTTTCTACTCTTTTGTTCGTGAAGGGGTCTAGTGTTGTAAGGAGAAGATCCAGCCTTCACGATTTTGTCAGTTTTTATTTTGATGAGATTGACTGGAAGTCACTTTCAAAGAGAAGGCATTTTTCTAATTGGTCATCCTAAGTCAGCTTTCTTTCATTTTACTGGAATAGAAGAAACAACCTACAATTTTTTTTTTCTTCCCGCAACAAAAGCAGCTCTCTTCTCTTGCATGACCCAGATCAGACCAAATGGACTTCAAAAGATGCATATGGTTCTAGGAATTTATCTTTATGAACTATAATGATTACAGCAAAGAACAAAACGAAACAACAGAAAACTGAAGAGAGATATGGTATATGCCTCAGTTTAGTACCTGATTTCTGGATTCAAAAGTCATTACCTTGTCCTAGAATAATCCTACTTGTTTTGCCCTGGGCAATTCTTGATATTGCCACTATAAGTCACTTTATTGCTACTCTGACCAAATTCCAGTCCGCTATTTCCTGGTTTCATGCTCCTTTCCATTTCATTTCTCTGTGGTCCAGCTTGTTTGAATGCCACTCTGTTTGGAACTTGGCAAAATCCTTTTAGGCAGATGCTATAATTGGAAATTCCATTTTTTATTATATTTTTCATGCCTAACTTAAGACTTTAATTTCTTTCATCTTTTTGGAACCACAAATTTCTGTTTATTATGAACTTTAGCTTCTTACTTTAGAAAAATGCATATGACATTTTTTCATGTTCTTGGATGCTTGGCACTGCAGATTGTTATCTCAATGAGCTTGAAATGAGGTAAAATTTATACCGTGAAACTTCCTTTTTTTGACTTGAGTTTTCTTCTTGTTTTCCATAGGAAGGACTTGGCATATATTGTGAGGCGGAAAGGGCATAAGGAAATCACTAAGCTTCTCATGAATTCAACAACTGGAGACTCCACAACAGAGAAACAAGTGGAAAATGACTGTCATTTTGGCAAAGTTTCAACTGAAGAATCTATAGGTTTGTGAACTTCCCGCTTATTTCCTTTGCAGCTACTTTTTAATGTATGATTCTGATAGTCTTTTTAATAGTTTCATTCAATTGCAGATGTTCCAGAGACTCGAAACATATATGATGTGGAAGCAGGTGGTGCTTTCTTGCCAATTTGTTCATCCATGGAACAATCTAGTGACAATTGTCCTTTACTTTTCAGTCTTTCCTTCAAATTTATAATTCTTTGGAATCTTCAACAGAATCTTCACATGAAGGGACAACAAGCTGTAGACAGAGTAGTGAGGTGAAAATAGCTGGAGGTATAGACTTTAAGTTTGTCCTTTTTCTTTCCTTGCGGTAGCCTATTTATTATAGGCTATAACCAATATATCTTAGTGTTGGCACTAGAAATATTCAACCCAAAGAACCCACAAAAAACCCCAAACCTCCAGAAAAAGCCAAAACCTCAAAAATCCCCAATTTCCTAAAGCCCAAAACTCCAAAATATTCAAAACCCAAAATTCTCAGAAAATACCTATTTCTGAAAATTCCCAGAAACTCCACAAAACTCAACCCCCCCCCCCCCCCAAAATTCCCTGAAATTCCCGAAACCCCCAAATTCCCTGAAATTCAAAAAAATCCCCAAAACCCCAAAATTCCCTGAAATTCCAAAAATCCTCCAAAAAAATCCCACAAAAAACCCAAAAATGCCCAAAATCCCCCAAATGGGTACTTCCGGTTGGAACCCCAACCGGAGGTGGGTGCCTCCAGTTGGAGCTCCAACCGGAGCCCCCTTCCAACCGGAGGGGGGTACCTTCGGTACCTCCAACTGGACGTACCCCCCCTCCTCCGGTCTCACCCCCAACCAGAGGGGGGGTCTCCTCCTCCTCTACAAACCCCCCCAAATCGGAGGGGGGGTACCTCCGGTACCCCCTCCAACCGAAGGGACCCCCCCTCCGTTCCCTCTTCACCCCCCCAACCAGAGGGGAGGGGGGGGTGCCTCCAGTTCCCCCGTCCTCTCTCTAAACTGGAGGTTGGGGGGGGGGGGTGCTCCGGTTGCACCCCCAATTGGAGGGGGGGTACCTCTGATACCCCCTTCAAACTGGAGGTACCCACCTTTGGTAACCCCCCCCTCCAAGGGGGGGTACCTCCGGTCCCCATCCTCTTCACCTCCCTCACTTCTTTAAAAGGAGGGGGGGTGTTAGCTTGGAGGGAGTCTTGGACCCTCTCTCCTTCTCTTGGAAGGCCTTTCGCCCCCCCATCTCTAAGGGGTTTTTGGACTCTCTCCCCCTTGGCCCCCCTTGTGAAGCTCTCCACCCTTGGGGCTTTTTGCCCATCTCCAAGAGGGTGCCTCCTATCCAAACACCCAACCAGAGGCACCCCACCTCCGGTCTACCAAACATCCATCCGGAGGCACCCACCTCCGGTTCAAACCCAACCGGAGGCACCCCACCTCCAGTTCACTAAACATCCAACCGGAGGCACCCACCTCTGGTCCAAACCCAACCGGAGGTATCCCACCTCCGATCCATCCTACCCCTACCCATCTCTATAAAAGGGAGGTCTTACTTTGAAGAGGGATTGGAACCTTTTGAAGCCTTGGGAGATTTGGAACCCTTGGGTTCTCCAAAGGGGGTTGCTGCCCCACACCCAAGTATGGAAGAGAGGGACTTCTCCATCTCCAAAGGAGGGGTTGCACAAATTGCAGAAAAGTCCCCGGAAGGTGAAAAATTGCAGAAGAACCCTAAAAGGTGCAGGAACTGTAGAAATACCCCGGTTGTGGGAAAAATTGCAGAAATGCCCCTACTGTTGGAAAAATGGCAGAAATACTCCAGTTTAGGGGAAAACTACATGTAACCCTCACAGAGTTCGAAAATTACATGGAAGCCCTTGGTCGGTCCAGAAAATGGCACGAAGCCCCTGGCAAGCTCCAAAGGCGACAGAGCTCAAAGCGGGAATGTCGTTGGCCCGACTTGGTGGAGCGGTATCTACGTCACTTCTCTGAAGCGGCGTGCGCTCTTCTGAGTCGGGCCTGGGTTAATCCCGCTCGCTAAAGATGCTCGGAAAAATCAGCTAATGGCGGAAATGTTCGAGTATGTCAATCAATGGCGGGGACACTTGAGTAAGTCAACAAATGGCCAAAGCACTCAGGAATGCCCAAAAATGGTAGAAGCGTCCGGGAAAGTCAACCAATGATAGAAATACTCGGAACCACTCAGAGAAGTTAATAAATGACAGAAATGTCCGAGTATGTTAATAAATGACGAAGACACCTGAGGAAGTCAACAAATGACCAAAGCACTCAAGAACGCCTAGAAATAGTAGTAATGTCCTGGAAAGTCAACTAATGGCAGAAATACCTGAAACCACTCGGAGAAGTCAACAAATGACGAAAATATCCGAGTATGCCAGTCAATGGCGAAGACACCCGAGGAAGTCAATAAATGGCCGAAGCACTCAGAAATGCCAAGAAATAGTAGAAGTACCTAAGGAAGTCCATAAATGAAAGAAGTACTTGGGACCAAGGTTCGCCGCATCGGGGAATCGAGGCGAATCGGGTTTTTCCTGATCCGCCATGATTCACTAGAATCGGACTGATTCGCATGGGAATCGGATGAGAATCGATCCGATTCAATGGGAATCGGGCGAATCGGGTTTCTCCTGATTCGATCCGATTCGGTCGAATCAGACCGATTTGATCTGATCTAGCAAACCATGCCTGGGACTGCTCGGAAAGGCTAAGTAATGGCAGGGATGTCCGAGAAAGTTAGAATATGGTAGGGATGTCCGAGAAAGCCAAGGAATGGCAGTAATGTCCGGAAAAGTCAATCAATGGTGGAAATACTCGAGTCTGCTCCGAGGAAGGCCAAGAAATGGCATGGATGTCCGAGAAAGTCAGGAAATGGCAGGAACGTCTGAGAAGAGCCAGGAAATGACAGAAATGTCAACAAACGCTAGGAAATGACAAAAGCATCCGGGGAAGTCAATCAATGACGGAAATATCCGGATCTACTCGGGGGAGTCAAGAAATGACGGAAAGAACCCGAGGATATCAGCTAATGGCAGAAGGTCAGAAAAGGCTAAGAAATGGTAGAGGTGCCTAGAAACGTCAGGAAAAGGCAAAGAGCTCTTGGATAGTTATGGATACAATACTGTCCAAGTCTCCTCTGGGTTTCTTCTTCAAAAGACAACATTGTCCAAGTTTTCAATTCTCTGATCATGGCGGCCGATGTTTGTAAAAATACCCTGATAAGGAAGAGTTGCAGAAGTCCCAGAAAGGGCAGGGAATTGCAGCAAAATCCTTCAAAGGGTGGAGAATTGTGGGAAAGTCTTTGCGGGGCCAGAAATTGCAGTAAACCCTTAAAAGTAAGAAGTGGCAGAAAAGTCCCTTCGAAGGGAGGAAATTGCCCGGCTCATGCTATTTGCATGGCTCAATGGAGCAGTACACACGTCGCTTTCTCTGAAGCAGCGTGCGCTCTCGTGGGCCCAACTTATGGCTGGCCATTCTAAATCTTGGGATTGCCAAGAAATGGTAGGAATCCATGGAAATGTCAAGAAATGGCTAAAAAGCCTTAGGAGGTCAAGAAATGACCCTAAAGCCCCAGGGAGCCAATAAATGACAAGTGTATCCCGAGAAGTCACTAGATGACTGGAAAGATTCAAGGTATTCCGAAAAATGACAGAAGCACTCAGAAATGGCACAAACTGGCAAGAGCCTGTCAAGACCCCTCAAAGGTCCTGTCACAATCAAATGGTGAGGGTGACCATGAAGCAAACACATGGTGACCATGAAGCAAACACAATGAACTGGCAGTGATCATTTTGGCGATCCAACAGTCTCATTGTGATGAAATCCAAGTCAATGGTCTGATCGTGGCTGAAGCAAATTCAGAAGAATCGGATCGTGGTCAAATGAAGTGTTAAAGACCCGATTATATAATCGGGACACTTGTGTAGGTCTTGAAAGACCAATTGTAATTTAAATTACATGTGTACAAATATTAAAGTTTTCAATTTTCTTTGTAAGAGTGTGTACTCACAAAGGGTGACCATTAAGGTCATTATTGTCACAACAAACAGAGACGAAAGGCGTTCTTTGACAGAGAATCAAAGGTGTTCGAGTTTGACTCGATGTAAATTAATGCTGACTTCGGTCGGAGGGGAAAGGTCCAGTACACGAAACCCTAATCGCCTGATAAAATAAATGCGCGGAATAAATGTTGTCCAGTAAATGGGCATGTAAAATACCCGCATTAAGTGAACCCCAAATTTGTCTATTGTACAGATTGGCACGCCCGTAAAAACAAAATAGAAAGAAAGAAAATAAAAGAAAGAGATAAGAGAGAATCTTTCCACGTCCGACACTTAGACAATCTAATGCTCCAAATTTAGAAACCCTATGGATTTGGGAAACAAGCGATAATTGGTTAGCCATGTTCATAGTAAAGGGAAACAAAAGAAATGACTTCTTCCACCCCACCACCCCCCCCCCCCCCCCCCCCTCCAAATTTTACCTCGTTTTCTTCTCAATTTGTGACAGTTGGATTCCTTAAGATGGCTTTCTGGACAGTAGGATCTCTATTATGCTTCCTTTTTTGAAAATAAGTTGACTATAGCTCCATTTTTATTAGATAAAGAGAGGAAGGACAGTCAAAAAGAATAAAAGCTGAGGGCAGACTCAACCTTCAACACTGACCTAACAGCTACTACAAGCCTATATGCTGGTTTTCATTGTTTGCTGCGAACAATTATGGAACATCCCTTTTATTATGCTTCTTTGGTTTTTGATCAATTAAAATGCACAGTGAGATAGAAGCTTAGTACTCTTGAGAATTGGGGAATCTTCAACAAATTAGTGGAGACTTAATAAAGCATCATGGACGAGGATACCTGGGTCACCTCCTCATCCACACTGAGGAAAGCATGGAGGCCTGGAGACAATGCGGGATTGGAGGCCTGGAGGCAATGGGGGATTGCAGGGAGGTCTGAAGAATTGGAAGAGACCAGTAGGGGATGTTTTGGTAATGGATATGATGGGCTCACATAGGAAAACCCAGGTCTTTTGCTCTCTTACCCCTTTGGTACCTCTGATGGGATACACTCAGACAGTTAAATCCATAAATACAGAGGGATAAGCTGTCATTGGTTAATCCAGGATAAGGATCTTATCTGTGGGTTTTTCTTATCCCTGTTACCTAAGCAGCATAAGGCATATCTGGGTGGATAAGGGCATAAACACCCTTTTTATACTGTTATCAAAGCAGCCCGAAGGGGGAGAGGAATTTAACATTTAAATTCCAAGGATTTAAATGCAAAATCTCTCCCCTCCTCCACACTACTACTTTAGTGAGAGAGTCCCCTGGATCTCCTCTCTAACTAGAAACCCACCCACCTTCATGGCGGCATGATCTCAAGCTAGCCCCTCCCATGCATACGTACGTGCCAAACCCCACTGCTGTATACATGCATGTGTATGTTTGACAATAAGGGTGATAGTGCAGTTGGTGGTGAAGCTAGGAGGCTGGAGTTCCCTGTTCATGGAGGTGAAAACATAATTTTGGAAGCATGAGGTTTCTTGCTTGCCATGCTATTTGGGAGCATGTCAAGGCACTTCCAGTGAAAGAGGCATCTATAGACTGATGATGGGAGGGTAAATAATGGAATCTTCAGAAGGTCTGGTGAACTATGTTTTTAGTCCAGTGCTGAGCAAGGCATTGCTTAGAGCCTCTTTGGCCTTTGCCTCCAAGAGTCATCATTAGGGTTGCCTTTGAGCTTCACATATCTGATATTGATATAATAGCTGATGATACCCCATGGTTGGCCCAACTATGGTGTCTATGTCGGCCCGGCCATGGGTGTATGAAGATGTCCTTCCAGACCAGTGAGTGGCACCCAAGGTCCTACTTGGTGTAGGCTAGCAGATGCGTTAAAGTTATATAATGGCAGAATGTGGCTATCAATGACCTCTGTAATGGCACCGTTTAGCTTGAGTCTCGGACGCTCACAATGGCTAAATGGGCGTAACATCTGGCGACCCAAGATCTTATCCGCAATGACTGACCGAGGAAGAGGCGTAATGGGCGATATGGTTCACTTTGCCAGAGGGGCGGTCCCCCCCAACCAGGATATAAAGGTAATGTAGAGGGTACAGGTAAGAAAGAGAGCTCTCGACAGCCATCATCCATACTCTCAAGTCACTTCTCCGCCTTATTTCTTCCACTGCCTCCTGCCACTTCTAACTTGACTGTTGGAGGGTCGATCCTGGGAACCCTCATCCCGTGCTGGGCTTCTGTGCAGGTCCTACCGAGGGACGACTTTGTTCCCCACCATCTCAAGCTTCACCATGTCCTGGGCGGCATTCTTCTCAGACAATCTTGAAGACAGATATCTTGGCACTTGTGGGCCCTCCAGAGCTCAGCTTCAACAATAGCCATTACAACATACATCCCAAAAATCATGATCATGAGCTTAATTTTTATGAGCCCTTGGCTCTTTTTCACTGGACATAGTGAAATATCCTACCTTATAAGACTTTGTGATGATTGGTCATGTATTAAAAAGCGGCATCTCTTGCTTGTAGATGGGGATTCAGCATTTACAGATATTTAGTTGCACTCTTGGGTGTTAGGGACCGTAAAGTTATCAGGTTTTGGAATGACAAAGTACTGCAGGAGACAGGCTTTTGGCTGAGCTATGCTGCTTCCCACTTTCTCCACTAACCACTGGATAGTTGTGACAGACTTTTTAAATGGTTTAAGGAGGAGCACTGGAGCAGCATGTATTCACTTCTATTGATGCATTGATGCAATTGCTTTGGCTGTTCATAGATGAAATTGCTATAGAATTTAGATGGATCATTCTTAAAATCAAGTATTGACAAGACCTAGGGCTTTACCTCTGTTTCTGTTGGGTTCATCGATTTGGGTTTAGATCAGCAGGATAAAAAATCTTGAGTTTTTCTTTATCATGTGACACCCAGATTTGAACTGGGGATAAAGGATTAGCAGCCCTTATTTTCTAAGACATAAAATAATGTAAATGCAAAGGTTGTCTTATTCAAAATGCTCCCGTATTAATGCTATTAACATCCCACAATTTACAGATAGATTGCTTAGCCTAATTCCTCTTTGGTGATAATGTATCGATATTGAAAAGCTAAAGCAACACCCTAAGATAGTTGTGGGAATTGACAGCTTTTGTGAAGTCTACTACTGATGCAGTGTGATGGATGCTAGAATTTTCTACTGTATGATGATAATAGAGGTTTTGGTGAGGTACGCATGCGGCTGATAGTGGCTGTGAAGGACCCAGCGGAGATGGGCCAGAACACTGCACTGTCATAATTCCCAAGGCAAGAGGTGACAGGTCAAAGAAGTGAGCCCCAGGTGGTTCCTGCAGGCCATGGCGCGCTTGGGAAAGGTGGTCTGAGATAGACAGATGATGGTGTATCTGGGTCTGTGCCGTTGACTAGGAAGGATGTAAATAGCTTACGGCATTTTGTGTCAGGTCGCCTGGGGCCTGGATTGGTGCATAGCATCAGGATGCAGCAGCCTGAGGCAGGCCTATATCAAGGTGAAGATGGACAGCTGGTGTAAGGCGGCATAATTTGTCAAACATAAGCATTCCTTGGGGCCTCTTGTGGTGGATCTGCCTGAAGCCAAGACTGAATGAAGCATGGATACAGAGGAAAGGATGCAGTGGTATGTTGGAATTTGGGCTCCTATGTGGGTTCAGGGATTGGAGTTTACTCAGAGGAGCAAGTGAGAAGCTTCTAAAAATAAAAAAGAAGGGAGGGGAGGAATGGCACAGAGTTCAAGGTTCTAGTAGCCTGCGCCGGGAACATATGGGTGGTGGAAAGGGGACAGGTTTCTTTGCATGGCTGGGCTTCAATTCTCAGCCAGTGATATCAAGAGAAAGAGGTGGAGGTAGGAAGAGAGAAAGCAGGAAGGAGAAACAAAAGAAATAAAGGAAAAAAAAAAAGAAACAGAGGGTCAAAGTGATGGCAGTGTAAGGAGACGGGAATGTCAACTGTGCAGGGAGGAGAAAATGGGGGAAGAAGAGAAGAGAAGAGAAGAAGAGGTAGATGCATGTTCTGAAAAGGAAGATGCTACCAGCAGTGTGGATTCCCTGGCGATGGGTAGTGGCAGCTGGGTCTCTCACCTTCCCCTTCCATGCTCCATCATAAGGTAGCTAGTGTTTTCCAAAAGGGACACTGATTCTATTCTTACTCGTCGATTGATTGGAGATGTATGGTAATCTCCCATGATAGGGAGAAATTGTGGACTTGATAACAAAAGCACCCTGACTATTAAAATATCTGTAGCAAGTAAAAATGTCTGACCTTAAGCATTAAAATGAAGCCTACGTAAAACAAAAAACATATGATGAAGGCAAAAAGACCATTAAATTTTGAAGTTCATCTCACAGCTAAATTGTTGTCATGCTGCATGTAACTGACACCCATTTTTTGACATGGGTGATCTTATTCCTACATCGTCTTGCCTGGCAAATTAGATATACGCTAAAGTTGAAAGTTTGTCACATTAATATCTCATATATGGCTTCCCATTTGCAATCACTTAGCACTTTCATGGAAATTACTGGGGCAACTTACTACATGTGTGGTTGAGACAGTATCCAGGGATCATCTGTCCGGTTTTATGCCCTTTCTCATGGATAATTTTCTGCAGCCAGGTGGTTGGAGGAAACCTTCTGCATCAAGGACATGTCAGTAGGATGGTGTGCTGATCCACCGGTTTGGTGGATTATATTACGTGACATTTTAGTCTATTTATAGAGAAAGAGAGAATTATCTTAAGGGCAAGTTAACTTCTTCAATAGTTGGTGTGTTTCACTTGTGAAAATGTGAGAGAATGTGCTAGGACATTGGGCAGATATGATGAGCTAACTACACTATGCTGAATAAATAGATAGGCATTTAGAATGACCCATATCCTATTCTTGCATATTATGTCTTTAGAGCCTTGGTTGTGAAATTGGTCTGTCTTGACATTAGTTGGTCTGACTTTGCGTGGGATTTGTCTAGGATCAGTTAGGATGTGATTTGATTTGGCCAAATCCTATGAGAAGGTTTTTTATTCACAAAAGATGACTTGGTCTCCTCAATCTGATGCAGATACATGTAAGAATTATCATTAGTCAACCCAGATACTGATTCTAATTTAAAATTGATTTTGTTCATTGTGCATAGTATCATTGAGAGCTAAATGGCATTTTAGTTGTTCCAAATTTTTTTTCTTTGAATTAGTTGATTTCTGGTGGAAGCATACAAGTCAAGAGCTAGCAAGAATAAGAATAGTGAAGTAAAATTGTTATTGTTTCTTTTCCTGAAGGTGGGTAGTATATTAAAGAAAGAGAGAATGTAAAAGTATAGGTGGGCCAAAAACCCAAAAAGGATCCCCCCCCCCCCCCCCCCAAAAAAAAAAAAAAAAAAAAAAACACCCAAAAGTAGGAGATATAGATGAATTCACATTTGAAAGAGTGCTCGGCCATTCCTTAACCCTAGCCCATACAAAATCTAGAAGAGCATCCTAACGCGTGATTCCTTCCCGAGGATACGGTTTTACAGTGGGTTTATTAAGAGCTAAACACACTATATGTGGACTTCCCTCTTGCCTGTTTGCCATTATTCATTTTCACAAATCATATTGGTGAATACACATAGATCAACAATGAACAAGAACAGTGAATAGCAAAAAAAAATTGTTGCCATTTCTTTGAAGGCTAAATTATATACTTCTTGAGTGCTGGGCCTTGGTGTCATTGTTAAAAAAGTGGAAACCACCTAATGTATTTATTGTTGCCATATATCATAGAAAAGTGTTTCTAAGGTCCCAATTTGTTTTACACATTTTGATATACAAGTATTTTATATGTTTTGATTTCATTTTAGATGCATTGGAAGTTTCCAATCGCGCCTTCTTTATATTTATAAATCCTCATGAATTTTATGGGAGTGTTGTTCCCTCTTGGGCTCTCATATTTCCGTGTGGGATATCCAATTCTCCTTTCTATGTAACTTCAACAGTTACGCTTAGCATGGCTCCACACATGAAAGAAAATTTTGAATGCCATACAAAGTTAAGGATAGAATTGAACTTACACAAATGAATATGGAAAGGTTCTGATGTATAATGATAAAAATGCCATTGACACTTCTAATTTCATAGTAATGAAAAGGTTCTCTGCTTTTACATTTTCTCTTTCTAGTGCTATTCAGCATTATCGTTTCGAGATCCTACCTCAGTGAACTTTTCATTTAAATAGAAAAAACTAGCCCAGGTTTAACCTGGGTACGTGGACCCTTCGCACCAAGTGGTACCAACCGAGCATGCTCAGCCAATAGTGTTATTCAGCATTATTAAGTTCGCTTTACTAGAATCTCTAGTCAGTTCTTTGGGAAACTTCATGTTACATGCTTAAAACTATATTATGTGCGAAAGTTTTCTCTTTTCTCTTGTTCTATTTTACCTAACATATTTGGTATTGAGGCCTCCTGCTTGTTTTCCACCTGAAGACGTCTGTAACACATAATGTGAACTAATATTGCGCTCATAACTTATAGATTCTTTGGAAAGAGAAGATGCTTTCATTTGTAATGGTCACAAATGTAATTCCAGCATGAATGACGCAGATGGTGCTGATGAGAGTAAGTGTTTCTTTTCCACTTTTTGATTGTTAATTCACCTTTTTTGGTGTTGGAGATGGGATGGGAATCATGGGGAATTACATATTCATCTGAGATTATATACTGATATTTTGTTATAGACAATTTGGGCTCCCAGCTGTTGTCTCCACTGAGAAGAGGACAATATTCAAGCAGGTTCAATAATACCTTATCTGTACAAATTTTGGATGAGTTACAGCTTTCCTTTAGGTATAACCGAGTAATTTTGGCATGTCGTCCTTTTCGATTAAAATACACTTATACACTGGAACCAGAACCATGTTGGATGATTTTTCTTTGAGCTTCTTGGTGAACATTATTTCTTTGCAGTTACCTCATTGAGCCTTCTGCTGATCTGTATGTGATGATTTTTTTTTGAGAAAAACTTTCCCTTTGCAGTTTTTGCCCTCATCATCATTATCAAAGCCTTATCCCATTTCCATTGAATGAATCTTTTGGCTGTTTTTATTTCTGCAGTCTATTAATGTTCTTGTATGTAATTTTTCCTAATGCCTATCTGGTAACCTTTTCCTTTTATTTCCTAGAAGAAATGGACCTTTTAGCTAGTTGTAGTTTATTCGGTGTACGTTGGTGAACCAGGAGGGGACAAAACTTTCATGTCCTTGGTGATTTTTCAAAGTTCCAGGAACTTCAGCAAGCCCTTCTCTCTTCTCCTTTTTCTTCCTTTTCCTCTTTACCCATGAGACCCGCTCAAAAGAAGACAAATTGAAACATAACTTTTAAGCTAAAATAATGATTTTCACCTTAAAAGAACACTAAAATAATGATTTTATAAGTCCCAATTAAGAATAATGCTTTTCTTGCTTCTTCAGATTGCTCACCTAAGGTACTTAATTGTTCAATGGGCTACGGACTAAGGGGCGTCCTTATAATATGATAGATGAATGAAAAAATGCATATAAATCCCTGATAATAATTTATAAAAATTGGCAGATTGGTAGTACCTCATCAGAGCCATGTGGTTTTGATGTGGTTTTCACTGGTCCAGTCCAGTTGAGCACTTTAGTAGCACATTTATATGGTCCCCTAAGGAAATATTCTGGTTAAGATTGGAGGTTTCTTTTGTCCTTACCCATGAAGTTTACCATTGGAATTATTTAGTGATATATCTTTTTTGAAATGTGGATAGTACCACAAATTTTATTAGAAGAGAAACGGGATGTACATGTGTAGTCAGATTGCTCAAATATACCCCTTTACAAAAAGAAATTCACACCAATCCAGTGTGCCCCTTAACTCCCCAAAAATAAAAAGATCGACGAGTTAGAACCATTCTTTGTACATAGATGTTTAGCCCAAAAAGACACTCTTTCTCTAACAAACAAAAATAGACTATCCTTAGTCCTTGCTTCCCTCCTGATGTTGGTCGAGTTCACGAATTTGATGTTGCTTGATGGTTTTGGTTTAGGCTGAACGCAGTGAGTGACCGCCTGACTTTTGGGTTGTTCGCACAATTTATAGGGATGATGTATCGATGGAGGAAATTCTGTTGAACTCTGACTTTGGTGAAAGCAAGGCATCTGATCTGGTCAACATTTGCTTTAACTCTGTCATCTTGGTTTCTGAGTTCTTCTGTTTTTTGAACTTACGTTCTCTTTTGTTGATATAAAGGCTGAGGAGACAGCAAACCAGGAAGAAGTAGATCGCCTAAAAGAACTGCTGGTAAAACTATATAGTCTTATTTTTGCAGTTCTGCGTATTCATTTGATTAGCAAATGATTGGTATTTATGGTTGTGACAAGCATTTTTGTCTGTGTTGTTTGCTTACACATGAGTTTAGTGTCAAAAAGAGTCAGAACTGACACTCTTGAAGCAACAGATAGAAGAAGAAAAGGTACTATATCATTCTTTAAAATTACATGATGGTGGTATTTTTTCTTTGGGAAAATGGGAAAGCTCTTGAATGATAAGAACAATGCTTCCTAAAAGTTTTGTTTGCAAAAATGGAGAGCATGCAACTGTTGTACTTTCTTCTTGGTTATATTCCTGATGTAAAGGTGCCTATACAATCAACTATGGAAAATCGCAAATCGCTTTTCCCACACTTTGTATTCTATTCTTGCTCAATGAGTAATGTTCTTGTATCTTTTGAAAGAAGATGGCCTTCTTGGACCTTGATGGGACCACTGACTTTTATAATCAAAGATTTTAAAAATTATTTCTGAAGGCATTGATACTCATTTAGGCTATCTTATCATATATTTTACCGACGTTTATGAGTTGAAAAACTAATGTTTTAAGATTTTGACATATTGTCTTAAGATATTTGTTGCACCGATTTTTGCCCAAAGAAGAAAGAATAATAAAAGAAGATGAAAAGGAAGAGAAATAGATAAAAGGGGAGAGATGTACCTTCCGGAGCCTCTTTGGACTCCTGTCGCCGCCGCTGCCATCTCTCCATCGCCGCAGAAGAGAAGAAGAAGAGGGAGAGGCCCCCTGTGCAGGGCCGCCGCCCTGTTAGAAGAGGGAGAGAAGGGGGCGTCCGGTCCCCTGTCCTGAGCCGCCGCAGAAGAGAAGAAGAAGAGGATGGGCCCCCCACGTAGGAGGCGTCCCCCGCCACTGCCGCTGCCGCCGGGATCCCCCCTCGCCGCCGCCGCTGCCGCCGGGATCCTCCCTCGCCGCTGCCGTCGCCGCCGGGCCTCCCCTTCGCCGCTGCCGCCGCCGCACCACCGCATCCCCCTTTCCCTGTCCTAACCAAAGCGGGAGAGGGGCCGAAGGACCGCCGCCCACCTCCCTTCCCAGTCCGGATCGGAGGAGGGAGGCGGCGGTCCCCTCCTCCTCTCTCTCTTGTTCCTGCTCCTCCCGAAGAGAGCAGGAAATGCCAGTTTTTGGGAATCGGGGGAAAAAAAACAGAAAGAAAGGAAATAGACAGGGGGAAATTCGCAAAAATGCCAAATCCAAATGACCGGGGAGTGTCCGTAATTGACCGGGACGGTGTTTTGGCAAGTATAATGCAAATGACCGGGACAGTGCCAAATGACCGGGACGAGACATCAATAGACCGGGACGGTGTATTCCCCACCCCCCTATAAAAGTACATGGGGCGCCCCAGGCACAGAAGGAGGATTCTGGACTGGAAAAACCAGAGCAAGGCTCTGAGAAGACTGCAAGGCGGTCTGGAAAAAGGGTCTGCAAGGCAGCCCTAAAAAAATATCGTGCAAGGCGCGATTTTGGCTATTTTCAAGTCCGGAAAAAGGTCCATTGGGCTTCCTTATTGGGCCTAAATTCCTTATTGGGCTTGAATTTCATATTGGGCCTAGATTACTTATTGGGCCAGACTTGTACTGTTACACAGTTAATTGAGACATTTTGTGCTTATTGGGCTGATATTTGACAAATTATCTTGTGTGATTTATTAGGCCTAGTGGGCTATTTTTAAAACATTTAATCATGCCTTATGTAAATTATTTCATGTAATGTCACGTTTATTTAAAACGTTGCACTACGTAATTCCTTAGTCAAAATCAACCAAATTTTCGACGAACATTAACGAAATATCTTCCAAATATTATCCTTTGATTTTTAATAACATAAAATCAACAAACAAGTTATGTTTCACATCAATTTTAATCCACCTTAAGTTAATTCACATTTAAATCAATTAAATAAATGAAAACATTAACTTAATTCATGTAATTCGAATTTAAATAAATAAATAACGAAAATGTTTAAATAAATAAAATTAATAATTCTAAAATACCAAAAATGGGAAAATACATTTAAAAATCAATAAAAATGAAATAAATATCAACAAAATTCCAAAAAAATAGATTGCATGTTTGCAACCATGTTCTCTTTCATGTGTAATTCATTGCATTCAAATGTGAGTCATATTCTCTTGTTTCTAAGGGTTTGTCTGATGGTTAATCAAGGGTATTCAGCCTTTGTGCTGATATAATTAACACTAACTGCAGTTAGTGGGGGAGGTCAAATGAACTAAATAAGACCATGTCCATGTCCAAATAAAAAAACTCAAATCAAAATCAAATCCAAAGATAAATTTAAAAATTTTAAAATGTTGAAAAATAATTCTCACAAAGATGGCGACTCCACTGGGGACCTCCCTTCCCTTCATCTCTCCATCAGACAACACCCTAACGATAAGATGTACTCACATTTCAATTTTTGTGCAGGTCATAACTCTGCAATGGCAGCTGCAACTCACACTCCAGGTGTGGTCTTTGGCCCACTTGTGGTCCAGGACCACATAAGAAATGGCTATCTCACAACTCCGACCAGGTTTGGAGCTTTCCCCTCGGTGGTGGAATGTCCATATTTCTTGGGCGTGATACCGGCCATGCTACCTGCCACTTTCAAGGCTCATGAAGCAAGCAAAGCGAAGGAAGAGCCTCAAGCTCAGGAGGCTGATCTGATACAAATGTTCACAACTTATGCTATCAACTTCACCAACACTCCAATAACTAGAAAGAACAGAAAGCGCAAGTCTGGCAAGAAGCCCACAACTCGTGGCATTTCAAGTTTTGGAAAGGCTGTCCGCATTGGCGAGCTCCAGATCCGCCTAGACGGCAATGAAACCATGATGATACCGGAGCGGCATGTGGCTACCATACCGGTAAAGAACAATTTCGGCATACTGCCTAAAGTGCGGCAGGACAAGCCGAGTTTCAAAGTGAAAGATGTGAAGAAACAATGGATGAAAGTTGAAATCAAGAATAATCAACATGACAAATTTGGCTTCAGGAAATACAGAGCCAATGTTGAAAAGAATGAGATATATAGCCCGCCTCATGTTAAACAGGTGTGGGTCACCAAAGAAGAAGCTCAAGAACTCCGAAAGACAAAGGCCCTAGAGTCTCTAATAGGGCGAAAGAATGTAAGAACAATCATGAAGCAAGACCCAACAAACTGGCAAACCTTCGGGAGAAGAAAAGTCCAAGAAAGACAAAGGGAGTCTTCCCAAGAGTCTCGGACTAAAGGAAGCACCCCTCCTTTACCAGCTGATCTGCAAAGAGGATCTAAAAGAAAAGGGGTATATAAAGAAAGAAGACAAGCAAGCCCGGAGACAGGGCAAAATTTCAAGTCAGAAGAACACAAGAGGGATGATGATGTCCCTAGAAAATCAGTCTTCCAGCGCCTGGGTGCCGCTGTACGCCCTAGGCAGAAGAAAAGAAGAACAGTGCAAATCACTGAAGAAGGCATGCACATATACGCATGTTATGCCTCTAACATCAATCTGCCTGTAATAGCTGACCAGGCAGAAACTTCAAATATGGAGCAGCATCCCACAGTGTCTAGTCACAGAAGAGAGCAAGCCCGAGCCTGGCTTGACCGGGTAAATGTGGAAGTGGACTTACCACACCAAAATGAAAGAGACATGGGGGCTGTCGACATTGCCACCACATCAAATCACCCTCTGGATCAGGGTCGACCTGCTGGCATCCCTAATATCAGGGCACCCTCATTGCCAAATTTAGAAATGGTAATGCAAGAAAATCAAAAGCTAAAGGCTATGTTGGAAAGCCTTATGCAACAATTGGAAATGGCAGCGCCACTGCCACCACTACAGCCTCCGCAACAGGCACAACAGAAATTACAACCTCAGCAACTGCAACAAGCAAGCCAACCAGCATTGCCTACGGTGACACCCCAGCCTGGGAATGTGCTACCAAGTACACCCCGTACAGAATTCATGTTTAGGCAACCAATGGAGAATCCAAATTCATGCCATGAAGAAACTCAAGAGGTGCATGTTGCAGAACAAAGGCATGATGCGCCGCAACTGAATACTACATTTGAAAGAACAATGGTCTCTCAGAGGGCCATGATTGAACAAATAATTGAAGCAAAGATAGCTGAGCAGAATGAAGGGCCTACCACCTATGACCTATATAGGGTACCATACCCTGTACACCATCTCTTCAAAAAGCTCCCAGCAGAACACCCAAAGGTCCCTAAATTTTCAAAATTCAATGGGGATGGGTCACCTCATGAACATATAGCTCATTACATGAGCAGCATGGCAGAACTGGCAACTGAAGAGTCATACCTTTTAAGGTACTTTTCAAACTCACTTACTGGGCCAGCTTTTCAATGGTATGCCCGGTTGAAGCCCGACTCAATAGTTGGTTGGGAAGATATGCAAAGAAAATTCTATGAACGCTTCAGAGTGACAGAAAGAAGAGTCACTTTAGCAGAACTTATAACCTTAAAGCAAAACAAAAATGAGTCTGCTCTGGATTTCATCAAAAGATGGCGTGACATGAGCATGAAATGTGAACAACCACCGGCACATGAAGATGCGGTGAAACTATGCCAAAGAAGTCTGAAGCCAGAAATCAAGGAAAAGCTCCTAGGGGCCAATATCCGGACATTTGAACATCTCAACAGCACAGTGGCAGAGATAGAAATCTTCTTTGCCGAAAATCCCACTTCTTCATATGGAAGGGGTAAATCTCCTAAAGACGAAAACAACGGGTCACGAGAAGTAAATACCGTGGACTTTTCGGCAGCCCTGAAGAAAGCTGGGGGCAAGGGAGATACCCCTGCCTCTTCAAATTCAAAGAAAGAAGAAAGGAGATCAGCCCCCACCCTAAGTGAGAGGCTCAACACTCCTTATTCATTTGCCAGGGAGCACACAAGAGAATTGTTGGACATATGTCTCCAAGAAAATCTCATAACACTCCCAGAGCCCAAGCGCCCAGAAGAAGCAGCAATGGTGGACAAGCCCAATTATTGCCTATATCATCGCGTGCTGGGTCACGCTCTAGAAAATTACTATCTGTTCAAAAATCGGGCAGAAAAGCTAATTCAAGCAGGAATTATTGACATGGCTGAGCACTTGGTAAATCCACCGCAGCCACACCAACAACCAAAACTCACATTCTCTGCTAATGTGATCAATGTTATGACCCAAGCTAGGTCCCAATAGGCCAAGCACAAATGGCGCAAGCTGGATGGCTAGATGAGCTGCCCAAAGTCGCTGCATATCACTCCCGAGGGAGGCAGCAGAAGGTGCTATTCAGGCAACATTCCATCATAAGCAAGAAGAAGCTAGTTGGACCCTGGTGAATACAAACAAGAGGCCAGCCCCTGAGAAACTCCAAAAGAAAGAACGACCTAGAAAGTCATACCTCGGTGGCGTCGCTCCACCTAAGGAAATTGCAAAAGAAGCAATCCTCCAAGAATTGGCAGTCTTGAGAAGGAAAATAAAAAAAAAAATCAAAAGAAGAATGAGAAGAGGAAGAATCTACTGTTGAAATAAATAAGCCAATGCCCACAGTGGAAATAAATGAGAAACCATCTCAAGCACCAATTAAGGAGGGGGCAAAATGTTTGACACCCCTCGGAGCTAAACAACTTCCTCTAGAAAAAGAACGAGAGCTGGAAATGGGCGACAATACTACCATCCTCCCTCCACCACATACATGCAAGGGTTTAGCAAAAGTGATGGCCCCTTAACAAGGCAAACAAAGGCAAAGAAATAATGGGGGCATCTCCAAAAAGAAAAGGAAAAATTACCGTCAACAAAGAAACAACAACAACATTAAAGTTCAGCATGCAGTTGGAAGATTCTGAGCAAAGGCCATTACAACTGCATAGGCCCATTGTCAAGCTTGGAAATAATGTCATCAGCCAAGTGATAAAAGCTGGCATACCACTGTCGTTGAATCGTATACAAATGACAAACCCTCAGGAGGTCTACACATTGGAGCTTCCAAAATTCTTGTTGGCTTAGCATGCTGAAGGATAGCCAATAGTGTTTCTATAAAGGGTAGCCGGTACCCAAACAATCTCCAAATGATTTTGGCTAAAAGATGCCATTAAATTGAATGAAATGGTCAAAGATCTGAAAGACATGTCAGAGCAAATAAAGGCAATATGTCAAAAGCAAAATATTCAAGTTCAAAGTCGAACGAAAGCCAAGCTACATCAAGAAATGTGGTATCCCTACTAATGTCAGGGGGCAACTGCCATTCCCCCACAATGACACAAGAGGTCCCGGATGGGAGACATGAGAAGGTCCTGCAGTTTGCTATGTTGCAAATATTGTAAACATAAAGCTTCCAATAATTGAAACAAGGATGGATGAGAATGATGCCCAGATGGACGAGGATCTCTCCACAAATGAAATAAGGGTCGTTCAAAACCCCAAAGAAAATTCAAGAAAAGGCTTATTCTTCCGAGAGCAAGAATGGGAGGTATCACCCCTTACATAAACTGCCAAAGAAAGGAGCCCCATTCATATGGGACGACAAATGTCAGAAAGTCCTTGACAAAATCAATATTTGCTCAATCCTCCTATGCTGGGGGCACCTATCAAGGGCAAGCCTTTAATTGCGGCCATGTGTGCATCACTGGGGGCATTACTAGCTTTAAAATGAAAAAAAAAGGGAGAAGAAAGAAAAGGAAAAAAAGAAATGAAGGAAAAAAAAAAGGGGGGAAACGCATGCTTAACAGCCCATCCAGTGCCAGAAGACTCCCCTCTGAATACAGAATTGATCGATGAGGAGGTGCTCCCTGCTCAAGAAACTTATGAAACTCAAGAAACTCAAGTTGAATATTGACAATTATATTTTGATGAGGCTGCACGAGCTTCTCTGAAGGCTAAGGGCACATCAACAAATATGGCAGGGGTAGGAATCGTCTTCGTGACCCCAGAAAAAGGGATATTGCACTATTCATGTGCTCTTACAGAATCCCTGACAAATAATGAAGCAGAATATGAAGCCCTCATAGTTGGCTTGGAAATCGCTCTGGAAATGGGCATAAAATGCATTGAAATGTTTGGCGATTCATTGCTAGTCGTCAGACAAATGTTGGGCGTTTTTGAAGTCCGAAAAGAAGAAGAATTGAAAGCCTACTTTGGGGCAGCCACAAGACTCAGCGACAAGTTCTACCACTTCAAAATAGAACATGTCAGAAGAAGTCAAAACTCTCAGGCTGATGCATGGGCTGAACTCGCATCTGCCTTTAAACTTTCCTTGGAAGGTGAACTGGGAATTACCATAAAAAAGTAGAAGATTGTTTCTAAGCACCCTAAATCGCCATGATGGTTTGACAACCTTTGAGGTAAATGAATTGGAAAAAAATGAAAGTCAAGAAGAAGATGATTGACGCATTCCCATTATCAAGATCAAAAAAATGGTTGGCTACCAGACAAAAGAGGGGAGCGAGTGCAATTGCTGCGGAAAGTTGCTTCCTACAAATTGATGAATGACACATTACATAAATTTACACCTGAAAAGGACAAGTCGGTACTGCTGAGATGCCTCTCTCCGAAAGAAGCCAAAATGGTCATGCGGGAGGTACATGCAGAACTGTGTGGAGCCCACCAATCTGGCTAAAAAATAAACGAAAATCAACATAAAAGCAAAGGCTTTTATTGGCCAACCATGTTCACAAATTGCGAGCGGTTTGCTCGAACCTGCCTCCAATGCCAGGCCTATGGGCCCGTGCCAAGAAAGCCTTCAACAAAATTTTATGCAAGCTCATGGTCAAGTTGGTAAATGGCCAAAAGTGCGATTGGGCCGAAAAGATGCATGAAGCTCTATGGGCCTATCGCAACATCTACAAAACTCCTACAGGATGCTCGCCATTTTCCCTAGTTTATGGGACCGAAGTAGTCATCCCGGTTGAAATCAAGCTCTCATCTTATAGGGTAGCTCTCCACTATGGGCTCCTTACGGACGAGGAGAGTGAAATTGAAAGGCGGCTTGAAGAGCTGTCAAATTTGGAAGAAAAGTGTTTGGTTGCATGCCAACGACTTCAAAATTATCAAGCACGGATGTCCCGCGCTTTTGACAAAGCCAGTAAAAAAAGAAGAGCTAAAAAAAATGAGGGGAGATCTTGTCATGGCCAAGCAAAAGGACGTCATGGCCTCCCAACCCAAAAGCAAATTCATAGCCAATTGGCTTGGCCCATTTGTGGTCGACAAAGTGTTTGAAGGTGGCGCCTACACGGTAGTTGACCAAAAAGAAAATGTGATGTTTTCGCCTCTAAATGGCAGACACATGAAACTGTACCACACTCCTGAGTGTGAGTACGCCCACACAATGCAACAGATGGAACCGACTTTGGTATACACTGAAGACATAGAAATGATCTCGTTGCAAGATCTTCTAAATGAATGAAAAAATAGAAGAAAAAAATAAGGAAAGAAAAAAGAAAGGGGCTTAAAAACGAGGTGCCCCGGCAGACTTGATTCATCCCTCTGTTAAAATGAATCAATGGCAAAAGGCCTAAAACCCAGCTGAGGTGAAAACCCGAAAGGGCGCTTCAGGCAAAAATGGGAAACCCTGCTGCATGAAAACCCGAAAGGGCGTGCAGGCAAAAGAAAGAAGGGGCTAATTGTGGTGAAAACCCAAAAGGGCATCACAATTGGTATATCAAAAAAAAAATGAAATGATGATGAGGGTACTCTCTCGACCTTTCTTAGAACGAGATCGAGTTACCCCGCATTCCTTGTAAAAGGAAAGACACAAGAGTTGTCAATGACGAAACAACCCCTAAGTTCATTCAAATGAATAATCAAGTCCAGGGGGCTACAACCGAGACAACGATGATTGTGTCCTTCCGCCCTCATGAGAAATGTGGGAAGCTCGAACTCTGCTCGAAGAAAGAGAGAGAGGGAGAACCCAAACAAAAAAAAAAGAAAGAAGAAGACCCTCACTCCAAAAAAAAGAAGTCAAAGGTCAAATCCCGAGCTTCTTTGGCTAACAAGTCGTCAAGGCCAGTCAAAAAGCTCAAAATCCAGACCTCTTGGCTAACAAGCCGTCCAGGCCAGTCAAAGGTTGAAATCCATGTCTTTTGGCTAACAAGTCATCAAGACCAGTCAAAAGTCAAATCCCGAGCTTCTTTGGCTAACAAGCCGTCAAGGCCAGTCAAAAAGCTCAAAATCCAGACCTCTTGGCTAACAAGCCGTCCAGGCCAGTCAAAGGTTGAAATCCATGTCTTTTGGCTAACAAGTCGTCAAGACCAGTCAAAAGTCAAATCCCGAGCTTCTTTGGCTAACAAGCCGTCAAGGTCAGTCAAAAAGCTCAAAATCCAGACCCCTTGGCTAACAAGCCGTCCAGGCCAGTCAAAGGTCGAAATTCATGTCTTTTGGCTAACAAGTCGTCAAGACCAGTCGAAAGTCAAATCCCGAGCTTCTTTGGCTAACAAGCCGTCAAGGCCAGTCAAAAAGCTCAAAATCCAGACCTCTTGGCTAACAAGCCGCCCAGGCCAGTCAAAGGTTGAAATCCATGTCTTTTGGCTAACAAGTCGTCAAGACCAGTCAAAAGTCAAGTCTCGAGCTTCTTTGGCTAACAAGTCGTCGAGGCCAGTCAAAAAGCTCAAAATCCAGACCTCTTGGCTAACAAGCCGTCCAGGCCAGTCAAAGGTTGAAATCCATATCTTTTGGCTAACAAGTCGACAAGACCGGTCAAAAGTCAAATCACGAGCCCTAGAGGAGCCTCAATCCTCTAAACATATTCACGGCTCTTAGGGAAGCCTCTAATTCCCTACCATACACAAGTCCAGATTCTCAACCCATGGCCCACAGGGAAGCCTCTAATTCCCTACCATTCATAAACTCAAATTCTCAACCCACGGCTCTCAGGGAAGCCTTTAATTCCTCACAAAAAAAAAAAAAAAAAAAAAAAATAGAATAAATAGGGGCTTAAAAAGGAGGTGCCCCGACGGACTTGGTCTACCACTTCATCGTGAGGGATCAAGGGCAAGAAGGTCTAAAGCCCGACTGAGGTGAAAACCCGAAAGGGCGCCTCAGGCAAAAATGGGTAAACCCCTCAACGCGAAAACCTGCAAAGGCGTGTTGGAAAAAGCTAGAGGGGGCCAATCTTAGCGAAAACCCGAAAGGGCGCTGAGGTTGGTAATGTGAACTAAAAAAGAAGAAGAAGAAAAAAAAAAAAAAGAGCAAAATCTGTCAGCCGTACTGTTATGGACATTCCCTATCCATGATGGCCGGCCAAGTCAAAATTTATATCTTTTGGCTAACAAGTCGTCAAGACCAGCCAAAAGTCAAACACGTGCCCGAGGGAGCCTCAATCCTCTCACCAAAATCACGTGCCCGAGAGAGCCTCAATCTTCTCACCCAAATACGTGCCCGAGGGAGCCTCAATCCTCTCACCCAAATATGTGCCCGAGAGAGCCTCAATCCTCTCAACCAAATCACGTGCCCGAGGGAGCCTCAATCCTCTCACCCAAATTGCGTGCCCGAGAGAGCCTCAATCCTCTCAACCAAATCACGTGCCCGAGGGAGTCTCAATCCTCTCACCCAAATCACGTGCCCGAGGGAGCCTCAATCCTCTCACCCAAATTGCGTGCCCGAGAGAGCCTCAATCCTCTCACCCAAATACGCGTCCGAGGGAGCCTCAATCCTCTCACCCAAATATGTGCCCGAGAGAGCCTCAATCCTCTCACCCAAATATGTGCCCGAGAGAGCCTCAATCCTCTCACCCAAGATCATGTGCCTGAGGGAGCCTCATTCCTCTCACTGAAATTATGTGCTCGAGGGAGACTCAATCCTCTCATCAAAATTATGGCCCTAGAGAAGCCTTAATTCTCTAACTCAAGCATGTCATGGCCCCAGAGGAGCCCTAATCCTCTAAATGAAATGGATCACGGCTTTTGGGGAAGCCTCAAAACCCCTGTTATCAATAAAGATCACATGTTGATGGTGAAATTCAGAAGCACAATGTATATAGCAAATAAAGGTCTTGGTCCCAAGACAGGCCCTTGGGATAGCCCAATAAGGAGAAGTCAAAATGAATGGATAGCATGTACTGGTGCTAAAAACAACATCCCTCAAGCAACTCTATGCTCCAGTATCGCCTGTCCTCAGAAGGTTAACGGGTACAAAAGAATGACACGAACAACTTTGTCATGCATAAGCGAGGTCGTCATTTCACGCTGATTCATGGCTTGCACGATTTTCGTAGAAGTTATAGCAGCCTCTGCTTGCAAAACAGCCAGCTGGGTCTCCAAGATCTTCAACTCCAAGCAATCTCTTCCAAATGTCATGTACCTGATCCAATTCTGCAAGATCCAGACAACAGGAGATCAGATTTTGCCACAAAGGAACGAGTAAAAAAAAAGAAAGGATAAAACAACTTACTAGAAGATATATCGCAGCAAAGTCACAATTCTCAATGCATAAAGTAAAATTTCGGCATTGTTGTCATGTGACGATGGTCATTGGTACTGCAAGCTCAAAAGAAAGTGAAATTTACTGCAAGTATGTCGTAAGTTGTGACATATCAAATTCACAAGTATAACATCTGCAACATGGATCTCAACAAAGTCAAAATGGCCGAAATGCATTGGCAGAATAAAGGAAATGAACCCTCTGAAGGACAACATGTGCTAAAATACAACTAGAAATATTCACACGAGACAGTCGCCCTATGTTTCACTCTCGGACGCCAATCTCGTGGGGGCATTTGTTGCACCGATTTTTGCCCAAAGAAGAAAGAATAATAAAAGAAGATGAAAGGAAGAGAAATAGATAAAAGGGGAGAGATGTACCTTCCGGAGCCTCTTTGGACTCCTGTCGCCGCCGCTGCCATCTCTCCATCGCCGCAGAAGAGAAGAAGAAGAGGGAGAGGCCCCCTGTGCAGGGCCGCCGCCCTGTTAGCAGAGGGAGAGAAGGGGGCGTCCGGTCCCCTGTCCTGAGCCGCCGCAAAGAGAAGAAGAAGAGGATGGGCCCCCCACGTAGGAGGGGTCCCCCGCCACTGCCGCTGCCTCCGGGATCCCCCCTCGCCGCCGCCGCCGCCGGGATCCTCCCTCGCCGCTGCCGTTGCCGCCGGGCCTCCCCTTCGCCGCTGCCGCCGCCGCACCACCGCATCCCCCTTTCCCTGTCCTAACCAAAGCGGGAGAGGGGCCGAAGGACCGCCGCCCACCTCCCTTCCCAGTCCGGATCGGAGGAGGGAGGCGGCGGTCCCCTCCTCTCTCTCGTTCCTGCTCCTCCCGAAGAGAGCAGGAAATGCCGGTTTTTGGGAATCGGGGGAAAAAAAACAGAAAGAAAGGAAATAGACAGGGGAAATTCGCAAAAATGCCAAATCCAAATGACCGGGGAGTGTCCGTAATTGACCGGGACGGTGTTTTGGCAAGTATAATGCAAATGACCGGGACAGTGCCAAATGACCGGGACGAGACATCAATAGACCGGGACGGTGTATTCCCCACCCCCCTATAAAAGTACATGGGGCGCCCCAGGCACAGAAGGAGGATTCTGGACTGGAAAAACCAGAGCAAGGCTCTGAGAAGACTGCAAGGCGGTCTGGAAAAAGGGTCTGCAAGGCAGCCCTAAAAAAATATCGTGCAAGGCGCGATTTTGGCTATTTTCAAGTCCGGAAAAAGGTCCATTGGGCTTCCTTATTGGGCCTAAATTCCTTATTGGGCTTGAATTTCATATTGGGCCTAGATTACTTATTGGGCCAGACTTGTACTGTTACACAGTTAATTGAGACATTTTGTGCTTATTGGGCTGATATTTGACAAATTATCTTGTGTGATTTATTAGGCCTAGTGGGCTATTTTTAAAGCATTTAATCATGCCTTATGTAAATTATTTCATGTAATGTCACGTTTATTTAAAACGTTGCACTACGTAATTCCTTAGTCAAAATCAACCAAATTTTCGACGAACATTAACGAAATATCTTCCAAATATTATCCTTTGATTTTTAATAACATAAAATCAACAAACAAGTTATGTTTCACATCAATTTTAATCCACCTTAAGTTAATTCACATTTAAATCAATTAAATAAATGAAAACATTAACTTAATTCATGTAATTCGAATTTAAATAAATAAATAACGAAAATGTTTAAATAAATAAAATTAATAATTCTAAAATACCAAAAATGGGAAAATACATTTAAAAATCAATAAAAATGAAATAAATATCAACAAAATTCCAAAAAAATAGATTGCATGTTTGCAACCATGTTCTCTTTCATGTGTAATTCATTGCATTCAAATGTGAGTCATATTCTCTTGTTTCTAAGGGTTTGTCTGATGGTTAATCAAGGGTATTCAGCCTTTGTGCTGATATAATTAACACTAACTGCAGTTAGTGGGGGAGGTCAAATGAACTAAATAAGACCATGTCCATGTCCAAATAAAAAAACTCAAATCAAAATCAAATCCAAAGATAAATTTAAAAATTTTAAAATGTTGAAAAATAATTCTCACAAGATGCCAGTGTCTTAGAGGAGGTTTGGCAACTTAGACAAGACTTGCCTGCACCTTTTATCACATAAGCTAAACATCCGATACGTTGGATGGAATTATTGGTGTTGCTTGACTTAGAGATAGTCATGTATAACCTGTCTGCTAGATCTTCTTTATGATGTTCATCCTATTCATTTCTTAGTTAAAATCAGAATGAGCCCACTTGTATTCAGAAATGGGCTGTATGGAAGATATCAGGATTTGACTGGCCTGAGGAAATTTTTATCCTTGGATTAAAAACTTCAATGGGAGGTGGCATCCTCTCGAGTGTATATGGGAGTTCAGGTTGTCATAGCAGCTAGGAGATTACACATGTATTCCTTTGTTTTTATTCTCTTTAACGACATCTCCCACCATCCACTGTCTTTTGGTCCAATCGTGCTAGGCAGTTAAATGATGGGGTTTCAGATGCCAGTAGGAAATGGAGATATCAAGCGTCACAAAGTGATTCTATATAGCTTGGGAGGGAAATTTACACATTCCACTTCCTTTTAGTAGATATTTGCATTCCTAAGTTCTTTTGCAGGATGGGGTTGTGCCATTTTATTTACATTCTAGTTATGTATCTGTTTTTGATCAGGGGCTATCTTGGAATGTTATAATATTCTTATTACCACTAACAGCCTGTAAATGTTACATGGTGGTTAATGATAATTTACCTTGAAAATTAATTAGCAGAGTTCTCTCCTCTCCCTTTGCAGATCCAGTGTGAGGTTGTAAGTGTGTGATCAGACCTTCCCTGCAAGTCTAGTGGCAGGAACCTTGGATTGATTGAACAAGGTTTATGACTGATTTACTATGTTATTGGCTGAAAGGTACCTAGGCTTCTGAGTTCTGGGATTGACAGCAATGGGCATGTGAAAATATTAGAATGCATAGGAAAATAATGTCTAAATTGATTGTCAATAATGTTAGTAATTCTTTCTAATATCGGCAGCTAATGATCCCTTTTTTATCCTTGTCTTCTGTATGCTATAAGAGTGAACTGGAATTAATTGTTCTGTCCACAGTTTGCTTTGTCTACAATGCAAAATAAGGCCAAGGCAGAGATCAGCAAAGTGCAAAATATCATCTCAACAAAAGATCATGAATTACAAGCAGCTGAAGAAAGCCTTTCGGGGCTAAAAGAGGTATCTATTTACATTTTAGCAGAAGCAAACTAAAATTTCCTCTTCTTTACTGTTGAACCCCAGTGCATGCAATGTTTTTGTTAAATGTGAAATTTGTGGTTCACCATAGGTCCTAATTGAGTATTGGGGAAATGGAGAAATTGTGGAGGTGGCTGGTAGCTTCAATGGTTGGCAGCAACGTGTCAAAATGGACCCACATACATCATCAAACCCAAATGGAACAAGGTACTACCTGTGTAGTGGATATTCTTGAACTCAAATTAGACATCCTCTCTCTCTCTCTCTCTCTCTCTTAAGTCACATGCATGCATACGCACAATCAGTGGGAAACATATCCCTGCATGATGTGCAGTTTGTTCCATCTTTCTTATTCGTCAGGGCCTTTGCCCCAGTGCCAGAGCCAGATCACTGAAATGGGGAAGGGGGAAAAAGAGTGAAGAAATCAACACCTAGGTTTGAACCTGGGTGGCTCCCCTTCCAGCCCCTAACTTAGACCAGCTGGGTCACATCCCACTGGTCATGTACATATATATATATATATATAATCTGTTGTACATATTTATGTATTTTCAGCCACATAACATGGCGAATTTATTTTAAAAGAGGGGGGGGGGAGTGTGCTTGGCCTGTGAACATCTGTAGGCACTGGGGAATCGGCCTCACAGACCAGGCTATCTGGTCTTATGCCATGATGCCTCACAAAAGTGGCCTGCCAGACAGTGGGTACGGAGGCTGGCAGGCTGCAAGACGTGAAAACAGGGAGAATAGGAGTCAGCCATAGGTTAACCAAATCAATTCGAAGGATGCCACTTGTGAAGAGGATGGTGTCGAGTGGATCCACATGAGCAAAGTGATAAGACTTTAAGGTGCAAAATTATTCATGACATTATTTGTTTAATCATGATGTAACTTGTTAGACTTAGTCATGGCTATCTACACATTGATCATTGTCTAAGGTAGACCTAACGAGACCTGTCCTCAGGATTTCAGGCTGTAAATATTGTGAATAAGATGTAAAGAAGATATGTAGAGAGGCTGTTAGCAGGGATCTGATAGTCTTTGGGAACAAATGGCATGATATTATTATTTTTTATTACAATTTTTCTTTGTTGGTTTTTTAAGAACTCCTGCCTCCTATACAACTTGGATGTTGATTTTTTACCTCTATTTATCATGTCTTTTTCTCTTGCAGCAGCATCTGTAACAACCTTTACCTTAGACCCAACCTTTTTTCCATGAAAGTGGATAATACCTAGATCTTTAGATGCCTAGTTCCTTTTCGAAGTTCTTTTTCCTGCCTTCACTTTTTAGTACTGAAGAATTAGGTTTCCTTGTATGCTTACTCGTTTATTTTCTTCTTGTAGGGAGTCTATACTTTGGTCAACAATACTGTGGCTTTATCCTGGGATTTATGAGGTTGGTACCATTGTGCTTTAACTGCAGAAAAAATCATACACAGTACACGTATATAGTCAATAATCATTTATTACCTTGTTGAGAGCTGATTTAAATAATTATGGCTTAAGTTCAATGAGATAGATGTTTGTCTTATATCACATGTTTTTGGGCCACATTGGAACACTGGTGCCAATAAAGGGCATACCCAATTGAAACACTGGTGGCAATGCTGTTGAATACCTTCTAGTATTTGCTCTGAGAGGTATGTAATCTAGGGCCATGAGATCATGAAATGTGATTCCGGGGGAGTTTATTTTACATCTTCCTATTGCAAAATTATCAAAACATGACTTACGATGGTACCAATTCAATATACCAATCCTTACAATATTATTTGGTGCTATGTTTTGCTTAAGGCTTCAAGAGTAGTCCTTGTTTCTCACTTTCTCAGCTGTTTACCATGAGTTTCTTGACAAGATTGGTAGGGTTACTTTTCCATTTGGATGCATGCTTTGGAAAAGCATCTAGTCAGGACTATCATGGCCATCAAGGAATCACTAGGGTGATTTAACAACCATAGTTGTCAAAGCGCTCCCGTAAAGGCGCCCTTTAATGGCTAGGTGAATTGGTCGCTTTTTTAAAAATTAAAAAGCACCTCTAGGCATCGCTGAGGCGGTCTAGGCACACGCCTATACCGCTTGGGCGCTTATTGGGTCACCCGGACCCAATAATCCAACCACGGCCCGCGGGTTTCTGAAAGGGCAAAACCCTTGACCCACTCGACCCCATGCACACAACACACCCACCCCCGTGACCCCATTTCCCTCCCCGTTCGCGTGAACGGCGAAGCTAGGGCTTCGAAGGTGTCCGCTTCAAAGCCATTGTCACCGGCTCCAGTGTCCACCATATCTGGCTCCGGTTGCTGCCTTCGGCCTCCATAGTTGCCGCCTCCGGCTCCACGACATCCACCATCTTCAAAGATGCCTCACTCTCTCCCTCCCTCTTTCGTCTCTGGAGGCATCATCGGAATCGTCCGGCTCCCTCCCTCCCTCTCTTCTCTCCCGGTCCTTCTCCCTCCCTCCCTTTCTCGCTTTCTCATCTCCGGGAGGGCCTCCGGCCTCCCTCCCTCTCTCACTCTCTCTCGTCTCCCAGTCCCTCTCCCTCCCTCCCTTTCTCACTCACTCATCTCCCGGAGGGCCTCTGGCCTCTCTCTCTCTCTCTCTCTCTCTCTCTCTCTCTCTCCTCCCTTCTCCGGCCAGCACAATCGCATGACTGTGTGCAGCCACTTGCACAGTCGCATGACTGTGCTTGCACACAGTCGTGGCTGTGCAATTTGGAGGTCTCTCCTCTCTGTCTGTCTGTCTGTCTCTCTCACACACAATATTTGATATTGTCATATTATTTCATAGTTTTTTTACAGATTTTAGAACAACTTTGTGAATTAAAAGGTTAGTAACATTATGTTATGTATTTCATTCATTGATATTAATTTCTTCTTAAAATTTTTAGCATTTATGACTTAATTTTCTGTAATTTTTTATGCAATTTTATTTTCTGCAATATGTAATTTAATTTTATGCAATTTTTTTATGCTTCTGAATTTTTTTTGTAATTTTCATATATTTTATTTTTGTTATGTATATTAGGAAATATGTATTTTAGATTTTTTTAATTGGTGGCTTAAGTGTCGCCTAAGCGACGCCTAAGCAGGTGCTTATGCGCCTAAGCGCTTAGAGACCCCGTGAACACCTTGGTTCGCCTTGGCGCCTTGACAGCTATGTTAACAACATAACATCATTTGATCAGCTTATCTGGCTAACGGAACTGATCTCCTACAGCAAGACTGAAGAATCTTGGCAGTGAAAGAGTTTGGAAAGAAGCAAGAGTGGATTTATTTTCATGAAATGTCAGAGATTCAGCCCTGACAATCAATGAGAATAAAAGCATTTCGACGGCAATAACTAATCTAATGTCATTTGGAATGTTGTGTAGCTGACTATTTGGTCACCTTCCAAAATGCTATGCAGCTGTCTGTTAAACATTTGTCATTAGAAATTGAAGAGTCTTCATTCAATTATTTTTCCACTGATCTAAGACATCAACCAGTAAATGTGAAACGGTCCACTAGTCGACTCCAGTGCACAACAAATATACATGCCGAATATCACTTGAGAGGAGACTAAAGAACATGCATCAATTTTTCCTTGCCTTCCAACCAGTTGAAGATCAGTGTTGGTTGGGCCAGCATAATTCTAATCTAAATCTACCTTGCTAACAGGTTCTTGTTTTCCCCCGATTTTGCCAGATAAAGTTTGTTGTTGATGGTCACTGGAAGATCGACGCCCAGCGAGAATTTGTCACCAGGGGTACCATAACGAACAATGTTCTCAGGGTAGAGGGGTGAAACTGGCTGCGGGTACAGGTTGTCGTCTTGCCAAATAAGCAGTTGAGCTGTTCACTCACTTTTGGACCTTATGAATTGTAAAAGAAATTACTAGTGAACTAAGTTATATTTGTTTGTTCTGTTATGGCATGAAAGAAAAAGCTTCTCGTCACTGTTCCTGATGTGTTGCAAATGCCCTGTTTCCTTTCTTCTCTTTGATGCGCTTTAAAGCATCCAAAAGGATTTTATCTTGTGTTGCCATTTTTACCTCAAGACCTCAGCTCACCCTTTACCAGTTCGTACTTGTTCCAACATATTTCAGTGGACCAACCATCTGCATCCCTCGGTTACTTGGGGGAACGGACACCATGCTCACGTATGATCATAGACCAATACTTGCTGCAATGAAACCTTGGTTTGCGGGTATCTATTACAAAGAAAGGTCTCATTGATCCACCGTAATCAAATGGGAAAAAAACAAGGTGTACTTTTGCAAAAATATAGATTTTACAAGTGACCATGCAACCCATCGGAGGCTTTGATTATCTAACAGTGCTGTGGGCCCAGGTTCAAATGTACTGGGAGCTTACACACTCTCAAATGAACTTTGCATTAACGTAGTTCTCACTTGTGAACTTATGCAAGTGGAAACTAATGCGCAGATGGTGTAACTCATAGCATTACCAATGTGTGGCTTTCACTCGTATTCGGATGCTAGAAAGGTTAATTCACGTATCCCAATCTCTTGATTTCAATAGGTACAACAATGTTTCAGCATCACGTCGTGTTAATAAACGTGGAAGTTCAGCAGCGTCTTAAGTTATGTTTGGAAAGATTTTGAAAGTGGTATGAGATGGATGGAAAAGAAAAAAGAAAGACTAGGGTCCTCTATATATAGTATGGAAAAACATTTTTAGATAAATGTATATTCAATATTCAAATAAACCTTCTACTGAAAGTTAAGAATATCAGGCGTAGTCCATAGTCCATTGAGAGAGCTGAATAGACGTTCACGGAGTCTACGTCACCAGACTGAGGGGGATCCATTATTTGATAGTTTTTTGTTTGAGTTTTTTTTTTTTTTGCATATATATCTTTGCTAGAAATCTAATTATGCGAAAATCTGTCTTGTATTTATATTTATATGTATACCCCTCTTATATATTAAAAACATGGAAAAGTTATCTATATATATTCGTAAATCTTGTTGATTACTACTATACCCTATCTTTATGGAAATTACCATAATGCACCTGAAATTGTTAAGGTGCCATTGTACCTCTACGATGATCCGATCGTTACCCTGGTAAAATGAAGGTGGATTAGAGAGGTGAAATCACTAACCTACACCTGGAGTAAATCTTTTTTTTTTTTTGATAACGAAAAAATCCCATCCCGCGTGATTTTGTGGGACTTGGGGTAAACCTTGATTGACTTGAGTTGTACTATCGTCTCTGTGGAGAGGCGATCTCATGTTCCACCCCCATTTCAGAATGGCGATTGAGAGGAAGAGAGCTAGGGTTTTTGAGAGAGACAATCGTTCAAACTGTGGATAAAGAGGTTTGAGTTGAGGAAGGCAATCGTGCATGCAAATGAGGGCTATCGATCGTGCTGAGGAGGTTGGGTTTCATTCTCACAGATGCCAGCATTCTTGCAGACGCCAGCAGGCGGTCATGAGGTAGGGTTTTGTTTGCAACCTGTAAAACTTTCCTCTCTGTCTATCTCTATGTCATCTCTTCTCTCTCTTCTCTCTCTCTCTCTTGATCTGTTTGTCAGTTCTTCTCTTTATGGCATTCTTAATGGGTAGATAGGTCCACATACTTGGCCCTTCGTCGATTGGAAGGAGAGGGGTGAAGTATGTGACTATGTCCCACATGTGGCAAGCAACAATTGGCCTCTCATGCACTATTGCCTTTTAAAATGTGCAGAAAATAAAACACGACAAGGAACACTTTCGTCCCATACCCCTTTGGTAGAGACAGTGTTTGTGGGCCATTGTCAACACGTAGTGTTTGGCGCGTTATCTTCTTATTTTGAATTTATTTGTTCACAATCACAAATAAAATGCTTGTTTTATGATTTTTAATTGTCGTTTGAATGTGCATACATATATTAAATTATATTTTGGACAAAGTATAATGGATGATTCTCTTAGAATAAAGTTATATTATGGGGGTCATTATAAGGCAGTAAAAGGAGCGGATGGGCAGCCTAGGTTGACACCGCGAAGATTGAAGCTAAGATCTTTATCTTGGAACATAGATTACACAAATATGATGGAGTTGCAGCTGGTAGCCCAATGTTTATTTAAGGAGGCTATTGATACTAACTATATGACTGAGATTGCTAATGTGAGGGAGAAAAAGTTTCTGCACCTGGAAAATGACATGCACATAATGGAAATGTTTGACAAATGTAGCTACAAGAAAGTCATCAAGGTGTATGCCAGTAAGGATTACGCCACTATGTCTATGCAAATAGAGAAAGTCAATGATATTGTGGAGTCTATTGCCCTTCCTGAATCACAAAATGAAGCTAAGATTATGTTAGATCCCATGTCAAATGCAAAAATCAGAGATAGATGATAGTGAATACAACCTTAGTTTTGAGTCTCAGTACTGGGTGATTTTGTTGTGGAAGATGAGGGTGTTGTCTTTAGTAACACAAATATACTCAATATGTTGACGAGTGCTTTGGATGATAGTGTTGCAGATTTTAGGTTTGCATTATCTAAATGAATTTAGTGTAAATTATGTGAGATTTGAGCCATTAATAGTGACAGTCACTTGTAAAGGGGAGAATTGCAGTTGGCGGCTGCATGCTTTTAGGTTGAGTGATAGGCACACACTTTAGGTGAAGACAATCTATGGTGCAGATAGTTGTGTCGAAAAATAGGAGTGGCAATGCCATGGCCACAAAGAGCTAGATTGCACACCAGTATAGTCCATGGCTGAAGAATGAGGGGGACCTAAAATTAGAGAAATTAAGGGAAGATTACAACATAAATATCACGTTGCTTTGCCATACATGAGAATATAAGGCGAAGATAGCAACCATGAGGATGATACATGGCTCATGGGATGATATGTATGGCCAGATTTCTAGTTTACAGCATGAGATATTGTCTAGCATTGTAAGTATGAGTTAGATAAGGATTTAACATTTAAGTGAGTTTTCATGGCTATTGGTGCATGCATTATTGGAAGGGTTTAAGCGCTATACGTTATTTGTAGGATTGGATGGTTGTCACTTAAAGTGCACTTTCCTTGGTACATTCTTTGCTGCCTCCTGTGTAGATGCCAATAATTGTTTATTTCTAATTGCTATTGCCATTGTAGAGAGTGAGAATGGGGATATCTACACTACAAGGAAAAGCGGCATTATCGATGGATATTTTCGACGGAAATATTTCGTCGGTAGTACCGTTGGAAATTCTGACAAAATAAGTTTCGTCTGAAATATCTATCGAAATTTTCGACGAAAGTTAATACATCAGAAATGCCGACGAGTTTCCTTTCGTCGAAAGAATCCGTCAGAAATGTCGACGGATATTCTGACGGAACTTCTTGTCGGAATTTCTGTCGCCAACCCACCATTTCCCCCTCTCGCCTTCATATATATATATATATATATATATATATATATATATATATCTCTCTCTCTCTCTCTCTCTCTCTCTCTCTCTCTCTCTCTCTCTCTCTCTCTCACATCGCCTCCGGCGACTGACGCCGCCTCCTCCTCTGCCTTGCGACCTGCTCCGCCACCCCTGGCTGTCGTGACCTGCACTGCCGCCGTCGATCTCAGGTACCCTGGCCCCTCCCCTACGCCCCCCGCCACCACCCTCCTGCAGGCCTCCGCTGCTGCCCCTCCTCCTCCTGCACCCCACCGCCACTGCCCTCCCCCCTTCCTGTGCAACCCTCCCCGCATCCTGCCGGTTGTGCACCTCGCCACTGCCTCTCCCCCTTCTGCGCCCCACCGCCACTGCCCATAGTTGTCAAGGCATCAAGGCGACCAAGGCGTAGGTGGGGTCTCGGATCGCTTAAGCGCTTAGGCGCTCGCCTAAGCGGTGCCTAGGCGTTTAGGATGGAACCAAGTATGAGTTGTTTTCAAGTGTCCCTCTTACATGATATTTATGTATCTATAAATATATATAATGATGAAAATTCAATAAAAAATATCATAATATGACAGACATAAAGACAATGAAAGCAACAAAAATTAAACTCCAAGTAAACAAACTCACATTATATATCATAAAGTCATAAAAAATCTAAATTGACATCTTCAAATAAATAAGCACACTAAATAAGAACAAGAAGTGCAAATATCATTCTATCATCAGAAAACTAATTTTCAACTTTTAAAACAAGCAATACACATACATGTAAATATGTTAAATAAAAATAAGAAGTGCAATATCTTAACACACTTAAAACAAGTAAAAACTAAATGAGTCCAATACATAATCCCACAATATGCCTAAAATTTGAAAAGAAACTAAAAAATGACAAGTCTCATGTGTTTGGAATGATAGTTTAAGTTTGACCAAATCCTGAGAGATCTCAAACAGACTTAAGTGCTGTCAGTAGGAGAGCGGCTCCCTTGGAGAAGTCATATGCACGTTTGACTTTTTTTGCCGGACTTTGGATTTTTAGTGTTCCATATAGTTTATTTGAATTATCAAATTTTTAGATAGGTCAAATTATGAGAGATTAGAAAGTTAGCATTTCGCTAAAATCATCAAAATCGTGATTTTCTTCTTCGATGGGAGAGTTGACTTTTTTTGGTAAGAGATATGATTTTTTTGATATTTTTATTGGATTCAAATGGGGGGTACTTCCTTATTTACATGTAATATCTTAAGTAAATGAAACAACAAATTATAACATTTACTTAAATGATATTCAGGTAAATAAGATGTTACCTGGAATCGGACTGGACTCAGCCCTGAAAACCAACCTGAATCTACTGTCTAAGTGGGATATTGCGGACCCCTAAAGGGTCTAGGCGCGCCCTTGGCGTGCGCCTTGGCCGCCTTAGCGGCGCCTTGGGGCGCCTTTTCTCCTCTTAGAAAGGTGAGGTGTTTTAAGGCGGCTGAGGAAGCGCCTTGGCGCTTAGGCGCCGCCTAGGCGTCCGCCTTGACAACTATGCCACTGCCTTCCCCCCTTTCTGTGCAACCAACCCCCCCCCCCCCCCCCCCCCCCCCCCCCCCACCACCACCCTGCCGCTACCCCTCCCCCTCCTGCGCCCCACTGTCGCTGCCCTCCTCCTCCATAGTGCCCCCACACCCTCATCTAGGCCACCGTCACCGGCACCCCCACCCCACCCCCTCCACAGTGCCCCTACTCCCCCTCCCAGCCACCCCCACTCCCTCCCCCTCCCCCTTTCGACCCCCTTTCGGTGACCCCCACCCTTCCCCCTCCATTGCTCCCCCTCTTGGCCTGGTGACCCCCTCCCCCTCTTGACCCGGCGATCCCCTCCCCTCCCCCTCCACTGCTCCCTCTCCACAGTGCCCCCTCCCTCCCTCCTTGACCCCACCCCTCCACAGTGCCCCCCTCCCCCTCCCAAATTTTGGTGCACTATTGTAATGCCATTTTTTTTTTCACATTATGTTTATAATGTCATATTTGTGTGGGTTTTACATGATTATATAATTGTAATGTATTTATTTATTTATTTATATTATGAATTCTTTTTAAAATTGACATAATAATATATTATGAATTCTTTTATTTAATTTTTGATGAGCATTGCCATTCATTATCTTTATTTATATTATATTATATAGGATGCCACACATTTGATGCCTAGATATGATATACTTATGTTATGCCATTAATTATCTTTATTTATATTATATTTATGTTATATACTTATGTTATAGCCTTGATAATTCCTAATAACTCCCTCAAATCTTGAATATTTTAAAGGAACTCTCTATGGTTAGTTGACATTAAATGAATATTTTATGCAATATTCTATCTATATCTAAGTATTAACTTTTTAAGAAAAAATCTCAGAGAGAGAGAGAGAGAGAGAGAGAGAGAGAGAGAGAGAGAGAGAGAGAGAGAGAGAGAGAGAGAGAGAGAGAGAGAGAGAGAGAGAGAGAGAGAGGCAAGTGCTCTTGCTGAGAGATAGAAAGTAAGAGAGGCCAGAACTACTCCTTAGTAGATCTCATAGAAGGTGTAGAAGAAGGGACTCTAAAGCATGGTACGACTGTGCCGCACCATGCATGGGCTTTAACGGGGCCCAGGCACTGTCGGCACTATCACTAGGTCCCTGATGGACACCTATTGGGCCACTTGGGTTGTTAAAGTTTGGGCAGCTTAGTTCGATATGGCACCGATCCAATATCATATTAGATCCAAGCTATGTTGAACCACAACAGGTTAGATCAGTTTTAAAACCGTCAAAAGAGATCCAAATATAAGATATATATATATATATATATATATATATATATATATATATATATATATATATATATATATATATATATATATATATATATATATATATATGAAGCGAGCTTTGAAGGATTCTCCAGATGTGAATAGACAACTTTAAAGGGATATGACTTGACCATAACCTCTCCCACTTAATAGCTTGGGCAGCATTGGCTTGATTTCCTAAGTGCTTGATTATTGAAGCAGTTGAGAAATCCCCATCGACATTTAGTGTCCACACTTGATATTATGTGTCCTCACAAAAATGGTGGCTCTGCATTTTCCATAGAGTTACAGATGGTATAGAAAATTCCATGTATGCTTTTTGCTCCACAGATGGTGATTGTGTATTTTCCTTGACTGCATCCTTGCAGGTCTTTTTTGAGAACATCAGAGGTGTATGAGATTAAAGCTCTGTCCCCAATCCCAATTCTCATACTAGAAATTAGTTGAGCTTGTACCAACGATTACTTTTTTGTATTGTAGCAGCAACTCTTTAGCCTATAGCCACACAGTGCAAGTAGGGCCTTTGAAAGTTTTAAATTTTATTTCTGAAAGTTGATCATTTTCATATGTTTAACTCTAAAGTAGGTGGCCTAAATAGAATTTGAATTCAGTGCCCTCCAAAGCATCTTGACCCTCATTGCTTACTCAATAGATTTCAGGTCCATGGCACCCAGACCTCCTGCATTGTTAGGCTTGCATATCTTAGATCATGATATCCAATACTTTTTAAAGCCATATGAGGAGATACCCTAGAAAAGCTTAGCTAAGGCCAAAGTAGTGCATGCCAACGTATATGTGGGTATTGAAGTTAGGACATGCTTGATTAAGATCAGCCTGCCTTCTTAAGATACTTGAGTTGTAGCACTACATAATTTCAATAATTAGATAATAGGAGATAAATCAGAAGAGGGCTATTTAAATTACTCTCGAGTTTGAGCCCAAGCTTGGTTAAAATGGTTGTTCAAGCTTGGTTCATTTAAATATTCTCGAGTTCAAGCCTTTAACGAGTATCTTAACGAGCCTAATTGAATTTACGAGTTATATATATATATATATATATATATATATATATATATATATATATATGTATATGTAAGTCCAATTCTGTAACACCCCATAAAAGAATATGTTAAATGTATTAAATCAATAGACTACCAACAACTCGGACTAGTCATTTTCAGAGCTCGAGTAGGAAAAGAACTCTGAAGTTAAGCGTGCTTAGTTGAGAGTAGTCCCAGGATGGGTGACCTTCATGGGAAGTCTACCAACTAATACAGTTGTTGGTCCAGTTTGCTGGTTGGGTCGTCACAAATAGTATCAGAGCCTTGCCCAGTCGGAAGTGCAAGAACTAAGTGCCACACAGGGCAAAGTGCTACGCTATGGGAGCCACCTCTTGAGCCTGTGGGGGCCACCTCTAGAATCCTGCCTGCTTGGGGTTTGATTGTGTGCTATATGCGAGCAGCGACGAGGACGTTGCTTATATAGAAGGAGTTTACTGGTTGGGTCGTCACAAATGGTATCAGAGCCTTGCCCAGCCGAAAGTGCAGGAACTAAGTGCCACACAGGGCAAAGTGCTACGCTATGGGAGCCACCTCTTGAGGCCATAATGGCGCAAAGTGCTACATAGTGGGAGCCACCTCTTGAGCCAGTGGGGTCCACCTCTAGAATCCTGCTTGCCTGGGGTTTGATTATGTGCTATATGTGAGCAGCGACGAGGACGTCGCTTATATAAGAGGGGTAGATTGTAACACCCCATAAAAGAATATGTTAAATGTACTAAATCAGTAGACTACCAACAACTTGGACTAGTCATTTTCAGAGCTCGAGCTGGAAAAGAACTCTGAAGTTAAGCGTGCTCAGTTGAGAGTAGTCCCAGGATGGGTGACCTTCATGGAAAGTCTACCAACTAGTACGGTTGTTGGGTCAGTTTGCTGGTTGGGTCGTCACAAAATCTCTGTAACGACCCTCCTTATACCGGTACGGTTACACCAACCCACGTCGGTATAATGAGCATCGCTATAGTGGGACATTGACCCAACATATACACTAAGTTGAGATGTACACAAATATAAACATATAACAGCGGAATTAAGAGAAACAACATTATCTATATTCCATCATCCACATTAATATCCACAGTCCATATAGTACAAGAAAGAAACTAAAGCTCATATAACTGAAATTCTAATCAATTGCATTGTCCACATTTGAATTACATCATATTCTTGACTACATACTTATAAAATAAAAATACAATAGCGTGATCTCCACAATAATCTCCTACTCTCGCTCCGAGTCACTCCTGGCTATCTCCTCGGAAGAAGTGGAGACACCTGCACCTGTACGCCGAAGCAAGAGTGGGTCTAAATAGACTCAGCAAGAAATCCTTGTACATTATACATACACACATCATATGTATCATTTACTTTCTAATAGAAACAATCAACACATGTAGCATGGTATGAACAATTCCAAAATTATGCATGAGATTTCTATAACATTAAAGGACATGATACATGCTTTGTATTTCTTTTCACATTAAGTATAAAACCTATCACATGCTTTCTACACATTTCCTTGACATGTTTAATCAACTTAACATTCATTCAATTCATGCTACACTATAATCATTTAACTTAAGCATGGAATCACATGTAATGAAAGCATATTTCTAGCATGGATTCTATATTCTTTCTCATACATTTAACACAATTATAAACATGTTAGCTTGCTGTTTTGACATGGATTTAACACATTCATATAATATTTCACCAATTCACATGCTATCACATTAACTTTACACATTCACATATTCATTTACACTTTACACAATTTCATAATTCACTTGCACATAATCACATTGTTCACATTTAGATGCCATGACACATAGTCCAAACCACCTCTAGAAGGACACACAATCACATTCACATACTTATCACCTAGGCAAAATAGTGATAGATCTTAGTTACTGCGCAGAACCGGGAGAAGCACTCTCCACCCTAACCAGTGGAACATGTCCACCTCCAGGATTTCATCCTATTACCCATAGGATTTCACACACATGAACCTTCCCGTAGGGACTTTACTACGGTATGGTTCCACAGCCCTCTAAGGTAGCAGTGTCACCCATGACACATTTACATATTTCACAATATCTACACATCATTTGTACACCTTTTAATACAATTATATCAAATTCCACATATATGTATAAGCTTCAGTCTTCCTAGCATGATACTACTGTTTACAGGAGTAAAATAACTCATATCATGACCCTAAACATGCTGTTAACCACTAATTCACATAGATTTAATTATAATATGCTCAATGTGACTATTATCCATGATACAATTAGCATTCACACTTACTATCAACAAAATGCATCCAAATTTTTATCACAGTTTAAAAACAATAAACACATTACATGTTCAATTTCTCAAAATTTCCAGATATGTATACTAATTATAACAATTAAAACCATTTCAGGCCTATTAATCAATAAACTCAATTATGCATGGTACACAATAGGATAGTTCGGCCTAGCAGTCTCAAAACCTGTCCACAGTTCTCATGAATGTACATAAATTTTACAAACATTGAATATGCAGTAAACTTAATTATTCAGAATTTTCTATGATCATATCACACCCACAGTTTGTTTACAGAAATTATAATAATTAGGATAGTAATCAGAAATTTGCCCTAGCCTCATGATACAACCTATTGCATGCACTGAACCTTATATAAAATCTACAATATGTAATTACATCCAGAAGTCCGGAAAATAAATCACAAGGATCAAACATGCTTTCTGCAGAAACCAGAAGAACTTGGCGGCACACAGTTGGCCGCCAACAGCTGTTAACGGCACCAAAGGTTGCCGCCAACCTTAGATCTTAACAGCACAACATGTTGCCGTTAAGTTCCTGTCTGTGAAAAGTGCAGACAGTCCACCCAAATACCAATGAACGGGGGTTCCAGAACACGAGAAAAATCAGGAAAAATACCTAGGACCTACTAGACATATGTATGAACAATGGTCAAGGATTACTTGCCTCTAGAAAAAGCGTTAAAGGTATTGATTTGTCGATGAAGCTCTCCTCGGCCAGTGCCAAGAAGCCCTCAATTCCTTCCCCGAACCGGTTCTATGTTGAAGCAGATGGTACACCGTCGTCGGAGAAGCCTTCCTTGATGTTTAGACTCCCTCCCAGTCGTGGTAGAACGCCGGAAGAAGCCTCCAATCGCCGGATCCAGGGGTCCAAAGTTCAGGGTTTGCACAAGGTTTTAAGGTTTTTGACAAAAGAGCCAAAAGGGACTCAATCCGTCGATGGGGGTGTTTTTATAGGCTAGGGGTTTCGGGGACTTGATAAGGTAGGGGTTGTAGCCGTTGGACGACGATTTCTAAAACAGAAAGCGAAGAAATCACAGACGTTTCCGGATCTGAAGCGCAACAGATCTGGGGAAGTAGACGTCCAGATCCTTGGCCGCCTGACTGGTGTTGGCATCCATCGATGTGGACGCTGACCTCCCCTTAACGTCAACTCATGTTGACGCCAACAGGGTTTTCCGCCAGAACACAGAGATTTCAGAAATCATGCTTACACTAGATACATACATGAATATATTGCTTAATGCATTATAAAAACACAATATGTACATAGTTAAACAATATATATATACATATGCAACTTTACTTAATTATTAATTAAAACATCATGTATGTAACATATACATATATACATAAGGTATATACTTATCACATGACAAAATCTAACTAAAATAGGCCAAAATTCGAGGGCCTTACAAATTCAATCTACAAGTAAAAAATGAATTGTTTAATTATTTTAGTATAATTTACAAATTAGTTGTTATACAATTTCTAAATTTCTAGTGATGCTTGTGAGATGACATTTAATATGTGTAGGAAAAATGTCGTATGAGAATCGGTCTTGGATGTACCATGGAATAGTTAATGGAGCTGTGACAGAGAGTTGACAGTTTCATTCGGTTTGCATTGAGGAATTCATCGGTAGCAGTTGATCCGATGGGTAACATCTGATGTCCCTGTTTGACATGTAAGAACAGAAAGTGGATATCGACATGAGATGTGCAGCATCATTTGTATACGAGAGGATTTGTTGCCCATTATGAGTTATGGTCCTCTCATGGTGAGTTTAATATCCAGTCGTATGAACAGGCCAACTTTGCCTCCACAAGTACGTACATAGACATGGCTGTCGATGTTGCTAGTTTGGAGTTCAACATTCACGATGACCAATACAATGAAGAAGTGCCGAATAATACAGCTTAAAGAGTTTATTAGTTACTTCGAGGTGCTAATGAGCCATTATGGGATGGTTGTGAGAAGCATACACGGTTGTCTGCAGTGTCACAGCTACTAAATTTGAAGTTTGAATTTCATATGAGCGAGAGTTGTTTTGATTGGCTTCTCTTACTCATCAAGAGTATGCTTCCTTAATCAGAGAGGTTGCCCGATAATTTTTACCGTGGAAAGAAGATGGTGAATGATCTGAGGCTTGGATTTATGAAAATTGATGCATGTCCCAATCATTATATGTTGTATACAAAGATGATGCAGATAAGACATCATGTTGTATCTATAAGTGAAAGGGGATGGATGACTCAACAAGAGTGCTCGCACGATTGCCGTAAGTCAAAATATAAATTTTATTCAATTTAAAGATTAAATAAATGTGCAATAAAAATACATTTTTAATTTGTTATGCAGGAGACCTATGACAAGATGATGGCGGATCGCTATGCGGAGGGCACTCCCCAGCTAGACTTGGATCTGGAGGCCTAGGTAGACGCAGTGGGAGGGCCGAGTGTACGATTTTAGGGACAGCCAAGATACTATTCCAGTGATGTCTTCATATGCAAGTTCAGTCGCTCCTTCGGCCTACGCGAGTTCGTCTGTTGCGACGCCCCGCAGCGGTGGAGACGACATCAGAACCATTATCTGGGATGAGCTATCATAGCAGCTATCGTTGCACCTTGGCGGCATGGTCGAGTAGCCGGTGGCTGCCATCCGAGGAGCAGCCACCTCACAGCAAGCCCCTCAGGTCAGTATTACTTTTAATTTCATATAGTTTGAATAAAATCAAACTACTAATCTAAAGGGTTAGAACACGCAAGTCAGGGGTCTAAAATGTGAAATAGGGAACCTAGACACCATGCCGTTCGCTCCGACATGACCGGATGGATAAGAGCGACATGTGGGAACTGACGAAATTCTAATCGGTTTCCCATTTTGGGTTCGGCGCTCTAACCACTAATCTTAAAAAACCCAAATGAAAAGGGTTAGAACACGCAAGTCAGGGGGTCCAAAATGTGAAATAGGGATCCGATTGGCATGTCGTTTGCTTCAACATGACCGAGTGGGTAAGAGAGACGTGTGAAAACTGACGGAATTCTGATCGGATTCCCAGTTTGGGTTCAGCGCTCAAACTACTAATATAAAAAAACTCAAGTGTAAACTCAACTGTAAAGGGTTAGAACACACAAGTTGGAAGTCCAAAATGTGAAATGGGGATCTGATCGGCGTGTCGTTCACTCTACATGACCGGGTGGGTAAGAGCGACGTGTGGAAACTGACGGAATCCTAATCGGATTCCCGGTTTGGGTTCGGCGCTCAAACCACTAATCTTAAAAAAACCCAAATGAAAAGGGTTATAACACGCAAGTCCGGGGTCCAAAATGTGAAATAGGGATGCAATCGGTGTATCGTTTGCTCCGACACGACCGGGTGGGTAAGAGGAATGTGTGGAAATTGACGGAATCCTAATCGGATTCCCGGTTTGGGTTCGGCGCTCAAACTACTAATCTTAAAAAAATCCAAATGAAAAGGGTTAGAATGTAGCAACTCTAAAATTTTAAATATCAATAAATTAAATTAAGTATTTAATTGAATAAATATGATAAATAGATTAAAGTTAGAATAAAGAGGGAAATAATTGAATAAAAGTGAATTAAATTAAAACCCATTAAGCTAAATTAGTAAATGGGTTATATTAATGGTCCACACAAGAGGTAATGAGCCAAAAAGCCAAGAGCCCATCTTTGGATGGGAGGTAATTAAGCTAAATTCGCACTTTAAATAATAATAATTAGTAAATGGTTAAGATAATTATTAATTAACCCATATATATCCTAAAAAGGAGCCCTAGACTTACCCAAACTCCTTACCCACAAAATTTAGCCTCTCCCCAATCCTATTAGGTAGATAAAGGAGAGAAATATGGTGATAAAGATGGAAATTCAAAGTTTTATGGAAAGAAGGAGTTTTTAGGAAGAAGGACTCTTTAAGCAACCTAATACACCCCCCAATTCGTCCCTACCATCCCATAGTTCGTTGTTGGAGCTTTGGAGAATGAAAGAGGAGGCTGAGGACGAAGAAGCAAGGAGAGGGAGGCTTGGAGTAAGGGGATTTCTTCTCTTCTTCATCAAAACCCCTAGGTTTTCATAATAGTGAGAAAAGGTAGGCAATATCTCAAGCACAAATCACATAACTTTGGCCATAGGTAGCCCATACATCTATCTTTGAAAGCCCCATGATTTTCCCAGTTTTCGTTGTTCCATGAGAGAGAATTAAATGCTCAAATCTCTGTTATCATCATGAACCCGAACCTTCATGTTTGCTTTTAATCCATGAAGATACTTGATCCCATGCCACGAAACTTTTATCCTAGATACTGCATGATGTTAGGGTTCTAATGAATCTATTTCCCCCAATTTCCATTGTGCATCCGTTGCTAATTAAATCGAAAACCATGACTGTGCATGTTTTAGGTCACTAAAAAGTAACCTAATTAAAGCATGCCCAATATTTGTTTATTTTCTAACTCGTGCCTAGTGATAGATCTACATGTCTTCTTTCATTCAAAACTGGTTTCATGATTTTTAAACTTGTGTGCGATTTATTACCGATTTTTGAAGAGGCCTATACCATGCATGGAAGGATGGACCCAACCTGAAAAAGGGCTGATCCCCTTTTCTGGGTCGGGCCGCCCTTCTGAAATCGCGATGGCCCGACCGGTCGCAATCTCAGAAGGGTCGCAATCTCAGAAGGGTCGCGACCGGCCGGTCAGTTGCGTCATAAACGTGACGGCCCACACCGTTGCGTTTCCCTCCCGGTTCGTGCCAGCCCGGTCGATTCAGTAGAACGCGGCTGAACTGCCCGTCGCGACATGAAACGCGACGGGGACCCCCGTCACGATTTCAAAATGTCGCCAGAAACCTTGAATTGCTCATATGCTCCTACTAGTTATACTATTTAACCCATGTTTAACCCTAATCATGCACTGTTATGAACAGTAACAATCTGATTATTAAAATTTGGTAATAATTACATGAAATTCATTAATTAAAAGCCAAATACATGATTATACATACTCTCATGATTTCCTTACACTTGCACACACTAAACATTATTATTTGCCATTTGACCTTATTAAATTACTCAATAATCTATTCAGTAATTAAGTGTAATTGTTTCACTTAAATTCCCTATTGTTTTAAATAACATTTGTCTCCGTTTTATTCGCGTGATTTGTACATTGTTATCACGTCCCTCTACCTTCGAGCACTCGAGGCAAGACGAACAACGTTTCGTTACACACTTTTTCTTGGCATTGACCACCTCTCCGTTGGGAATACTCCTAACAGGATCAGGGACTCCTTGTCAAGGCCTCCGTAAGTCTCCTTGGCTTTGGCGTACGTCCATTGCCGATGAGCAGGTTGTACCCTTAAAACCCGTTACCCCTTAGGGATCGACATGATCCAAACGGCCTTAGTGTGTTTCCTTCTTATCTTGGGATCATGCCGGACCATCTAGTCTGTGTTCATAGCACGACTAATAGACGGTTGTGACTTCTACCGGACTGTCGGCACACGACCTGGTGCTGTGCAACTGTTACTATCGACTGTTTAACAATTTTTTACGAATATGTCCCTATTCTCATCTATTATCTTTATACTCTCATCTGTTCACTTTCTCTCTACTCTCTCGTCTATTCGTCTACTATTCTCATCTATTCTTGGTACTTTATTTGGCCATCCATATGATTGTCTAAGATAAGAAACATGACTATGCCAGTGTAATAGGGCCCGATCTGGTCCTGGAGAGAGTGCCCGAAAAGTGCCATTTGCCTATGGGAGTTAAAATGATTAGGATGTTGGCATACATCCAGTGCCATTATACTATCGAGATTTAATCTATGACAATCAATCAGTGCAATCAATACAAGTGCTATCTATACAAGTGCTATCGTTACTAGTGCACCGTGGTACAACTTTACGTGCTATATCGTTACATGGCCATTCCATTACCATATTTGTTGTGTTATTTTCCATGTGCAAGTGCTATTGTTCCCTTGTTATCATTACTTTGCTTTACATGACTATACTCTCTAGTTATCTTGCCTTATAAGACATTAATTATTTAAAGCATGCTTGTTCATACGAGATATTAAGTCCTACTGGGCGATTATCGCTCATCCTGCGCTATTATTTCATGTGTTTCAAGTGAGTCTGATGGGGATTACCACACTCACGAGGAAGGGAATGAGGATGATGCTCAAGGGTGACCAGTCTCGACAACCCATGCTTATTAGTTATTTAGTTAGTCGTCAGTTAGTCATTATGTAATAGTTTAGCTTTGAATAAAGTATTCTGGGCCCTGGTTTTGGCTCTGATTAGTGGATGTAATAGTTAGTTGATGAATTATTAATGAAGTTGGATTACATTTGGCTTTATTTCAGTTGTGTAATGGTGAATGTTTATTTACTCGCTCGATACTATTTAAATAACTATAATTCCGCTCTGATATTCCGCGTTGGGGCGTTACAGTTTTGTGGTATCAGAGCCTAGGTTATTCTTAAGTATATGATGATCTAGGTTTAACTTGCCTCGACTTAGAGTCTAAATCCATACCTATGTGAGAGATGGGTAGAACCAAGGGTAATAAGATAAAAATAAACTCACACATGCACAAACTTAGTGCAACCTCAATATCTTACATTAAAATTCTCTTTTGAAGGAACTTAAACCATAGCAATGGCAGCGGAGCGTGCACAACTCTGTGATATGCAACAAACTATTCAGCAGCTCACTCAAGCACTACTTCAAGCTGCTGGAGCCGGTGGAAACCGAGGAGCCGGAGATTTACACAGGAATTTCCGCAACTTGAATCCGCCTTGTTTCAGTGGAACTACTGATCCCGGTGAAGCAGAAAACTGGCTGAAGGAAATTGAACGTATTTTCTGCGTCATGCAATGCGCGGATGGAGACAAGCTACTACTTGCAACATTTCAGTTAGAAAGGGACGCCTGTGCGTGGTGGGAGTCCGTTGAGGCAACCAGGGCTGATGCACAATTCACCTGGAATGAATTCAAGGAGCACTTTAACTCCTAGAATTTTTCTGAAAGAGTTCAAGAGTGGAAGGCCTCCGAGTTTGCGGCACTTAAGCAAAGGAACCTCTCTGTAGCCGAATACGAAGCCCAATTCTCCCGGTTGGCACGATATGCCAATCACCTTGTAGGCACAGAGAGAATGAAGGCAAAGCACTTTCTTAATGGGCTCAGGCCCGCATATATCACCCAATGGGCACCTCTAGATATCCAAACCTATCCAGAAATGGTCAAGAAGGCATAGCTGCTGGAGGATGCGATCGATCTCACCGATTGCATCAAGGGTAGAATGGTAAAAAAGGAACAGACATCAGGATCGACAAGCAAGCCCACCAACGACAAGAAGAGGTAGTTAAGCATTACCGACAGGCCAAGCCAAGAGTGGAAGCCCAAGGTCTTCGCCCCCACTGCACCCAACAAGCCCAAATGCAACCACTGTGACAAGCTGGGTCACACTGCCGAGGAATGCTGGAGGAAGGTAGGCGCATGCCTACGCCGCGGTAGTCGAGAGCACCGTATCCCCGACTGCCCTCTGCTTAAAGAGAATGAAAAGTGCCCGACTGGCCAGAAGAAGCCGGGCAGACTGCAAGCTGTTCAAGAGATGGAGACCACCGAGGAAGGTGGAGTTGTGGAAGGTACCTTACAAATCTTTTCCCAGTCAGCATTTGTTTTGTTTGATACCGGTGCAACACATTCATTCATATCACAAGTATTTGCTGACACATTAAATGTTAAACCTGTATCTATGGGAACTGAATTAGCTGTTACAACCCCACTGAGCGAGAAAGCCCAACTGAACAAATATTTTCCATTAGCTGATGTGAAGATTGGTGAACTAAATCTTAGAGCTGATCTGATTTGTATGACTATGGAGGGCTACGATGTCATATTGGGAGCCGATTGGCTGTCCACTTATGGGGCTATTGTAGATTATAGAAGAGGGAAGATTACATTTAGTGAATTCCCTAAATTAACCTTTACGGGACGTAGACACAAGAGACACTTGTCTCTCGTCTCTGCTATTCGGGCACAGAGTATGATCAGGAAAGGGTGTGTGGCATTTCTTGCCGCCATAGTAGTTGAAAAGAAGGCATCCAAGATATCTGACATACACATAGTGCAAGAGTACCCCTACATATTTCCTGATGAGCTTCCAGGCGTTCCACCTGAACGAGATGTAAATTTCTCAATCGATCTAATTCCTGGAGCGGCACCAGTGTCTCGTCAGCCATGTAGAATGTCTCTTGCTGAACTGAAGGAATTAAAAGAGCAATTGATGGAGTTGCTAGAAAAGGGCTTTATCTGACCAAGTACTTCTCCTTGGGGAGCACCCGTTCTGTTTGTCAAGAAGAAGGACGGATCCATGAGATTATGCATCGACTATAGGCAGTTGAATCACCTCACTATCAAGAACAAATACCCTATGCTTCGTGTCGAGGAGTTATTTGATCAAATATCAGGAGCCAAATACTTCTCTAAGATTGACCTTAGATCGGGATATCATCAGATGAGAATTAAGGATGCAGATATCTACAAGACAACTTTCAGGAGCAGGTATGGTCATTATGAATTTGTAGTTATGCCTTTTGGACTAACCAATGCTCCTGCAGTTTTTATGCAACTGATGAACAACATCTATCGGCCCTACCTTGACAAATTCATCGTGGTGTTTATTGATGATATTCTCATACATTCAAAGACCAAGGAAGAGCATGAGGAGCATCTGAGGATCGCTCTGCAGATCTTGCGTGACAATAAACTCTATGCCAAATTGAGCAAGTGTGAATTCTGGCTCGAGGAGGTGTCATTTCTAGGCCATGTCATATCAAAGGAGGGTATCGCTGTAGATCCTTCCAAGGTTGAAGCTGTTTTAAACTGGGAGAGACCGACAAATGTCACCGAGATTAGAAGCTTTCTTGGACTAGCTGGCTACTATAGGCGGTTCATAAAAGACTTCTCTAAGATAGCTGTACCCCTGACTCACCTTACGCGAAAAGAGAACCCCTATGTCGGGAGCAAGGAATGCAAGAAAAGCTTTCAGACACTGAAGCAATGTTTGACCTCTGCACCTGTCCTCGTGTTACCAGTCGAGGGCGAAGGATTCTCAGTCTACACTGATGCTTCTGGAATCGGTCTAGGCTGCGTGTTAATCCAGAATGAGAAGGTGATAGCTTATTCATCAAGACAATTGAAGCCTCATGAGGTCAATTATCCTGTCCATGACCTAGAACTAGTTGCAGTGGTGTTTGCACTTAAAATTTGGAGGCATTATCTCTGTGGGGAACAATTCATAGTCTACTCTCACCACAAGAGTTTGAAGTATCTATTTTCTCAGGAGCTTAATATGAGACAAAGGAGATGGCTGGAGTATTTGAAAGACTTTGATTTCAATATCCAATATCACCCAGGCAAAGGTAATGCAGTTGATGCACTTAGTAGGAAACCAGTAGCATCCTTATCTTGTTTAGTCATGGGCGAGATGCAATTACTTGAGAAATTCGCCAGTATGGATCTAAATATTGAGCAGAGAAGTGATCAGGTGTTAGTGGCTGTGGACACCCAAAACTGTGCTATGATCTGTTGCAGCCAGCCCATTCCCATTAAAAAAGGACCCCCCAAAAGGCTTACTAAAAGGGCACCTAAAGGCCCATTATCTAATGGCCCAAAGCACCCCCATACAAGGGGTCATCTTAAGGGACCTCTAACCTCCCCACTACAAAAGGTACCCCCTGCAAAAAGCTGAAGAGGAAGGGAGTGCGTACCAACCTTTTGGGGAGTGGTTGGCTTTTGCTTGGAGAAGAAGGCAGAAGAAGGGAGAGCCAGAGAGAAAGGGGGCTGGGCTTCCTGGTGCTCCTGCGCAGCAAAGAGGAGGAAGAGGCCAAGAGGAGAGGAAGAGAAAAAGAGGGAAGAAGGAGGAGGTTGACGGGCTCTCTTCCAAGAGGAGTTGCAGTAAAGAGAAGAGGAGGAAAAGGAGGAGGGCTGTTGGTTCGGGTCCCAAGAAGAGAAGAAGAGGGTGAGAAGGCCAAGAAAAAGGGAAGATAGAGAGAGAGCCTCCTTCATTCCATCGTCTCCCTCCTCCCCATCTTTTTCTTTTTATGTTCTTCTCTTCCTCCCATGTCTCTTGTCCCATCAATGTACCCATCTATGCTTCATGTCTTCCTCCCTTCCCCATGTGAGGAGAATGACATTTATTGCCTTCTCTCCTTTTGAATAGAATACAATAGATAAAGTTATGTGATGCTCTTTTCATTTGATGCATGTGATATAAATGTTCCCTTTTGGCTTATTTAAATTGCATAATTATGTGCTCCCTTCCCCATGAGTTCTTTGTTTATTCATTCAAGCCTTGGGTTCTTCCCCCAACAAGAGACCTTGTTACTGCTGCGTTTCTGCTCTTCCTCTTTGAATAGAGGCTGCCGACTCACAGCCATATGAGTCCTTGGGCATTCAAGACTGAGTAAATCAATACCCACATCTTGTTCGGGCCCTAAATTGGGACTGTCAGCCCTCCCCCATCATGGGGGTGCTGCAACACCCCCATGTGTATTGAGAATTCCCCCATCTTTCATCTGATTTGAGCTTGAAGGTTTGCTGTCGAATCACTCCAATTCCGGGTCCAAGCACAAAGGGTTGGGTAATATGATACCCATGCCCCGCTTAGGACTCAAATGAGATGTATTTGGCCCCAACATCGAGCCCGCGTCGCATTTGTTTTGTTTTCCGGGGTGAAAACCACGTAAGTAAAGAGATCTCTGTTGAAGGTTTGCTGCCGACTCACCTAGGCAGTGAGTTTTTGACATTTTGGGATCAACTGGTGCAGTGTTTCGTCCATGTAAGAGTCTGGAAATGACCAAGATACACCTCAGTCCCTCCCATAAAAATTTCGTGCAGTTCCGACGTGATTTCAGTGGCCGTCCCTTTGCAAATGGACGTTGCTGACTCAGCACTGCTTGGCTACCGACTCACCTGAGTAGTGCATTTTCAGCAGTTTGGGACCGATCGGCATGGCTTTTCACTCATGTAAAAGACTGAAATTGATCAGGACATGCCTCAGTCCCTCCCATAAAAATTTCGTGCCGTCCCGACATGATTTGAGTGGCCGTCCCGTTGCAAATGGACAGTACTGCCTGGCCGCCAACTCACCTGGGCAGCGCGTGTATTTTCAGTGGTTTGAGACTGATCGACACGACTTTTCGCTCATGTAAGAGACTGAAATCGACCGAGACATGCCTCAGTCCCTTCCATAAAAATTTCGTGTCGTTCTGACGTGGTTTTAGTGGCCGTCCCTTTGCAAATGGACGTTGCCGACTCAGCACTACTTGGCTGCCGACTCACCTGGGCAGTGTGTTTTCAGCGATTTGAGACCGATTGGCACGACTTTTCTCCAGTGTAAAAGATTGAAATAGATCAAAATACACCTCAGTCCCTCCCATAAAAATTTCACGCCGTTCCACTGTGATTTGAATGTCGTTCCTTTGCAAGTGAGTGCTGCCGACTCACAGAGGCAGAACTGTTCGCTGCCGACTCATACAGAAATGAGACTCTATGAAGCCTCAGGTTAGATAATATGATATCTATGCCCGAGTTCCTAGACTCAAACATCATTGGATCGTCCACCAGACTGTTTTTGGTCTCGGTACTCATCGATTCCCTCATAGCCACGTCTCGGGAATCGGTACCGTGTGCCGTTTGGGTAGCGCCGTATACGGCCAACACCCCATTTTGGTACCATCTCCTTTGTGGTGGATGGATACCGTGAACTCCCCCACATCTCATGAGTCCGGAGGAGATGCTGCCAAATTTTCCCCATGAGTTTTAAACCGTTAAGTGTTTATGGCTGGTGAGTCGGCAAGGACTCAGCAGGCTGTGGACTCACTGAATCAGTGAAGAAACTTGAACCAGTGAGTCGGCAGGCCTCATATATGATGAGTCGACAAGCCTTGGTTTATTAGAATACTTGCTTTCGGTCTCGGTGCTCATCAGTTCCCTCGTAGGTAAGCCTCGGGAATTGGTACCGTATGCCGTTTGGGTGACGCCGTACGTGACCAACACCTCATTTTGGTGCCGTCTCCATCATGGTGGACGAGTATCGTGCCCTCCTCTTTCGCTATGAGTAAGGGAAGGTGCTGCCGAATTTTCTCGCGCATCCTTATGAGATCAAAAGACTTTATAAGATTAAAAGACTTCAAAAAAATCATGTTGGCTAGGTGATTCGGCAGCACTGCAGCAGCTTGCCGACTCACTGGTTCAGCAGGACCCTGCCGACTCAGGAGCCTGTTGGCTCAACGGTCTGCCGGCTCATGGTTGCAGCTGGATCTGCCAACTCACTTGACATAGCAGTCTGCCGACTCACTGGTTCAGTAGAACCCTGCCGACTCAGTAGTCTGCCAACGCATGGTTGCAGCTGGATCTGCCAACTCACTTGACTTAGCAGTCTGCCGACTCAGCAGCTTGCCGACTCAGCAGTCTGCTGACTCACTGGTTCAGCAGGACCCTGCCGACTCAGTAGTCTGCCGACTCATGGTTGCATCAAGGTTCTGCCAACTCACTTGACTTAGCAGTCTGCCGACTCAGCAGTCTGCCGAGTCAGGGTTGTAGCTGGATCTGCCAACTCACTTGACTTAGCAGTCTGCCGACTCAGGACCCTACCGACTCAGCAACCTACCGACTCAGTAGACTGCCGACTCACCAGCATAACTACAACTATCATGTTTTAAATGAAACTAAGAGAATAAAATTGGCATTAATTGAAAAACACCACCTAAATAAATGGACAAAAGCCTCCAACAATCGTACAAAAGATGATAATAATCACCATGAGCCAAATGCTTTTTCAATAGACATTTCTCTTGTTGCTATTCCAGCTTCACTTCAGCACGCACTTCGCACCTTTATCAGATGTTTCTATTTTAGGTAATGAGACTTTCTAATCTGGCGATTAATCAAGGGTTTTCTCTCTCAGAGAGATGTAATTAACGTCGTTGCGTTTAGGCAATGACGGGGTCTTGGTCCCGACCCGATCTCCATTTTCGTTTGACGAAGTCAAACGATGCGCACAATAGACCTAAAGCTCTTCGACTCTCGGAGGCAGAACACTTGTTTCCACTTCAGTGGCTGGCATGCCTACGCTATGCAAATTTCCGATTCATCTCTCGTCACCATCGCTCGAGTAGCATTCGATGGGACTTGGATTAGTAATACGCATCCATGAGAACATGAGAAAATATGATAAAAGGAACAAAATATCAGAGATTTTAATCTTATTTTAAAATCTATTTCCACAGCGTGGCACGCCCGGTGGGACCAAACTTCCCTTCATCTTTTTGCCAGAATAGAAAGCCTTGTGGCCTTTATACTCAATACTAACTGTCATTTTTAATTAACTGACAGGTACTAACAAACCAATGGCCGGAGTGCGCTTTGGACCCTTGGTTGTCCAAGACCATGCACGGTATGGCTACCTTGCCGTGCCGACTCGCTTTGGAAGCTTTCCCATGGTCGTGGAATTCCCCAACTTCTTGGGGGTTGCATTTGTCAACATCCTACACCTGGAAGCCGAAATTGAAGCTGAAGCTAAAGCTGAAGTCAAAGAGACCATAGAGAAGCTGAGCTACCATGTTCATCACATGGAATATGACAACAAGAGCAAGGGAAAAATAATCAAAGGACATTGCCAACAGATAAGAGAGGTTGAGAATATTGTCACTCGTCGTGCGCGAGTCTCTACCTCAGGAAAAAGTGTGCTGATCGGTGGCGTGAGGATCCACCTGCAGGCTAAAAAAGCTGAGGCTATGCCAGAAAAGGTGGCACCAACAGTACCTGTAAAGAATTCATTCCAAGCTCTGACAGGCAAGAGAGAAATGTACAATACTTTCAAAGGCAAGCTGCCTCCAAAACCTATTAAATTCAAGCAGGTCTGGAGACCGAAGCAGACTAGAATCCCTGAAGAGAAAGAGCCAATGGTGCAGAGGGAAATGCCAAAGGAAGTGCATGAAGCAAAGGTTCCGGGTAGATGGCACCCACGACGGACCCCCAAATCCAAGGTTCGGCAAGGAGACGCGCTTGCATATGGCCGTTTCCACGACAAGAGAGCGGAACTACGTCGATCTGGCGGTCCGCTAAATTTCCCCTCAAGACGGCTGAGGCCCTCAAAAGATGCAGAATTTCTATCTGTCGAGCTAGAAAGTAGCTCAAGTGAAAATGGTGTGCCTTATGAACGTGTTCACATTCGGCCCGAAAAGGCTAAGCCGAGAATATCTATTTTCAAGAGATTGGCCTTTCCGCATGAAATACCGCGGAGGGTCGAAAGGGGCCATAATGGCTCACGGCAAATATGGGCATGCCACATGGCTGGTATAGGGAGCCGCTATGGAGCTCTGCCAACTGATGATGAAGAGCTAGCAGAATTGGCTGAGAGGCCCGGCGCCGTTACGAGAAGAAGAGCAGCTGCGGCAGCTCTAACAGCCACATATGGAGGTGCTAATGCCCCTACGACTCAGATGATGGCAGCTACTGCCAATGTGATTACCACTCAGGGCAGTGGGGGCAACAATGAAATTCCCCCGCCGCCGCCGCCAGAAATGACACCAGGGGGCACAGTGCAAGAGATCCCTCTCACTGCACCCTTGGATCTAGCTGTCTTAGAGTTGCTATAGCGGTATCAAGCTGAAATAGAGGTGCTCAAGTGGCAGATAAAAGGCAAGGAGACTGAGGGACATGCATCCCGGGAAGTCGAGGGCTCAGGAGAAACTCCTCAAGGGATCTCAGGGTTCATCGAAGCCTCGGCCCAGTGCACTATCGCGCAGCCAATAGATGAACAACCTCAACAGACGCCTGTAGCTACTGCTCAACAGCAACGTCCACAGACTCAATACCAGCTCCTGCAGCCGCAGTTCTTCCAGCAGCAACAGCAGCCATATCAACCGCTACAAGGCTATTCCGTGCAACATCAGTCATTGCCTGCTCATGCTCCTGAGTAGCAATTTGAAAATCAAGAGCCGCCCCTGGTGCCCCCGGTGGCCATTATAAATACTCCAAACAATCAGCCGGCCCACTTTTATCCTCAACAAGTGGACCCTGCCACCATCAGCAAGTTAATGGTGGAGCAAATGATCGAAATGAAGCTCGCCGAGCGGGGTGATGGAGAACATGTTCCTTTTGATGTGTATAGGGTACCCTATCCTCCACATCATGCTATGAAAAAGCTACCATCGGGGATTACTAAGCCTCCAAAGTTTGACAAATTCAATGGGCAAGGATCCCCAAAAGAGCATATAGCCTACTACATCAATGTGATGGGCGACCTGGCCGCTGATGAGTCCTACCTACTAAAGTTCTTTGGCTCCTCCTTGATGGGCCTAGTATTTGAATGGTACTCTGGCCTGCCAGCAGGGTCTGTATTGGACTGGGCAGATATGCAAAAGAAATTCAGAGAAAGGTTCTACATTGCAGAAAGGGAGGTTACAGCTACCAAACTCTATACAACAAAACAAAAGGCCAATGAGTCTACCCTGGATTACATCCAGCGGTGGAGGAACCTTAGTATGAGATGCAAGTGCCCTCCTCACCAGGAAGATGCGGTGCAAATTTGCAAACAGAACCTGAAAAGAGAGTTATTGGAAAAAATGATTGGGATGGAAATTCGTTCATTCGACAGACTGAACAATGTGGCAGCAGAAATTGAAGCCTTCATGGCAAGATTTCCCAACAATACATCAATGGAACAAAAGGACAAGCCAGCCAATAAAAAGCCTGCCGGAAAAGAGGCGAACACTGTCGATCTAAAAAACTTCGAACAACGGAAGGGTGTTGGGTCTTCTGGCACCAAGCCTAAGACTCCAAGGCGGAATATGCTTCTCCAAGACAAATTTAGGAAGCCATACTCTTTCCCCAAGGATAAAACAAAAACATTGTTCGAATGGGCCACTCATTACAATAAGATTACATTTCCAACACCCAAAAGGCCCGAGGAAGCGGGAAAGAAAGATGATCCTCTATTTTGCCCATATCATCAAGTCTTGGGACATAACATAGAGGATTGTTATGTGTTCAAAGACATCATGGAGTCTTTTATCAAGAAGGGGGAGCTGCAGATGGGAGAATATAAGGTGAATCTACCTCAACCACATGAAGCCCCTGTTCAACAGCCGACAGCTAACATGGTATCACTATACCGACAACTGTCAGAAGAGATTTCTGAAGCCAGTACGCAGATGTGTTATGAACATTACATTCTAGCCCCTGCTAGAAATCAAGAGAGTTGGAAGAAGGTGCCTTAGAAGGGAATGAGGAAGCCGTCCAAACAGCCTACTCCACAGGTGCACGTTCGAGGGATGATACCTCAACCATCTCCGCCAACTGTCACTCCAATATGACAAATGGTGAAGCCTCGAGTGATCTCCGTGAGAAATACTAGTAATAGAAGGTGGCAGACACCTCTACCATTGTACAGAGGGGGCAGCTCGTCACTCGAACGGCTGCAAGCATTAATAGATGAGTCGGATAAATATGAACAACCTGAAAGGCATCCTGTCCAGCTACAAGAAGATGTACCATGGGAGGAGCTAGAAATGATGAAGCTAGAAGAAACAACTGAACAAGAAATGTCTCAACCCCGAGAAGAACTACTCTGGGGGCAAGTACCAACAGAGCATGAAAGGACAAAGAGAAGACCCAAGAGGGAGAAGGAGAAAATGCTTGCTACTCTTTCCTGCAACACTATATCATCCCTGCCAGATACGGCCAAACACGGTGAGGGGGAAGAGATCAACTATAATTCCAATGGGGCGAATCAGATTGGATCGTCAAACCCTGAGTCTATAACAAGATCTAGAAGAAGGTTGGAGAAACTACCTCCGACGAATCACACCATTAATCTCAGGGGAGAAGCATCTTATAAGACCTCGGAGCCAGAGATCCAAGGTATGCAAGCTCCACCTCCACTGAAGGTGTGCAAAAATCAAGAAGCTGGGGGTAAAATACCATCTTTTGTTGAGTTCTTGGCATTAAGGGAGCAGTCTCAGTCATCCCATACACCTCAAATGGCACGAGAAAGAAGTGACCTTGATCTAAGCAATCCCATCAGTGAGGTTCCAAATAGGACATGCTCAAATATCAAAAAGGAATGCGGCTCTAAGCCATTGGCTAATATTTCCCGCATACCTGCAAATAATCCTGTCATGGTAGCTCAGTCTCAAAAATATCAACTGGAGATTGAAATGCTGAGGAAGCAGATTCAAGAAAAAGAGGTATATATCTTGGCATCAAAAGAAATGGAAGGCTTGGCTGAAGCATTGCAAAGCGACATCAATCCATCCCAAACTCTGCCAATAGTGTCGCAGTCGATGCCAGCCCACACTAGGGGCATCTTGCTCACACATCCATATCAAATGACTCCGGAACAGCCGGAGGTCTATTCAACAATAGGCCAGGAGTTTACCCTAAAGCCACAAGTAGAGAGGGTGTCTATGCAACCGGCCCATATCCGCCCAAGCTTGGCTGATCCAACACTGATGAATAGCTTGATGAAGCTGACAGGGATGAGTGGTAGCATTAATGCTACACTCCATGATAGTGCAGCTCCATGCCCTGGGGTTCATGATATGCATCATACTGAAGCAATGAGAAATGTAACCCGTGGGCCGACAGTTTGTAGGTCCTTATCAAGCAGGTGCACATACTCAAATTGCCCTGTCAAGCCCATGACAGACAGACTAAGCAGACAGGGAGTACTTGAAGCGGGCCCCTATATGGCTGAGGAAGTAATCTCGGCAACCAAATTACATGCCATTTCCCAGGGAGGTGGAGAACCATCCCGCGACTATATCCGACGATGGATGAACGTCTGCAGGAAATACAAGCAACCACTATCTGAAGAAGATGCTGTCAGTATATGCAAGAACAACTTGCAAAAGGAGATTCTAGATAGAATGGGTGGCATCGATATCAGAACTTTCAATCGACTGAACAATGTTGCCACTGATATTGAGACATTCCTCACCAAGTACTCTTATGCTGATACTACTGCCCAAAGGAAGAGGCATGTCCAGATTCTAGAAGCTACTGAAGGGGAAGCCAGTTCCTCGCTTGACAAATTGTCGAGACGAAGGAAAATAATTCCACTAGAAGAGAAGATGCAAAAGCCTTACTCCTTCCCAAAAGATAAAACACTAGTTCTTTTTGAATGGGCACAACGACACAACAAAATTGTCCGACTGAAGCCTAAAAAGCTGGAAGATATTAGGAAGAAAGATGACCCTCGGTTCTGCTTATATCATTAGCTGCCCGGGAATGTTACAGAGGACTGCTATGTCCTCAAAGATCAAATTGAGTCCTTGATAAGAAAAGGAGAATTGCAAGTGAGCGAATATAGGGTGTACCCGCCGCAATCTCATGGGGCTCCGTGCAATGGAAAAGAAAAGCATATGACAACTTGCACCAGCCAATGTGGGGGCAGATGCACGCTATGATATACGAGCTAGAAATGCATAAGAAATTCAAGATGCTCGATGCACATATGAAGCTCGTGCACCTTGGGGGAACTTCAAGAGCTTCTGCCTCTCACAAGCAGGCAAACAAACAAAGATCGGCTCACCGAAAATGAGTTACTCTAGGGACATGTGTTGATCACATATGTAACGTCCATGGATGTAAATGTTCATTCCAAAAAAAGAGAAAAGAAAGAATAAAAAAATAGTTACAAAAAAAATAAAATGAGTAAAAAAATGACAAAAAAGGAATAAAGGAAGCATCTTGTTGGGGTAGTCACACCGACCACCCAGCATGAGACCTGGTCATTGAAGTGGTCTCGACTGGCTTTTTTAGGGCCACCTGAGGTATTATTGTCGATGACGAGCAGCAAAAAATAAAGAGGCCAGCCATACCGCTAGTCGGACTATGGTTCTGAGACAAATAATACCTCAACAAAATTGCATGTTTTCTGCAGGGCGATGATATGAGCCCGCATGATCATATCGCACCGGGCTTTCACCGCTTATGTCCATATTCACGCATGGGTTTTCTTGCCGGATTTTGAGTGCATATACTTTTCCGGATCTTTAATAAAACTGCCGAAGGATTTATCCTTATGCAAGCATCATCTACATTTAAAAAAAAACTGGCAAATTGTCAATCATGTTTTCAAAACCCATATTTTTAAATTGACAAGCTTGTCTTCCATGATTTCAAAAGACTCATATTTTGAAAAGTGGCAATGCGCCGATCATGTTTTCAAAACTCATGTTTTAAAATTGGCAAACTTGCAGCTCATAGTTTTAAAAGAACTCATATTTCAAAAAAAAATGTGGCGACTCGCCAACCATGTTTTCAAAAGTCATATTTTAAATTGGCAAGCTTCCCATCCATGATTTCAAAAAAATTATATTTCAAAAATGGCGTCTCGCCAATCATGTTTTAAAAATTCATATTTTAAAATCGACAAAAAGTGGCAACTCGCCAACCATGTTTTCAAAACTCATGTTTTAAAATTGGCAAACTTGCCACTCATAATTTCAAAAAAAAAATCATATTTTAAAAGTGGCGACTCGCCAACCATGTTTTCAAAGACTCATATTTTGAAAATCGGCCAGTTTGTCATTCATGATTTCAATAGAACTCATGTTTCAAAAGTGGCAATTCGTCAATCATGTTTTCAAAAAAATAAAATCATATTTTGAAAATCGACAAACTTGCCATTCATAATTTTAAAAGAACTCATACTTCAAAAAATGGCGTTTTGCCAATCATGTTTCAAAAGTCATATTTCGAAAGTGGCAATTTGCCAATCATGTTTCAAAAGTCATATTTCAAAATTGACAATTTGCCAATCATATCTTAAAATTCATATTTGTCAGCCACGTGTTGAAGCCCATGTTTCAAAACTCTAACTCGTGCTTTCAAATTGGACCTTCATGTCCTCACAATTTCAAATCGGGCTCCTATGCCCCCATGATTTCAAACTGGGCCTTTGTGTCCACATATTCCAAAATCGGGCTCCTCTGCCCCCATGATTTCGAACTGGGCCTTTGTGCCCACATCTTTCAAAATCGGGCTTCCACGCCCTCATGAATTCAAATCGGACTTTCACGTCCTCACAATTTCAAATCGGGCTCCTATGCCCCCATGATTTCAAACTGGGCCTTTGTGTCCACATATTCCAAAATCGGGCTTCTCTGCCCCCATGATTTCAAACTGGGCCTCTGTGCCCACAAATTTCAAAATCAGGCTTCCACGCCTTCATGATTTCAAACTCATTTTTCAAATCTGCATTTGCCAGCCATTAAAAAGAAAAGGTTTCTAACCTTATACCTCTAAATAGATTGCCCCCGATTGTTGGCCACTCCAATTCATTGCAGGTCACTAATTCCAACACCTGAAGATGAAACCAGGCCGACGAAGTCGTTCGTAGGTCTTGAAGCTGATGGCGTCAATATAACCGACGTCCCCAGAAGATGGAACCAGGCCGACGGAGTTTCCTGTAGGTGTTGAAGCTGATGGCATCGACATAATCGACGTCCCCAGAAGATGAAACCAGGCCGACGAAGTCGTTCGTAGGTCTTGAAGCTGATGGCGTCAACATAACCGACGTCCCCAGAACATGAAACTAGGCCAATGGAGTTTCCCGTAGGTCTTGAAGTTGATGTCGTCAACACAATTGGCCTCACCTGAATATGAAACCAGGCCAACGGAGTTATTCGTGGGTCTTGAAGCTGATGGCGTCAACATAATTGGCGTCACCTGAATATGAAACCAGGCCAACGAAGTTGTTCGTGGGTCTTGAAGCTGATGGCGTCAACACAACTGGCGTCACCTGAAGATGGAACCAGGCCGATGGAGTTTCCCGTAGGTCTTGAAGCTGATGGTGTCAACATAATCGGCGTCCCCAGAAGATGAAACCAGGATGACGAAGTCATTCGTAGGTCTTGAAGCTGATGGCGTCAACACAATTGGTGTCCCCAGAAGATGAAACCAGGCCAACGGAGTTTCCCGTAGGTCTTGAAGCTGATGGCGTCAACACAATTGGCGTCACCTGAATATGAAACCAAGCCAACAGAGTTATTCGTGGGTCTTGAAGCTGATGGCGTCAACACAACTGGCATCACCTGAATATGAAACTAGGCCAACAAAGTTATTCGTGGGTCTTGAAGCTGATGGCGTCAACACAATTGGCATCCCCATAAGATGAAACCAAGCCAACGGAGTTTCCCATAGGTCTTGAAGCTGATGGCGTCAATACAATCGGCGTCCTCAGAAGATGAAACCAGGACGACGAAGTCGTTCATGGGTCTTGAGGCTGATGACATCAACACAATTGGCATCCCCAGAAGATGAAACCAGGCCAACGGAGTTTCTCGTAGGTCTTGAAGCTGATGGCGTCAACACAATCGGCGTCCCTAGAAGATGAAACCAGGCCGACGAAGTCGTTCGTAGGCCTTGAAGCTAATGTCGTCCACACAATTGGCGTCCCCAGAAGATGAAACCAGGCCAACGGAGTTTCCCGTAGGTCTTGAAGTTGATGGCGTCAACATAATCGGCGTCTCCAGAAGATGAAACCAGGCCGACGAAGTCATTCATAGGTCTTGAAGCTGATGGCGTCAACATAATTGGCGTCCCCAGAAGATGAAACCAGGCCAACGGAGTTTCCCGTAGGTCATGAAGCTGATGGCGTCAACACAACCGGCGTCCCCAGAAGATGAAACCAGGCCGACGAAGTCATTCGTGGGTCTTGAAGCTAATGGCGTCAACATAATTGGCGTCCCTAAAAGATAATACCAGGCCAACAGAGCAGTCCGCGGGTCGTGAAGCAGGTGTTAACAACTTTGACACTCGTGTCAAAAGTCTCAAAAAATGATGAATGAAAGGGCTAAAAATAGAGATGCCCGTCGGACCTACTCGGATTTTACTGCCGAGTAGGGGTAAAAAGGACAAGAAAAACCCGGTCACGACGAAAACCCGAAAGGGCGTCGTGGGCAAAATTAGGAACCCTGCTACGTGAAAACCCGAAAGGGCGCGTAGGTAAAAGCAAGAAGGGGCTGACTCCGGTGAAAACCTGAAAGGGCGCTTGGGTCAGTAATGTGGTAAAAAAAAATGAATGAAGTCAAAACGTCAAGATGGCAAGAAGGGGGAGTCGTATCTCTACTCCCCCAAGTGAACCCTCTTTTTGTTATGCTTTCCCTAAATCTAGAAAGGCACTTTCTTGTCAAGCTGTCTTTTGTCATTTATGCCTCTCTAGAACCCTAGGTTTAGATACCACTGCTTTTCAAAATTCCAATAAAGCTTAGCCTTGACTTCTTGCCTTGGCTAACCAGTAGATGTTACCTTTAGAACCGTTGTTGAAGTTAGCATATAGGTTTTCTAGGTTATGATTTCGCAATCTACCTAAATAACCTTACACCATCTACCAACATCATGGCATGATTGGTGGTTGAGTTATATTTCACTCATGAATCTCTTTTATAATATATATAGGCTTAAAATAGAGGTGCCTCGTTGAACTTGTCTAGGTTTTCCCTGGACAAGGGTAAAAAGAGCTAGAACCCGGTCATGGCGAAAACTCGAAAGGGCGCCATGGGCAAAATTGGGTACCCCGCTACGTGAAAACCCGAAAGGGCGCGTAGGCAAAAGCAAGAGGGGGTCGGATTGGATGAAAACCCGAAAGGGCGCTCAATTCGATAATGTGAAAATAAAAAAAAAGGATCTAAAGATAGGTGCCAAAGACAAGCGGGCTTCAAGTCTCTAGAAAGGAAATCCTGACAAAAGTGGTACTTTCCAGTCGAAGCTCGCCTTCATGCCAATGCCCGCCGAGGTTCGTCTTCATACCAGTCAAAGCTCGTCTTCATGCCAGTGCCATCCGAAGCTCGCCTTCAGACCATTGCCAGTCGAAGCTTATCTTCATGCTAGCCGGAGTTCTATCTCATATGTGATGAAGTGAAATGTCATTATATATCAAGTCGATTATGACAAATTGCAAGCCTCTCGAAGGAAATTTCTGATAGAGTCGGCTGACAATCAGAGAAGCAGGTGTCGACACATGGTGGACTTTAATTGAATCTGTCAACACCTCATGGAGTAGGTATCGACAAATGGCTAAGTTAGTTGACACCCACAGAACTAGTTTTGTTGAAGAAATCCATCGATTCCCAGACACAACAAAAGTAAAAAAAAAAGGAAGGAAGACAAGAGCACATTAATCTAGCTTTGAGCAAAGCAGCATTGATGAGGGCTACAAGATCTCCCAAAGCGGCAGTCTGGTTATCACAGTCGGTGACAATGACGTGGAAGCAGTTTACTTCCTCTTACTAAGACCTCAACGCTACTGCATGCTCAGATTGTCGCACATCCAAGGCGACCAGTTGGCAAGATAGTTCAGAGGCAAGGAAGCGGCAAGGCCACTTACTGAGTCTAGAAAGAGCTACCAGCTCACAAATCAAGCCAGCATGCCCCATCGACTTTATACAATAGGCCAACATAACCCAATGGACGACTGATCCATGAAGGCCACTAGCTCACATGGCCTTGCCAATTGAAAGAGGCCACTGATTTAGGGCTCTCGCCAACTCAAGGAGGCTTCTGATGAAAAAATCCTACGTTACAGACGTGCCACCGGGTCAGAAATCCCAACAATTTGAAGAAGTCGCCAGTCACAGTGCTATTGCCGACTCATGAAGGCCACAAGCTCTCAAGTAACTTGTTAGTTCAATGGTCTTCATTTCCCTATTGGGTTTCTTCATCGACTCACGAGGCTGTCGACTCTTAGTACCGACAAGAAGGAGGGATGCCGGTTCGCAGTGCTACTGACTCGCTAGGCCTGTAGAATCACGATGCCTGCAAATGGAAGATCTACCGACTCATGAGGCCGCAAAGTCATAGAGCCAGCAAGGAGGATGACTGCCGGCTCGAGCCAACTGTCGACTCGTAGGGCCCACCAACTTAAGCCAAGCTATGGCCATGCTGACTCGCGGTTCCGCCAACTCATGAAGCTGACAAGTCGTGACGTCGGCAAAGGGGGGATGGCCGCCGGATCACCACGCCTGCTAAATTTGTAGTTCCGCCGACTCACGCAACTACCGAGTCATCAAGTTGGTGAAGAGGATGGCCACCGAATCATACCGATCTCCGACTCACAAGGCTAGTGAGTCACGACATTAACATGCCAGAAGGCTGCCGAATCACAGGGCTAGCCAACTCATGAGGCCTGCCGAGTCGCCAGGCCACTGAACAGAAGGGCTGCCGACTCCAGGAGTCTGCCCACTCAAAAGGCCACTTAACGGAGAGTCTGCTGACTCACAAAAGCTGCTAATAGATCTACTTGACAAAGCGGAGCCTATTTATCATGCGAACGAGCCCAGAGGCTGCCGACTCACTTCGACGTCAACTGTCTCAAGTTGAGCACAATAGTATGGACACAATAGACGAAGCCAAGAAACCGTCAATACAGTGACGGACCACGAGGCTGTTAGCATGGCAACAAGTTAACGACCGTCAGTGCTGACAAATTGACTCACATCAAATTGAAATTGAGACCCAATTGATGTCGTACGGGTTCACCCATGGGTGTCGCTCCGCTCGTCCATCGCTCGCACCACCCCTGGGTGGGGGGCATTTGTGGACACCCAAAACTGTGCTATGATCTGCTGCAGCCAGCCCATTCCCATTAAAAAAGGACCCCCCAAAAGGCTTACTAAAAGGGCACCTAAAGGCCCATTATCTAATGGCCCAAAGCACCCCCATACATGGGGTCATCTTAAGGGACCTCTAACCTCCCCACTACAAAAGGTACCCCCTGCAAAAAGCTGAAGAGGAAGGGAGTGCGTACCAACCTTTTGGGGAGTGGTTGGCTTTTTCTTGGAGAAGAAGGCAAAAGAAGGGAGAGCCAGAGAGAAAGGGGGCTGGGCTTCCTGGTGCTCCTGCGCAGCAAAGAGGAGGAAGAGGCCAAGAGGAGAGGAAGAGAAAAAGAGGGAAGAAGAAGGAGGTTGACGGGCTCTCTTCCAGGAGGAGTTGCAGCAAAGAGAAGAGGAGGAAAAGGAGGAGGGCTGTTGGTTCGGGTCCCAAGAAGAGAAGAAGAGGGTGAGAAGGCCAAGAAAAAGGGAAGAGAGAGAGAGAGCCTCCTTCATTCCATCATCTCCCTGCTCCCCATCTTTTTTTTATGTTCTTCTCTTCCTCCCATGTCTCTTGTCCCATCAATGTACCCATCTATGCTTCATGTCTTCCTCCCTTCCCCATGTGAGGAGAATGGCATTTAATGCCTCCTCTCCTTTTGAATAGAATACAATAGATAAAGTTATGTGATGCTCTTTTCATTTGATGCAAGTGATATAAATGTTCCCTTTTGGCTTATTTAAATTGCATAATTATGTGCTCCCTTCCCCATGAGTTCTTTGTTTATTCATTCAAGCCTTGGGTTCTTCCCCCCAACAAGAGACCTTGTTACTGCTGCGTTTTTGCTCTTCCCCTTTGAATAGAGGCTGCCGACTCACAACCATATGAGTCCTTGGGCATTCAAGACTGAGTAAATCAATACCCACATCTTGTTCGGGCCCTAAATTGGGACTGTCAGCCCTCCCCCATCATGGGGGTGTTGCAAAACCCCCATGTGTAGTGAGAATTCCCCCATCTTTCATCTGATTTGAGCTTGAAGGTTTGCTGCCGAATCACTCCAATTCTGGGTCCAAGCACAAAGGGTTGGGTAATATGATACCCATGCCCCGCTTCGGACTCAAATGAGATGTATTTGGCCCCAACATCGAGCCCGCGTCGCATTTGTTTTGTTTTCCGGGGTGAAAACCACGTAAGTAAAGAGATCTCTGTTGAAGGTTTGCTGCCGACTCACCTGGGCAGTGAGTTTTCGGCATTTTGGGATCGACTGGTGCGGTGTTTCATCCATGTAAGAGTCTGGAAACGACCAAGATACACCTCAGTCCCCCCCATAAAAATTTCGTGACGTTCCGACGTGATTTCAGTGGCCGTCCTTTTGCAAATGGACGTTGCCGACTCAGCACTGCTTGGCTGCCGACTCACTGGGTAGTGCATTTTCAGCGGTTTGGGACTGATCGGCACGGCTTTTCGCTCATGTAAAAGACTGAAATTGATCGGGACATGCCTCAGTCCCTCCCATAAAAATTTCATGCCGTCCCGACGTGATTTGAGTGGCCGTCCCGTTGCAAATGGACAGTACTGCCTGGCCGCCGACTCACCTGGGCAGCGCGTGTGTTTTCAGCGGTTTGAGACCGATCGGGACGTCTTTTCGCTCATGTAAAGACTGAAATCGACCGGGACATGCCTCAGTCCCTTCCATAAAAATTTCGTGTCGTTCCGACGTGATTTGAGTGGCCGTCCCTTTGCAAATGGATGTTGCCGACTCAGCACTACTTGGCTGCCGACTGACCTAGGCAGTGTGTTTTCAGCGGTTTGAGACCGATCGGCACGGATTTTCGCCTATGTAAAAGAATGAAATAGATCAAAATACACCTCAGTCCCTCCCATAAAAATTTCACAATGTTCCGCCGTGATTTGAATGTTGTTCCTCTGCAAGTGAGTGCTACCGACTCACAGAGGCAGAACTGTTCGCTTCCGACTCATACAGAAATGAGACTCTATGAGGCCTCAGGTTAGATAATATGATATCTATGCCCGAGTTCCTAGACTCAAACATCATTGGATCATCCACTTGACTGTTTTTGGTCTCGGTACTCATCGATTCCCTCGTAGCCACGTCTCAGGAATCGGTACCGTGTGCCGTTTGGGTAGCGCCGTATACGGCCAACACCCCGTTTTGGTACCATCTCCTTTGTGGTGGATGGATACTGCGAACTCCCTCACATCTCATGAGCCCGGGGGAGATGCTGCCGAATTTTCCCTGTGAGTTTTAAACCGTTAAGTGTTTCTGGCTAGTGAGTCGGCAAGGACTCAACAGGCTGCCGACTCACTGAATCAGTGAAGAGACTTGAATGAGTGAGTCGGCAGGCCTCATATATGATGAGTCAGAAAGCCTTGGTTTATTAAAATACTTGCTTTCGGTCTCGGTGCTCATCAGTTCCCTCGTAGGTAAGCCTCGGGAATTAGTATTCTATGCCGTTTGGGTGACGCCGTGCGCGGCCAACACCTCGTTTTGGTGCTGTCTCCATCATGGTGGACGAGTATCGTGCAGCCCTCTTTCGCTATAAGTAAGGGAAGGTGTTGCCAAATTTTCTCGCGCATCCTTATGAGATCAAAAGACTTTATAAGATTAAAAGACTTCAAAAAAACCATGTTGGCTAGGTGATTCGGCAGCACTGCAGCAGCCTGCCAACTCACTGGTTCAGCAGGAGCCTGCCGACTCAACGGTCTACCGACTCATGGTTGCAGCTGGATCTGCCAGCTCACTTGACTTAGCAGTCTGCCGACTCAGCAGTCTGCCGACTAACTGGTTCAGCAGAACCCTACCAACTCAGTAAGTAGAACCCTGTCGACTCAATAGTCTGCCAACTCATGGTTGTAGCTGGATCTGCCAACTCACTTGACTTAGCAGTCTGCCGACTCACTGGTTCAGCAGGACCCTGCCGACTCAGTAGTCTGCTGACTCATGGTTGCAGCAAGGTTCTGCCAACTCACTTGACTTAGCAGTCTGCCGACTCAGCAGTCTGTCGACTCAGGGTTGTAGCTGGATCTGCCAACTCACTTGACTTAGTAGTCTGCCGACTCAGGACCCTGCTGACTCAGCAGCCTGCCGACTCAGTAGTTTGCCGACTCACCAGCATAACTACAACTATCATGTTTTAAATGAAACCAAGAGAATACAATTGACATTAATTAACAAACACCACTTAAATAAATGGACAAAAGCCTCCAACAGTCGTACAAAAGATGATAATAATCACCATGAGCCAAATGCTTTTTCAATAGACATTTCTCTTGTTGCTATTCCAGCTTCACTTCAGCACGCACTTCGCACCTTTATCAGATGTTTCCATTTTAGGTCATGAGACTTTCTAATCTGGCGATTAATCAAGGGTTTTCTCTCTCAGAGAGATGTAATTAACGTCATTGCGTTTAGGCAACGGAGGGGTCTTGGTCCCGACCCGATCTCCATTTTCATTTGACGAAGTCAAACGGTGCGCACAATAGACCTAAAGCCCTTCGACTCTCAGAGGCAGAACACTTGTTGCCACTTCAGTGGCTGGCACGCCTGCGCTATGTAAATTGCTGATTCATCTCTCGTCACCATTGCTCGAGTAGCATTCGACGGGACTTGGATTAGTAATACGCATCCATGAGAACATGAGAAAACATGATAAAAGGAACAAAAGATCTAAGATTTTAATCTTATTTTAAAATCCATTTCCACAGTGGCCAACCTTAGAGCTCAACTAGACATCTTTGTCGAGATCAGGGAACAGTAAGCTAATGATCCCTTTCTAATCCGAGTCAAGGAAACCATAGCTGACAGACCCGATTTCTCCATCACTGAGGATGGGAGACTGTTATTTCAAGCCAGGACCTGTGTGCCTGACAATGAAGAGTTGAAAAGGAAGCTGATGGATGAAGCCCATAAGACAAAGTATACAATTCACCCATGCACAACTAAGATGTACCAAGACATGAAAATGTCATTTTGGTGGCCCAACATGAAGAGTGAGGTGGCTGAGCATGCTGCGCACTGCCTCACATGTCAACAGGTAAAAGCAGAACACCGATGTTCTGCAGGTGTACTCAGACCCCTGGACATCCCTGAATGGAAGTGGGAGAATATCGGCATGGACTTCATCATGGGTTTACCCCGAACTCGTGGTGGACTCGATGCTATCTGGGCCATTGTGGACCGATAGACTAAGTTCGTACATTTCCTTGCAATCAAAGTACCTGGAGTGTGGATGTGCTAGCTGCGCTATATGTGAAAGAAATTGTGAGACTACATGGAGTCCCCGTGACCATGGTCTCAGATCATGACCTCAGATTCACTTCTAGATTCTGGAAGGGACTTCAGACTACCTTAGGCACAAAATTAAATTTTAGCACAACATTCTACCCACAGACAGAAGGACAGATGGAAAAACTAATCAGATCGTAGAAGATATGCTACGAGCCTGCACTATAGATTTTGAGGGGTACTGGAATGAACAGTTGTCACTGATAGAATTCACCTACAATAACAGCTACCAGGCCAGCATCAAGATGGCACCATTTGAACCCTTGTATGGTAGAAGTTGTAGATCGCCAGTGTGTTGGAATGAAGTAGGTGAACAACAACGGCTGTGACCGGACATGGTACAGAACACCAGCAGAGATATACAGATTATCAGGGACAAGATTAAAATTGCTCAGTCCAGGCAGAAGAGCTATGCAGACAAGAGAAGAAGGGACCTAGAATTCCAAACTGGAGATCATGTGTTGCTTAAGGTATCCCCAACTAGAGGATTTCAAAGGTTTGTGATGAAAGGCAAGTTAAGGCCAAGATTCATAGGTCCTTTTGAGGTACTGGAAAGAGTTGGCGAGGTGGCGTATCGTCTAGCATTACCACCCAAGTTCTCCATCGTACACAATGTCTTTCATGTGTCAATGCTAAGGAAGTACATGTACGACCCATCGCATGTAATCAGCTACGACGATATAATTCTAAACAAAGATATGACCTATGAAGAGAAGCCGCTGAGAATCTTGGACAAGAAGATATAGCAGCTCCGAAACCGACCCATATCAGTGGTAAAGGTGCTATGGAGAAACCACAAAGTCGAAGAAGCTATATGGGAACCCGAAGCAACAATGCGACGGAATTACCTATATCTATTCAGTAAGTCATTCTTCCTCTTATGATCATATGAATTTGGAGATCAAATTCTTTTTAAGAGGGGGAGGATGTAGTAACTCTAAAATTTTAAATATCAATAAATGTTATTAAATTAAGTATTTAATTAAATAAATATGATAAATAGATTTAAGTTAGAATAAAGAGGGAAATAATTGAATAAAAGTGAATTAAATTAAAACCCATTAAGCTAAATTAGTAAATGGGTTATATTAATGGTCCACACAAGAGGTAATGAGCCAAAAAGCCAAGAGCCCATCTTTGGATGGGAGGTAATTAACTAAATTTGTACTTTAAATAATAATAATTAGTAAATGGTTAAGATAATTATTAATTAACCCATATATATCCTAAAAAGGAGCCCTAGACTTACCCAAACTCCTTACCCACAAAATTTAGCTTCTCCCCAATCCTATTAGGTAGATAAATGAGAGAAATAGGGTGATAAAGATGGAAATTCGGAGTTTTATGGAAAGGAGGAGTTTTTAGGAAGAATGACTCTTTAAGCAACCCAATACCACCCCCCAATTCGTCCCTACCATCCCATAGTTCATTGCTGGAGCTTTGGAGAACGAAAGAGGAGGCTGAGGACGAAGGAGCAAGGAGAGGGAGGCTTGGAGCAAGGGGAGTTCTTCTCTTCTTCATAAAAAAACCCTAGGTTTTCATAACAACGAGAAAAGGTAGGTAATCACTCAAGCACAAATCACATAACTTTGGCCATAGGTATCCCATACATCTATCTTTGAAAGCTCCATGATTTTCCCAATTTTCGTTGTTCCATGAGAGAGAATTAAATGCTCAAATATCTGTTATCATCATGAAACCTTCATGTTTGCTTTTAATCCATGAAGATACTTGATCCCATGCCACAAAACTTTTATCCTAGATACTGCATGATGTTAGGGTTCTAATGAATCTATTTCCCCCAATTTCCATTGTGCATCCGTTGCTAATTAAATTGAAAACCATGACTGTGCATGTTTTAGGTCACCAAAAAGTAACACAATTACAGCATGCCCAATATTTGTTTATTTTCTAATTACTCATGCTTAGTGATAGATCTACATGTCTTCTTTCATTCAAAACTAGTTTCATAATTTTTGGACTTGTGTGCGATTTATTATCGATTTTTGAAGAGGCCTATAGCATGCATGGAAGGATGAACCCAACCTAAAAAAGGGTTGATCCCCTTTTCTGGGTCGGGCCGCCCTTATGAAATCGTGACGGCCCGACCTGTCGCGATCTTAGAAGGGTCGCGACTGGTCGGTCCATCGCGTCATAAATGCGACGGCCCGCGCCGTCGCGGATCCCTCCCCATTTGTGCCAGCCTGTCCGGCTCAGCAGAACGCGGCCGGACCGCCCGTCGCGACATGAAACGCGTCGGGGACCCCCGTCGCGATTTCAAAATGTCGCCAAAAACCTTGAATTGCTCATATGCCCCTGCTAGTTATACTATTTAACCCATGTTTAACCCTAATCATACACTGTTATTGTAACGCCCCGACGCGGAATATCGGAGCGGGATTACAGTTATTAAATAGTACAGAGTAGGAAATAAAAGGCAAGCCATTGCACAATTGGAATAATCATCCAATAAACTCCAACTTCATTAATATTTCATCATCTAACTATTACATCAACACATCAGAGCCAAAACTAGGGCCCCGAGTACTTTATTCAAACTCAAACTATTACATCATGACTAATTGACTCATAACTATACTAACTACGGCTAGAACGCCTTGGTTGCTGAAAAATGGGTCACTCCTGAGCATCATCCTCAGTCCCGTCCTCACGAGTGTGGTCATCGTCATACTCGCTTGAAACACATTAAATAAAAATACAGGATGAGCGAATAACGCCCAGTAGGACTTAATATCTCATGTAAACAAGCAGGCTTTAAGTGTTTAACCTTTTATCAAGCAGGATAACTAACCGGAACGAGCAAGTATGAGAACGATCAAGTATAGTCACGATAGTAAGATTACGAGACTAGAATACCTTCATAGGTAACAAGTACATCAAAAGATTTGGCCATATTCAAGTTAACAAGTAATTGCACAGCAGTGCACAAGTCACGATAGCAAGTAAATCAAGTAACATGCGTTTGGTCGATCATCTTATCAACCACAAGTCAAGTATCATGTACAGGAATGTTTGTGAATTGTCTTAGATTAAATCTTGATAGTCATGCATTTGGTGTATGCCATCACCTGATCATTAGACCCCCGCGAGTTATAGCCTTTCAGGTGCTCCTCCCAAGGACCAGATCGGGCCCTTATAATGTTGCCTAGCATAGTCATGTTTTTTTTTTTATCTTAGACAATCACAAAATGGCCAAGAGATTACCAATAATAGATGAGAGTAGCAGATGAACTAGACGAGAGTGTAGAGAGAACGTGAATAGATGAGAGTATCGAGATAGTAGATGAGATAGGGACATTTCCGTAAAATGACGAGAAACACACGATAGTAACGGTTGCACGACACCAGGTCGGGTACCGGCAGTCTGGTAGAAGTCACAACCGTCCCCTTAGCCGTGCCGTGTACACGGGTCAGGTAGTCTGGCGTGAACCCAAGACAAGAAGGAATACACTAAGGCATGGATCGTACTGATCCCTAAGGTGTAACGGGTTTTGGGGTACAACCAGCTCATTGACTAAGGACGTGCGCCAAAGCCAAGAAGACTTACGGAGGTCTTGACAATGATTCTCTAGTCCAATCGAGAGTATTCCCGGTGGAGAGGTGGTCCAAGTCAAGAGAAAATGTGTAGAAAACGGGTCCATCGTGCCTCGAGTGCTCGAAGGCCGAGGGAAAACGGCAACGGTAGATAAAATGCGCGAGTAAAAATGGAAACAATTGTATTTAACAAAATAGGGAAATTTAGTCATTTATTTCGATAATTTACCGAATACATTATTGTATAATTTATCAAGGTCAAATGACAATTTATAATGTTATGTGTGTGCAAGTGTAAAGAAATCTTGAGGATATAACAAGTCGTGCTCACGGCTTTTAAATTAACAAGAATTATTTAAATATTATTAAATAAAAATATTCAAGTCGATTATTAAGCTTAACAGTACATAGTTTAACTTGTATAAGGGTTATATGACAAATAAAGCAGGGGTATATGCATAATATAAGGTTCTGGCCGAAATTGTAAAGAGGCGACGAGGTGACCTGTCACGATCAAGTCGCGACGGGGCGCTAGGTCGCGTTAAGTCTAGTATCGCGACGGGGTTCCCGTCGCAGTCCAGGTCGCGACGGGGCGGCCTGGCGCGACCTAGCCCGGTTCGGGTTGGGAACGCGGCGGCGAGGCCTGTCGCGTTCATGACGCGACGTGGAGGCCGACCGCGACCCTCGTGTTATCACTGCGTATCGCGCCTCCGCGATATCAGGGGCGGTCCGGGTTTCCCCCTTTTTTTTTAGGGTTGATATTAGATGACATGAGGCTCTTCTAAATTCAATATAAAATCGTATAATGACCCAAAAATCACGAATCTAGTTTCAAATGAAAGTAGACACATAGATCTATCATCATGCACGATTAATTTGAATTTAGACAAGATTTAGGCATGCTTTGAACATGTTACATTCTGATGACCTAAATAGGTGCAGTCAGGGTTCAACGAATTAAATAGAGATGAATACATGATGAAAAATTCCAAAAATAAGGGCGTTCAAAAGCTAACAAGATGTAGTATTTATTATAATTTTTTCATGATCTGAAATCAAGTATAAACGGGGTTCACAAGCAAACAAGAAGGGTCGGGTGCATGTATCTATTAGAGATTCAAAGAATTAATTCTCCCTCATGGGAGATCAAAATAGAACGAAACCAAGGGCGTTTGGAAGCTATTGCACTGTAGTATCATCGATAATTTTATCATAGCATGGGAACATGTACGTGCAGGGAATTAGAGAAAACATGAGATTTCGGTTCATGGTAACATCAGGTTTTCATGAATTAAATTCGCCCAAATGGATGAGCAGAATACCACGAAACCATGGGGCTTTTGAAGAGGTACATGAAGGCTACCTAGGATAATTTTTACATGATTTTTGCTTGAGAGATTGTCTACCTTTTTCATGGAGTAAGAAAGCCCTAGTTTGATGACGAAAAAGAAGAGAAAATCCAAGCTTGTTCAAGCCTCCTCCCCCTTGCTCTTCGTCCAGAACTTCTCTTCGTCTCCCAAGAGCTTAGACACGAACTAGGGTTGCTAGGGTCGAAATTTGGGGTGTTTTGTATGTTTAGAGAGTCCAAACTTACTAAAACTCCTTCCTTTCCCACTTAACTCCGAATTTCTATCTTTATCTTCCACTTTCCTTCCTTTATCTTCTAATTAGGGTTGGGAAGAGAGCCAATTTCGTGGCCAAGGGTTTATGTTTGGGTAATGACTCTTATTTTAGATATTTATGGGTTATTTAATATTTATCCTAACCCTTTTTCATTTATTTAATTAATTAGGTACGCATTTCACCTAATTACCTCTTATCCCATAATGGGCTCTCCTCATTTAGGCCCAACAACCCATGTTAGGACCATTAGTACAACCCATTGCTAATTTAGCTTGATGGGCTTTGATTTAAATCATTCTATTTCTATTTATTCCCCTTTATTCCAATTAATTCTATTTTCCTCATTTATTAAAAATAGAAAATTTATTTTTATTCGGGTTTTAAAAATCAAGGGTGCTACAGTTATGAACAGTAACAATCTAATTATTAAAATTTGGTAATAATTACATGAGATTCATTAATTAAAAGCCAAATGCATGATTATACATGCTCTGATGATTTCTTTACACTTGCACACACTAAACATTAATATTTGCCATTTGAGCTTATTAAATTACTCAATAATCTATCTGGTAATTAAGTGTAATTGTTTCACTTAAATTCCCTATTATTTTAAATAACACTTGTCTCTATTTTATTCGCGTGATTTGTACATCGTTATCAAGTCCCTCTGCCTTCGAGAACTTGAGGCAAGACAGACAATGTTTCGTTACACACTTTTTCTTGGCATGGACCACCTCTCCGTTGGGAATACTCCCAACAGGATCAGGGACTCTTTGTCAAGGCCTCCGTAAGTCTCATTGGCTTTGGCGTACGTCCATTTCCGACGAGCAGGTTGTACCCTTAAAACCCGTTACCCCTTAGGGATCAACATGATCCAAACGGCCTTAGTGTGTTTCCTTCTTATCTTGAGATCACGCCGGACCATCTAGCCTGTGTTCATAGCACGACTAATGGACGGTTGTGACTTCTACTGGACTGTCGGCACACAACCTGGTGCTGTGCAACTGTTACTATCGACTGTTTAACATTTTTTTACGAATATGTCCCTATTCTCATCTATTATCTTTATACTCTCATCTGTTCACTTTCTCTCTACTATCTCGTCTATTCGTCTACTATTCTCATCTATTCTTGGTACTCTATTTGACCATCCATATGATTGTTTAAGATAATAAACATGACTATGCCAGTGCAATAGGGCCCGATATGGTCTTGGGGAGAGCGCCTGAAAAGTGCCATTTGCCCATGGGAGTTAAAATGATTAGGATGTTGGCATACATCCAGTGCCATATCAAGATTTAATCTATGACAATCAATCAATGCAATCAATACAAGTGCTATCTATACAAGTGCTATCATTACTAGTGCACCGTGGTGCAACTTTACGTGCTATATCGTTACATGGCCATTCCATTACCACATTTGTTGTGTTATTTTCCATGTGCAAGTGCTATTGTTCCCTTGTTATCGTTACTTTGCTTTACATGACTATACTATCTAGTTATCCTACCTTATAAGACATTAATCATTTAAAGTATGCTTGTTCATACGAGATATTAAGTCCTACTGGGCGATTATCGCTCATCCTGCGCTATTATTTCATGTGTTTCAGGTGAGTCTGATGGGGATTACCACACTCACGAGGAAGGGAATGAGGATGATGCTCAAGAGTGACCAGTCTCGACAACCCGTGCTTATTAGTTATTTAGTTAGTCTCCAGTTAGTTAATATGTAATAGTTTAACTTTGAATAAAGTACTCTGGGCCCTAGTTTTGGCTCTGATTAGTAGATGTAATAGTTAGTTGATGAATTATTAATGAAGTTGGATTACATTTGGCTTTATTTCAGTTGTGTAATGGTGAATGTTTATTTACTCGCTCGATACTATTTAAATAACTGTAATTCTGCTCCGATATTCCGTGTCGGGACGCTACATAGAACACGTAAGTCGGGGGGGTCCAAAATGTGAGATAGGGATCCGATCGGTGTGCCATTTGCTCCGACACGACCGGGTGGGTATGAGCGACATGTGAAAACTGACAGAATCCTGATCAGATTCGCGGTTTGGGTTCGGCGCTCAAACCACTAATCTAAAAAAAACTCAAGTGTAAAGGGTTAGAACACACAAGTTGGGGGTCCAAAATGTGAAATAGGGATCCGATCGGCATGTCATTCACTCTGACATGACCGGGTGGGTAAGAGCGACGTGTGGAAACTGACGGAACCCGAATCGGATTCCCGGTTTAGGTTCGGCGCTCAAACCACTAATCTTACAAAATAAATGAAAATGTTAGAACATGCAAGTCGGAGGTCCAAAATGTGAAATAGAGATCCCATCGGCGTGTCGTTTGCTCCGACACGACTGAGTGGGTAAGAGCAACGTGTGGGAACTGAATTCGCGGTTTGGGTTCGGCGCTCAAACCACTAATCATAAAAAAACCCAAATAAAAAGGGTTAGAACACGCAAGTCGGGGGTCCAAATTGTGAAATAGAAATCCGATCTACGTATCGTTTGCTTCGATATGACCTGTAGGTAAGAGCGACGTGTGGAAACTGACGGAATCCTGATCGGATTCCCGGTTTGGGTTCGCTGCTCAAACCACTAATCTAAAAAAAACTCAAGTGTAAAGGATTAAAACACACAAGTCGGGGGTCCAAAATGTGAAATAGGGATCCGATTGGCGTATCGTTCACTCCGACATGACTGGGTGGGTAAGAGCGATGTGTGGAAACTGACGAAATCCTAATCTGATTCCAGGTTTGGGTTCGGCGCTCAAACCACTAATCTTAAAAAAACCCAAATGAAAAGGGTTAGAACACGCAAGTCGGAGGTCCAAAATATGAAATAGTGATCTGATCGGCGTGCCGTTTGCTTCGACACGATCGGGTGGGTAAGAGCAATGTGTGGGAACTGACGAAATTCTAATCGGATTCGCAGTTTGGGTTCGGCGCTCAAACCACTAATCATAAAAAAACCCAAATGAAAAGGGTTAGAACACGCAAGTTGGGGGTCCAAAATGTGAAATAGGGATCCGATCGGCGTGCCGTTTGCTCCGACACGACTATGTGGGTAAGAGCGATGTGTGGAAAGTGACAGAATCTTGATCGGATTCTCGGTTTGGGTTCGACACTCAAACCACTAGTCTAAAAAAAAATTCAAGTGTAAAGGGTTAGAACACACAAGTCGGGGGTCCAAAATGTGAAATAGAGATCCGATCGGCATATCGTTCACTCCGACATGACCAGGTGGATGAGAGCGACGTGTGGGAATTGACGGAATCCTAATCGGATTCCCAGTTTGGGTTCGGCACTCAAACCACTAATCTTGAAAAAACCCAAATGAAAAGGGTTAGAACATGCAAGTCGGGGCTCCAAAATGTGAAATAGGGATCCGATCGGTGTGCCGTTTGCTCCGACACGACCAGGTGGGTAAGAGCAACGTGTGGGAACTGACGGAATCCTAATCAGATTCTCAGTTTGAGTTCGGCGCTCAAACCACTGATCTTAAAAAAACCCAAATGAAAAAGGTTAGAACATGCAAGTCGGGGGTCCAAAATGTGAAATAGGGATCCGATCAGCGTGCTGTTTGCTCCGACACGACCGAGTGGGTAAGAGGGACGTGTGGAAAGTGACGGAATCCTGATCGGAATTTCGGTTTGGGTTCGGCGCTCAAACCACTATCTAAAAAAAACTCAAATGTAAAGGGTTAGAACACACAATTCAAAGATCCAAAATCTAAAATTGGGATCCGATCGGCATGTCGTTCACTCCGACACGACCGGGTGGGTGAGAGTGACGTGTGGAAACTGACAGAATCTTAATCGAATTCCCGATTTGGGTTCGGCGCTCAAACCACTAATCTAAAAAAATCCAAGTGTAAAGGGTTAGAAATATTTTCTAATTGCACTTAGTGAATACTCATATATTCTGAATTTAAAATTTTAAAAATGCTTTATGTATATTATTTTTATTTATATTTCTAATATTTATTTTTATAATATAGGATCCTCCGGCACCAGATGATCATAAGGCGGGGAGAGAGGACGATCTAGCAGATCTCTCTTGATTTTTTATTTTTTATTATTGTTGATGTTCCATATTTGTTGTAATTGATAATTTTTTGTTAATTGTTATTTATTGTGGATGCTCCTATGAATATTGGTTTTAGCATATTTTTGAATTTATCTTTGTTATCTAATTGTATTATAAAAAAACAATAAAAATAATATTTCCTATGGAATCATTTCGTCGGAAAAACGCCGACATACATGATTTCTGACGAAAAATATCCTTCGAAAATCCTTCAGAATTTCCGACGGATATTTTCCGTCAGAAGTTTTCCACTTCTGATGCTTTTGTCCATCGGTCAAACTGTCGAAAGTTCTAACGGAAATGCTGACCAACTTTTTCGTCGAAATTTTTCGATGGCTTTTGTTCGTCGATAAAACGGTCGGAATATTTCCTTTCCGATGGTTATTTTCGTCAGAAACACCGATGGATTTACCGACATATTTTGTTGCTGTCGGAATTTTATGACACATTTTTTCCAACGAATTGTTTCCGACGGGTTGTGGGTTGTCGCCGAAAAGCGGTCGGAAAGGTTGATTTTCGATGGATTTCTGACGAAATGTTGTCGTCAGAAATTTTGCTTTTTCTTGTTGTTCTAGCAGTGGTTTATTGAGTTATTGAAGGTAAACATTAGTAATCATGAACATTTGACATTCATATCTGTCTGGACCAAGGGCTTAGAAATTTCTATTTCTAATGTTTTTCAGTGTAGAGCATCAAACATGTTTAAGACACTTTTATAAAGGTTTTAAAAATAGATTTCCAGGTGTGGCCTTGAAGAAATAGCTATGGTTTGCAGCAAAAACATTTAATCAACACTCTTTTCAGCACCACATGAATTTAATTAAAGCACTTGACGTTTGGACATAACTATTTGATGGGACCAGAGGTAAGGGTAATAAATGGGCTAGATGTCAATTTGGCACACATACTAACGCCATGCACGAATGGAACAATTTGTTGTGCAATTATTTTTCTACAAATGTTTGCTTATTATTTTTGCTTATGACAAACTCATTTTAGTTAAACAAATTCATTTAAATACAACACTCTCTACTTAGTATTGTAATTGATGTGTTAAAGCTAAGGCATGTATGTACTATACTATATCATCTTTAATTAGACTGTTGGTGTCGACACACAAAACACTGGTGTCGACACACACACATCTTTATTAGTCAGTTGGTATCGACACATAGAGCATAGGTGTCGACACATACCATCAATCTTCATCTGTGAAAATTTTCTAAGTCCACAACATATACATATATCATACTGACTCCGACTCTTGAAAATTCGAAGTATGATACCCACTTCGACTCTTGGAAAGTCGAAGTGTGGTACTTACTTCGACTTCTCTACAGTTGAAGTTTCCTTATTCGAAACTAACTTTTTCTAAGTCCTCATCGACTACTATATGTATCATTCTACTCCGACTTCTCTAAAGTCGAAGTCTAACTGATCTTACATCGACTGTATCATTCCACTCCGACTTCTGAAAAGTCGAAGTATGGTACTTACTCCGACTTCCCTACAGTTGAAGTTCATAGTCAATCTCACATCGATTACTACTTTGATCTTACTCCAACTCTTCTAAAGTCGAAGTATAATATCAACTGTTGAACAACTAGAGAAGTACTTCGACTCCTTGAAAGTCGAAGTAAGGTATCGACTTCAGTTATCAATGATACTTAGATGTTTTAATAATTGTTATTATTTTTGCAAAACTGTTAATGTATTATTACTGTGTTTAATTTTTAGACCTTATGGAATCATTTAATGAACAAGATGAACACTAATCTACACTGTAATATTCTCTATGTCATCTGAACAATAATCTATCAAATGAGCATTGTACTTCTCTATTCTTTCTATTTAATATTTCCTGTCATAAATATTTCTGAAGTTCAGTCTCATGGTTTTTTCTTTCAAGATAACTACGTGTCTTACAAAGACATCTGTAAGTGTCCTTCAGAGTGTTAGGTTTCTAGATTTTAAGGAAAGACTCCTTTGCAGCAGTACTACGCGCCAAGCAAGTGTCCATTCCTCTTTGAATGCTCACCTAACTCTGTACTGTTCAAAGGATAGACTTTCTCTGGAACTGATAGATATCTGTTAGAAGCTACTTGTCTCCTACTTTTCATTATTATTATACATATCTCACAAGACTAACCCCGAGAAAAGGAAAAGACATAGTATGGTGTTTCTAGATATTCAGGGAAGCTATCTGAAATAGAACCATGCAGCTACATTCATAGCTTGGAAGCCGTTGAGACTCAAAAGACAGAAGACAAACAGTCTCAAGCTATCTGATGATCTGATGATGGACATCTTAAGTAGTCTCAAAACTCAACGTTCAAAATTCAAACGGCTACTTTCAAACGGTAAGCTGAAGATTCTAAAGACTATATATGAAGCTGAAGTTTGAAAGATAGAAGATAAGATGAAACACACAAGTGAATGAGCATACTTGACCACATACTTCAGAAAGAAAGGAGAGAAGCTCACAAGATCTCAAGAGAGCCAGATGTTCAAGTTTTGACTTTCTGCTCTCTTGCTTTGAGGAGTTCTTGGGTGACACTCTTTGTTCTAGATCTTCTCAGTCCACCCTCTTAGAGTCAGAAAGAGTTAAAGTAGTCATTGTTGAGCAACTACCCCCAAAGAATTTAAGATTTTCTTTATTCAATATATCTAGTGTTTTGCCATGACAAAACTCTTTAAATAGATCTTTTACAAAAGCAAATATAATAATAACATATCACCAAAATCAATCAAATACATTACAGGTCTATACCTCCATGCCAAGAATTTTTTTCGAAGTCCACAGCTCCTTCTACATCCTACTGAATTCGATTGATGACTTCGACTGATATAGTCGAATGCTTCATAAATCCTGAACACGTGATTCGACTGATGACTTCGACTGATTTCTTTGACTGATGAAGTCGAATACCTTACAGAATATTATTCATGATTCGACTGTCATAGTTGAATGCTTCATAAATCCTGAACACTTGATTCGACTATTGACTCCAGCTGCTACAGTCAAATGCTTCAGAATCTAATCTTCTTATATCCAACTGCTGTAGTCGAATCACCTCTTACTTCTTAAATCGAATCACCTTGAGAATCTTTAACTAAAGTCGAAGTATGAATATTTCTTTAATCGAATTGCAAGGCTTAGATTCAGTTTAACTGTTAAGTCTGTACTTAATTATTTTCTGAATCCTTCAAAGGCTTAATAATTGACATAAGGATATCTCTTAATCCTCTCTTACATCTTTTCAATAAACCTTCAAAATATTATCAGCATATCAATTTTTTAGTATCTTGTTATGTTATTATTTTCTCTGACAAGGTAAGAAATATTAGACTTAAAAATAATCATCTGAATCCTGTGCATAATATTTCTTATAGAAATAATCCTTGAGTTGTCAAAAGACTTTTTGCTCCGGATTCTACTGGATTCATAAGACACTATGCATTTATGAAAACCTCAGGCGCATGACATCTGACAGTTTCACCTACCACTGACAGACCCATGCCTTACCTCTTCAGCATATCTGTCTGTCTAGTAAAAGCTTGAGCATACGAGGTTCCATACCTTTCTTTTGTACTTAACTGACTCACCTACCTCAAAGGTATGGAGATGTGTTTCCCTTTTGTCTTGTCTTTGTAACATGCATTAATTAGAGCACGTTCTTTAGCATGTCTCCTCCACAATCTATGTTATAAAAGCTTAAATTCTAGCTGTGAGCAACGACCTCTCCTCTGAAGACTTTGGGAAGATGCAAAACTAGAAGACTGTTGGACAAAGAGCTCATCAAGATCCAAAAGAAACTGAAGCTCTCTCTAAACGGTCTGATTGCAAACGGCCACAAGCTCCAACGACTATCTTCTAAACGGCTATATTTTGAAGTGTATAAAAAGAAGCTGAAGCTTGAAGGAATATACACACAACAACAAAAAGAAAGCATACAAGCTGCATTCGAATTCCTTCAACCCTTACAAGCCTTTTTCAGCAAAAGTCTGAGAGCTCTTCTCTTCCTTAGAAGACATCTTTCTGAAGCTCTCCCAGTTGTGTGGGTGGAAAATATAGCTGCTTACTTTCCTGTGTCCACCCTTGTATTTCAGATAGGATTCCAATCTTATTTCTGATCCATTGAATCCGTCTGAAGTCTGTGTTTGTTCTCAATCTTGAGACAAATACACAAGTCTTTCATTTCTCTTGTGAAATTTCTGCAAAAGTCTGTTTCTGCATTGCCCCTCCTGAGTAGGGAAGGCCTTGTGAAAGGTAGTTGTTGTTCCCCTGGTTAGGGAAGACTTGCTTGGGAGCAAGTGGGTTTGTAATTCCTCTCAAGGGTGAGAGAAGGCCAATTCATTGGCAGATAGTTGAAATCTCAAGTGGTTGGCTTGATGACTGGATGTAGGACTTCCATGTGGAAGGGCCGAACCAGGATAAATCTCTTGTGCATTTCTATGTTATTGATTTCCTCCAAGTTCACACTTGAATCACACACTACACACTAAGTATTAACTCTTCTATATAGTGTTGTGCATTTCAGAAGAAAATTTTAAGAGGCAAGAAGTCCTATTCACCCCCCCCCTCTAGGACATCTAGTTTGCCATTTTCGATCCAACAGTCATTCTTTTTGTAATCTCTTTCTGATCTCTTGTGTTTGCTCATTCTCTGAGCAGACACACTATGTTCTTTACAATGTTGTAACCAACATGAGGTTTGTTCCTTGTAGTACCCCTATGTGAAGGAAAAACTGACAATGGTAGGTGGTTGTAATACCCCTCTGTGAAGGGAAGGCTTGCGTGGGAGCAAGTGAGTTGTAATACCTCTCTGGTGAGAGAAGGCCAAGTGTTCTTGGCAAATAGCGAAAATCCCAAGGGGTTCTAGGGGACTGGACATAGGACTTCCATTTGGAAGGGCCGAACCAGGATAAATTCTGTGTGCACTTTGTGTGATTGTTTTCGCGAAGTTTGCTGTAATGACCCTCTTTATACCGGTACCATTATACCAATCCACGTCGGTACAAAGAATGTCGTCACAGTGGGACATTTACCCAACACTTAACACTAGATGGAGATGTACACAAATATTACAAAGTTACAGTAGAATAAATAAATAATCTCACTTTCATTCCATCATCATCATCAAATATCCACAATCTAGATAGTAATAAAAAAAATGCAAGTGTCCACATTATTACAACTTCCAAAATAAAGTACATTATCCAAATGAATTACACCTTTTTATTGATTACATACTATGAAGGAAAAATACAACGTAGCACGCCCACAAGAAAGCTACTCCTCACGCTCGGAGTCGCTCCTAACTAGGTCCTCCTCAGGAGTGGAGACACATGTCACACCTGTATGCCGAAGCAAGGATGAGTCTAAAAGACGCAGCAAGCAATCTAAGAACAACACCCTTACACATATCATACGCACATGCTGTCTTTTACAATAAGGAAAACATATGGTTCATACTTATAACAAGTTACACCAAAACATGATCATCCTACTCATGCTTTCTACACATAAAATATAACATGTTTTTCATTTCAAATACTATTCATATCATGGCACAAGTCTACCAATTTAGCAGATGGAATTATGTATAAGTTAAATAACAACCTAGTATGATATTTAATCATTTTCCCATGTAAGCATAACAATTATCCACACATTTAGCTTGCTGTTTTACTATGAATGAAACACAATGACACATGGTATCACATTTTCACATGTTAACACTTTCATTTTACACAAACACATGCTCACACTTCGCATTGCACAATTCACTTGTTCACATTCACATTTTACACTTTATTGCCGTGACACATAGTCCAAACCACCACTAGAAGGACACACATACACATTCACATACCCATCACCTAGGCAACACAGTAACGGATCTTGGTTAACTGCGCAGAACCGGGAGAAGCACTCTCCACCCTAACCAGTGGTACTTGTCCACCTCCAGGATTTCATCCTAATGCCCATAGGATATCACACACATCGAACCTTTTCTTAGGGACTTTACTATAGTACGGTTCCACAGCCCTCTATGGTAGCAGTGTCACTAACGGCACAATTACACATTAAACACTTTATTATATTTACTTACATTATTCACATGCACTAATCATTTCATGCTCATGCACTTAAACACACACACATGATTTAGTTTACTGAATTCAATCTTACTGTTCACATTGAAAAATGATCAGAGCAAATCCCTAATCATGCTTCTAATCATTGAATTTCATACAATTAGAATTAACGTAATTAACATGGATATTAGCACAACTTAAACTGGTTACAGTACTTTCTGATGTCTATTTAGTATGAAATTTTTATCATAGGTTGTACACAGAACATATATCACATTCTTAAAATTTCACATTTTTCGGAACAGTAAACTAAAATTTACAATTTAAACTAGATTTCAGACATATCCATTAAGAATTTCACTAAACATGGGACATATCAACATGATCGGTTCTAACAGTCCAAAAACCTAAGATTAGTCATCATATCATCATAGAAAATTTATGAAGCCCTAACATGCAATGGATCTAATTAATCAGAAATTATCAAATCAACCCATGCTCATTATCCCATTACAGAAATTTTAATAAATAAAACAATTTACAGAAATTTGACACATTATTCTGACATGATCAACTGACTGTTTCTAACTAAACATGATTTTTACAGTGTACACATATACCAAGAAATCTGGAAAATACATCACAGAGATCAAAACATACATTCTGTAAAACCTGGTGAACTTGGCGGCACAAGGGTTGCCGCCAACAGGGGTTAACGACACACGATGTTGCTGTCAATTCAAGAACTTGACGGCACATATGTGGCCGTCAATCTCCTGTCTGCAGAAACACAGACAGGGTGCACAAATACAAGATAATAGGGGGTTCCAGGTCACGAGAAAAATTCCGTAAAAATCCTGAGACCTACTAGACATGGGTAGGGGTGAGATTCATAGATCACTTGCCTTTGGAAAATTGTTTAACGGATTTAATTCGTCGAAGATGCCCTCCTCGGCCAAGCTAAGAAGGCGCTCAAAACCTCCCAGATCCGGTCTTTTAGGTCGATGTAGGTCGCACACCAGAGTCGGAGAAGCTTCAAAAACGTCTAAAGTATCTTCCAGTCATTGTAGATCGCCGAAAGACGCACCACAACGCCAGATCCAAGCCTCCAAAGTTCAGCTTTCGCCCAGAAAGTTCTAGGGTTTCTCAAAGAGCCAAAGGAACCTAATTCGGTCGAAAGAGAGTGTTTTTATAGAGCCAAGGGGGTTGGGTACGCATTAGATAGGATTTCCTACCGTTGGAGGTAGGTTTCCAAAACTGGGACCGGAGGAAACACTGTCGTTTCCAGATCTGAAACTGCACACTTTCTGAGGAAATAGACGTCCACATCCTTGCCGTTTACTGGGAATCAACGTCCATCGATTTGGACGTCGACTCACCCATAAACGTCCATGCATGTTGACGTTAACATGCCTCTCGGCCAGAACACAAAAGTGTCCAAACATACATACATTATATACATATATACATGCAATGAAATGCATAATTTAAACACCGTATGTACAATTAATAAAAGCAACATGTACATAATTAAACACATATATACCTATGTACAACACTATTCAAATATAATATGTACAGAAATAAATACATATATATACATATACACATAGCTATATACACGAAGCATCTAACCACCATATGACAAAGTATAAATAAAAGAACAAAATTTGAGGGCCTTACATTTGCACTTGTTTTACACACACCACACTAAGTACTAACGATACTATCTAGTGTTATCTATTTTCAGATAAATTTTTAAAGTTCTACAAGAAGTTCTATTCACCCCCTTCTAGGACATCTAAAGCTCCATCTCGATCCAACAAGTGACATCAGAGTGAGGTCTTCTCAGAAGAATCGAAAGATTTGGGAAGAGATGGCAGCTGAAGCTCACAACTATGAAGTACAGTATGTTACAAGACAACCATTCTTTGATGGTGAAGATTATCAGTACTGGAGGATGAGAATGGAATGCTTCATCAAAGGCACATATTTTGATCTGTGGTAAGTAATAGAGCTAGGTGACTATGCTATACTTTTTGATGGTACATCTGCCTTATCTATAGCTGATAAAAGGAATATGTCTCTAAATTATAAAGCTAAAAATTATTTATGTTGTGCATTATCTAAAAGAGAATTTAATAGGTTATCTGCATGTAGAACTGTAAAAGAAATGTGGGATAAACTACAAGTAACATATGAAGGAACAGATAAAGTTAAACAAACTAGAATAGATATTCTTGTGTCTCAGTATGAATAGTTCAAAATGCCATTTAATGAAAATATCACTCAAATGTATAATAGATTCACCAATATAACAGTTGGTTTAAATTCACTAGGTAAAAATCTTACCAATGAAGAAACAGTTAGAAAAATTCTTAGATCATTAACTCATTCTTGGACTCCCAAAGTCACAGTTATTGAAGAGGCACATGACCTTACTGAACTTTCTATTGATAAACTAATTGGCTCTCTCATGGCTCATGATATTAACATGGAAAGATTTTCAGAAAGCTCTTCGAAAAAGAAAATGCTAAATACTTTGAAAGTTGCAGATTCTTCCTCCTCATCCTCTGAAGACTCTAAGGAAAAATCTGAAGACAACAATGATGAAGCAATGCTATCTAGAAGACTTCAGAGAATTCTTGCTAAGAAGAAGAAGTATGGATCCAATAGATACTTCAAGAAGGACAAGAAGAGTAAATAACCAATATGTTATGAGTGTAATCAGCCATGACACTTCAAAACTGAATGTGCAAAGCTCAAAAGAAAAGATTAGACTGACAAGCATGAGAAAAAGAAAGGCAAAGAAAGAAAGTTCAAAAAATACAAGAAGAAAGTAATGACAACAGCTTGGGATAATGAGAAAGTGACAAGCTCAAATACTTCAAGCTCAGACTCAGAAGGAGAAGAACAAGTAAATCTAGCCCTCATGGCAGGACTAGATCAGGTAACCTCTGAAACATCATTCACTTTATGTTCAGAATCTGATTCAGATAGTTTAGAAGATGTAGTTAATGAATTGTATGATAAATATAAAACTGTAGTTAAATAAATGAAAGTGGTTAAATTAAATATGATAAACCAATAAAAATCCAATACTTTTCTAAAAATGAAGTAGAAAGATTAGGATAGCATCTAGTTGAAACTAAAAGAACAAATGAATTGTTATGTGAAGATTTGAAGACTAAAAATGGTAAAATCATGGAACTCGAAACAAATCTAAATGAATTAGAAGATGAAGAAAAATTAAGAGAATAAAATGATTATTTAAGAGCTACCATTGACAAAATAACAAACTACAAAACATCCTTAGTTGTAAAATTAAAAGATGCTAGAACAGGTAAAAGGAAATATGAAGTAATATACGCTTCCAATAAATGTAGAGGAAATTGTTTACCTTGAACAATACCTAGCTCCTATGTTTGTAAAAGAAAAGTTAATCAAAAATCCTAAAAATGTTAATCAATATGTTTACAAACAAAACCTTAAAACTAATAACACTACAAATTCAAAGCATGCATATGATTTATGTTGCAATCACTGTAATCAATTAGGATACACTGTAAGCACATTCACCACCAGATACTTGCGTTAGATTCCTAAAACTAACCATCAATAACCCAAGAAAATTTGGGTACCAAAAGTCTCAAATTAATTCTATTTGCAGGGGCATCTGAGAGCATCCAAATGGTAATTGGATAGTGGGTGCTCAAGACATATGACATGTGACAGAAAATTATTTACAAGGTTCAGAAATGAAGTTGGTCAAGTCACATATGGTGATAATGGAAAAGGAAAAGTAGTAGGATGTGGAACAACATGAACAAAATAAAAGGATTTAATAGAGGATGTTGCATGTGTTGAGGGATTGAAACATAACCTCATTAGTATCAGTCAGTTATGTGATAAAGGTCACTTAGTAAATTTTCAAAATGACAAATGTATCATCTTAAAGGATGGGAAAGTGGTTTTTGAAGTTATAAGAGTTAAGAATCTATACACCTTACAATTGACAGAATTAAAAGAAGTTAACCTATGCCTTGCAACTACTAAGAGTGAAGAGATTGATTTATGGCATAGAAGACTAGAACATGCTAGCACCTCAGTGATCAAGAAGTTAATCAAGTATGATCTAGTTGTAGGTCTTCCAAAGCTAAAAATGAAGAAATCTGGAATCTGTACAACTAGTGCAAAGGGAAAGTAAATCAAGACATCATTTCAGCCCAAGACAATGGTGACAACCTCTAAACTATTGAAACTCATTCACATGGATTTATTTGGACTTATAAGAACAATAAGTCTTGGAGGAAAGATATATGGCTATGTAATTGTGGATGATTATCCAAGATACACTTGGGTATTATTTTTAGAACCCAAATCAGAAACTTTCTTAGCTTTTCTGAAACTCAGTAGACTAGTACAGAAGAACTAGAAATATCAAATAATCAGTATTAGATCTGATCATGGTGGGGAATTCAAAAATGAAGAGTTTGTTAGATTCTGTGAAGAAAATGGCATAGAACATAATTTCTCTGCACCAAGAACACCTCAACAGAATAGAGTAGCAGAAAGAAAGAACAGAACATTACTGGACATAGCCAGAACAATGCTTACAAAATACAATCTACCAAGATACTTCTGGGCAGAAGCAGTCAATACAGCTTGCTACATCATCAACAAGTGCATGATCAGGCCAATATTAAAGAAGACACCTTATGAACTGTACAAGGAGAAAAAGCCAAATGTCAGACACCTTCAACCTTTTGGATGTAAGTGTTTCATTTTGAATAATGGTAAACATAATTTAGGAAAATTAGATGCTAAAGGTGATGAAGGTGTTGGATCGAAATGGCAGACAAACAGTCCTAGAGGGGGGGGGGGGTGAATAGGACTTTCTATCTTTTTAAAATTTCTTCTGAAAAACACAGCACTAAATAGATATGTTAGTACTAAGTGTGATGTGTGTGATTCAAGCGTAAACTTGGCGGAAACAATCACACAAATAAATGCACAAGGGATTTATCCTGGTTCAGCCCTTCCCACATGGAAGTCCTACATCCAGTCCTCAAGCCAACCACTTGAGATTTCACTAAACTGCCAACAACTTGGCCTTCTCTCACCCTCGAGAGGAATTACAAAACCCACTTTCTCCCAAGCAAGTCTTCCCTAAACAGGGGTACAAACACTGTCTTTCACAAGGCCTTCCCTTCACAGGAGGGGTAAAGCAGAACAGAACTTCTGTAAGAATTACAACAGAAATAGAGAATTAAACACTTATGTGTTTGCCTCAAAACTGAGCACAAAACACACACAAACTCCAACAGGATTGAAGGATCAAGAAATTGAGCAAAATCCTAATTGAAGCAACTTGGGTGGACTTGAAGACAGTAGAAAATTACAACTGCCACCCAATACACAGAACTTCAGAAGAAGACTTTCTGAAGTGAGGCTCTCGGACTGTAGCTTAGCAGGAAGGCTTTTTGAGAGAGAGCTTGAAGGATTTGGATGAAGCTTTCAAGAGAATTGGCTTGAATGTATGTGGTCTCTGTGTATTTCTTGTCTTGTGTTGTTCTCTCTTCTTCTTCTTTTATAATCTTTAAAAATATAGCCATTTGAAGGAGATAGTCGTTGGAGCTTGGTGGCTGTTTGCAAATTAGCCGTTGGAAGAGAGTTTCTGGGATCCTTTGGATCTTGAAGGCTTTGTCCAGAAGGTCTTGAAATTTGCATCTTTCCAAGATCTTCAGAATAGGAGCAGTTGTCACAGCTAGAAGATAAGCTCTTGTAGACTGAGCTGGGAACAACCCATGCTAAACATGTGCTCCAATTAATGCCTGTTGCAAAGACAAGACAAAGACAAGCATATCTCCATACCTTTGTGGTAGGTGGGTCAGTTTGAGTACAACAGACAGTATGGAACCGAGTATTCTCAACCTTTACAGAAAATAGAGCAGACAGACAAAAAGTTAAAGTATGGGTCTGTCAGTGGTAGGTGAGATGGTCAGATGCCATGCGTCTGAGATTTTCATAAATGCTTTGTGTCTCATGAAGGAGATAAACTGAAGTAAAGGACATCAAGACTGTAAGACTCAAAAAGATATTTCAGAGAAATGTTTTGCAGAGATGAATAATTTGAATATACTATGTTCTGTCAGAGAAATATATTAAAATAATAATCTTCTAAGATTTTAGTAAGATATGTTAGGCAATAGGCAATTTGCCAATAAATTATGTCTAAGATGTTTAAGAATCAGAAAAGGATTTTATAAACTTAAAGACAGATATATTCCAAGACAGATAGAACTGACAAAGTAAAAAGTACAAGTATAAAACTGACAGTGAAGTCGAATGCAATAGAACAGGTGTTTCGACTCAAGAAATAGGCATGATTCGACTTCAAGAAGAATAAGGTAATTCGACTATAGTAGTGAAGACATCAATCGAATGTAGTGTAAGGCAACTTTCGGCTGTATGAGTCGAAGTCGTGAGTTGAATACAGTGTAAAGGACATTCGACTGTGTGAGTCAAAGTCATGAGTCGAATACAGTGTAAAGGACATTCGACTGTGTGAGTCGAAGTCATGAGTCGAATACAGTGTAAAGGACATTCGACTGTGTGAGTCAAATGTATGAGTCGAATACAGTGTAAAGGACATTCGACTGTGTGAGTCGAATACAGTGTAAAGGACATTCGACTGTGCGAGTCGAATGTTATGAAAATTGTGGACTTAGAAAATTCGCAAGACTTGTGACTGAGTTTCTGAAGGAGTCGGATTTTGCAGTCGAATATATTAGTCGGATACATTAGGCTATAGAAATAGTTCTGTGGCCTTAGAAAATTTTGAGTATTCAGAATATTGTATCTATATAGAATTTTGTGACATATATATTTTGGAAAACACATATTTAAAGATTTGTCATAGCAAAAACATTATTCATAAGTATTTAAAAGAAACTTTGGATTTCTTAAGGGCAGTTGCTCAACAATTCTCCCCCTTTTTGTTAATGACAAAAATCTTTAAATAGGTAGCTAACATATAAATTTCTTCTATACCTTTTATTATATAAATTTCTTCTATACCTTTTATCATATAAATTTCTTCTATACCTTTACTTCAATCTTTAGATAGATAGTTAGGAGCTAAATTTCGGCTACCTTTTCTCCCCCTTTGTGGCATTAACATAAAGGATAGCAGAACAGGAAAATGCTGTCATAGATAAAGAGAGTACAAATTGCATAAAAAAACAAGCAACAGACTACATTCATAGGTCATAAAAGAAAAGAATATCTAATGTTCAGGGTTTAACAGAACTGGGTAGATAGAGGGAACGGGGAATCATAGCCAAAAATGGCTGGATGAGTTCCCAAAGCTTCAACTCATTGTTGGCAAATGAGTTGTCAAACAAAGCACTATCAACATTATAGCTGGGATTTGTGGAGGGTAATTTCTTGACTGATTTGACATGGCGCCTTCTGTAAAAGTTACGCTTGTTGCTGTACTTGTCCATGTCTATCTTGAACCTTAGGGGAGTAAACTGTTTGGTAGCGGCCAGAGTGAGAAACTCATGAAGAGTGATATTCCAGTATAGGCCATTTGAGATAGCTGCATCTTTGGCTTGATAGTAGTACATGTACCTCTGAGCCCATCTGAGACCTAGATGCTTTCTCAAATCCATGAGACTCTTAGAGTGAAATTCATTGAGGGATAGTCTCATCCTCTGGCACTGAGAACTGTAGGAAGGATAAGCTACTTCCCATTGTTCAGGAGTGAACCTCTCAGATTCAGCAAAGCTTAACTGAAGATCAAGGAGATGCTTATGGTACTTGGACATCTGGAGGAAAATAAACCTCTGGAAACTGAGCTTGGACTTATACTTGATCTTGAATCTGGTGGCAATCCGGATGAGACTGCTCCTACAAGGGGAGGATGGAGCCCTGAAGGCATTGCCACAGACATGGAGGGAACAACTTCCCTTTGGCCTCTTAGCAAATTTTCATATTGGCCCTTGGACACATCATGCAGACCTAACTTGAACCTTTCATAGTTGAAGGCTCTCATGGCTGTGTACTTGTCCTGAGACTCCCGGAGATGAGTGGCAAAAAGAGCATGAAATCTGAGGGAGAGGTGGTGCTCAACTGTCAGGTAGTGGCTCCTGGATTGGGCTTCTTGAAATCTACTTGCCTCCTCTGGATAGAGATCAACAAATTCTTGAGGAGTGAGGCAGTGACTCTTTTGGGAAATAAATTGGAGATCTGAAGTAGAGAGTTGGGAGGTTTTGATCAAAACAGGAAGCCAGTGTTCAAAAGTAAAACCTGGCAGTTCATGGATTTCAAGAAATGCTCTTATTGACAAATATTCTCTGAACAAATTCATGGTTTGAGCAGAGTGATGAACAAAAGCATACCAGAATGGGGGAAGTAACAAGGAGGGTTTATCTCCTATTCTGGGTCCACGAGAGGCTGGCAGTTGGATACTGGGAAGTATCTCAACTAGCTGAAGGAGGGTGTTCTGGGAACCAGGTTTGGAAGCAGTGGGTAGAGAGGAGTAAAAATGTGATGGTTGGGTGGAAAGATTGATTGTTATTTCCTTGAGGGGTTTGGGTTGGTGTTTCATTGGATAAATGGAAAACTTTACATTTTGAAGAGATGGATCTACTGGAATGGCTATTGGAGGGAGATCTGGAGAAGATACTTCAGGAACTGAAGTTGAAGGAGCAGTAGATTGTGGTGCAGATGAAATAGTCTCAGTAGGAAGGGTAACTGGTGGAGCAGGTGGAGAGGGAGGCCTGGATGGAGGAACATGAAGGACAGGGTTACCATTTTTGACTAACCTTCTCTTTACTTTCTCTTGAAAGTTTGGAGCTCTTGGGAGGACTCAAGAGGTCTCTTGGCCTGGGGAACTTCTTCAACTGCTGCCACTCCTTCTGGCTGCTGGTCAGCCACAGACTCTTGCTGCTGCACATCTGGAGGTTGATACACAACTACTGCTAGCTGATGGTCAGGGTCTTGGACTTGTTGCGACTGGGACTCATCTAACACAGGCTGCTGCTCAGCCGGATTCTCAGGTTCTTTCTCAACAGACTGCTCAAGCACTGGATCTTCAGGAACTGGGACATGGGATTCATCAGGGTGTTGTGGGTCTTGAGCAGGTGCTTCTTCTTCTTCTTGCTGCTGCTGCTGCTGAGAGGAAGCTGGCCCTGATGGCCTGGAAGTGCCCTGTTGGCACACAAACTGAAGCATAAGATCCTTGATCTGCTTAACCTCATCAGCCAAACTATCAAACTTTACATCAATTAACTCCACTTGCATCTGGAGAACAGACAAGTTCTCATGCTGTTTTCTAACAAGCTCTAAGAGGGTGCTAAGGCTATTACTGCTCTCCCCCTGAGACCTTGGCCGGGTCTCAAACTGAGAAGGGGAGAAGGAAGGCTCTCTTTCCTCAAAAGTATGCTCCATGGGAGAGACTGGAACATCTTCAGAGACAACTCCTTTGCCTCTGAGGTCTCTTAAGACTACATCTATTGTATCTGAAGGAGCATCTGGCTCTGGAAGAGAAGAGGAAGCAATATTCTGAACTTCTGGCTGAACATCTTGATGAGAAACTTGCTGGGCTTCTTGCTGAACTACTTGCTCAGGCAACTGTACTGGGACCTCAGGAATCACTGGTACTGCAGGGGCTTCAATTCTGACATTTGGTGCTGGAACATCTTGTGTGAGTAGAGATACAAGGGGTTCATCAGGGAAATCTCATGCTCACACTCAGGCACAGAGTCTTTAAACCACAGATTTTGCTTCTTACCTACCAAGGAGTAGTGACTCCTTCTGAGAGTAAAGATGCCAATTTTCTCTTTTGTGCCAACAAACAATTCACCAGACAGATCTACTGAAAATTTCTGGAAAATAAGAGTAAGCAGGGATCCATAAGGGAGGGATTCCTGCAAATCCTTTGAAGCAATCATCTTTTCCAAAATTACTGCTGGCAGATTCACCTTGTGCCTCTGAACTGCCCAAAACAAGAGGTTCCATCTCTTGCAGTAATGGAGGAGTGAGTACCTGCTCTAGGGGTGATGATGTTGGTGATTATTGAATGGATCAATCTCTTCTCAGCAGATAACTCATTGACCTGAAGTCCTCTTTTGCAAAGGGTCCCCAAACTTCCAATAATCCCCAATTTTTGCTTTTCAAGGGGAATAAACTCACTGAGACAATGACCAGAATTTGGGCAATCCAAAAATTCTACCAAAAGCTCCTCAGATATGGTAATCTTGGTGCCCTTGACATATCCAACTATAGTATTGCCCGATGACACTTGGAGAGAAGCATAAAAAGATCTAATAGCACTGGCTACAAAGGGCTCGGAAATTTGACAGAGTTTGGTCCAACCCATGGCATTAAGGGTCTCTTCTACCCAAGAAAGACTGCCATTCAAATGAGAGAACTCTACTGATTTTCCAGAACAGATGGGGATCTTAGCCAAACGCTGGAGTTGGTCAGGGGTTAGCTGAACGGACTCTTGAACCCTAGGAGATGCCATCTAGAAGATAGAAGTAGAAAATGTTCAGAGAACCACCAAAGGAGAGGAAGATATACACAGAGGAGATGAAAGATCCTACCTTTTTCTTGAAGAGAGGAGTTTGCAGATGGTTCCTGGGAGGTCCTTCGCCGGAAAACAGTGAAGGCGCGAAGAGCCGAAGAAGACAGGAGAGTCGAAAAGGGATTTCAAAAGGGTGTCTTCTAAAGGGAGAAGGGGTTTGTTTATATAAAGGCTGGAAAGAAGCTGTCCCTTGATCTCAGGCTGAACGGACGCGATTGAATGATGTGACCGTTAAGTCATGAAGGGGCGCGCCTTAATGAGGTGTTAGTTGTCGAATTTTTAAGCGTCGTTTCAGGAAGTCTTAATGAGTCAAATTAAGTATTCGACTGCATCAGTCGAATGCAAGGTTTTAACATGAGTCGAATGCATCGATTCTTCATGAATCGAATGCATGAGTCGAATGTTTGGGACTTAGAAAATTTTCAGGATGACTTTTCACAGACAATTCATACACACATTATTCAAGCAAGATTTTAATTGGGTAATTTTTAATCAGGGTTGCACATACCTATTTCTCTTCTAATAGATGTAAATCTATCTTCAGGTAGAGGTTTTGTGAAAATATCTGCAAGTTGATTTTCTGTAGAAACAAATTCAAGAGAAATATTTCCATTACTTACATGGTCCCTGATGAAGTGATGTCTAACCTCAATATGCTTTGTTCTTGAGTGCTGGATTGGATTCTTGGTCAAATTGATTGCACTTGTGTTATCACAAAGCATTGGAATTTCTTGGAGCTGATGACCATAGTCTTCCAATTGATGCTTGATCCATAGGAGTTGAGTACAGCAACTTCCAGCTGCAATGTATTCAGCTTCTGTGGTGGATAAAGCTACTGAGTTCTGCTTTCTGGAAGACCAAGATATTAAACACCCTGCAAGAATTTGACAAGTGCCACTGGTGCTTTTTCTATCTAATTTGCATCCAGCATAGTCAGCATCACTATATCCAATTAATTTAAATTCTGAACATCTAGGATACCATAGACCTAAATTACTGGTATTTATAAGATATCTAAAAATTCTTTTAACTGCATGAACGTGAGATTCTTTTGGATCAGCTTGGAATCTTGCACATAAACAAACACTGAACATTATATCTGGTCTACTTGCAGTAAGATAGAGCAGTGATCCTATCATTCCTCTATAGATCTTTTGATCTACCTTTTTACCAAGGGGATCACTATCTAACTTAATGCCTGAGCTCATGGGTGTTCCTAAAGGCTTACATTTGTCAAAACCATATTTAGTGAGCAAATCTGAAATGTATTTGGTTTGACAGATGTGAGTCCCTTCCTTGGTCTGCTTGATTTGCAAGCCAAGAAAATAATTTAGTTCACCCATCATACTCATTTCAAATTCATTTTGCATCAAATTTTCAAAGAATTTGCAGAGTGATTCATTAGTAGAACCAAAAATAATATCATCAACATAAATTTGTACAATTAGGATTCCATCTGAAAATTTCTTTATAAATAAAGTACTATCTACTTTTCCTCTTATAAAATCATGTGATATAAGATAAGCACTTAGTCTTTCATACCAAGCTCTTGGAGCTTGTTTCAAGCCATATAGTGCTTTCTTTAAACGGAAAACATGATCAGGATGCTTAGTGTCTTCAAAACCAGGAGGTTGCTCAACATATACTTCTTCTTTAATAAAACCATTTAGAAAAGCACTTTTAACATCCATCTGAAATAGATTAATATTAAGAGAGCAAGCATATGCTAATAAGATTCTAATTGCCTCTAATCTAGCCACTGGAGCATAGGTTTCATCAAAATCTATGCCTTCCTCTTGGGAGTATCCTTGAGCTACAAGTCTGGCTTTGTTCCTAGTGATTACCCCTGATTCATCCATTTTGTTTCTGAAAACCCATCTGGTTCCAATAACTGGATGATCAGTAGGTCTAGGTACAAGGGTCCAAACTTCACTGCGTTGGAACTGATTGAGTTCCTCTTGCATAGCAAGGATCCAAGATTCATCACCCAGTGCATCATTGATTGTCTTAGGCTCAATTTGTGAAACTAAGGCAGAGAAATCACAAGGAATTTGCATACCTCTTGTTCTTACTCTATCTTGAGGATTACCTATGATATTTTCTCTAGGATGGTCCCTGTGGTACCTCAATTCTCTAGGTAGTCCTTCTTGTGTTTCTTCTTGTTGTTGGAGATCTTCTAATGGGGGATCTTCCATTTCTTCATCTTTGCCTTCTTCTTCTTCAAGAGAAGTCTTTTCAAGATCCCTGCACAGATCATCAACACATTCTTTTTCTTCTTCTATCCTTTTGATAGAAGGGTTAGTTTCATCAAATAAAACATGCACAGTTTGTTCTATGGTTAATGTTTTTCTATTAAACACTCTGTAACCTTTAGGTTTTGAAATGTAACCTAAAAGAAAACCTTCATCACTTTTAGGATCTAATTTCCCTAAATTATCTTTACCATTATTTAAGATAAAACACTTACAACCAAAAGGTCGGAGATGACTGATATTGAGCTTTTTATCCTTGTACAATTCATATGGTGTCTTCTTCAGAATGGGTCTGATCATGCATCGATTGATGACGTAGCATGCTGTATTTACTGCCTCTGCCCAGAAGTACTTTGGTAAATTATACTCATTCAGCATTGTTCTGGCCATATCCAGCAGTGTTCTATTCTTTCTTTCTGCTACTCCATTCTGCTGAGGTGTTCTTGGAGCTGAGAAGTTGTGTTCAATTCCATTTTCTTCACAGTACTCCAGGAAATCTTCATTTTTGAATTCACCACCATGATCAGATCTGATACTGGTAATCTGAAATTTTTGATTTTTCTGAACTATCTTGCTGAATTTCAGAAAAGCTTGAAATGCTTCAGATTTGGCTTCTAGAAAAGACACCCAAGTGTACCTTGAGTAGTCATCAACTAATACATAGCCATAGATCTTTCCTCCAAGACTGATTGTCCTCATAGGTCCAAATAAATCCATGTGAATCAATTCTAAGGGCTTAGAAGTTGTAACAATTGTTTTGGACTGAAATGAGGTCTTGGTCTGTTTTCCTTTTGCACAGGCTGAGCAAATTCCAGACTTCTTGATTTTCATCTTGGGAAGACCTTCAACCAGGTCATGCTTTATTAATTTCTTGATCACTGAAGTGCTTGCATGACCAAGTCTTCTGTGCCACAAATCAGACTCTTCACTTTTGGTAGTAGCCAAACATAGGTTTACTTCTTTTAATTCTGCTAGTTGCAATGTATACAAATTCTTCACTCTTTGTGCTTCAAAAACTGTCTTGTTATCCTTCAGAATTATACACTTATCATTCTGAAAACTTACTAAATGCCCTTTATCACATAACTGACTAATACTTATCAGATTGTGCTTGAGACCTTCTACATACATAACATCTTCAATTAAGTTCTTTTCCTTAGTACCAATTGTTCCACTTCCTAGGACTTTTCCTTTTCCATTATCACCATAAGTAACTTGACCAGATTCTTCTCTAAAACTTGTGAATAGCTTCCTATCTCCTGTCATGTGCCTTGAGCATCCACTATCCAAATACCATTTGGATGCCCTCAGCCGACCCTGCAAACAAAGCTAAACTGTAACTTTTGGTACCCAAATTTTCTTGGGTCCTTGATGGTTAGTTTTAGGAATCCATCTCAAGTGTCTAGTAGTGCATGTGCTAACAGTGTGTCCTAGTTGGTTACAATGAGTACAACACAAATCAAAAGTATTTTTCTTGTGTGTATTGTTACTGAATTTCTATTTTTGTCTGTAGACATGTTGATTTACCTTTTTGGTATTTTTTATGTCTTTTTCTGCTACAAATTTAGGAGTTGGATAGACTTTAGGATGAATAATGTGTTCCTCATTTTGTAGGGGTGTGTATCCTACTCCATATTTCTTTTTCCCTTTTCTAGCACCTTTGAGATTTACAAATAAAGAGGTTTTGCATGTAGAAATCTTTTCCAAGGTAGCTCTTAGATAACCATTTTCCTCTTGTAATTTTTCTTCATTCTTAAGTTCTTTCAAGTTTGATTCTAATTCTAATATTTTGCTGTTTTTATTTTTTAAATCTTCACACAGCAATTCATTAGCTCTTTTGGTTTCATTTAAACTTTTGCTTAACCTTTCTGCCTCATTTTTAAGAAAGGTATTACTCTTTTCTTGGTTTAATAGGTTTAGTCTAACTATTTTTATTTGTCTTACCACAGATTTATACTTTTCATAAAGTTCATTAAAAGCATCTCAAGACTATCTGAATCGGATTCTGAACAGGAAGTAAAAGAGGTTTCTGAATTTACCTGTTCTAGTCCTGCCATGAGGGCTAGATTAGCCTTCTCTTCTTCTTCGGATTCTGAGCTGGAGGAGTCTGAGCTGGTAGCATCTTCATTGTCCCAAGTTGCTGCCATAGCCTTCTTTTTGAACTTTCTAAACTTCTTTTCTTTGCCCTTCTTCTTATCTGATTTTTCTGCTTGATCCTTCTTCTTGAGTCTAGGACATTCAGACTTGTAATGTCCTGGCTGATTGCACTCATAACAAGTTGGCTCCTTCTTCTTATCTTTCTTGAAGAATTTCCTTGAGCCAAACTTTTTCTTCTTGGCCAAAATTCTCTGTAATTTTCTTGAGAGCATAGCCTCATCATCACTGTCATCTGATTTCTCTTTGGAGTCTTCAGATGAAGAAGAATCTGCAATCTTTAAAGCATTTGAAATTTTCTTTTTCGAAGAGCTTTCAGAAAATCTTTCCATGTTTATTTCATGTGCCATGAGGGATCCTATTAACTTGTCAATGGTTAATTGTGTTAAATCATGGGCTTCCTCTATGGCTGTAACTTTAGGAGTCCAGACATTTGTTAGAGATCTTAAGATTTTTCTTACTGTTTCTTCATTGGTTAGGACTTTCCCTAAAGCACTTAATCCTACAATTATATTTGAAAATCTATTGTACATTTGAGTTATATTTTCATTGGGGAGCATTTTAAATTGTTCATATTGAGATACACGTATGTCTATTCTTGTTTGTTTAACCCTATCTGTGCCTTCATATGTTACTTGTAATTTATCCCACATTTTTTTTGCTGTTTTACAGGCTGAAAGTCTATTAAACTCTCTTTTAGATAAAGCACAACAAAGATAATTTTTTACTTTGAAATTTAAGGACATATTTCTTTTGTCTGCAATTGAAAGAGCACCAGAAGAGGATTCTGCAAGGACTTGAAAATCACCTTGTTCAATTACCTGCCATAGGTCGAAGTCAGTACCTCTGATGAAGCATTCCATCCGCATCTTCCAATATTGGTAATCTTCACCATCAAAGAATGGTGGCCTTGTGACTGATTGGCCTTCATAGTTGTGTGCTTCGGATGCCATTTCTTCTCAAATCTTTAGATTCTTCTGAGAAGACCTTGCTCTGATACCACTTGTTGGATCGAAATGGCAGACAAACAGTCCTAGAGGGGGGGGTGAATAGGACTTTCTATCTTTTTAAAATTTCTTCTGAAAAACACAGCACTAAATAGATATGTTAGTACTAAGTGTGATGTGTGTGATTCAAGTGTAAACTTGGCGGAAACAATCACACAAATAAATGCACAAGGGATTTATCCTGGTTCGGCCCTTCCCACATGGAAGTCCTACATCCAGTCCTCAAGCCAACCACTTGAGATTTCACTAAACTGCCAACAACTTGGCCTTCTCTCACCCTTGAGAGGAATTACAAAACCCACTTGCTCCCAAGCAAGTCTTCCCTAAACAGGGGTACAAACACTGCCTTTCACAAGGCCTTCCCTTCACAGGAGGGGTAAAGCAGAACAGAACTTCTGCAAGAATTACAACAGAAATAGAGAATTAAACACTTGTGTGTTTGCCTCAAAACTGAGCACAAAACACACACAAACTCCAACAGGATTGAAGGATCAAGAAATTGAGCAAAATCCTAATTGAAGCAACTTGGGTGGACTTGAAGACAGTAGCAAATTACAACTGCCACCCAATACACAGAACTTCAGAAGAAGACTTTCTGAAGTGAGGCTCTCAGACTGTAGCTTAGCAGGAAGGCTTTTTGAGAGAGAGCTTGAAGATTGGATGAAGCTTTCAAGAGAATTGGCTTGAATGTATGTGGTCTCTGTGTATTTCTTGTCTTGTGTTGTTCTCTCTTCTTCTTCTTTTATAATCTTTAAAAATATAGCCGTTTGAAGGAGATAGTCGTTGGAGCTTGGTGGCTGTTTGCAAATTAGCCGTTGGAAGAGAGTTTCTGGGATCCTTTGGATCTTGAAGGCTTTGTCCAGAAGGTCTTGAAATTTGCATCTTTCCAAGGTCTTCAGAATAGGAGCAGTTGTCACAGCTAGAAGATAAGCTCTTGTAGACTGAGCTGGGAACAACCCATGCTAAACATGTGCTCCAATTAATGCCTGTTGCAAAGACAAGACAAAGACAAGCATATCTCCATACCTTTGTGGTAGGTGGGTCAGTTTGAGTACAACAGACAGTATGGAACCTAGTATTCTCAACCTTTTCAGAAAATAGAGCAGACAGACAAAAAGTTAAAGTATGGGTCTGTCAGTGGTAGGTGAGATGGTCAGATGCCATGCGTCTGAGATTTTCATAAATGCTTTGTGTCTCATGAAGGAGATAAACTGAAGTAAAGGACATCAAGACTGTAAGACTCAAAAAGATATTTCAGAGAAATGTTTTGCAGAGATGAATAATTTGAATATACTATGTTCTGTCAGAGAAATATATTAAAATAATAATCTTCTAAGATTTTAGTAAGATATGTTAGGCAATAGGCAATTTGCCAATAAATTATGTCTAAGATGTTTAAGAATCAGAAAAGGATTTTATAAACTTAAAGACAGATATATTCCAAGACAGATAGAACTGACAAAGTAAAAAGTACAAGTACAAAACTGACAGTGAAGTCGAATGCAATAGAACAGGTGATTCGACTCAAGAAATAGGCATGATTCGACTTCAAGAAGAATAAGGTAATTCGACTATAGTAGTGAAGACATCAATCGAATGTAGTGTAAGGCAACATTCGGCTATATGAGTCGAAGTCGTGAGTCGAATACAGTGTAAAGGACATTCGACTGTGTGAGTCGAAGTCATGAGTCGAATACAGTGTAAAGGACATTCGACTGTGTGAGTCGAAGTCATGAGTCGAATACAGTGTAAAGGACATTCGACTGTGTGAGTCGAATGTTATGAGTCGAATACAGTGTAAAGGACATTCGACTGTGTGAGTCGAATGTTATGAGAAATTGTGGACTTAGAAAATTCGCAAGACTTGTGACTGAGTTTCTGAAGGAGTCGGATTTTGCAGTCGAATATATCAGTCGGATACAGTAGGCTATAGAGATAGTTCTGTGGCCTTAGAAAATTTTGAGTATTAGGATATTGTATCTATATAGAATTTTGTGACATATATATTTTGAAAACACATATTTAAAGATTTGTCATAGTAAAAACATTATTCATAAGTATTTAAAAGAGACTTTGGATTTCTTAGGGGCAGTTGCTCAACAGAAGGATTTCTATTAGAATATATTTCAAAACTTAGAGGACTAGGGTGTTTAATAGAAAAACTTTATAGGGTGTTGGGAGCAACTTAAAAAAAAAACTATTTCTATCTAAAAATAATGATGTGATCGATTTTGATTTAAATTTAAAAAAAAATAGCACTTAGTTGTTTGGCAGGAAGTATCAAATTTTAAAATTATGTAACATGGAGGGTGCGCATGGGGGGCAGGTCCGGCGGGGGAGGGGGGGGGGGAGGGGATGAGGTGGAGGGCGCAGGGGGGGCGGGGGAGGGCGCCAGGGGGGGGGGGTGGGTGGGGGTCACCGGGTGGGGGGAGGGGGCGGGGGAGGAGGAGGGCGCGCAGGGGAGTCGCCGGGTGGGGGGTGGGGGAGGCGGCATGGGGGGCGGGGGAGGGCGTCGACACGGGGTGGGGGGGTCGGGGGGGGGGTCGCCGGGTGGGGGGAGGGGGGGAGAGGAGGAAGGCGCAGGGGGGGGGGGCGGGGGGAGAGGGAGGCGCCGACAGGGGGAGGAGGGAGGAGGCGCAGGGGGGGCGACGGAGGGAGGTGCGGGGGGGGGGGGGTGGGAGAGGGGGAGCTGCCGGCGCAGGGGGGTGGGGCTGGGGCGGGGGCGGGTGGGGCTGGGGGAGGGGGGGTTGTAAGAGAGAGTTCTGTGTTTTAAAATAAAAATAGGTTGGTACTTGTTTTTTTTTTTTTTTGGAGAGATTTACATAGGGTAAAAATTCTTCCCTAAAAAAAAACTACTTACCAAACGTGTCTTTGTGTCTGGCCTCTTTTAAAAAAAAAAAATAGAGGAAAAAGAGGTAAAAAACTACAACCAAACATCCTATTAGCAATTGAACAAACAGTTCATGTCTTATTTGATGAAATTAACCCTTCTATTAAGAAAATAGAAGAAAAAGAAGGTGTTGCAGAAGATTTGTGCAGGGATCTGGAACAACCTTTTCTTGAAGAAAAAGGTGAAGACAAAGAAGATCCTCAACTAGAAGAGCTACAACAACAGGAAGAAGCACATAAAGAACTTCCTAGAGAACTGAGATATCACAGAGATCATCCAAGAGAAAATATCATAGGTAATCCTCATGATAGGGTAAGAACCAAAGATATGAGTATTCTCTGTGATTACACTACTTTTGTTTCTCAGATTGAGCCTAGGACAATCAATGATGGACTGGCAGATGAATCTTGGATCCTAGCTATGCAGAAGGAACTTAACCAGTTCCAACGCAGCCAAATCTGGACACTTGTACCTAGACCTTCTGACCATCTAGTTATTTGGACCATATGGGTCTTCAGAAACAAGTTAGATGAATCAGGGGTAATCACTAGGAACAAGGCTAGATTGGTAGCACAAGGATATTCCCAAGAGGAAGGCATTGATTTTGATGAAACATATACTCCAGTTACTAGATTAGAGGCAATCAGAATTTTATTCTCATATGCATGTTATCTTAATATCAATTTGTATCAAATGGATGTTAAAAGTACTTTTCTGAACGGTTTCATAAAAGAAGAAGTTGATGTTGAGCAACCACCTGGTTTTGAAGATACTTGTAACGTTGTGGTCGTTTGGATTTAAGTTTTAATGGTTCTGGTGTGGTGCTTATGACAAATGTGGGGTCATAGAGCCTTGGTTATGGTTCCCGTGTGTGGTGTGAGTGTTGTGGGCCAGAGATTTTAGCCCAAACAACCCATAGGTTTTCTGGTGAAGAAGGTGACAGAGTATGTTGTCACGTTTTGAACGCAACGGTTACATACGGCGCGTTCTTCGAATCGCCTTTCTGGTGCACGGCGCGATTGGTGACGGTCTGGTATGTCATGTTTAAGGTGTCTTAAATGCGATGACTACCTATGTTGTGATTTTGACTGTGCATTTAATGCTGTGTTTCGGGCCAGACAGAGCAGAGGTGGCTCTGTCCGGCCGAGGGGAGGAGGCTTTGCGGTGATTTTGGCGGTTTCGGCTTTCTGGGAGCTCATTCGGCATGGTTTCCATGCGAGGAGAGCGTCCGGAGTGTGGACTTGCCGGTGGTGTGGCGTTCTTCGCGTTCTGCGGGTCTTCGAGTTGGTAGAGAGACTTCCCTTGTGTTTTAATTTGATTTGAATGGTTTGGAGCTTTAAACCGCATGCTATGATAGAGTACTGTAGTTTACCTGTTGTTTTAGAGATTTAAAGTTCAGTGAAATGGTGTGTGCATGGTTTGCTAGGGGTAGAAGGTGGGCTTGACCGTCTGCCTAAGAAGGTGACGGGTTGGGCCGTCGCGTTTTGAACGCGACTGTTTACCTCATTGCAGTTTGGTTGTGAATGCGACGTAGTGGTCTGTCGCGTACATACTTCGAATGGTGTGTTTGGACAGGTTGGCCTATATGCGTCGCTTAGGTCCATCGCATTTATGGCTTTGGTTTACTGTGTTGGTTTGAAGGCGACAAGTTGTTCCGTTGCGTTATTATCGGCTAGTTTAGTGGCGACACTTTGGTCTGTCGCGATTTGGCTTCGACTGGGTCGGTTGACCTGGTGGCGACGTGTTGGGCCGTCGAGATTATGTTGCGACACTATGCCCTGTCACGGTGGTCTTGAATTCACGACCAGTGTGGCTGTCGCGTTTTGAAAAGGCGACGTCTGTGTCCGTCGCGTTTCAGCTTCCGAGGTGTCTTTGAAATAGTTGGGCAGTGATGGTTCTGTGTGGGCCTAGCCTTAGTTGTTTAATGTGGATTTCAAATGTTTAAGTGCTTTTAGTGTTAGTAAAGCATGATCTAGGGTTAACAGTCTGGTTTATGACTAGTTAGTGAGTTATGTTAGTTATGGTGATTATGTTAATTATGTCTAGCGTGTTATATTATTAAGGTTATGTGGTTTATATGTATAGTGGTATGTGTTGCTATGGAGGTCGTATGTTGACCAATGACAAGCAAGTTAGAATGTGAATTATTGTGGTTATGAATACAGGTTTTATTTATATGTTAAGTGTTAGTCGTGGTTTGTGTGTTCGCCGATTTGGTGGTCCGGCGCCTATTCTGGAATGCCTCCAGTTGGGTACCCCAGGTTCTGTGTAAGCCAGGCACGAGGTTGCTCGGTGTTTGTCCCTGTATGTGACGAATAACGTTGTTCAAACCCGTTAACCCAGTAACGAGCCTGACCCGATTTCGTCTCCTGCGAACGAGTTGTAGCCTCGCAAGGGATATCATACACGCGTCCGAGAAAACATAAAGGAACACACTGATATATATATATATATATATATGATTCACAATGTCACACATATTTACATCGGACTTACATAGCCAAATTTCAACAAAAGTCAAAATAAGGTACAAGAGCCTAGGGCATACCCGAGGTACAACAAGAAAAGGAACTACACTGCTGGAGGCGTCGGCCCAACACCGCTGTGATGTGGCTCCGAACTGGAAGACGGTAGAGAAACCACCTGCTCTCCTTCACCTGTAGGGAGTAGGGGTGAGCCTCGCAAGTCACTCTCTCAGTAGGGAGTTAACCAAACTCAAGTACGAAAGCAGAAAGCTATACTAGCAATTTATAGAGTAAACTAAGCAAGATATTAAAGCTGTAGTATTACTTACCACTTGCCATCACATAAATTCACTTTAATAAATAAATAGCAAAACCACAACTCGGTGTACGTGCAAAAGTAGAGTCCGCCACACTCGAGCCACGTAGACTAGTTCGTGACACCAGCAACTGACCTGGACAAACTACACAGATCTACCTCTCAGCCTCGCAGCCACGGACGAAAGGTCCAGCTGTCGCTCCACTAGAACAAGTCAAACAACTGTGGAGACCAACCAACACCACACCTGCGGACCACACTGCCACAGGCCCATGTCTGACACCTCTAGAGACTCTGGCCTGAGCTCTCTAGAGTGAGACACTGGAAACAGGACTAGCTGGGGCCCAGTACGTCTACTGGTGTCCGTACCCCCAACCACGAGCGCGCTACAAGCGACAAACAACAAACTCACACAAGTCGCTGTCCCACTGTCGTCTTTCCCTCAGTCGGACGTACAACTCAAGCAACGGAGTGAGGGTGTCCAGGACAGACGACACAGACCTCGATGGTACACAAGTACCGGGACAAGCCCCGAGCATAAAGCCTGGCTCACACAGAACCTGGGGCACCCAACTGAAGAGGTAACCACGGTAGGCATCGTACTACTCGCCACACACACACAAACCATGTGCACATCGCACAACCCACGTGAAATCTCACGTCAACCACGTGAACACAGTACACTAACCGTGTGGACACCATGCCAATCACATGAACCACTTGCTAGCCTCGTAAACAACACGCTAATCTCGTAAACAACATGCTCCTAGAGCATTATAGGCTCCAACACACTGCTTATACTGGCCAAACACATAAAATATCGATAATCGGATAATTCTATCGTTTAAACCATGCACAAAATGACCTCTCAGCTGAGGTCGCGACGTAGGGTAGTGTCGCCTTCAGAGCGCGACACAACGATATGTCGCGTTCATCACCTGAACGCGACGGGTCGGCCTGTCGCGTTCTAAACGCGACAGGGGGCTCTGTCGCTTTCACAGGAGAAAACCCTAATCCGGGGAACTCCCTTCGGATTACCATCCAAACCCATGCAAGCACCATTTAATTCTCATTTTTCATGCTTTAATGAATGCCCTATCTTGTTATCTAACATTCTTAAAGCCAAGTAACCATCCACACATGCAAATCATGCGATCTCATGGTGTAAACGAGTAGAATTCCCCTACCTTCGCGAAGAATGCGAAGAACAACGAATACCCGGCGTTTCCCCCGCTCCACGCAAGGTCCTTGCGGCGAGAACATGCCAAAAACACCTTCAACCCGCCAAATCGCCGCAGCTCCTTCTCCTGGCCGAGCAGAACTGGTTGCAGCTCTGCTTGGCCAAAACAACATTTAAATGCACAGCGGTTGGGAACACGACGTACCCCTCCGTCGTGACCTGAACGCGACGGTCCAGGGTGTCGCCTTCTCAAAGCTGACGTATGCATGCCGCCCAGTGCGCGACACGCAGCGCGCATGCAGACGACGACCGCTCAGCAGCGGCAACAGGAACGTGACATGCAGATCTGTCACATTCTGATCGTGATGTTTCCTCACTGTCGCGTTCACAGACAGTGAATAGGCTGGTGTTTTAGGCCCAGCCTACCAGCCCACAAAGACCTGAAACCTGCACACACACCTAGGACACGCCACATTGGCCACACACTGGCCACCTCAACCACCAAACGAAGGATCCGTAAGGATTTGAAAAACACGCGACGTTACACTGTATGTTTGTACTGTAGAGGTTTGTGTCATCTTCTTGGACACCCTCACTCCTGAGTTTGAGTTGTACGTCTGTCTGATGGAAAGACGACATGGGGACAACGACTTGTGTGAGAGTTTGTGTGAGAGTTTGTGTTCAGTCACTTGTTGCACGCTCGTGGTTGGGGGTACGGACATCAGTAGACATAGCGGGCCCCAGCTAGTCCTGTTTTTCCAGTGACTCACTTTAGGGAACTCAAGTCAGAGTTTCTAAAGGTGCCAGGCATGGGCCTGCAGTTGTGTGGTCTGTAGGTGTGGTGTTGGTTGGTCTCCACTGTTCTTTGGCTTTACATTGTGGTTGTGGAGAGGCAGTTGGACCTTACGTCTGTGGCTGCAAGACTGAGAGATATTTCTTGTGTTGTGTGTCCGAATTGGATACTGGCGTCATGAACCAGTAGTTTTTACCCATGTGGCGGCGTCGTTTCTTCCGACTCGAGCTCTCTAGTAGTTGTGGTTGAGAGTGGTGGCTTTCCAGTTGGGGTACCATGTGGTCTCAAGTACATGTACCTTTCATGGGTAGCTGGTTGTTGTGGCACGTTGTGTGTGCCAATGTTTCCAGGTATCATTGTGGAGCAGTGCTCTGTGGAGGGCGTGTTGCGTGACCCTTCACTCATTGTGTTTTGGGTCTAGTGTTGAGGTGGACTGGCTTTATGTTTTCAGTCTCGTTGCCTCTCGTTGGTGGTTTATCTTTGTGGCTCGTGGCGTAGTCGGTTTTAGCTATAGTGGTGGATTGATATTTCTGTACTAGTCCTGTTGTTCTCTTTATTTTCTCTGAGTTGTGTTAGCTAACATGTTTATGTTTTAATGCATTTTAATTGTATACAATGCAAGCGTGTTGTAATTTTACGTTCGGTGTTGCCAGTGAGATCCTTAAGGGTTGAGGTCTCGGTTCCTTTTGTTATTACTAGTTTGTTGTTGTTTTAGGGAGGTCCCTATTGAGCCTATAACTTGTTGAGGCTCACTCCCTTATAGTTCTTTTCAGGGTTAGAAATGTGTATGGCTGGCAACGACGTCGTGGCAGACTTGTACCACCAGCAGATGAGTTTTAGTTGTTGTTATGTGAGTTTTGCTCCCTCGAGATATGCCCTAGGTAGTTGTACTTTTCTCTTGGACATGTAATAATGTATTGGGGCAATATAAATGAGTGTGAGTACATGTACTTTCTTGTGTCTTATACTCTTGTGGTTTGTCTTTTATATTCTTACTAGACACATGTGTGAGCTATCTCTTGCGAGACTTCGGTCTTTTTGCGGGAGGCGGGTCTGGATATAGAGCCTTATTGGGCATAAATATCTAGGGTCGCTACAATACTAAATATCCAAATCATGTTTTTGGTTTTAAGAAGGCACTATATGGTTTGAAATAAGCTCCAAGAGCTTGGTATGAAAGACTAAGTGCTTATCTTCTATCACATGGTTTTTCAAGAGGTAAAGTAGAAAGCACTTCATTTATTAAGAAATTTTCAGCAGGGATCTTAATTATACAAATATATGTTGATGATATTATTTTTGGTTGTACTAATGAATCACTTTACAAATTCTTTGAAAATCTCATGCAAAGTGAGTTTGAAATGAGCATGATGGGTGAGCTTAATTACTTTCTTGGCTTGCAAGTCAAGCAAACTAAGGAAGGTACTCACATTTGTCAAACCAAGTATATTTCAGATTTGCTTTCTAAGTATGACTTTGACAAGTGTAAGCCTTTAGGAACTCCTATGAGCTAAGGAATAAAGATAGACAATGATCCAATTGGCAAGAAAGTAGATCAAAAGATCTATAGAGGTATGATTGGGTCATTACTCTATCTTACTGCTAGTAGACCAGACATAATGTTCAGTGTATGTTTGTATGCCAGATTTTAGGTTGATTCTAGAGAATCTCATATTAATGTTGTTAAAAGAATTTTAGATATCTTATAAATACAAGTAAATTAGGTTTATGGTATCCCAGATGTTCTGAATTTAAATTGCTTGGATATAGTGATGCTGACTATGTTGGATGCAAAATAGAAAGAAAAAGCACCAGTGGTACTTGTCAATTTCTTGCAGGGTGCTTAATTTCTTGATCTTCCAGAAAATAAAATTCAATAGCATTGTCCACAATAGAAGCAGAATACATTGCAGCTGGAAGTTGCTGCACCCAACTGCTGTGGATCAAACATCAACTGAAAGACTATGGTCACAAATTGCATGAAATTCCATGTTGTGTGACAACACAAGCACAATTAATCTGACCAAAAATCATATCCAACATTCAAGAACCAAGCACATTGAGGTCAGACATCATTTCATCAGGGACCATGTAAGTAATGGTGATATTTTACTTGATTTCGTTAGTACATATAATCAATTAGCTGATATTTTTATTAAACCACTCTCTGAGGATAGGTTTACTTTAATTAGAAGAGAATAGGACTGTGTAATCCTGAATGAATGCTTAAAACTTTGAGTACAATGTATGATCTATCTATCGTCAACTTTTTTCTAACTCCTGGACAGTCGGCTTCTTAAAAGTCGGAGTTTAGGAAGTCAGAGTTACTATTTTATTTAAAAAAAATTATATTTGGGGGGGGGGGGGGGGGGAGTTAAATAATAATTGTATACTCACTCAATCTTAGCTGTTTATCTCCCGATCTACGGTCCTCTATAAACTTCCCTCTTTTATATAAACTCCCTTCCTTCTCTTTCCAAATCATCCCATTTGAAATCTCTCCGACTCTTTCATCGTCGTCCTAGTTCTCACGTTCATCTCCGACTCGACGGAACCAGTGCTGTGAATCTCTTGATTTTCTCAAACTTTATGAAGAAAGGTAGGATTTTTGACCTTTTTGGGATTATCTCACATCTCCTTACAATCCTTCTTAGATTTTTTCCCTTCTTATTTGTCTAGATGTCCTCTTCTAGGGCTCTGGACGGTTCCTTCTTCACTCCGAAACAGTTCCACAGACTCACCTTGGCCAAAGCTTCTATTTGTCCTGGAAAGGTTATAGATTTCTCCCAGTTGTCAGGCCACCTAAGTTTAGTGGCAGAAACCCTTGAAGCTATGGGTTGGACAAGACTGTGCTAGATCAACGAACCAACCTATGAAGACGCAGTGAAGGCCTTTTATGTGACCCTTCAAGTTTGTGCAGATGGGTTTCTAGAAGGGTTTGTCAAAGGTACAAAGATTTATATTTCTTAAGATTTGCTTGTGGAGATTTTGAATTGCCCTACCTTCGGACACAAGATCAGTGATGCTGTGTCTTTAGAAAAGCAAAGATTGGGGATTATTGGAAGCCAGGGTATTATCTCCAAGAATGAGCTTCTCATCAAAGAGCTCTTTGCATAGAAGAGTCTCCTCCATGCCATTCTCACCACCATTGTAACACCAAGGGCTGGGACACATTCGTCCATCACAGCCGGAGATGGCGATTTGTTATTTTGGGCTATTCAGAGGCATCAAGTAAATCTTGCCTCTATTATATTGGATAGAATGGCAGGGTCCAAATTTCTTAAAGAATCTCTTCCTTATGGACCTCTGCTTACAATCATTTTCAGAAGATATTTAGTGTTTTTGGCAGATGAACTTTCAGTCTCAGTGAAAGAGAAGATTGGGCTATCCACACTTCGCAGAAGCCACTACACTTTAGAGGATAAAGCCCAGAATTTTTGGACCAAGGATTCTGTACCTGACTCATCTCATGACATCTTTCCTGATGAGGTACATGGCACTTCCACTGCTCCTCCAGTTCAGTCAACAATAGTCAGAAGTGAAGCAGTCAGAGAAGAAGCTGGTAGTCCCAGAGAAGAAGAACCAACTAGACCTTCTATTGAGCTAGATCCCCCTGAAGAAACTATTAATCAAGTACTTAGGGATCTAAAAGGAAAAGCAGCTCATGAAGAAAATATTCCAAGTCCTCCACTTTTTGAGCTTGCTATGAATGAAGAATTTCACCATGTCTCTCCACCACCAGTTGAGACCCAACCAAGGTTTCAGGGGGAGACTAGCAGGACTATTGATGATGTATTGAATTTGGTCCTTAGACAGCAAGATATGCTTGGCATACTTTAGATGCAAATACATCAGATTGATGTAAAATTTGATTTCTTGCCAGATGAAGTTCAACAGATGAAGGATCTGCTATTTCAATTTGTTTGCCAGCAGAATAAGGGCAGCTCTCCAGCTTCAACTCAGCCTGAAGCCTAGAAGCTAGATCAGTCAGCTGAGTAGCAGCCAGAGCAACAACTAGATCAGCCAGAGCAACAGCTAGAGCAGCCAGAGCAGCATCTAGAACAACCAGAATAGCCTGCTAAGCAGCTAGAGCAGATATCAAGTGAGCCAGCAGCACAGCCAGTAGAGCAACCTGCTCAGCCAAAGGTACAACCACCAACTCAGTCATCCCTAGAAGAAGTACCTCAACCTAGTGTTTAGACCTTCAAGAGGAGAGTTAAGAGGAGATTAGTCAAGTCTGGATCAGTTGTCTTTCCTTCCTCTCAACCTACACCCTCTTCTGATCCTCATCCCCCATCTACTTCCAAACCAGATGAATAGCCTCCCTCACCACCAGTCACCTCCTATGCCTCCTTTCCTCAAGTGTATACCTACACTCCAACACCTGTAAACATCCTAGCTCTCTATACAGTAGCCACTAAAATGTTCTCATCTCTTCCTATCTCATCTACTCCTTCTTCTACTCTTCCTACTCACCCTCTAGCTCAGATAGTGCCTAGTGTGGTACTTCCATCTCAAGTTGGGCAGAAGAGGAAAATTAAACTTCACTTATCATATCCTCCTTTTTGGTATGCTTTCATTTATCATTCGGAGCACCATTTTGCTCTCTTTGAAGAATTTTTGAGAATCAAAGTCTTTCTAGAAGTCCATGGGTTGCCTGATTACAAATTTGAAGATTGGTTACCCCTCTTGATTAAGACTCGGAAAGTTCCTCTAGATGTCGTAAATCTCATCACTCAGAAAAATCATAGTCTTTCTCCCGAGGAATTTCTGACAGTTTACCCTGGAGAAGCAGCAAAGTATAGAGAGGATAGAGCTAGAAGCGGAATATTGAATGTTTCCTTACATCTAGATCTTAGATTTTTTTGATATATTTGGGAATTTAATAAAAGAGTAGCAAGTGAGTTTCAGCAAAATGAAGAAGTTCAATGAAGAGAGATTTAGAATAAATCTAGCTGAAGTTAGTAGAGGTCAGTGGGCCATGCTACTTAAAGGGCAAAGAGCTATCACTCCATCCATGACAGTTGGATTACCCTCTAATCTATTTCCCAGCCTGATAGGTGCAGTTTCCTCCAGGAAAGCTTTTGCTCAAGTAGTGTTCAAAAGTCACATCAGACTAGCTGTCATGTTCAAAATCAAGTGTAACAAAAATCTATCCTTTCATAGGTTTGTCATGATGTATGCTACAAAGAATATAGATTATCTTAAGGATTTCCAGCACAGCTTTGCAGAGTCTAAGAGATTGAAAAAAGAACAATGGGTCATATGTTATCATGAAGAGTCTCAAGAGTGTAGAAAGAAGAAATTGTCTCCCTCTTCATTTCTGAATAAGAGTTATGATGCCCTTTGGAAGTCTATCTCTCTGAAATGGAAAGACATATACAGAATTTACTACTAGGCCAAGGCAGCAGCTCAGTCACAAGGACTTCAGTGGAATATCACTATCCATGAATTTTTGCACAAGGCTACTAGTAGACAATTCCTTCCTTTAAGGCAGACTATGGGCAGTGATGCTTTTCACAGGAAGCTTTCTTGGTATCATCGCCGGCACCTTAAGTCCTATAGGAAAATTCCCTCAGTAGGGCCTTCCTATAACTTAGATAGTTCTATCTTTTCTCATGTATTCCTTGAAAATGAGAAGAAGTTGTGGCACCTTCTCAAACCTTTCTTTGATCAAGTCCCGCCTTTTCTCTATCTCCCAAAATCTTCCTGATCAGTTGTACAAATGCTTTTCAGTTATTAATATACACTGTTCATTCTACTCTATACATTTCTTTCTCTTTCCCTCTATTTTATCCTTTCTGTTGATGCCACAAAAGGGGAGAGAATATATATTTTTGAATAACAACAAAAAGATATAAAGGGATATATATTAAGAATTTTTTCTTTACTTGAATAAATTTGTTTACATCAAAAAATTGTTTTTGTCATTAACAAAAAGGGGGAGAATTGTTGTGAAATTATTTTTCTACAAATGTTTGCTTATTGTTTTTGCTTATGACAAACTCATTTTAGTTAAACAAATTCATTTAAATACAACACTCTCTACTTAGTATTGTAATTGATGTGTTAAAGCTAAGGCATGTATGTACTGTACTGTATCATCTTTAATTAGACTGTTGGTGTCGACACACATACATCTTTATTAGTCAGTTGGTGTCGACACACAGAGCATAGGTGTCGACACATACCATCAATCTTCGTCTATGAAAATTTTCTAAGTCCAAAACGTATACATATATCATACTGACTCCGACTCTTGAAAAGTCGAAGTATGATACCCACTTCGACTCTTGGAAAGTCGAAGTGTGGTACTTACTTCGACTTCTCTACAGTTGAAGTTTCCTTATTCGAAACTAACTTTTTCTAAGTCCTCATCGACTACTATATGTATCATTCTACTCCGACTTCTCTAAAGTCGAAGTCTAACTGATCTTACATCGACTGTATCATTCCACTCCGACTTCTGAAAAGTCGAAGTATGGTACTTACTCCGACTTCCCTACAGTTGAAGTTCATAGTCAATCTCACATCGATTACTACTTTGATCTTACTCCAACTCTTCTAAAGTCGAAGTATAATATCAACTGTTGAACAACTGGAGAAGCACTCTGACTCCTTGAAAGTCGAAGTAAGGTATCGACTTCTATTATCAATGATACTTAGATGTTTTAATAATTGTTATTATTTTTGCAAACTATTAATGTATTATTACTGTGTTTAATTTTTTTAATCCTTAAGGAATCATTTAATGAACAAGATGAGCACTGATCTATACTGTAATATTCTCTGTGTCATCTGAACAATAATCTATCAAATGAGCATTGTACTTCTCTATTCTTTCTGTTTAACATTTCCTGTCATAAATATTTTTGAAGTTCAGTCTTATAGTTTATTCTTTCAAGATAACTACGTGTCTTACAAAGACACCTGTAAGTGTCCTTCAGAATGTCATGTTTCCAGATTTTAAGGAAAGGCTCATTTGCAGTAGTTACTACGCACCAAGCAAGTGTTCATTCCCCTTTGAATGCTCAACTAACTCTGTACTGTTCAAAGGATAGACTTTCTCTGGAACTGATAGATATCTGTTAGAAACTACTTGTCTCCTACTTTTCAGTATTATTATATATATCTCACAAGACTAACCCTGAGAAAAGGAAAAGGCATAGGATGGTGTTTGTAGATATCCAGGGAAGCTATCTGAAATAGAACCATGTAGCTACATTCATAGCCTGGAAGCCGTTGAGACTCAAAAGAAAGAAGACATGTAATACCCTCGAATTTTAAATATCATGTTTTACTTATAAATTCTTATTTATACAAACCGATTAGAATTACCTTGAGATATTTAGGATTTAGGGAGTGTTTAAGACACTTTATCATACCCAGATATCACTTTCGGTCGTGCGCACCCCGACAGGGCGACACCGAAAAACTATAACGAAAATGAAATCTGAGAACACCATAATTCTTAGAAAAATGTGGTGATATCAAATATGTAATTATCTGGAATTTTTAACGACCGGATTTTGAGATTTAGCCGACGTAACTATTTTCCGGGCGATTTTTCACCCAGTGAAAAATAAATTCTAAAAATTAAACTAAAATCACCATAATTTGTAAAACCTTTTCATTAGCCTATGGTCAAATTTTCAACTTGATTGGACATCATTAAGACACCTAAACAAGGAAACAAATGGGTCAGCTGATTTAAAGCCCAATTACGGTAACGATTTCTGGGAATTTTTCCTTGCTTACACGTAAGCCAGGTTATTGAGGAGCTTAAACACCCTACACGTACCTACCTTAGGTGTAAACTCCTGAGGCTTGCATGATAAATGTGGCTGTGGGTGGGGAAGTGAGGTTTTTACCTCAACACCTGTGAGCCGACGTGCTGGCATGCATGTAGTCCGGAGGAGTTATAAAAGCTCACTCCTTATCCATCGAACAAACCTTTCCATCCTCTGTTCTTGTTGTTGCTGTTGTTGTTGCAGCTGCTTATTGTTGTAGATACCGTTTTTCACACGGAGGCCACAAAGAGGGTGTGTGTGGACGGTGGATTGGCGTGGTGTGTGATATGGAGTGGAAGAGCGGAAAAGACGATAAAGAAAGTAAAAAAAGACCGTGATCGCCATGCACACGAGGGTACCGAAGGATGACAGGCGAGAAAAGGAATCCTAACCTTTTTCCCGTAGAAAAGCACGGGATGTGGTGGTGCGTGGGTCCACCTTCCTTCTTCCACCGGCCGGCCGGTAAAGGAGATTTGACTCGTACGGTTACCTTGCAAAAGAAAAGACAACAGGCGAACAGACGAAAGATGGATTAGACTACGCGGTGCGGTAAATGTGAACACAAAGGACTACGGAAGGACATTAAAAAGGGCGTTAACACACCTTTTGGGGGTGACGTTAAACCCCTAAAGATAGGTAGAATAACAAATGATGTGTGTGTGTGGTACAGTACGATGCATGCACTAAATAAAAGACAGAATGAAAGGGAGAGAGAAAAGAGAGAGGGGGGGGGGCGGCGGTGGCCGTTGCTCCTAGATTGGCACGACGGTAGCACTACTTCGTGTGGCTCTCGGTGGGGGATCCTTCTCAGCTCAGGAACTCGCGCCTGGTACTGTAGAGGGTCCCAGGAATTGAGAACTGAGAGTCCGGAAGTCGAGGCGTCGATTCGGCAGGGCTTCGCCACTCTGGGGATTTTTTTTCTCCTCTTCTTTTGAAACCGCGGGTCTGTATTTATAGACTTCTCTGGCTAAAATCGCGTCCATTGTAGCAGACATTTTTAAAGACCTAATCAAGTCAGCTCTGATTGCCGTAATTCATAAGTCAGCCTAATGTCCCATCATCCTGACAAAATCATGATTACTATGGTGTACGATCATATTAATAATCGCGTCCACTATAACCACCGCGATTTAAAAGTCAAATTGATTTGACATATGACCGTATCTACGCTTCAAAATGCGTCCACGTATAACGCCACATTTATCAACCACCTTTTTCCTCTGGTGGGATCGAACGTGTTTTGATTGGCGATTTGAAAAGCGCGGCGTACTCGCAAGGCGCGATTATTTCTCTGACACAATTCTGACACCTGACGCAGAAGAAACGCGACGTACGGGTGCGACGCGAATATGTCTGGATATGTGGCTCTGACAAGTGTCAGAACGTGCGTGCCCTGACGCAGCCGTAAATGTTGACTTGTGAATTGCGGTGTACAGGCTGGACGCGGTTTAAACGTCGGTTACTTAGTGCGCTTAGTGAGGCGGTTCAAATAAGCGACGCACCAAACATCTGCGTATTTAAGAAATTTAAAGGTGTCCTCTGCTTTGGAAGCGATTTAAGCCAATGCAACAGATCCTTCTCACACAAATTTCCTAAAAATCCTAAAAAATGGAGGAAAATTAGGAAAATTACCCAAAATGTTAATTTAAGAAAGTCACTTCTGAGGCGTTGCGGTGCAACCGAAATGTGTCCTTTTATGGGAAAATTGGTGTGTCTACAGCTGCCTTGCCTTGGCGTTTGCTTTGTAAGGGAGTGAAGCGAAAATGACACGAAATGAAAGGAACGAAGTGGCGTGAATGAAGTGAAATGAAGCGGAACAACTGAAAAGTAAGGGCCAAGGAGTGATGGGACATGCCCTTTGTGACATAAAGAGGAGCTGTTCATTAGCTCAAAACAAAGTTGCTTTTCAGAAAATCTCTGGAGTGAAAACTCAACAGTCAGAAACATAAAAGAAAAAAGAAAGAAAGATCAACTTCCAGCGTCGGGAAAGTACCTAAGGACACAATCCGTTAGGTTTCACCATTGGGGGCGTCTGCCACTGCCTCAGGTGGATCTGGGAGGAAATGAAAAGACAAAGGTTTAAGACTGATGAGTTTTGCTCCAAAAGGAAGATCTTCAAACAACAATACAATGAACTGAGTACTGAACTCGGAGTGGAATTTCTTTTTAGGTTGCTTAGCATTTTGAGAATCAAGTGACTTTCTTTAATTAATCTTTTGGGTGATTTTACTCTTCCTCCTATCTTTTAGGATTTTGATGCAAAAATTCTATATGCGATGTATGCTGGGCTTAAAGGGAAAATTTTTAAAACAAAATAAAATATAGGATAATCAAGGATAATATTGTTGCGTTGGTGTGGGGTCAGGATACCGTAAGGAACCGTCATCCCCCCTGCTGTGCAACGGTCTATCCTTAAGAGCAAGAATTCTCTGGAATTATCACTATTTTTGCTGGTGAAGGGGAACTCAAACTCCAGATTTATCAGACCCTCAAGGTCCTTGATGTGCTCTAATATACCGTACCAAGAATGGCGGCTGTCGAGGATATTCGTGTTTCTGTACATAGCAAAAGGAGGTACCCGCTATCCTGCATCCTACAAAGCGATCAGTATTGACAAGCAACATATAAAAAGGCAAATACCAGATGAAAATTGTGTGCTGAAAATCGCGGCATGGTTTGTGGACGCTTTTTACAAATCGCGTCCAGACGGTTGGACGCCCTTTTAAAAGAGATTGAAAAGTGGATCTAATCGCCGGAGACCCCTTTCATGGCATGACATGTATTTTGCAGGAGGTAGAGGTTCGTAAAAAAGCAGGCTGCCTACGCTCTTGAACACCAACAAGTCTCCAGAGCTTAAATTGCGGGCGGCTGCCAAATCTCTCCCAACCTTCTGCAAAGTGCAACCTCCCACTTCTAACTTCGTTATGAAGAGGATGAAATGACCTTTCATACGAAATGAAAATTATCTGAAAAGGAGCACCACATAGCTTGATGAAGCAACTTATGTGGCATGAAAGGGTCATTTTGGGTAATAGAGACTTCTCTTTGATTTTCATGTCTTTCGGGATGGTGAAGACCCAGAAGTCCTTCTTACCGATTGTGGAGGAGGAGTGCCTTTTTGACGTTGAAGGGTGCCGGCGCACTTTTGACATCCCTTAAAAAAAAGCGTCCAGTCTGGACGTCGCCATTTTGCTTCTTTTTTTTTTTTTTTTGAATCGCGGCCTGTTGAGAGGTCGCGATTAGAATTAAAAATGCGACTTATACGGTGGGCGCCTTTTGACTTTTAAAATGCGTCCACTGATGTGGACGCGAATTAAAGCGCCAGGACAGAACCTGACAATTTGCTTTCCCCTTCTTCAATGCAAGGGGGGGAAGGCTCTAGATGCGGTGACTCATGCAGAAATTCACCCATTCTCCCCCCTTTTTAACCCTTACACTCCTTTTTACTCATTCCCCTCACTCTTTTTCTAACCCAAAGGTTCTTTTAGGTCTTTGGAGAGCAAGAGGAAGGAGGGGGAAACTTGGAGATGGAGCAAGGTGGTTCTTCTTCCAAGGGATTAAGGAGAGGTAAGTTTCAAAGGTTGAGCAACATAGAAGGACACATAAGCAAGTTGATTTATGCCAATTTGGTAAGTAGATCTAATCATTTAAGCTTGATTTGGATGTTCTCCTTCTCTCCCCTTTTGACCATTACCTCAAATTTTGTAATCATAAAGGAATATCCCCTCTTCCCGGGGAATCGACGGTTTATGCGCCTTCCGTGGCTTCAACAACTCACTTCAAATATCACATTGGACATGACAAATGTCTTGAAAAGATGGGGAATCAATAATCTCATTGTTCATGCCAAGAGATATCATGAGGTTCATCTCGATTGGGCGGCTACGGGGGCATTGGTTGAGTTGTGGCATCCCCAAACCCAAACCTTTTTGTTCAAGAGTTTCGAAGCCACCATTCTCCTGGAGGAAGTTGAAGTCTTGCTAGGCCTGCAGCGCATGAAGCAAGGTGATGAAGATGAGATGGCAATCATGCCGAGATGCTATACCAACAAAGCAGTGCTTGAGAGTTTCATGGATGCGAGAGAAGCTTATGAGGTTCGGTTTGAAAAGGGCATCTACTTACAAAAGCTGGCGAATTGGACAATGAGGGAGTTGTCGGAGGCTGATGATGGTGAGGCACTAGAGCGAGCGATGAAGGGTTTTTCCATGTGCGCGGCGGGAGCTCTCCTTTTCCCTTCCATAGACAGTATCTTGGAACCTGATCAACTGGGCGTGGTGTGCGCCATCTGGGAAGGTGGGCGACTGGGATCGGCAGTGCTAGCCTTCCTCTACAGTGGGTTGACGGCGGCGAGCTTAGGTAGGCCTCCTTATGGTTCTATGCTTTTGTTTACTTGTTGGGCTGACCTACACCTAAAGTTTCAATTGAGCACCGAAGTTTCCACTCCATCTCGCATCTTCCTGAAAAGCCCACTCAAGCACCTGGACAACATTGTTGGCTTGGAAGGTCGGGTGGCCAATCGAGCGCCTCAACTCAAAACACAGGTGGATTGGCGCTACCATCTCCTAAGCATGGGTGAGGATGAATTCAACCTAATTCTGATGCCATTTCCAAATCGGGATTTGCAGACTAGGCTGGCACCTGGTGTGGATCTCCGATTGATCGGAGCATCTGAATTCGTACTGTATAATCTACACCGCTGCCTTCCTCAACTTGGGCTTGCATGCCGCGCTTTAGAAGAGCCATCTCACATTCCACCAATCAAGCACCCTGATCTTGGTACCAGCAATGATGGTGAAGAGGCGAATACGATCAAGGCACTATGGAAGGTGTGCATTTTTAGGAGGCCAATCCCGACCGAGCACGAAGTTGATAGTGAAAGAGCGAAATATGTAAGGGGGCTTGAGAAACTCCGATGTTAGGGAGGAGTTTGGTAAGAGGTTGTGAAAATAAATAAAGATCAGGTTGGTCTTGATGGGAATCGATCAGTCTTGAATGTTCAAATTCTAGACAGCTTGGATTTTGGTTGATTTCACAAAGAGCCTGCCTTCAAAGAATGCTCTGGGGTTCTGGTAAAAACGGCGTCCAAAGCAGCCGCTACTGATTATTTCAAAACCGCGTCTGCCGAGAGCGCCGCGATTTTCATAAAACGCGACCACTCAAACCGACACGCATAAATATTTATCAGTTTCTGTGCGCGCGCTGACAAGACTACTTCTGAATCGCGACGTCCGGCTCAGGCGCGTTTCAAATTTCGAATTTCGCGCGCCTGACAGTTTGCCCAGGCGTCATGATGACTCTTCTAATTGCGGCACACAGGCTCGACGCCTTTTCTATGACTCTTCTAATTGCGGCACACAGGATCAACACCTTTCTAAATGGCGGTTCAAGATATGCGTCGATGCCCGCAGACGCGGTTTAAAATTCTCTTAAATTGCGGTATACGAGGCTGACGCAGTTAAAAAGGATGGTTGAAAAAAAGTGCGTCGGCTGCAGCGGACGCGGTTCTTTGAGATGCTGCAATGGCTAAGAAGCCCGCACGACCCTTCTTCTCCGGCACCCCCACTCTCACCTTCTCACACTCCCTCACGCTCTCTCTCTCTCTCATCTTTCTCTCAACTCACTCTCACTCTCGCTCTCTCTCTCACTCTCACTCTCTCGCTCCGATGGAGAAGAGGGAGGGGGGGCGAAGCGACGCCGGGTTGCGGCGTCAGAGGAGGCGCCGGCGGCGAGAAGTCCGGTGGCGAGCGAGGAAGGCTCGACGATGGTGGTGCCAGAGCTCGCGATCGTCCTCGTGGAGGAGGAGGTCGCGGCGACGGCGGGAGGAGAAGGAGCGGCGGCGGAAGACGCACCGGCGACGGAGGAAGCGGGTGGCGCGGAGGAGGGGACGGAGGCGCCGGAGGAGGAGGACTTGGCGGCGACTTGGGTGGCATGGCGGCGAGGGCGGCAAGGACGTGACCTCCCGGCCCGGCCGGACACGGTAATTGGACCTCCCCCTTGCATTTAATTCGGAGAGAGGAGGAGAGGGGGGAGGCGAGCGCCGGGCGCCGGGCGCCGAGAAGGAGAGGACAAGAATCACGACCAATGCAGGGGTTGCGATTCTTGGGGGTCGCGATTCTTGTCGGTAAATCGCGGGACACAAAAGTGTTGTAATTTACAAGAGAAATGCGACTGCTCAGGCGGACGCGATTCAAAAGGTGAATGGCGTCCACTGCTTTGGATGCGATTCAATCCAGAGAGTGAATTTTGTTCTGCTTGGCTGATTTAATTGTGTTGTGACTTTGGGATTTACGCCTTGCAGGGTGTGATGAGGCCGCGCACAATGTGGCCCCTCGTGGTGGCGGCCTACAGAGGCCTCCCTGACTTCCAGAGAGAGAGAGTCCGGGAGATGGGATTTGGCCCGGTCTTGGAGATCGAGCCATTCTTTGTGGATCCGCCGCTGATCCAGGTACTGCGTGACAGATGGGACAGGGTCAGCAGGACCTTCTTGTTCCCGTGGGGGCACATGGTGCCTAGTCTGGAGGACGTAGCCCGGATCACGGGGCTACGGGTTGACGGTGAGGCAGTGACCCGGATCACCTACTCCGATTACACGGAGCATGCACAGAGCCTCCTGGGTTTGGACCCCCACGGAGATGAGCTCGGAGACCGGAGGATGGTTGGCCGGGTTGCGGTTTTGGAGGCGCTAGGTCTCAGGGGAGTGAGACAGCGCGCCGATGAGATGCTGCCGGCCTTTGTAGAGCGGGCAGCAGGACTAGCGAGACTGGCGTACTGCCAGGACCCGGCAGAGGCAGAGAGAGCGGACAGGGACCTGCGTCGGTTCCTCGTCTTTTTCTTCGACAAGATGCTGTTCACCACAAAGGGTGACGGCATTCATTGCCGGTTCTTGGAGCTCCTGTAGGACCTAAAGAGGGTCGGGCATTTTGCCTAGGGTGCGGCCCTTCTGGCGCACACCTTTGCTGACTTCTCCACCGACACAGGGAGAGAGACTACAGTGGGTGGATTTGCCCCACTCCTGCAGGTACGGCTTTAAATTAAAAAACTCCATTTTTATTTTGAATTTTGAAATTAAATTTTTTCTGCAACTTTAAATTGTGTTTGACATTGGATTGGTTGTGTGCAGGTTGGGAGTTATTATTATATTCCCCTGGGTAGAGCTACCCAGGTGCGGCCAGATGCGGTACCCCTCACCCGGAGGTGGTTATCAGTGGTGAGCACAGCCACTTATTCTTTCCAGCTGGATGTTCTCAGTCAGAACATCCGAGATTTTCCAGTGCTCCTGGTACACTTCCTCTTTTAATTCTTCCTTTAATTCAAGTAATTAGAAATGAATGAATGTGACTAATCAATGCTTGTGCAGGTGGTGTGGGAGCCCTACGCAGACCAGGGTGATGCTGACCATCCCTGGGTGGTCAGCGGCCGACGCTTGTTCAGGTGGGACATCTGGGTCCATTGCCTGAACGAGATCGAGCCGCTACGTCTACGGCTAGCAGCACGCACCCTGGGACTGCGCCAGAGGTGGATTGACGAGGTGGAGCCTCGAGGTATTGGAAAGAAGACCCGCGGGAAGGCGAAGATGGTGGACTGGAGGATGCGCTTCCCGTAGCAGTATGCAGACTGGCAGCGGGGCGGCCAGCCAGTACAGTCCGATGCCACGGACAACTCTGCCTACCTCCGACGGTTCCAGGAGGAGTACGGCGCTCGCGACTTCATGAGGCCAGAGAGGGTATGCACTTCTAAACTTGAATTACTTTTAAACATGATTCGCAGAATTATTCTAACAAATTGTGCATGTAGGATGGACGAGATACCCTCATCGACCAGTTGCAGGGGTAGCTGGCGAGCACAGAGGTATAGCTGGCCGAGGCACGGACGACCCTTGAGACTCTGGTAGGTTAAGGGAAAACTCACCTTTGCCTTATTTTACTCACCGTATGCTGACTTGTATTTCTCGTTCATTGCAGCGTACTGCTCAAGCGGTTGCGGAGCACACGGATGCTGGAAGTGCCTCGACTAGCAGGGGCGTTCCGGCTCCGGAGGTAGCTTCCCTCCAAGAGCAGTTGTCTGCTGCAGTGGCACGTGCCGAGCGCGCGGAGCGAGACCTGCTAGCACGAGTAAATATTTTAATTCAGATAGACGCTTGAATTGCTTTTATACTTACCTGTGGTCGTTCTTTATGCAGACTGACGAGCTCCAGGGTGCCTTGGCCCGCGAGACGAGTACCGTCGCCAAGTTGACGGAGCAGTCTCGCCAGCTGTCCGAGCTGCGGTCTCAATTGACCCAGTCGGACTCAGACCTTCCTCGGGACGTCGTTGAGCTGCGGACCACGCTTACTCTGGAGCACCGTGACTTGGAGAGACAGCAGGCTCGCTGGGAGCAGGAGCGAGAGTGCTGGGAGCTAGACCGTGTGCGCCTGATCCAGCAGTCGGTAGAGGCGCGTACGAGCCAGGGAGTCGCGGAGCGTCTGTTGCACGCATCCGAGGAGCGGTACCGTCATGGCCGGGAGCGTGCCAGGACCAGGGGCGTGCCAGCGCCTACTCAGAGAGCATCTTTACGACGTCCTCTTAGCACGAGAGGAACGCCCAGGATGCTGCGACAGCCCAGAGGTCGATAGGTTCGCGTGCACCGATGAGGCCTCCTACCTTGCCCACTGTTGCGGAGCAGGGCGAGGCAGAGAGTAGCCGCCGTGTGGGACCTGCAGAGGGAGGTGACGAGACTCAGGCTGCTCCACCATGATATGTACTTTTCATTTACCTTTTGTAGTGCCCAGTGAGGCCCTTTATGATGTACTCGGGACCGGCTCCCGCTTTTGCCGCATATATATACATGTGCATCTTTTGTTCCCTGTATCCCTGCACCTGAGATGTATGGAACAAACAAATTAAATGTCCGTTCTGACTCAGCCCCTTGCACATAAACGCTGTTTGACTTTATGAATTTGTCAAGGGGCTGAGCCTTTTATCAAAATAAGGCAGAAGACTGAAATATAACTTAATTTAACACATGACGGATGCTAAAAAAAAAGATGTGTTATTTGCAAGATGTTCATATAGAGGAGGACATGCAAAGGTGTGTTCTGAAAACTTTGTTTGGATTTCGAAAAAAATGTTTTTGGATTTGAAATATTCGATTTTTTTTTTAGTTTTGAAATATTCGATTTCTGGATTTTGGAATATTCGATTTTTTGGAGTTTTGGAATATTCGATTTTTTGGTGTTTTGGAATATCGATTTTTTTTAGTTTTGGAATATTCGACCCTCCGATGACTTAGTTGCCACTGAGAATTTATTGACTGTTCTTGGGTGTCTTAGGCATGGATCAGACGTGCATAAAAGGTGCCTTGACTTGAGACGGCTTTTTGGCGACGTCTTCTTTAATTGATCATTGCCTTACCTAGGTACTAAGATTCATCCTGGGGAGAAGGGAAGAATTTTTAGAAAGTCTTCCAGTAGTCCGAGTAACCGGGGAGACACTCAATCCTTTGTTCTCATCCTCAGTAAGATTTGACTTTGCTTTTGGCATTTTTGGGGCTTTTAGCAAGCTTACGGCCGGGTCCATTTGGATCTCCGCGGGGACTTTGCCACTCTTGACATGCTTTTTCAATTGATTTGGCATGTTTTGGCTTTTGCGAGTTTGGATTCGGATTTCCATTGATCCTTTTTCTTTTTCCCCTTTTGCCTTGTCATATCCTTTTTGAGTTTTGGACAATTTCATGATGTCAATCCCTCAGGTCTTTCTTTCTACTGGCAGACCGAATAGAAAAGAAAATTGATATCATCTTAGGTTATAGGTTTGGCATTGACTTTCCTTAGATTCTGTGCCTCTAGCTTCCATAAGTAGGCATGTAAGTGTGTGGATGTCGTTTCCTCTGACTAATCCACCAAGAACAAGAAAATAAATTAAAAGGCACTTTTTCATTTAGGGTTTGTGTTCCACGAAAAGTCTGAATAAACCACTAAGGGTAGTATTTTTTAAAATGAAGCCCATTCCAAGGATAAGAAAGTTCTTCACCTTCTGCATTTACAAGCCTATATGCGTTTCCTGGGTATGCTTCTTTTACAACATATGGACCTTCCCAATTTGGTTGGAATTTTGATCTAGGACCACCTGGTTTTATGAAAATCCTTTTGACAACCATTTCACCGACTTTAAATTTTCTCTCAATGACTCTTTTGGTAAAAATGTGTGAGTTTATTTTGATACGCTCTTGTGTGCTCGGCGGCCAGCAATCTCCTCTCATCTAGGAGTTCCAGTTGTGCTAGGAGCGACTCGCGTCGCTTGTCAACAGATAATTCCTTGTCAAGCTGGATTCTTAGCGAGGGGATGAGAATCTCATATGGTACTACTGCCTCCATTCCGTAAGTAAGAGCAAAGGGTGTCTGCCCTGTAGGGGTACGGATTGAAGTGCAGTAGGCCCATAGAGCTTCCACAAGTTTTTCTGGCCAATCCGAGAATTTATTAACCTCACACGTTTTCTTGATGATTTTAATCAAAGTCTTGTTTGTGGCCTCTGCCTGGCCATTGCCTTGTGGATAATAAGGAGATGAATGATGCAATGCAATTTTGTACCTGTTGCAGAGATCACGTAGCTCTTGAGAAATGAACTGGGGCCCATTGTCAGTGACCATGGCGTCTGGGATGCCGAACCTAGTGATGATGTTCTTCATGACAAATTTGCAAGTGGTTGATGCTTTGATTTCTGCATAAGCTTCAGCTTCTGCCCACTTGGTGAAGTATTCCGTCGCTGTAAGAATAAATGACTTGGTTTTGCTTTGGGAATTAGGATCACCAAGGGGGCCAATGATATCGAAAGCCCACATAGCAAAAGGTCGTGGCGAGGATATTGGGTGGAGCGAAGAGGGTGGAGCATGAATTTTGTCGGCGTGTAATTGACACTTGACACACCGGCGAACAAAGATAGAATAGTCCTCTTCTAAAGTGGGCCAGTAAAAGCCTTGCCTAAGAATCTTCTTAGCAAGTATTTGGCTATTTACATGGCCTCCACAAATACCCGAATGGGCTTCCCTAACAATCTTTGGAGCTTCATCTTCACCTAGGCATCTGAGCAAAACCCCGGAGAATCCCCTTTTATAGAGGGAATTTCCAACCATCGTGTATTTTTGAGAAAGCCTCCTTATAGTTTTCCTCTCTTCAGATGTGGCTTCTGAAGGGTATGATTGATCTTTGCAGTATTTGGCTATCTCATAATACCACGGCTTCTCTTCGTCTTCCAATTCTTCTTCTAGCTCTAACAACATGATCTCCTTTTTGTTCCTCCTTTCAGCAATATCTGACACCTTTTCCTTAATCCAGAGGAACATAGGATCTAAGATAAAGGGAATGTGACGGCGTTCGATTTGAATGCTGTCGTGATCTCCAGGATAGCACATACTCATGGTTGTGCCAACTGTGGCGAGGGCATCAGCTAGGAGATTCTGGTGACGAGGGACATGGATAAAAATCAGTTCGGAGAATAGCTTGGCATAAGCTGAGGCAAATTCTTGATACAGCTTGAGCTTAGGATCATAAGTGTGACATTTGGTAAGCACTTGGAGAAGAATGAGTTGGCTATCACCTACAATCCGCAGGTGTGTCACATCATAGAAGAGGGCGAGCTCCAAACCAGTTAACAAAGCTTCATACTCAGCGATGTTGTTGGTAGCAGGAAAGTTTAATTTGCAAGCCGCGAGATGCTGACACCTTCTGGTGACATCAGGACTACCCCAATACCTTTTCCAAAGGAATTCAAAGCCCCGTCGAAATATAATGTCCATACAGGATGGGATTGATTGAGGGACAATAACTCTTCATCCGGGAACTCTGAACGAATAGGATCAACTTGAGGAATGGGGTGATGGGCAAGATGTTCGGCTATTGCGTAGCCTTTAATGGACTTCTGCTGAATGTAAATGATTTCGAATTGGGAGAGAAAGCTTTGCCAGCGTGCTAATCTGTCAGTAAGGACAGATTTCTCAAGCAGGAATTGGATGGGGTTCATTCGAGCAATGAGGTGGACTGTATGTGCAAGAAAATAGTGTTTTAATTTCTGCACTACCCATACGAGCGCTGCACGGGTCTTTTCCATTGTATTGTACTTCTGCTCGCATGGGTTGAGAAGTTTAGACAAGTAGTAAGCTGCTCTTTCTTTACCTTCTTCATCCGCTTGTGCTAGAACAGCTCCCACTGAATCTTCCAGGACAGAAATATAGAGAATGAGTGGCTTGGCTGGTGTAGCCGGCCTTAGGACAGGGGGATTAGTTAAATAATCCTTAAGCTCATCGAAAGCTGCCTGACACCTCTCATCCCAACAAAATTCAACTCCTGGCTTGGTGAGGTCATAAAAGGGCCTACACCTAAACTGCAATCTCCCGATTAATCCTCGAACTTCTTTTAGATTCTTGGGAGGAAGCATCTCTTTTATTGCCTTTGCTTTGTTGGGATCGATTTCTATGCCTCTTTTGCTTACAATAAATCCTAACAGTTTCCCCACTGACACACCAAATACACACTTCTTGGGGTTCATTTTTAAATGATATTCCCTGGTCCTTTGCAAGACTTTAATTAAAACCCCAGCATGCTCAGCCGTTGACCTTGACTTCACCACCAAATCATCAACATATACCTCAACAAAGATGTGGATCATGTCATGAAAAATGGCCATCATAGCTCTCAGGTAAGTGGCACCAACATTCTTGAGCCCGAATGGCATGACCACAAAACAATAAGTTCCCCAAGGTGTGGTGAAAGAAGTCTTGTCATGATCTTCCTCAGCCAATTTGATCTGATTGTATCCTGAAAAGCCATCCATAAAAGAAAGAATTTCATACCCAGCTGTATTATCCACAAGTACATCAAGGTGAGGCAATGGGAAATCATCTTTAGGACATGCGCGATTGAGGTCCCGGAAATCAATACAAATTCTGACCTTTCCATCCTTCTTGATAACTGGGACAATGTTTGCCACCCAATTTGGATAAAGTATGACTTTAATGAACTTGACTTATGGAGCCTATCAATTTCATCTTTCATTCTTAAAGCCATATGAGGGTGAAAACATCTCAACCGCTGCTTAATGGCGATGGACCTTGGCTTGAGAGTGAGATGATGCTCTACTAATGCAGGATCCAAGTCGGGCATATCCTCATAGCTCCATGCAAATATGTCCTTATATTCCCTGAGAACCTCTACAATCGCCTCTTCTTCAACAGGTGATAGATTACTACTGATGAGGACAGTCTTGGGATCTTCTTCGGTTCCCAGATTGATTTCCTTAGTGATTTCCTGCACAGCTACTGACGGTTCATCAAACCTTCTCAACCCACTTGCGAACGCGTCAGCTTTGTCCTCGAATTCTTCATCGCCTTCCTTGACTTGGTCATTATCATCAATGATTTCATAGACCCCAAACCCATCATTGACAAAGCATGCTGGTTGATCATATTCCCAGTCGACAATTGCATTGGGTTCTCCATGAATTCTGGGATGGCTAAACATGCTCGGCACTTATGGGCTAGGCTGGCTAGATAACGGTGAGGAATCCTTTTCCCTTTAGGTTTCTTCTCAGAACCTACCCATAGCTTATCATCTACCTGATCTAAACTATTTACAGCAGAAGGAAAATATGAATTCTGTAAAGGAGAAACTGGAGGAGAATTTACAGAAAGCGGGATAGAGCAAGCAGAACTTTGCAAAGGAAATTTATTAAAAGGACTGAAAGAAGTCCCTGACTCGCGGGTGAGCGGAGAAGACTGTACATGGAAAGAAGAAGTAGAAGCAGCATCCCGCGAATGGGAATTAGGGAAAGCAGTAAAGGAGTCATTCTCTGAGGAAGAATTTACAACGACATTCCCCTGGGAGGGAAATGGATTATGGAAAGCAGTAAATGCCCCTTCTGTAGAAGGGGGCGGTGGCTTGGTCTGATGACCCGGGCAAGGCGATTGACTGATCGAAGCACAGTCGAGATCGAGGAAAGAAGTTTCCTCGAAAGAGACGGCGGGGTCATCCATCGTAAGATTTCCCCCCTAAAAATTCCCCTTCTCCCCGTGTAGGAGGGAAGAAAAGGAATGAGAACACTTGAGCAGTTTAGTAAATGATGAGGAGAAAGCGGAAGCAATGCTCTGAAAGGAAAGGAAATGAGAGAGTTTCTCAAAGGAGGCAGGATGTGCTAAAAGAAATCATGGTGGGCGTAGTGCCCATGAGAAAGGAAGAGGACGCATTGTTGATGGAGTAGAGATATGGCGTAAATGAGACGGTCAACCCAAATAGCTCAACTGCGTTCAAGGAGGTCTGAACGAGATCGTCAAATGGGACATCTGCGAGGAGATGGTAGATTCAGAAGACTCCGAGAGCGAGGAAGTGGTTACCTACTCCTAGGCTTGTAGGGAAATCGAAAAGTGGGGCATCAGTGTCCGCGGAATGCTTAAGGAAGACAAAAGGGGTCCTGCTATGGCTTGCAGGAGGGAAGGCGCAACACTCAGAGAAAAAATAAAAAGTGTATGTACAATGGCTGGAAGAGGAGTGGGGGTAGATATTATGATACCTGGAATCGAAGGTAGGGTGGGCATGGTACCTGAAATGGGATGTACAGTAGGTATAATAACTGAAATAGAAGTAAAAATGGGCGCGATGCCCGAGGCAGAATAAAAGCGGATGCGATATCCGAAGCAGGAAATAAGTGGGGCGGAGCCCGAAGCAGAATTTAAAGTGGGCGGAATGCCCAGAGCAGAAAGTAAAATAGGCGCAATGCCTAGAGCAGAATTAAAAGCGGGTGCAATATCTAAAGCAGAAGATAAAGTGGGCGCGGGGCCCGAAGTAAAATTAAAAGGAGCTGAAGTATTTAAGACCGGAAATAGGATGGGCGCGATGCCCGGGGAAAAGTAAAATCGGGCGCGATGCCCGGGTCTACAATGGGTATCACAGAAATTGAATCTGAAACGGTGCCTGAGCCTGCCTCGGCTGTTCGTAGGCCGATACGAGAAACTGACAGCCGATGTGTATCTGATAATTCAAACAAATGGCACAAGGAATCAGTGAGATCACTCATGTCAAACCATATGTTCCATTCTGATTCAAACTCACCAAGCTTGGCTTGCTTGGCTGATTTACGATTACCGGCTTCCCGAAAAACATCTCGGGATGAACAACATAACGGCTCAGTTGCGGCAACTGGTGCTTGCTCATCGCCCGGCTGTAATGGGCCTTTCTTGACATGATTATATAAAGTCCAAGTAAGATACGGCATCGGCTGCTCCTTGGACTTTTCTGGCTGATAGCCCAATCTTGCCCTGACTCTTCTTTTGAAGGCTTTCAGAAAGTCTGTTCTGCCTTGCAGGTGTGCACCCAAACCTCTGCCCGGCTGGTACCCTATCTGCTTCATCATGTGCAAACCCTTCTTCGTGATGATCTTGCTTCCATCGGCAGTCTCAATAGGCAGACTGCTCGGGCCCAGATATTTGCCTAATATGCCTTGAACTGACATTAGTGGTTGGTTGCTGGGCCAGATGGCAGGAACTGAATTGTCTGACATAGCCTCTATCTCTACGGTCGTGGGTTTGTTGATGACTTTAATAACACGGCCCTTGTATGGGAATTTTAAACATTGGTGAACTGTTGATATGACAGCACCAAGGGCCTGAACAAATGGTCTGCCCAAAATGATACGGAAACTTGGGTCCATATCCAGAACATGGAAGTCCATCTCTGTAGCAGACGGGCCCAATTCAATCCTTAAAGTGACGACCCCTTTTGGAGTCCTACTGGAGTTGTCGTAGGCCGTGACGGTAATGACAGCGGGTCGGATTGCTTGAGCCGGAATCCCACAAAGATCTAATGTGTCGGGTGACACAACATTAACGGATGCTCCGGAATCTACCAAACATCGAGCCACACGGACGCCATTGATATTCACTGTAAGGCACAGGGCGTACCATTGTGACTTGATTGGTGCTAATTCATTTTCATGAAACATGATTGCCGGATGCGAGCTTGCTGGAGTTAGCACTGTACTGATCTGGTTGACCTGCAAATCTTCGTTAACCATCACTTTCTGCAGATATTGCATGAGAGCTTCTTGGTGACTTGATGATCTCTTGATTAACTCCAAGATGGATATCCTGGCTGGAGTTCTATCTAAATGCTTTAGCAAATCATACTGGGTCCCTAGAACTGATTCTTTTGGCAGCACTTCTTCTTCTTCTTGGGATGGCAACAACTACTCTTGTGCTGGGGAAAAACTCTGTTAAACATACGCCCACTGCGGAGCACCATGGCAGGCTTTGAATGGCTTGTCGATGTAGATGCCACAGCCGGCTGAGTGGAAGTATACTATGAGATGGAAGGTTGGTTGCTAAATACCTGGTGCGGCAGTTGAAAGTCTGTCGCACTCTGGGAGGTGGTAGGAGTGGTAGCGGTAGTAGTGCGGAGAAAAGGGGCTCGATGATTGGGATTGATAAAGGGTATAGTGGAAGGGACATGGAGAGGTGGAGGGTTAGGTAAGGTTGATTGTGAAGCGGAATAAACAGGAGAGGGATTATTTGGCTGTGGCGGTACAGGTGCGCGCAAAAATGGAGCTGAGGAGTTTGTAGATGGAGCGGGTGTAGTAGCGGAAGGCTGGGATGCGAGCGGAGGGTTAGTGGTGCGAGTAGAAGAAACATAATGGGCGGGGATACGTAGGAAGGATGGTAACGGGTTGTCGGGGGTAGGTGCGCGGATAAAAGGTGGTAAAATAAAAGATGGCTGGGTGGACGGAGTAGATGCAGAGGCTACTTCCACGGGCCGGGGATGACCCGTAAAGGCACTGACTTGTGCATTCAGGGCTTGATGCTCCGATAGTGGGTTTTGTATAATCCCCATGCTTGGCTGCTGCTGCTGCTGAGGTTGCTGTTGTTGTTGTTGCTGCTGTTGTTGTTGCTGTTGTTGGCCTTGCTGCTGCTGGCCTTGTCTAGCTGGCCTCCTTGTCTTCATGTCAGTGATGTACTTCCTCATTTCTACCCAATCAATGCCTCCACCTTCACTTAAGTTGTGAATATAGTCCTTGAAGTGGAAGCATTCTTCCAGTGTATGGCCTGGTCCTCGGTGGAATCACAGTACCGAGTGGTATCAATATTGGGAGGCCATTGTAGACTTTCCCTTGGCAATGTAAGTGCACTGGTAGCCATAAGTGCATTAAAACATCAGGTAGAGTCTCTGCAATGGAGGGTAGTGATCTTCTTAGGCCAGGTGGAGGTCGAGGTGTGGAGGATCATAAGTGCGCGGAGGAGGTACCTGGTTGAACTGGGGAGGTGGTTGAGGAGGCTGCTGAGGCTAGTAGTGAGGAGGTGCAGGCTGATATTGCAGTTGCTAAAATTGTGGACGCTGAGGTGCCTAAAACTAGGGTTGCTGGGGCGGTTGGTAATAAAATGGCTGTTGCGGATGTTGTGGAGGTGGCGATGGCCCTCTAAACATAAATTGGCTGTTGGCCTGAAGCTGGTGCTTGAGGTTGTTGTGCTCTGGGGTGTAGGGTGAACGATGAAAGGGAGGGTTCGGACCGCCAACGCATCACTTGTTCATTATGAATAACGCCCTCAGTGGTAGGACCCCCTGTGGAGGCACCAGCAGCCTTCTGACCACCCGGGCCTGGGCTCAAACATGGCCACTATGGGAGAGTCTTTCAGCTGAGTCTGGATGTATCTGGCTCTTTCATACAACTCTTCCATGGTGGTCAACTTGTTCATGGCCAAAATGTGTCTGAATTGCGGAGTGGCATTTGCCGTGATCATTTTTACTTGCTCGATTCAGACAGGGGATCCTTTAATTTCGGCCAGGAGCCTCCATTTATCAGCAAAATGGACAAAATCTCATCTGCCTCATTTTCTCGGGCATCACATCGGTGATCGAGAGCACCAGAGACCAACTCTATCTCTGTACCTCCTCAAAAATTTCCTCTGTACAGCCTCAAAATTCTCGGCATCCGTAGGATCCAGAGAGTAAAACCAGTCTAAGGCAGGCCCGTCCAGGGATCGACGAAAAAGAAAAGCAAGGGCACGGTTATCATCTGCCAATAAGGAAGACTCGTAACTGAATTCTTAATATGTACAAATGGATGCCGGTGCCATTGTAGCGACGGTATATCGGCATCTCCGAAGGAGGGAGGTTAAAAGACGTGGCATAGAAGGGAGTGCCAGTTCAATGAATCATTAGGACTGATGCCCTTTTCAAATCTCTTTCTAGCCTATGACCTGGCTAGAAGAGTTTGGGCAAGTGATTAGCAGATGGTTGGGGTGCACCCGAGGAATATTAATCCTGAGGGGGATACTGGAAAAGGAGCACCGGCGTACACAGGACCATGGGTCGGGACCCGAGGTTGATAGTAGGAGTGCAGGTAAGTAGTTGCATGACGCCTCTCCTCAGGACCCCTAGATAACGGGAATGAATAACAGAGTGTACTCGGGAGGGGGCGGGGGAAATTCATCCATCGGGTCACGAACGATTCTTTCGGAATCATGTTCGGGTGGTTGAACGGATTGGTTGGCGAGAGACTTCCCCTTGAGGCAGATTGAACTCAGGAAGCTGAGGAGCTTGAAGGTTCTTGTAACGCCCCAGAAAATTTAATTAATGAGAAAATAGAAGTAATTGAGTTAAAATACCTTAGGGTTATTATTAAAATGTGATAATTAGATGATAGACATAGTTAGGGGTAATGATATTATCCCAGTGTCGCACCTCGAAATGCGTGCCTCCACAGGGTGAAACCGGAAAACGACGTCGAAATAAAAATCTGAGAACATCATAATTTCTAGAAAAATGTGGAGAAATTTAATATGTAATCATATGAATTTTTCGATGTACGGATTTCAAGGTATAGTCGACACGACCATTTTTTGGGTGATTTTCACCTATTGCAAAATAAAATCTAAAAATTAATTAAAAATCACCACAATTAGTAAAATCACCATATTAGTCTATGGTTAAAATTTCATGGCATTCCGATATGGTTTAGATATGTTTATTTATGGAACAAGTGGCCAGTCGATTTATGGAGGAATTACGGGAAGAAATTTTGTGGGATTTTACCATACACACGTGTAAGGGATCAAGGAGGCCAGCACATTTATCTGCACAGTGAACACGTTTGTTACTAACGTGTAAACTTGAGAAATGTTGCATGGGCTACGTGTAGGGGTGAAAACCAACTTGGTTTTCACCATGACACCTCAAGGGCCCATGTGTTGTTGCATGAAGAATCGGCTGGGCCTATAAAAACCCTCCCACAACCTTCGTATACACCTTTCTCCACTCTAGCAGGTGTATGTGTGTTGCAGCAGAGGATACTCCACTGTTAGGCTGTTGAGTTGAGTGCCAACTCTTCTTGGAAGGGCTTCCACGACAGTTCTGGTTTCATTCCCTCAGAAGGATTGCTGTGGAGTTTATTCTACGTGCAAGTGTGCAATTGCCTTTTTTTATTTTGAGGATTTCTGAAGTTAAGGATCTCATTTCACTTCAATAAGGTAGGATTCTTCTCTTGACTTTTCCAAGTTCTCCTACTACTTTCCTTGGATCCTCTGGTTAGTGGTATGAAGAACCTTAAGCATGCCATTCTTCCAGACCATTGTGAAATCTGAAAAGTTGATATTGAACATATTGTTGTCAAGGTTTAGGAATTATGTACATGATAAGAAATCAACTTACATCATGTCTTACTTGATTCTTAAGTCAATAGTAACCACATGATACTAGCTCTGATTCGTTTGAATGAATTTAGAAGTGTTGAATCTATTGTGTAGATTAGATAGAACCTCAACGGTTTTCTATGTTTAGCTAACTGTAGGGTTGAGAGGTGGTAAGACTCTTAAGTTAGTTCAATTCATATAAGATCAACGTAGAAGGATGAGGAGAAAAGAGTTCAAAGAAGAAGAACTCCTTATTATCCACGTTGAGCTCACCTTTAGCTAGAACACCCTTGTAAATTAAGTCCCATGATCTTCAGTTTTCAGATCATGTCTACATGAGTTTTATATTTGAAACCACACTTGTTTAGGGTCCAAATCATGTTAGGATCATTAGAGCAACTTTATAGAACCATTGGAGGTTGAATGGAATAGCCTTCAGACCATTACATAGCCTCTGTCGACAGACGAAGGTCTGCCTGTCGACAGGAAACCCTGGCCAGAACCCAGAACTTTCAGCCTGAGTGCATCTGTCGACAGATCCATGCTGGCTGTCGACAGATACACACAGAGCTGAAAACCCAGCTCTGGCAGTGCAGCCCCTGTCGACAGCAGACCAAGGCCTGTCGACAGATCATGACCAAACCTTGTTTCTAGCCTTGTTTTGACCCCGTTCTTTCATGAAAATCATACTCTTTTGTTCTACTTGTTAGTATACCTTTAGATTATGTATTTTACTACCAAAAAACCATTTAAACCAGTCAAGTTAACCTTCTTGTCACTTTGAGTTATTTCTACAAGTTCCGAACAAATTGTCCTCGTGAAATTGTTAATTTCTGAAATCAGTGACGGAATCAAGTCCTTGATTCTCTTGTGCAAACCTTGAGTGACTTTGAGTAAAACCTTTGTACTTCCTGATTCATTACAAAGGTAAGAGTATGGTGATGACAAATTGTGAGTCTTGGACTCAATCTAAGAGTTTATGCTTGGCAAATAAGGGCTAGTCTAGTCCTGGGAGGAGCACCCAAATTCGTTTAAGTGGCCGCGCGGAACGATAAAGGATTAGTGGATGTTTGGCATAGCATCATTAAGTGTTTGATTGGTCATCATTTCATGTTATTGTGTGTTCATATGAGTTTAATACAATTCGTGAATGTTACTATGAATCCTTGAATCTTGAGTTCATTGTTCCATAACTTTGCTATCTAGTGTCAGATAGCAATCTCAGTTTAGTTTGCAAAAGCATGATTACATGTATAACTTCTTGTCACTTACCTTGTATCTTGATCTCCTTGATTATAGACTTGAATCCTACTGAGCTAGTTAGCTCACAGAATTCTATTTTTCAGGTAATCCAGATGGAACGAATGTTTAAGGGGAATAGTGTGCTGAGTGAACTACCAACCTACAAGGAGCTAATTACGATGGTTTTCTATAGTGTTTAGCATAGTAAATGTGATGTAATAAGTTTCTGTTGACTTGTTCCATGAGATCTAAATGAGGAAACTTTTGTAATAAGACACTTATGAGGTTATCTTTTATGAATGGATATCGTGTCTTTCCGTGTATGTATGTTATATTCTGTCACTTCCGATAAATAGTTTAATTAGGACGTGACAGATTAATTGGTATCAGAGCCTTAGTTCGATAAACCTAGGGAAAATCAGTGAGATGGGTAGAAAACATGGGATTAGTTAGCATGATTTTGTTAATCATGTAAATGCTTAACCTATTAATTATTTCAGAATGGACATGAGTGCTCAGCAAAGGTTGATAGCAGCCTTGGAGATGCTCCGTCAGGATATAGAGCTACATGCTCAAACCCAACGTGAAGCCCATGTCCAGATCAAGGAAGAGGTGCTTAACTTGACCGCGGGTGCATTTCTTGCTGGAAATCCTAGTGCCGCACTAGATGTAATGACCCAAGTCATGTATAGGTTGGACAGTCTCCAGCTGGGGCAAGACATGTTGCTCCACCAGTTTGAGGGATATTGGGAAGCCATGACGGATGCGGCAGGGAGCTATACCACGGAGCTGATGAAGTTCAGCAGCCGCAACCTGCTGAAGTTGTCATAGATTTGACCCGAAACTAGGAGAAGACTTAAACCACTCATCTTTTGTAACTCTCTTTTGTATAAATGATGGTTGTATGTACATAACTCCCAAGTGTATGGGGAGTGAGAGGCTTAAGGAGTATGTTTTTGTAATGTGGAAAGGTGGGAAGTAGAAGACGGTATTAGTTTTAGTTGCTAATCATGAATGTACATTTTGATGTAAATATCGATCAATGAATGAAGTGGTGCATTCTATGGATTTGCAACATGTTTATGTGATGAATGCTAGTGGATGGATTGTGAAATTAATGTATGTTCTATTGGATGTTTCAGATTTTTATCAAATCTTGTCATGGATGGTGGGGATGCCAACTGGAAAAGAATGGAGAATTCAATGCATGATTTGACGCGGAGTAATGAGAAATGTAGCTAAGAGTAATAGTCATAATGGAGCAAGTCTCTTTAAGGATTTTCGAAGTTTGGATCCTCCAAGATTTGCAGGAAGTACCGACCCAGATGAGGCGGAGAATTGGCTGAAGGGTATGGAAAGAATCTTTAATGTAATTCGATGTACTGAAGAAGAGAAGATACGTTTAGCAACATTTCAGTTAGATCGTGACGCACGAGCATGGTGGGAAACTGTGGAGTCTACTTTGGAAGATCCAAAGCAAGTTGATTGGGAAGAATTTGTTGAGTTGTTTAATGATCAATATTTTTCTGAGGTAGTTCAAGAAAGGAAAGCTAATGAGTTTGCTAATTTAAAACAACTCAGAATGTCTGTATCGGAATATGAAGCTCAGTTTGCCCGATTGTCAAAGTATGCCCCTCATTTGATATCGACAGAAAAATTGAAAGCCAGAAGGTTTATGAATGGATTGCGTCCTGTTTTCATTATGCAGCTAACTCCTCATTTGATTACCTCATATCAGAAATGGTTAAAAGGGCCTTAGCACTAGAAGCTGCTAATGATACTGTGGATAAGATCAGGGGAAAGTCTGGGGAAGGATCCTCGGACCGTAAGAGGAAGTTCGAGGCGGGGATGCCCCAAAGTTCAGCAAGCAAATAAGAAGGCAGGGAAGGCTCCGGTTGCAAACAAAGATATATGTAAGCATTGTCACCGTAGTGGTCATAAGACTGAAACTGTTGGCGTAGATTGGGTGCATGTCTGAAATGTGGAAGCACTCAACATCGAATTCTGGATTGTCCTATGATTAAAAATGCGCCAACAAATTCAAATGTTCGAGCAAAGCAGGGCAGACTACAAGCTGTGCAGGAAGTGGAATCAGAATATCCACCAGAAGGCGGACTGATAGAAGGTACATTACTAGTAAACTCAAGACCCGCATATGTATTATTTGATTCAGGAGCAAACACATTCTTTTATCAGTTATGAGTTTGCTAAGTCTTTGGAAGTGCAATCAGTTCCACTTCTCACGCAACTTGAGGTTGCAACACCTTTAGTGAGGGTAAGAAACTTAAGGAATATTACCCTAATAGTCAAATCTTAGTCAAGGACCATAATTTGCCTGGTGATCTAATATGTCTGAAATGTGGGATTATGATGTGATCCTTGGGATTGATGGCTATCTAAGTATCATGCAAATTTGGATTGTCAACTAAAGCAAGTAACCTTTCTAGGAAAGGAAATTACTCCCATAACTTTGATGAACCTCGCACAAAGAAAATACCTATAATCTCAGCGGTGAAAGCATGTAAATTGGTACAAAAAGGTTGTCAAGGATATTAGTTTCTGTAACCGTGATAAATCAGAATATCTCAGGATTGGAAAGTATTCCAGTGGTAAAGGAATTTCTGATGTATTTCCCGAAGAACTTGTTGGTTTACCACCTAGCAGAGAAGTAAATTTCTCAATTGAATTGGTACCGGGAGCTACACCAATTTCGAGAACACCATACAGAATGTCCATGGAAGAGTTGAAAGAGTTAAAGAGGCAGTTATTAGAATTGATAGAAAAAGGGTTTATTCGACCAAGTACTTCACCTTGGGGTGCTCCAGTATATTTGTGAAGAAGAAGGATGGATCTATGAGATTATGCATAGATTACCGACAGTTGAATCAATTGACTATAAAGAACAAGTATCCACTTCCAAGAATTGATGATCTATTCGATCAACTGTCTGGAGCACATTATTTCTCCAAGATTGATTTAAGATCTGGATACCACCAACTAAGAATTCAGGAGCAGGATATCCATAAAACGGCTTTTAGAACACGGTATGGACACTACGAATTGTAGTAATGCCATTCGGATTGACAAATGCACCTGCTGCATTTATGCGCCTGATGAATGATGTGTTCAGATCTTATTTAGATCAATTTGTGGTTGTATTTATAGATGATATATTGATCTACTCTAAGAGTATAGAAGAGCATGAAGAACATTTGCGAATTACTTTACAATTATTACGGGATCACAAATTATATGCGAAGTTCAGTAAATGTGAGTTTTGGTTGAAACAAGTAATGTTCCTAGGGCATATCATTTCTAAAGAAGGATTATCGGTGGACTCATCAAAAGTAGAAACTATACAGAAATGGGAAACCTAAGAATCTTACGGAAGTACGAAGCTTTTTAGGCATGGCCAGTTACTACCGGCGATTTGTCAAGGATTTTCTAGAATTGCTTCACCACTTACACAGCTAACTAGAAAAGGAACTGCATTTATATGGAATGAAAGTTGTGAACAAGCCTTTCAACTGTTAAAGGAATGTTTATCCACCGCACCAATTTTAGCCTTGCCAGTAGAAGGAAAAATATTTGAAGTCTACACTGATGCCTCGGGTATTGGACTGGGATGTGTATTGATGCAGGAAGGAAGGGTTATTGCTTATGCCTCTAGGCAATTGAAAACTCATGAGAAGAATTACCCAGTACATGATTTGGAATTAGCCGCAGTAGTTTTTGCTCTTAAACTCTGGAGACACTATTTGTATGACAACCAATTTATAGTGTACTCCGATCACAAGAGTCTCAAATATTTGTTCTCTCAGAAAGAATTGAATATGAGACAAAGAAGATGGATGGAGTATATCAAAGATTATGACTTCAAAATAGAGTATCATCCAGGGAAAGGTAACACTGTGGCCGATGCACTCAGTAGAAATCCTGTAACCAAGGTATGTCAATTGCAAGTAAAGGAATGGAAGTTGTTAGAAGAGTTTTCTACATTGAGCTAAAGACTAAACTGCAAGAAACAAGAGTTGTAATTGATAACATGATGGTGCAATCAGATTTGCTAAAGCAAATTAGAGAACAACAGAACAATGATCCTATGTTGACAGAAACTAGAGAAAAAATTGGCTTTCAGATCTGATTTTAATGAAGATGAGCATGGAAATCTTCGGTTTCGAAACAGATTATGTGTACCAGATAATTCTGAAATCAGAAGCAAATCTTGGAAGAAGCTCATCGATCACATTATACGATTCACCCAGGAGTTAAGATGTATCAAGATCTGAAAAAGCATTTTTGGTGGTGTAACATGAAAAAGGATATTGTGGATTTTGTAGCAAGATGTTTAACCTGTCAGAAGGTTAAAGCCGAACACCAGAAAACGGCAGGAAAGTTGAAACCACTTGAAATACCGGAATGGAAATGGGATAGCATTGGTATGGATTTCATTGTCGGACTACCCAAGACACGAAGTGGATTCGATGCAATATGGGTAATTATTGATCGCCTTACTAAATCAGCCCATTTCTTGGCAATCAAAACAAGATGGTCCGTCAATATCTAGCAGCCTTATACATGAAAGAAATTGTCCGATTGCATGGGATTCAAAAGACATAATTTCTGACAGAGATGCAAGATTTACTTCACATTTTTGGAGAGAATTACAAGATGCATGGGGACTAAATTAAAGTTTAGTACTGCTTTTCATCCTCAAACCGACGGACAGACAGAACGAGTAAATCAGATCATTGAAGATATGTGTCGTGCCTGCATATTGGAGTTTGGAAACGACTGGAATACTCATTTAGCAATAATGGAGTTTGCCTACAATAATAGTACCAGTCAACTATTCAAATGGCACCATTTGAAGCCTTGTATGGCAGGCAATGTAGATCACCATTGTGTTGGGTGGAACTGAAGGAATCACATATTCTTGGACCCGAAATGATTCAAGAAACAACAGAAATTATTAAGTTGGTACGAGATCGGATGAAAGCTGCTCAAGATCGCCAGAAAAGCTATGCTGATCAAAGAAGAAGAGAACTAGAATTCCAAGCAGGAGAACATGTGTTTCTTAAAGTATCACCCCGGAGAGGAATCAAAAGATTTGGTATTAAGGGAAAATTAAGTCCAAGATATATGGACCGTTTGAAATACTGAAAAGAGTTGGGAAATGACGTACCAACTGGCACTTCCACCGCAATTATCTAACGTACATGATTTTTTCATGTGTCAATGTTGAGGAAATATGTGTATGATCCGGAACATATTATGAATACCAAAATCTGGGGATACAAGAAAATCTGGCATATGAGGAAAGACCGGTGCAGATCCTTGATCGAAAAATCAAACAACTCGAAGCAAGGAAGTTCCCTTATTAAAGATCCAATGGAGCAGGCGAGGACAAGAGGAGGCCACATGGGAACTAGAAGATACATCAAGACAAAATATCCAGAATTATTTTCAGGTTAGTATAACTGCCTTTATGTTATTAAATTTGGAGGACCAATTTTTTTTTTAGTAGGGGAGGGTTGTAACGCCCCAGAAATTTAATTAATGAGAAAATAGAAGTAATTGAGTTAAAATACCTTAGGGTTATTATTAAAATGTGATAATTAGATGATAGACATAGTTAGGGGTAATGAATATTATCCCAGTGTCGCACCTCGAAATGCGTGCCTCCACAGGGTGAAACCGAAAACGACGTCGAAATAAAAATCTGAGAACATCATAATTTCTAGAAAAATGTGGAGAAATTTAATATGTAATCATATGAATTTTTCGATGTACGGATTTCAAGGTATAGTCGACACGACCATTTTTCGGGTGATTTTCACCTATTGCAAAATAAAATCTAAAAAATTAATTAAAAATCACCACAATTAGTAAAATCACCATATTAGTCTATGGTTAAAATTTCATGGCATTCCGATATGGTTTAGATATGTTATTTATGGAACAAGTGGCCAGTCGATTTATGGAGGAATTACGGGAAGAAATTTTGTGGGATTTTACCATACACACGTGTAAGGGATCAAGGAGGCCAGCACATTTATCTGCACAGTGAACACGTTTGTTACTAACGTGTAAACTTGAGAAATGTTGCATGGGCTACGTGTAGGGGTGAAAACCAACTTGGTTTTCACCATGACACCTCAAGGGCCATGTGTTGTTGCATGATAAGAATCGGCTGGGCCTATAAAAACCCTCCACAACCTTCGTATACACCTTTCTCCACTCTAGCAGGTGTATGTGTGTTGCAGCAGAGGATACTCCACTGTTAGGCTGTTGAGTTGAGTGCCAACTCTTCTTGGAAGGGCTTCCACGACAGTTCTGGTTTCATCCCTCAGAAGGATTGCTGTGGAGTTTATTCTACGTGCAAGTGTGCAATTGCCTTTCTTTTATTCTGAGGATTTCTGAAGTTAAGGATCTCATTTCACTTCAATAAGGTAGGATTTTCTCTTGACTTTTCCAAGTTTCTCTACTACTTTCCTTGGATCCTCTGGTTAGTGGTATGAAGAACCTTAAGCATGCCATTCTTCCAGACCATTGTGAAATCTGAAAAGTTGATATTGAACATATTGTTGTCAAGGTTTAGGAATTATGTACATGATAAGAAATCAACCTTACATCATGTCTTACTTGATTCTTAAGTCAATAGTAACCACATGATACTAGCTCTGATTCGTTTGAATGAATTAGAAGTGTTGAATCTATTGTGTAGATTAGATAGAACCTCAACGGTTTTCTATGTTTAGCTAACTGTAGGGTTGAGAGGTGGTAAGACTCTTAAGTTAGTTCAATTCATATAAGATCAACGTAGAAGGATGAGGAGAAAAGAGTTCAAAGAAGAAGAACTCCTTATTATCCACGTTGAGCTCACCTTTAGCTAGAACACCCTTGTAAATTAAGTCCCATGACTTCAGTTTTCAGATCATGTCTACATGAGTTTTATATTTGAAACCACACTTGTTTAGGGTCCAAATCATGTTAGGATCATTAGAGCAACTTTATAGAACCATGGAGGTTGAATGGAATAGCCTTCAGACCATTTACATAGCCTCTGTCGACAGACGAAGGTCTGCCTGTCGACAGGAACCCCTGGCCAGAACCCAGAACTTTCAGCCTGAGTGCATCTGTCGACAGATCCATGCTGGCTGTCGACAGATACACACAGAGCTGAAAACCCAGCTCTGGCAGTGCAGCCCCTGTCGACAGCAGACCAAGGCCTGTCGACAGATCATGACCAAACTTGTTTCTAGCCTTGTTTTGACCCCGTTCTTTCATGAAAATCATACTCTTTTGTTCTACTTGTTAGTATACCTTTAGATTATGTATTTTACTACCAAAACAACCATTTAAACCAGTCAAGTTAACCTTCTTGTCACTTTGAGTTATTTCTACAAGTTCCGAACAAAATTGTCCTCGTGAAATTGTTAATTTCTGAAATCAGTGACGGAATCAAGTCCTTTGATTCTCTTGTGCAAACCTGAGTGACTTTGAGTAAAACCTTTGTATTCCTTGATTCATTACAAAGGTAAGAGTATGGTGATGACAAATTGTGAGTCTTGGACTCAATCTAAGAGTTTGCTTGGCAAATAAGGGCTAGTCTAGTCCTGGGAGGAGCACCCAAATTCGTTTAAGTGGCCGCGCGGAACGATAAAGGATTAGTGGATGTTTGGCATAGCATCATTAAGTGTTTGATTGGTCATCATTTCATGTATTGTGTGTTCATATGAGTTTAATACAATTCGTGAATGTTACTATGAATCCTTGAATCTTGAGTTCATTGTCCATAACTTTGCTATCTAGTGTCAGATAGCAATCTCAGTTTAGTTTGCAAAAGCATGATTACATGTATAACTTCTTGTCACTTACCTTGTATCTTGATCTCCTTGATTATAGACTTGAATCCTACTGAGCTAGTTAGCTCACAGAATTCTATTTTTCAGGTAATCCAGATGGAACGAATGTTTAAGGGGAATAGTGTGCTGAGTGAACTACCAACCTACAAGGAGCTAATTACGATGGTTTTCTATAGTGTTAGCATAGTAAATGTGATGTAATAAGTTTTTGTTGACTTGTTCCTCATGAGATCTAAATGAGGAAACTTTTGTAATAAGACACTTATGAGGTTATCTTTTTGAATGGATATCGTGTCTTTCCGTGTATGTATGTTATATTCTGTCACTTCCGATAAATAGTTTAATTTATTAGGACGTGACAGTTCTGTAGCATATC